>JAZDUH010000341.1:39167500-39855000 GCA_036419115.1 Scarus forsteni
ACGTCTTAGAGCACCGGGCTGTAAGTAGCGCTATATAGCCGGCTACAACTACGATAATAGATTTTCCAAAAATTGCTTGTTGTCACACATCAAAAACTACCGCTACGTCACTAGAAAGAGATACATTACCTCGTCACTTTGCATCCTCTAAATTGTTGAAAAAAAGCTGTATAGCAATGCAGAGTTCTCAGGAAGGTCTGAGCTGCATTTACCACAACAAACACACGCTTTGGCTTCAGTTATGTCTGTGGTGCATTCCAGTTGTAGTCAGAAGTAGGAATTTCCAGGTTCCGAGTAAGAAACTGCAACTGGAACGTCCCCCGAAGTCTGAATTTCCTACTGGGAACTCGGTGAAACCTCGCCATCCATGAGTTGACAATCGAAGATGGATGCCCCCAGCGTGAACTAGGCATGCAGCGATTAACCGGTTTTACTATTAACCGCGATTTAAAACGTCACGGTTAATTAATCCCAAGGGCTCCTCTACACCGAGTGATTCTGTTCTCACTCGCAAAAAAACGGACATCATGCTGGGTCATTATTTTCGGCGCAACCTGCACGGAACAAAAACAAAGTTACACCAGCGGTGCATCTGCTTTTAGCGCCGCACTATCATGAGACGTGGATGCTAGGCTACATTAGCTAAACAATGGCAGAGGCATCAAGCAACGAAGCTTTGTTTTCACCAAAGAAAAAAGTGAAGCCGGCAGTGAGGGAGCAGTTTGGATACACTTAGAGGAGGAAGAATGACGAGAGAGTTATTCAGTATGACGGCTCACCTGTATACAAGACCTGTTGAAAAAGTTTCGGCGAAAGGCTCAAACACGTTGAATTTAATGCAGCATTTGCGGGATCACCACCGTGCTTTACACGCCGAACGAAAGGTAACACCTAATGACTGAGTTAAATTACATTTACAGCATTTTACTTTGATAAATCTTGAGTTTAGAGGGAGTTAAATATAAACGTGTCACCTACAGTCGGTGGCATAGCAGTGGGAGAAGAGCTTTCAGTTCAGTGTAAACAAACAGCAGCAAAGCAGCAGTTTGCCTACAGAAGACAAAATTGCTCCTCTCAAGGCTTCTGTCAGTGACCATTTTACGTTACAGTTTGCCTCTTCCCCTCTGTGTTGAGTGAACTCTGGGCATTGTGAATATACCAGGTTCAAAAGAATAAAATAACACCAGGAGCTTGTAGACTTCCAGCACTGTACCATGGGAACTAATTAATTGCATTTCAGTTATTATTAACACATCATATGAGATTTTTCAACTTATTTCTATTATTTTTACTAAAACTTGTGAAGCAGTTTGAGTGTCAGTCAAGGATAAAGCACTATATAAATGTAATCCATTATCATTATCATGATAAATCTTCAAACAAACAAATAAAAACAATGATCATAATAGACAGAAGAGTATTATTAATGTTTCAAAAAGCAGCTTTATTGTTTAAGTCAAAAGCCAGCTCGATAATTTTTTTCACCATGTTTACAAGTTCTCTACTCAGGTCCAAAAGAAATGTAGAAAAAATACACAAACCTAAAATACTAAATAATTTTTTAACATAGTTGGAGCAAAATAGACATGTGGACACAGTCCTGCAGCCTTTCACTCAGTTTATAATTTTCAAAAGGGAAAACATTGATGTTTACAGAGCAGTTTTTTAAGGGAAATGCATAGCTAATATGTAGCTTCTATTTATATCCAAACAGACACAGACACTGTATGTTTTTCAAAAGGGAAACGATGACATAGTTTACAGAGCAGAGGTCACTTTATTTAATTCCAAATGGAAGAGTTAGATTTTTTGTTTATCTTTATTAATTATTTTATACTGTGTTATTTGATTAATGTGTTATTTCCAATAGCAATAAAACACACATTAAAATCTCTGAAGAATGTTCATGAAATTTTATACATTAGTTCATTAGCAGTGTTGTGAAATGAATGTATAACAATCGTAATAATCGTGAAACCGAGATTATTCCTCAGACTATAATCGTACAACCAAAATCTATAATCGTTGCATCCCTAGCGTGAACAGTTATTTAGCTCCTGTAATAATCAATTTATTTGCACTTCTGACTGGGGTGTGTCGCTCTAGATCAGCTGTATACATAGTATTGTTAGACTTATATTTACAAAAATGCTGCCATAGTGATAATCACATTCTTCATACAACAACGCAGGGCGTGCTAACAACAGCTAACAATAGCCTGGTAGATCGGCATGTTTCTGACTTCAACTGGAACGCCGATAAGTAGGAGATGATGTCACTCCCATTTCCGAGGTTACTGGAACACAGCATTACAAAAGTCGGCGCGCACGCGTGCTCATGGGTAGAGGAGTCTCTATTTCGCCGGTAATAGATTCTCCTCATAGCACTTTTAAGCAAAACAAAAGTTGGAGGGTTTATTTCCTAGTTACTCAGGCAGAAGTAAACAACACACCAGCAAAATGGCAGATCACATTAATATTCTGAAAGCATCTGTTGCTTTACTTTAGGTCTTTGTTTGGTAAATGGTAAATGGACTTGAGCTTCTATAGCACTCTTCTAGTCTTTGACTACCCAAGCTGTTTTACACTGCTGGTCACACCTACCCATTCACACCCATTCGCGCTCACATTCACTCACTGATGGTTCTGAGTTTCTATGTTAGTTATCCATCAGTATCTCTAACACATTCACGTCCTTTCATGCCCATTTACACACCACTGATGCAGCAGTGGGAGCAACAGGAGAGGGAAATATCATTCAAACAGTCCTCATGGTTTGCAAATAAGTCCATGTCAACACATCAGTGGATATTTTTATAGGCTAAGGTTTTTACCTAACCTGACAAGCCAGATGGATAGCTCCATATATCTGCCACAGAAATATTTCACTAGTCCATCTGGGTAGGAGCCCTTTAAATTTGTTTTCAGAGGCAGAACGATTAAAATAAACACAAGCTTGTGATTGGATAATCGTTCTGCTCGTCACATTCATCACAGACCAATCCACATCAAGCAGGGTTGCCTCCTGTAATGAAGCAATGTTTTCATTGAATTTGTCATCATTTTTTATACATTTTAATTTATTATTTTGTTTATATTGGTTTCTGATGCTGCTCAGTGATTTTTGAAGACTGTATGATGCAAAATGTGCCAAAATGTTTGTTACTTGAAATGGCTGAATAAAGAATTGAAAAAAAAAAAGTAGCATACATAGCGGCTAACTTAGCTGCTAACAGCTAACAACAATTAATGACTGTTAGCTGCTAACTTAGCCGCTAACAGCTAACAACAGTAAATGACCGTTAGCCGTTAGCCGCTAACTTAGCTGCTAACAGCTAACGGCCTTAAACTATCGTCTTAAACTAAATTGTACCACACATATGTGACATGAACCTCATCAAAGACAATCCCTACAAGTAAACTTCTGAGGAGGGCAGATTTCGCCAAGTTTTACTAAGTATCTATGAGGACAATATGCTAATCGGCCTGTCCGTTCTCAACTTCCGGTTTTCAACTTCCGGTTGTCGTCATGTCTGCATTCTACAGCTCCCGCCTCTCTTCCCTGATTGGGCCGTTAAGAATCCAGCCGCGTGAATTTGTTGGACAACGGAGGCTGGCAAGACAGAGCTGCAGGATTTCAGAATCAGGCAGGTCTGTCTGCTCTGCAAGGCTAGTTTTTACCCCTTCTTGTCCACACATTTCCAGAAACAAATTAAGCTGCATGAAACCAAAACTCAAAATAGTCTGCAGTGTTTTCTGTGATGTTCATTTTAAAGTAAAAGTCCAACCTTTACATTAAGCCCAGCCTGGTGTTTAGTGTTAGTGTTGATATAGAGAAACACTCTGTTCTTTTCTGAACATTTAACACTCCACCAGCATCAACGTCACATCCCAGATATCAGATAAAATGTCAATAAAAAACAGGCCGCACTTCCCTGAAGCGTTGTGCGTCTGCCTGTGAAAGACCGTCATTGTTCCTAAATCCTGACAAAGGTGGAGCCAGCCTCTAAAACGTCAGAGCCTCATGACTCTTTAATTCACTTTAATCACATGTTACTGATCCTCATTTTGGGAAAGTTGTGCCTTTTGTCTGTCACAGGGATCAGTGAGGAGGGTTGTTCTGTTTACTGTCAACACCAACTAATCTGCACCCTTAATTTCTGTTAGATTTAGTATGTTGTTGTTACTTGCTTGTGGTGGAGAATTTAACACAGTACAAATGCACTGCAATGAAGCTGAGATTAAAAAAAAAATGGCAGATTCATTTTGGAGAAATGCTTTATTCAGTAAGCAAATGAAATTAAATGTTTGATTTCATTACTTGCAAACCCAAATTTCCAGTTTATAAATTAAAGTAGTTTGCACTGAGACTGTTAGCAGTTCCTACCAACACCCTTAAAGGTTTGTTTTTACTTTGTTTTAACTGTTCAGCTGTTTTATGTCTCTTAGTCTGTTCTTGCATTTTATTTTATTCATTCTTCTGCACAGTACTTTGGTCCACTTCGGTGGTTTTTAAAGTGCTTTACAAATTAAATTGGACTGGATTTCTACAAGTGTGCTGGCAAATACTTTCAGAACTATTTATCGATATATCTTTAACACCAAAATACTGATTTTAAGAAACTGAGCTAAAAACAATCTGCAAACAATAATAAAGAAAGGGTCTTGGGCTTCCAATTTGTGGCAGAACACAAAAAACTAGATGGTGCACAGATAGGACTGTGATTTAATTCATTTATCATATGTCAAAGAGCATAATAGGAGAGATTAATCTTATTTTGACAGTGTGATATAGCACCCAGGAAAGGAGCCACAACTTAAAGTTTTTGGGCACCTTTCATTTTTTATATGGTAGTCATTTTTCCTAAAGTTTTGTATCCAATAAGCCAACATCTGGCCAATTAAAGCGCTTGTATGAGGAAACAACCACTACCACATAGGATAAACTGACCATTTTTGCAGCAAATATGTCTACCAGTAACTTTGGATACCTATAACTCTTTTTCTGACCGCTGTACAGTAGAACCCTCTGTAGATGGAAAGTCAACAGGTCTGAACATGGATTTGTTAAACTCGATGAAATTAGTATGACCCAGAAAATCACCTCAGGGTGCTTCAAGTTGTTCAGATCAGAGGAGACTTTCAGATTTTATACGCTGGTCTGCAGTGAGCAGCTCTCATCATGCAGAGCCTTTTTGATTTAATGGACATTTATAATCTTACAGAGATTCACTGTTTTGCAATGTCCAAGGACAAAACAGAGGAGCTGCGTGTAACTTAATCTTTAGAGTGTTTTCTGATTTTCTGATTGATTATTTTGTAAAGACAGACACAATAGTTTAATAATAAGTCACAACAGCACACAGCATTGTGGTGTAATTGAGTTAGTTTGATGAAAACTACGAAGTCCCCTAGTCATTATGTCACAGGGGAGTGACCGTCTGGGAGGCGGGAGTTATGGTGCGTTCCAGTTGTAGTCGGAAGTCGGAATTTCCCAGTTCTGAGTAGGAAATTTTATCTGGAACGCCCCCCGAGGTCAGAATTTCCTACAAGGAACTCGGGGAAACCTCGCCACCCCCAAGTTGAAAATCAAAGATGGCAGCCCCCAGTGTGAACAGTTATTTAGCTCCTGTAATAATCAATTTATCTGCACTTCTGACTGGGGTGTGTCGCTCTAGATCAGCTGTATGCGTAGTAGTATTAGACTTATACTTACAAAAATGCTGCCATAGTGATAATCACATTCTTCATGTGATATTTGTGTACAACAACGCAGGGCGTGCTAACAACGGCTAACAATAGCCTGGTAGATCAGCTTGTTTTTTTCCGACTTCAACTGGAACGCCGATAAGTCTGAGGTTACTGGAACGCAGCATTACGACAGTCACGGCACGTGCTCATGGGTAGCAGAGTCTTTACGTTGCTGGTAATAGATTCTCCTCATAGTCCCTTTGGGTGGGTAAACTAAGTTCTTTGTCTATTTAACTGAGCTTTGACAGCAGGATAATCCTTAAACATTCAAAAAAATGGCTAAACTTTATTTGTTTTGTTTGTGTATTAGGCAAAATTCAAGTCAGACTGCAGTGTGATTGTTACAGAGGCTGTGCTGTATCACAAAATAGTGCCTAAAGAAGGGAAACTAAGTTGATGTAAATCAACTGTTTGTAGTAGTGATGTGTGGAAATATCAATCCATCTAATGCCAGAGATTCATGTTCTGGATTCTCATATAAAAGTCAGTATTTTGATAATTTGGTGTAAATGTGTGATTTACCATGAACAGGAATACAGTGGGAAGTAACAATCCTAGCACAAACTCTTCTAAATGCTTCCCAGTTTAAGGGAACTGTTTCTTCAGCCTGTCATACTCTCATGCATAATACGGCCCATAAATAAATGCCACAATAAATATCTGCATGAGATCAGCCTGAAGTTAAATGTGTGTCCCTGAGATCACCTCATATCAATGTCTAGATTTAAACATTCAGGTCTTCCGGTAGATTAAACCATTAAAAGTGGATTACACGGCTACAGACCTTATAAAAATGTACAGAACATTTGCAATAAAACAGACAGTATGTACTTTAAAAATACAAGTACAACTGTCATATCAGATCAGTATTGGCAATAGCTGCCTGAATTGTACTTGGTATCAGCTCCAAAAGGAAATCAGTGGTAACACTCATCACCAGTTAGTGTCTATCCCAAGATTTCTGAACAGAGAGAGAACTGAGCTGTGGCACAAGTTCAGGTTCATGCCATGCACCTCACACATCCCCATTTCATAAAACCTGGACTATACCTTTAGTGATCGTTTTCTTCATGACAGATTAGCATTGTTTTTGTGAAGGAACAAAACCCCAGGGCTGCTGTTGTGGTTTTTATCTCCGAGTTTACTTTAAAAGTCAAACAGGACTTCATAAGACTCTAAAGTTTAAAGTTTGCATGTTCTGTCCTCAGTGTTTTGGTGCATCAACGGTCACTTATTAGTAGGAGAATATCACTCTGAGGCAAAGGGAACAAATCAAGAGGTGGAGGACAAAGAAAAAGTGTCCTGGGGCGTTTTTTTTTGTTCTCACATTATGAAACAGCAAAGTCAAAAGGAGGCCTTTCACAAAGCAAACACACCCGTATCACAGCGTACCTGCGTGCCCAGATCAACCCCGCCGCTTTATTCGTGTTACATCCTCCGTCTGCTGACTCACCGTGTGTCGACGCTCATTCACATTCCCGCAGACTGAACTGTGTTTGAGTTTATCCTCGGGGTACAGAGAACAGAGAGGAGCCTCCTGCCGGGTAGAGACCACAAAGATTAGCTGTAATCGGAGAGGAACGAGTGGAAAATGTCAGCTCCCTTTCAAGGACGTGAGATTGTGTATTCATACAGATTTGGCAAATGTCAGGTCAGCTGCTGTTGTCCCCGGGCCCGGAATAAAAGGACACGTCAGCAGCTGAGGGCTCCCGGAGTGAAGATCTGTCTGAACAAACATGGGTTTATGAGGTGGACCAGGTCAGACACAAAAACCACAGGGCTACTCAAACTACAAACTAGACCAGTGATCATCTCTTGGCTGCTTAAGGGCTACATCAGGCCCCTCAAGGCCCACCTTGAGGCTCCCAGAATTAACCATGCACTGCAACTGGACTGGCCTGATTAGTGTCTCCAATCTACAGTGATTGTGAGCAGGATGGCTTAAGCCGGGCATCCACTGTACGACTTTTTTGATCGCGGTGTTCAGCTGCTACTCATACTGTACGAGTGAATGGCAGGGGTTAACAGTTCACAGCCCACGATTCTTCTTCTTACCCCCAATTTCCACTGGACGCGAAAGCGCCGCGCCACGCCGCGCAGCGTCCTGCGGAGCACTTCGCTCCCATTGTAGTCTATCAGGCAATTTCCACTGCACGCGAAAGCGCCGCGCCCCGCTGCGATCCTGAAGCGCCGGTGCGCCTAGGCGCGAGAGATACGCTTCAGGTCTATTTTCTGCGCGGCCGCTTCCAAACCTCGTAAATTCAGAGTCATTAAGAAAGCCCCAGACAGGAAGTCAAACCGGAAGTTTCAAAATAAAACACAATGCACGGACTTTTGCACGTAATTTTCCTCAATTAATTGTCATTACGTCGAAACCGGAAGCACGAGCTTCAGGTCAGCAGTCGATCAGAGTGTCCCAGAGACAGCACGACACCATGGATGAAGAAAAGTGAATCGTAGAGGTACAGAAATATATAACACTGCATGCATGACACCATAGTCTTTCTACACGGATATAGGCGGACAGAAGTTGAACAATTCACAAAGCTGTGTGGTTGGGACCAGCAGAGGGACCTTAGAGAAGTGAAGTGAGGTGTTGTTTATTTCTTTTCTCAGTCTGTAACATGTTTTATGAGCGTGTGACATCGCTATTCTCATGAGAGCCGTGGCTCTCTGGGGATCAGCCCTTCCCCTCCGGATTGAGCTCCGCGGCGCACCGGGGCGCGCCGCTTCCAGTGGGTTTTGAGATTCGGAGCAAGATCGCGGCACTCCGCTCCGCTCCGCGGCGCGGCGCTTTCGCGTGCGGTGGAAATTGGGGGTTACACTATACGACCCGATGCTCACACTGTATATTCATGTATGACACGTCGGACTCTTGCATCCAAAAATGCACTTACCAGGCACTTGCAATTGTGCTGCAATCTCCATCCAACTATTTTCTCTATTGTTGCGGTCATGGTAGCTCTCGAAGACTACATCTAATAGGCTCCACTGTGCCTGCCACAGCTCAACAAGTCGACCCTCCATTGCTTGGGTCCAGGTCCGCTGTGATTCCATGCTGCTCCGTCTTGTGCATTTGTTTTCTCTTCCATATCTACGTTTGCGCATGCGTAGTGTGACATATCCTCACATGGGTTGACCAGGATTTCTAACAGGTTTCATTTTCATCTGATCGATCAGGAGGTGTTCGTGAGGTGTTATTTGCTTCTCGTTACCTCTTGCATACTACACGATGTGAGATGTACGATTGGGCCAAAACTCAGCCCGATCCCCGACATAGTTGCACGGGTGAAAAATCGTGTCAAAAAGGGCCAAAAATCACACAGTGGATGCCCATCTTTAATCAGCTTCCTTGAGAGCAGGAAAAGGCAGGAGCTACAGGCAAGGCAACAGTGACTTCATGGACAGAGATTAGCATAGATGCTAACAGCTTCAGGAGCAGTTTCATTAGATCTGGACCACATTTCTGTATTTACAGTGGTGGACAAAGTACTCAACTCCATTACTCGAGTGTAAGTATAAATACTCCTGGTCAAATATTACCCCAATACGAGTGGAAGTTGTTCAGTTAATTGTTTACTTAAGTTAATGGACTGGAGCACCTGCTTTTGAAAACACTTAAGTATTAGTAGTACATTTTCATTTTAATCTCCATGTGTTATTGTATAGTTGCTACAGTTAACTTATACTGAATGCATTTACCTGCTCATAAAACCTGTATAAAATTAAAAGCTTGTAAAATATGCTATGAAGCATGTAGATATGCCAATTGAAACACGGTTTAATCAGACTTCAGATATGGCCATGGGTGCTCTGGCATGAAATTGTGGTCTGTATCTGCCATAGCCATCATTACTGCCAAGATGAACCACCATATGAGCAGCCATGTTAGCTTAACGTTTACCTGCCTAATCTGAGCAACACATGCATGAGGTACAGGTATGGCATGACCTCTTGAAACAAATCACATGCAGATAACATTTGGGAAGAAAAAAATAATTTTATCCACTGACTTTATAGCTACACTAAAAAGAAATGAGTAACGAGGACCTTCATAGAAACGTAGTGGAGTTAAAAGTATAACATTTGCCTGCAAACACTTAAAACTTCTCCAAAGTGACAATACTTTTGCTCCATCTATGCTAAAACGAATTTGTTTTATGAAGTAACTCACCCTCTTCAGTGCAGTGGCCCCACCTACTACATTATCTGATTGGCCTGTAATTAATGTGAGTGACCGAAAAATGGTCCAATCACCTGCCAGACATGCTCCCGAAAATTAATAAAGTTGCCTCCACCAATGAGGTCACTCTCTTGCCGGCGTATGTTTGTTTGTTAGCAAGATTAACACAAAAACTACTAAACATACTTTGCTGAAATTTTCAGGAGATGTTGATAATGGCCCAATTTAAAAATGATTAGATTTAGGTGGTGATCCAGAAAACCCTCATTAATGAATGATTGTTTTGCCCAGTAACTGTCTAACTTATAATGATATCAACATGATTCTGTGGGTTTTCAGAGTCAGTGAATCATATTATGATGGTGACTTTATCATATTGCTTACAGATGTAACACCAATATGTGAGCTACCTTGTTGGAGGTTTGTGATCTCCGAGTGCCTTTAGTTATTTGTGTAGTTTTACCTGAAAAGAAGGGTAACGACTCGGCTTTGGATGGCAACTTGACTGCTCTATATGTCACAAGCCTGGCCAGGTGCCTTACTGGCAATCATTTTAGCGACAGCAATGGGCCTCAAGCAACTCCTTTTAAAAAAAAAAGAACTTTAATTGTAATATGTAATATATGTAATATGTAATATCACAGAAGTTGCCGACATTATATGTACAGGCTTTTTTTTCTGACGAAAAAGGAATGTATCTCTCAGGAAAATGTCCAGAGGGGGGCATTAAGGCACGCTTCACTTCCTTTCTCCCTCACTAACGATGTCAATATGTCACAGCGGCCGTCTGAGACACTGGCTGACCCTGTGTTCACACCAAAAGTGATTTGAGCATCCTCAGCGTCCAGTTGCCATTCATTTTCAATGATCGCTGGAGTCGAGGGGTGACGAGGGCCTACACGTGCGACCTCGAGCTGCAAAGTCATCAGCAAAGAAAAGTCCAAAACTCCCAGCTTACTCCAGGTAGAGCTGTTCGCCAATGATTATTTTGTGTCAGGAGATTAAATATTCTGCAATTTTGTTAACCACCTGAAGAGTATGTGATAGTATTTCATTACTTTATTCTGTGTCTTGCTGTTAAATTTGCATAAAATACTAAAACCTGAATTCTCAAAAAATTAAAACAAAAAATATGGGAAAACCAAAAAAGGAATTTTGGATTTATAGGGCCCTTATCTTAATGCCAGTTGAGTGTTGGCAGTGAAATCAGGCTGATTCCACTGAATCATACACGAGTATCCATCTATCTGCTGCTGTAACTGTCCTAAACCGTGCTGCACTGGGCCATTTTCACCACACACCCTGTTTCTTTTTGATTGTGATTTCCTCAGTTATTAATCTTGCCATAAGTTAGACTAAAAAGTAAGTGCATCTAGACCAGTGGCGGCTGCTGGTCAGTCAAGGAGGGGAAGCTCATTTTTTTCCGTCCTACATCATAAATTTGTTTATTATTTAAATGTAAATTCTACCCTCCGTTCCTTTTCAAGAAAATGATCTGTGACCCTCTCGTACCAACTAGGTGTCTTTTCCAGGGATTTTACCAGTATTCTCTCAATGGCCAGCAGAGCTAGACTGCTTAAACGGCCTTGGCCCATTGTGTTGCGGGTATAAGACTTGAGCCGCTTTAAACAGGAGAAGCTCCTCTCCAGAAAGACTGAATGTAAAACTTAGAAGATGCTCCGGTGGAGGGTTATACTTCAAGATCACTGATTGGCTCATTTCACTGTCAATAAAAAAGGGATTCGGCCTCAGACAGATCATCCAATCATCATGTAGAAGCCGAGCGTCCAGGCCAGCCCACTGCCTCATAGACCCCCGGAGACACTGAGCGTCCAATGGGCGGGACAAAGCCCAGCGTTTATCCAATGACCGTCCAGTTTCCACAGTGGAACAACCCACTCTACGCTTCCCCATCAAAGTCCGAAGACACTCAGCATCCGAATGTTAAAGCGCTGAGACGCTGCAGGGATGAATGAGAAGGAAGCCGTACCAGTTACCTGTGATAAGTAGCTGATTCTGAACAAAAGATGAAGGTATTCTAGCCCATATTTAGTCAATGAAATGTACACACTGCTGTACATATCACCACTTTTTTGGGGGGACATTTTAGGGGAAGCTGAGCTTCCCTTGCAGCCTTAGAGCAATCACCACTGATCTAGACATTAGGAGTTTGATGACACCAAGTTCTTCAATGAGGGTTTTTTATTTCTTATTTTAGTTTTAATTTGGCTCTTTAAATCAGCTGTTCTTTGACTTGGAGAATCAGACCTTAATTACGAGAGAAGCTCTCCTGAGAGCCTTAAACATGGAGAAACTGTGAAAGACTGAATGTAAAAACTTATTTAAATACATCTGAAAAATCCTCTGCTCTCTCTTAAATTTAATTCATTTCTTTCTCTTTCAGTCCCTTTTTTTGGGGCAATTAAATCCAGGGCTGCTCTCAGGGAATGACTGAACATTAAAATGTATCTTCAGATTACAAACCGGTCCAAACCATGTCACAATTTTACGCCTGGTGTCTCTGTGTCTTCATTTGCATTGTTTGTAACGGCTGTTTGGCTCGAGGGAGAAGATAAGGTTAAACAAGGCCGGCTCCTGGTGTAACAGCAGCCTGTTATCTCACTAAAAAGAGGAAGTGAGTTTTTCACACACACAGAGGGAGGTCACTGATTGGCTGAGAGACAGATGTCCCTGCTGTTGGTCTGTCCGTGACCTTGAGGGAGCGAGAAATAGGTTGAGCCACCCGACTGTTGTTATCACCAGCAGACACCATATCAACCAAGAGTGTGTGTGCAGACGAGTGGGCGGCCGAGTGTGGCTATGTGGAAGTATTCAGAAGCTTACAGCTCAGACCACCAGCAGTTTAACAAAAGAGATGAATTGAGGTCAGGCTTGGAGAGAAGGAAATAATTAAGATATTCCTTATGGTACATTTTCAAACATAAAGTAAAAATGTAAGAAACAATAGGGTCAAAATACAAAAAAAACCCACAAAAATTCCAAAGGAAAAATGGAAATGTCACCAAACACTTATCCCAGACTGTTAATTTCCATTTTATCTCAACTGTGTGCACCTTCATTCATGTTATGGTTATATTTGATTAAGTTAATGATTCAATTCAATTAAACATCACAATGCAATTCAGTGACTAGTATCCTTGATTTTCCTTGTCATCGCACCACGCAACTTTTTAGACAAAAAACAAGGAGCGAGATAAATATGAACTAATTTTCTTACCAAGAAATGTTTTTGAGATCAACCACAGTAATTCTAAACCAAAATAAATAGATTTCTCTACGTCTGAGACACCAGCTGACCCTGTGTTCACACCAAAAGCGATTTGAGCATCCTCAGCATCCAGTTGCCGTTCATTTTCAATGATCACTGAAGTCAAGGGGTGATGAGGGCCTACAAGTGCAACCTCGAACTGCAAAGTCGTCAGCAAAGAAAAGTCCAAAACTCCCGGCTAACCCCAAGAGTGCAGGGCGGAGCATTGCACTCAACTTCTCTACGCCTCCCTTTAATGTTTTTTGTCCCTCAGAAACAAAACTGATGCTGAGTTTAGCAGCAGCCTCTGCAAGACTAAACAATAACTGACTGCCTCTACATTGATGCTTCTTAACCCTAACCCTAACCCTCAACTACATCAGGATGCATCGATTAAAGATTGTTTTTGACTTCCCTAATATTGACCAGCTTTACCCAAACTGCCGTGCATCTCATGCTTTTAGACATGCTTTAATTATGGATTTGTCATAGTGGATCAAACCATCCATTATCTTTACCCCTGATCCCTTTATGGGTTTGGGAGGGAGGTTTGCTGGAGCCTGTACCAGCCAATAGCAGGACCACATAGAGAATTACAACCAGTCTTCTTTTCAACTTGGGTGTGGCCTTGTGGTAGGGCGGGTGGTTTCCGCACATGGAAATTGTCTAGCCTCTTTTACTATAGCTATCACAGCTATTATTATTCCTATTGTTTGTGTCATGATTGATATTATCATTATAATCTACTGATTTCCCTCTTTATATCATTCCCATAACCACCAGTTATATTATATATAATATGTGAATCATACACAAACACATACCCTAAAACACAAAGAAGAGAGTTGGATTCTTTTCCTTTTGATTTAATTATTTTTCCTTTCCTTTTTTCTCCCTCTCCCTTTCTTTCTCTGTTGTATGTATATTCATTATTACTCAGTCATAATTGTAACTGTTCTCTTCTTTATGTTTCATCTATCATCTTCTCCCAAATTGAAAAACTGGCCTACTTTTATGTTATGTATGTTTTTTCTGTCCTGTTATTTGTTTCTCTTTGACTGTGTTGTTTTGTTTTGCAGTTTAAAATAATAAAAAATGAAGATAAAAAGAGAAAGACAACCAATCCGACTCACACCTAAGGACAATTTATGGACAACAGTTAACATAATAAGTATTTTTTGGTCCGTATGAGAAACCAGGATGCCTGGAGAGAACCCATGCATGCATAGGGAGAGCATGCAAACTCTACACAAGAAAGGCCCTGATGTCATTGTTGATCCACAAATGCAAAATACTTGGCCAAAAACTTGGCTGAAAATTATGTAAGGGATATATTTGACCTAAATCTCTAAATAGATTGAGCTTTCCAAACACAACTGGCCCTTAAGATTTGCTGTAAGGTTTTAAAGATGGAAGACAATTTATGAGTGTAACTGCTAGGGATCCCTCGGCGTTGATAAGGGGGGAAAAGATGTTGTGAAAAAGTCAAAAAGATGGGTAGAAAAGTTTAGATTAATAATAAAGTTTATCCAGGACTTTTATTTTAACATTCTATAAAGATTTATTCTGTTGTTGTTGTTTTTTTGCTTTTCTTAATGAGTCTAATGTTCCCTTCTCCCTCATTTTCTCTCTTAATCCAGTCAAAAGCCTCCTCTGTAATCATCCTGCTGCTGAGGAAGGAGATATTCCAACGGTTTGTCCTCATCAACAGAAAATATCTTATATGCAAGTTTGTGTGTCATAAAAACACACAAAAAGCTTACTGATTTTCCAGCCTTGTACTGTCCTAACTCCTGACGACGTGGAAACAAACTGTGGACAGAAAATAAAAAAGTGTGAGACGATCAGTGTACCTTCTGCTCACTGAAAGTCTCAAAACAGCCCGAGGAATGTATGCAAATCTACTCCCACTTTGTAAATTTAATGAGCTGTTATCTTGTTTTTATTTGGTCAGTGATGAAGTCTTTTCCTGCAGCTACACAGATATTTTACAGCTCTGATTACTTTTCTTCAGTGATTGTCTCAGGGTTTGATTGAAGTCTCAAGTCTTGAATTTCAGATTTGCATATTCAGCCGTGCAAAGTTGAATTTTAATCATTTTTTAGCTTCCTTTTGTGACCAGTGTCAGCATTATACCTTGATTTCAACACCAAATTATCGGTTAAGATACAGTATTTGATTAAGTGCTAGTTTTCGCAGCAGTTTCCCACTTTGGTTCTGCTAGGCCACCTGTTTGGAAAAAAAAAATGCTTTAACGCCCCTCAAACCATCATCATATTCTGCAACAATTCTGGAGTTTAAAAACAGTCAGTATGACTTTCACAGAAAAGCGGTGTAGCTCAGTCTGTAAAGGCTTTGGCTGGACTAAAAGGCGGCCGGTTTAAGTCCCTAGCTAAACATACTTGGACTTTGGTTTGGTTTGGGTATGGAAAGCCATGTAAGCATGAAGGGGCCTTGGCTACACACCAAATGCGACTTGGGCTAACCTTCTGGCACAGTGTTGGCCACGTTTAAGGCAACCACTTCACTCATTGCACATTGCCAAAGTTGAAAAACTTGATCTTTTCAGTTGATGTTGTGTGTGGCTGTGCGGCAACAGCCAGTCATGTGTGACGGTTCCTGTGGCAGACAGGTTTTATTCCGGACTACAGAGTAACAATCTATGTCCGTGTGTGAAACATTAGTTAGTGAGGACATTAGTTCTGCCTTGATGAATCGCAGAAAACTCACAGATGATGCTGTTGCAGGGCATTAACCTTGCTGATGGTGTTGATCAATTTTTTACTGATGTTAACGTCTTCTAAAGGTAATGATTCTTTGCTATATAAAAGAGAGAGCTCTCTCTGTTTCCTTCACTAATTAGCTGTTGCTTTTTAATCAGTTATTAAGGTACTGTCTTATTATGTCTTGTTATCCATTTGGGCGACACCAATCTGCTCCCTGAGTAAGTTCTAGTTTGCTGCTTGCACACATTACTGTGACCTTTGCCTTCATATTAAATCAACAAAGAACTTAAAGGGACAGTTTATTTTGTTTTTGAAATAAACTGAGCAGTAATAATCATATTATCCCGAGCTGGTTCCCTGTAGTGAAGCAAAGTAGTCAACACTGCTGGCAGAGGGACACGTAGGATGTGCTGTGTCTCAAAATAGTGCCCAACTGAAGTAGCATAGTGGAAAGAAAGTGGATTCAAACAGAAGGTTTTTAGCATATGATGACCTAACACTGTTTTTATGGTTTGTTTTCTCCCATAATTATTGTAATTATGCAGTTTGGTACTATGTACAGCACGGGGTGGGCAACTGGCAGTCTGGAGGCAACATGTGGCCCACCACCTCACAAAATGCAGCCCGGCAGTCATTTCCAAAAATCAACAAGTATGAAGAAAACCCAGACATCTAATAGAAGTAATCAACTATAGTGTAGATTAAGAATTTACTTTGCTATACTAGCGTCCCTCAATCTCTTCATAAAGCATTTGAACATTATTTCGAGTATTATTCAATTCTTTGTTTGGAAAATGGCAGCAGTAAAATATTTGTGCTTTGAAAATTGCAAACCATTCATCATTTCATTGATTTAAAAATAGCTGTTTACACTGTCTAAATTAGCTTGAATTCTATGTCACGTTAATTTAACTATGAGTGATAACTTGCATTTGTGTAATAATATATGGACATTGGTATAGTTTTTTTTATTCATTTTTATTTGCATATTTACTTTATCAAACATTATTTTTCTCCATCAAGAGTATCTGGACATTTGCCACAATGCGGCCCTCACGCTGATAGAAACAGTTTTATGTGGCCCTCTTGGTAATTAAGGTTGCCCACCCATGATGACCAAGAGTTCTGAACAGAAAGAGAACAGAGCTGTGACGCCGTGGCACATATTTGGGCTCATACCATGTACCTCACACAAACAGACTTCAAAAAACCCACACTGTCCCTTTAAAAAGACTTTGCTAGTCAGCAAATTCTTCACTTTTTAAGTCCACGTGCCAAGAAAGTGAAGGTTAGAAGTCGAGTAAGACAAAACTCTTTGTGGGTAGCGCCCCATTTTCTAATGAACCCATCGAGTGTGAAGAATCTGGAGTTATTGTCACATAACTCATAAATAAAACTCGACAATAGGATCTGTGCTCATAAACCAGGCTCACGGTAAGCGCTGAGCCGTGTCTGCACCATGAGGTTTTTCACAAACAGCTCAGACCAAGGTGACATCTCTGCTCTTATCATCCACTTCCTGCTCTAATCAGCCAGCTGAGCAACAACCAGTCTGCTGCACGGCTGCTGGCAACAGGTGCTGCAGTGTGCGAGGAGGTCTAGGACTACGGCCAGTGATCACAGAGAGGGGGTCAGAGATCAGGGGGAGGTGGGAGAGCCAAAAACTACAGCCGCACACTCCAGCTCCTTCACACATACACACTGGAAAGTGGAGTTAGGGTGACGTACACGCTGCTGAGGGATGAACCAAAGCAGAAATATGAGATCCCAAGGTTTCAAAGTGAGTTTCTTTGAGGGTTGGAGATAAATTCACATTTTTTGTCATCCCAAACATAAAACCATGAATGTTGACGACTTGCTGAGTCATGAGGATGATGATGAGTCATGTTACGCTCTGAATAATTCTGGGTCAACAAGCGTCTAGTTACAGTTCTGAATACAAAACAAGCCTTATACACTCACCCACAGCCTTATTTCTTACATCTGTTCAAAATTTTTTAATACAAATCACTAATCAGCCAATCACAAGGCAGCGACTCCTAGCATTTAGGCACGTAGACTTTAGAGCAAGTGACTTTGAAAATGGCATTGCTGATCTACTGGGATTTTCCATTGCAACCACGAGAGTTTACAGAGGATGGTAAGAAAAAGAGAAAATATCCAGTAAGCGCGGTTGTCTATGTAAAATTGCCTTGTTGATGCTCTAAGTAGGAGAAGAAAGACCAGAGTTTGAGCCCTTTAGGCAAATACTGAGGGCGCTGTTGACTCCAGAGGTCACCAAAAAATCTGGAAAGAAATGACTTACAATAAAATTATATAAACCAGTTATTACTATTAGATCTTAAAGCAGCACTACGGAAGATCCCCGCTTGACCGGAACGAGAACTCAACTACCCATAAGCGCTAGCACGTGCATACTGCAGTAAAGGTACAGATCTGCCGGTCGTGTGCATTTGTTTTGTAGGCGAATCACAGAAGCCAGGACTTCGCTCAAAAGTATTCTTCTGTCCTCAGCGGCTGTTTGCAGGATGGGTAGCGACGAGGTAATGTATTTATTTTTGACTAAATGACGATGTTAAAAATCGCTAAGTTCAACTTGGTTTTACTACAGTGAAGTCGCCCCCGCCCCCGTCCTGTTGAAGCGATAAAGTGAATAAAAGTAAAGACAACCACGAGCTGGCGATGTCGCACACTTGAAATAGGTCTAAACAAAACTACATACTTGTACGTTCTCAAGAATACTGTAAACGGATGGTAAACAATCAACAAGTACTTACAAGTCCAGCAATAACAGGGCCAAGTCGGCATCGGTCGGACATCCCTCCTCGTCTTTTATTTCACGCCAGCGAGTGAACACCGAACCGATGTTTATTCTGGTCCGAGCCTTCAGCTTGTTTTTCTCTCGCTTTCCTTGTTTTGTATCCTCAAAATAAACTTTTCTTTTTCTTGCGTTCTTTACTGCCTCCGCCATGACTACAGCTCTGCGTTTGGCTTTCGCCGAGACTTCCGTGTTGTAAACGAATCGGGAATCGGGGGAAGTGACGTATGCCGTTAAGCAGTCCAAACTTGTAGTTTTTTAGTGTGGCAGGGTTCCCACCATCCACCCTGAAGTTACATAGCGCCAGTGAGAGTGATACAGACCACTTCAGAACACGACAGAGGTGTCATTCAACTCATTGTAAAGTGGTGGACCATCACAATGAATATCGAAGGACTATATTATGTTTGAAAAACTACATAGTGTTGGTTTAAAATCGTAAAACTCACATTAATGCAAATGTAATGCGATGCCCAATTAATCTTACTACAAATGATTATGCCAAATAAGTCCCCCCCCCCAAAAAAAACTTTTTTTTTTTTGCATAAAAGTATTTTATTTAGCTTTTTATATCGTGATATTGAGTAGTTTTGTATTCTAAATATTAGCAAAACAAAGGAGCTGATAATTTTCTAATAGGCTGAGACAGTTAGCTGATCAGAATACCTCCATCATCCAGAGGAGGCCAGCAGAGGTTGTGGAGGAATACACACAGCAAATCTTAGGAGTGAAAAAATCTGGAGTTAAAAAAAGTGAAAGAGTTAAATTTCTGTAGTTTACATGCAGACTCAAGGCTGTGCTTGCAGGTACTTTTTGAGGGTGTTAAAAAAAATAAGTCTATTCAGAAAGTGTTGAGGGGGTCATTGAACGCTTGTTTGGAGTTCATTTCTAACGGATGTGTTGCAGCAACCGCCAGTGCTCACTTGGACTTTGCTGAGAGAGGTAATAGTGCTGTTTGTCTCTAAAGCTGATGTAAAAATATAATTATTAGTGCTGTCATACGATTAAAAAAATTTATCTAATTACTTACCGGATTTATAATTAATTAATCTAATTAATCGCATTTTAATCTCATATCTGCTTCAAGTACCCAAATAAAGAATTTGAATTCTAGGATATTATAAAATTGTAGTGCAGGACTAATCAAATGAATACACTAGGAAGTGAAGATTTGTAAATCCACATTTTTACTGGTGACTAAATAAAACCAAAGTCTGGGCAACTTATCCAGAAAATTCTGAGTTCAATCAGGCAACTCAAATTACACTTTAAGTGTGTTTCATTAATCAAATTCAAAATAAGAAAAAGGTGGAGGACATCCAGCAAAACAATTAGGCCTGATGCATTATTAAAGAATTCAGTAAATATAGATAAATAAATTCAAAAATAAAGTAAGACTAAGTCTTAAATATGCCATTCCTGTTGTCACCTGGGCTTTGTTTGGTTTGACTAGAGACGCATGTGTGAAGTGACGTGCCACTGCCATGTACGGGTCCTCCAGCTGGCCAATACCAAAATGTTTGTGTGCTATGATTAATCTTGCGAATATTTTTTTATAATGCATTAATTTGCGGTGTAATTAATTAATCTAATTAATGCACTAAAGTGACAGCCCTAATAATTATCTGTTTGAAATATTTGCTACAACTAGCTCTCTTACAAGCAACAGAATTCATTTAAATATTGACCCATTAGGGATGTGTTTTAATCCAACACTAAAGGAAATTGTGTTAAAGTAACAGTTCGCTTACTTTCTGTTAATGTTAGATTCAACATGTCCACGATTATCCAAGTTCATTATTTCTTAAAAATTCGAAAAGCACTTCTGTTTTTGAAAGAGTGAACATAAATTTTGACTAAAACAGAGAGTTGGTTTTAACATAACTGGAGTAGCATTTTAACTCCTGTGAAGAGTTAAAAAATCAACTCACAGCAAAAATGTAACTTTGACTAAAGCTTGGATTTTATTCAATGGTCTCACACGTACACTCAAACTGAGTTGATTCTGACTCTCTGAGAGTTTATTCCAAAGAGCCGAATTTGCTGTGCAGGTATCTGGGTACAACATTTGACAGTCTCCTGAGGTTTTCTGCCAACATGGAAGAGATCCTCAGGAAATGTCATCAGCACTTGAACCTTTTAAACAAACTGTGATCTTTTGGTATCAACAAAGCTTTTATCACTCCTTTATTAAGAGCATTCTGACCTTTTCGTTTTCCTGCTGGTTTTATTCTGTAAGCCTGCAGAATCGCACTCGTCTGATCAGCATCACTATAACATGCCCCAAAATCATCAGGCTTCCTGTTTGAGCTCTATCATCCTTTTGTGATGTTCAAACTACTAAAGCTCATAGGATTCTTCAGGATCCTCATCATGTTCTGCACCCTGGCTCCTGTCAGGACGTAGACCACGCTGTCCAAACTGCAGGACTCAGCGAAGGAGGGCCACATTTGTCTCCTAATCCCTTACTCCCTAACCTCTTATCACCCACCACCAATCCTGGCCATGTTTATCAGTTTCAATGCACTATGCACTTTATCTCAGACTTCTTATGGTCATTTTAACTGAACAGCACTTTATTAGTTTTGTGCGCTTTATGGGGCAGTGACATAACATTACATTTTACTGTTATTTGTTTTGTTGTTGATGCTTTGTTGTGTTTTTGTCTTTGTGCTTTTGGTGTGTGCTACTCCTGTGCCTTTTAAGTCGAACTGAATTGAATTAAATTTTTATATCATAATTGCATAGTGTAAATGTAGCTTATGTATGGAGTTCTTTTGTGTGCAAACTGTGTAGATATTTTGATTGTTTGATGGTAATTGTTTTAGTAACATTTTACTGCTCGACTTCTGGGGCTGCTGCCGGGGGACGCCTGTGCCTGCATGGCCAGAGGCCCTTGCACTGTTGTGTGGGGCCTCATGACTACGCGGGGCGGGGAAGCCTCCGGCTGCGCTCCTCGTGGGCCTGGAGCCCTCCTCAGTGTTGATGGCCCCCAAAGGTAGTTTATTCCTTGTCTCTGTCCTCAGTGCCCAGCCATGTCTCTGTCTGTCTCTTTTATGACAGCTCATATGAATGTGTGTGGGGATGTGTGTGTGGTGGTAGGTGTGTGAGTGTGTATGCTTATGTTGATGTCTGCGAGTGCGTGTCTGGATATGTCTATGTATTTGTGGGAGGGGGATAGCAAGGTTTTCTGTTTTTATGTTGCTTTTAGCCTCTGTGAGGCACTTTGTGTTACTTTTAAGTAAGAAAAGTGCCTTATAAATAAAGTTTGATTTGATTTGATTTGTTTATTTCTGTCATTTATTCACCTATTTACAGGATTTTCAACTTGTGGTAAGTGTATTTAAAATGTATTCCAGTGTTTTGTGTTTTTTTTGTAATTGCTAAGAATGTACAGTACAGGCCAAAAGTTTGGACACACCTTCTCATTCAATGTGTTTTCTATATTTTCATCACTAATTACATTGTAGATTCTCACTGAAGGTATCAAAACTATGAATGAGTATGTGGAATTATGTACTTATAAAAGTGTGAAATAACTGAAAACATGTCTCATATTCTAGTTTCTTCAAAGTACCACCCTTTGCTCTGATTACTACTTTGCAGACTCTTGTCATTCTCTTTATGAGCTTCAAGAGGTAGTCACCTGAAATGGTTTTCATTTCTCAGGTGTGCCTTTCCAGGGTTAATTAATGGAATTTCTTGCCTTATTAATGGGGTTGGGACCATCAGTTGTGTTGTTCAGAAGTCAGGCTGATGCACAGCCGACAGCCCTATTAGACAACTGTTAGAATTAATATTATGGTAAGAACCAATCAGCTAAGTTAAGAGAAATGAGTGGCCATCATTACTTAAGTGAGAATCTACAATGTAATTAGTGATGAAAATAAAGAAAACGCATTGAATGAGAAGGTGTGTCCAAACTTTTGGCCTGTACTGTAAATTGGGTGACATGTTATCTTGTAAGTGAAAGGCAATGGTAAGTCAATGCTATTCAGTTTCTTTTGTCAGTATATGTACATTACTAACAATATGCATGCCATGTAGAGTCTTGCCTTGGGTGCCCCCTCCATTGGGTAGGGCCAGCTCCCCCTAAATTGGTTCCACCATGCATCCCTGTAAGTATCTCTCCAATTGTGCTTAAATTGTGTGTTCTGACCTTGACTAGAGGACGTTTTTGGTGAAAAGAAGCCATTATTTTAGTAGATGTAGCCTCCACTACTCTGTTTGTTCTGGGTAATTGAATCAATACATTTAAATCAAACACATTCATTTGTGTGTGAGAAACAGAAAACAAGCCCCTGCATGTGAGCACAGAGATGGTTGATGATGACCTTGTACACAGGAGCAGCTCTGCCTCTCAGACATGTTTACATCACTGAAACTCCAGCCGACAGCCGCACACACACACACACACACACACACACTTACATTACCATGGAGTGAAATTGGCAAAGCGACGGTCTGAAACACTTCCTCCAAACAGCAGCCTGCTTCGCTCATCATCTTCAGTTTGTTTCACATTTGGGGTCATTTACATGGAGAGTGTTGTGCACAGTTTTACTACGGAGCAGATGGCTGAGTGTTTGTGCAGTTTGAAGTCCTTACATCACTCCGCGCAGCCTGCTAATGGATAATTATGTGAAGTGTAATGGTGTAATAATGCAGCAGAGTCAGAATGAAGGACTGAAGGATTCAGTTTGCGTGGTCCATAACCCTCCACTGCGGCACAATAAAACAGTTTTTCTTTATTTCTTAACATTTATCCACAAAAAGGCACAGATGAGGTGGATTTGATTTGGTCACAAAGACAAAAATCTGTGCAATGGCCCTCATTTGTGGAGTCTGACATTTATCTAATTATGTTTATTATTATTATTATTATTTCTCCATTTCAGTTCAGTATTGTTTTGGAACTATTTTCTCTGTTAATTACTTTTCTTTACATTATTCTACTGTAGCAGATTTATTATGCATTTGGTGTTTGGCGATCTCATATCTCAGATTTTCTATGAAAAGTGCTATACAAATAAAGTTTGATTGATCAATTAACCGATTGATTCATTCATTCAAATAAGCACTGTGAATGGTTTTTTTTTTTTTTTTGACCTACCAGACGCCGGCACAGGAAGAAACGAAGCAGCATGCAAGGTCAGCAGTCCAATTATTCTCAGAGTTGCCAGGTCCACTCATTACAGCGACTTTTGGCTTCTTTTTTTGTATTTTTGAAAACTTGCTTGTAAATATTGGCAGTTGCAGGAAGAATTTTTGGGCTTTTTCCAAAAGTGCATTTTCTTTTGGGCTTGTTGTGCCCCCAACACCGGGGACAGACACTCTACTACCAATATAAACTCAATTCAGAAGTTACACAAACCATTTTCTCCCACTCTAAACACACATGCAAAATTTACTGTGAAAAGAAGCAAAAATTGTTTTTCTACCAAAAAGAAATCCTTAAAGCCAGAAATAAATTTATTTCTAATGAACCTATCACCGTGTTCACTACAATAAAGCTGTAGAGGATCAACTTAAACTGAGATAAAAGCCTGACTATGTCAGTTTGGAAACAAAATCAAGGTTAGACAGACTGTAGTGATAGAGTTATAAATAAAAGTCGCCCCTCCCTTCATTTCTGTATAAAGAAAAGGATGTTCCACCTCCAAACAAAAGGATGCTGAATAAGTAAACTAAGAGTCAAATAAGAAAACAGGTCACTTTGAAAGTCAAATGTAATGCAGATGAAATTCAAAGCATGGTCTATTTCTCTTTCTTTAAAAAAGGAACATATCACTTTAATTTTGGGCTTGTTTTATCAACCTGGTGCTTATATCAGTCAAAAATTCTGGCAACAATGGTGAGTCCTGAACTGTTGAGTCAAAACTGATGTTTTCAGGGGGGAAGTACAGACACAACTTCAACGTCACTGATGTAAAGGCAAGAACATACATGTGAAGTGAACATCATGTCCCAGAGCAAAGTGTTTGTCTGCGTCTGTTGTGAGAGTCTGATTTGTTGAACTATCGCTCAACAGTACATGCCACTACAAAGCTATTGGCCAAAAACAGTGACAGCAGCCGGGCAGCAAGCATACGTATGACAGAGTGATCAGGAGAGTGGACTGAACAAAAATCTTTTTTTTTTTTTTTTTTTAATCAGCATAAAAACATGCCAGGACGATCTGGGAGAACTTGTGTTGTTTTAGGCTACCACAACAGTAGTGTCTAACATCATCAATCCAACTATTCACCTTGCTCTTAAGGTGCGTACACACTAGACTCTACTTGTACTACCTCGGCGATCACTCTCCATGCTTAGTCAATGTACAGCCGCGATGGGGCGGGGCTAACCCTCCTGCGATGCGACAGCTGCTTTTCACACTACCACATAGCTTGTCGTGCGATGTGAAAGTAAAAAAAAGTTGATCAATCAGCCAGCAAGTGTTTGAACGTGTGAAGGTACCCTAGACAGACAGTTATTCATCTGGACTATGGGGTAACAATGCATGTCCGTGTGGGAAACATTAGTCAGTGAGACCATTAGTTCCCCCTAGACGGACCGCGGTAAACTCACAGATAATGCTGCCGCAGGGCATCAGCTGCAGTGTTTTGTGGTTGATAAGTGAATGAAAAGGATACAGTTGGAATAATGTCCGCTTATACATCCTATTAGATGATATATGATATGATTGCAGTGAAACTCGAGCGGACGTGACGTCACCGAGTGATGGCCGACAGCAACGGTGACCAAAATGAGGTATTTATGGATATGTGACGCCACGTCAGTGGGCGACGCGATTTTGGTAGCCGGGTCGCTTGGGGTGTGAACGCAGCTTTACAGCAAGCCAGGACTGTACTTTACTGTACTACAGCACTACTGTGGATAGTAACGACGTCATCCACCATAAGATGGCTGTGCCCACAAACCAATCACACATGTAAATTAATTATAATTCTCAATTACATACTATATTGTTCTATACATTATTTTATATTCATTATCTATATTTTATATGACCAGCTCTCTTTGTGCAGCTATCATGCAGCGATACTTCCTCCTGTTCAGTGCCAAACATGTAAGCAGCACAAGGCTAATTGAATATGCTTGAGTAGGAGCTGGTTAGCTTAAGGCTATCCAGGCTCACAACAGTGAGGACGTAAAGCTGATGGAGGTACAAACAGCAAAATGACAGCACTGAACTAACAAACGGAGGTCAACACTTAACTGTAGCTGAACCAGAGACCCCATTTCTCACGGCTGGATGTTAAAGTTTAAGGGGAACAAACATTGAAATGGGTGAGCAACATAGTTCATGTAAAATGTAGATGCTATTTTTTCAATAGATATCTGGCATGAGTAAAATAATTTATCTTTGAAATATATCAAAAGTTTTAGCCCTTAGTTTACAGTAGGGATGGGCATTTTATCCGATTCGCAATCAGTGCATCGATGCAAGGGTCTATGGTAAATTGCATCGGTTGAAGTGGTGTGCATCGGATTAGAAACTGGGCTGAAACCAGAATGCATCGCATCGTAAAAGCTTTGCATCGGTAAAATCCGATTTCATGTTATTATATATATATTTTTTAAAATTTAAAATTATTATTTTCAGTGTGCTGAAAGTGTTGTTTTTTTCAAAGTGCTGTTTATATGTTTAGTCTAAATTGTTAATGACAGCTTTGAAGGCTGAGCTCCACTACTGTTAGGCCTATGTCCCTGTTTGTGAAATAGGCCTACTTTAAGTTGACAAACACACCTCCTGACTGTTTAAGTGGCCTACTGTAAGTGGTCTTGAAGGAACAATAAAGTTGAGTTGAATTTGCACAGATTTGCATCGTTATTGCAACCTGATTGCATCGTGGTAGGAAGATAAATCGTATCATCCTGAATTGGTAGATGCTTCATGTGAATGGTTAGTGTATCGTACCGTAGCCTACATATCGAGATGCATATCGTATCGTCTTGGGGATGGAGATTTCCATCCCTAGTTTACAGTACTCTTGTGGTTCTGTAAGTTTTGATTACAAATGTCCATGTCTCAGACAGCAGGTGGTAGTAGACGTGCTGTTCCACCACTATATAACTAATAAATATAACTAATTACTTTTTTAATTTGCCCAGCACAGATCATAACCCCCTCAGAAGTGTTGCAGAGATACTCAGCGATGTGGAAAAGCAGAGAGAAACTTCAAAAGATAAATTCTGCTGCCTGAGACGAGCTTAAACGTGGAAATAAAGATCAGAAACACTGAGTTTGTCAGCCTGGCTGCATTTATTATTCCAGCTGCTGCTAATATCACAGCGATGTGATGGGATAACTTGTCACCCTGTTTGTGTCAGTTCCTGTGTTGATTGCATCATCACTGTAAATGAATCAAGCAGTGGCCACCTCTATCAGGTGAGCTCGGTGCAGTTGTTTGAGCCAAAATAAGGATCCATTACAAGCAAACAGAGCTGAACGCAGCAGCAGAACAACTCCCAAAAGATCGAGCTGGAAAACTTATACTGCCCCAGCTTGTGAGTTGCTTCATCCAAATATCCCATAACAGCATCTCTCTCTCTCCCTCATTTTGTCTACCTGTTATCTTGGTCTAAATGACGACGAGCTCCGAGCAGCTGCTTCCCCTCGTCTCTGAGCGTTTTCCGATTAAACGATATGAAGGCGATAAGAGCCTCGGCTGAGCCTCTGTAATCTGAGTCATGAACATCCTGAAGATGATTACAGCTTTTACGCAGCGTTTAGCAGCACTCAGGAAACTTTTCTAAAACAGAGAGAGCAAACACTGGAGGGTAAAACAGCGGTGAGGAGGACGTAAATGCTTCATCATGTAACAGTTGGCATGGCAACATATCAGCAAGTCTAGAGGACATCTCATGACCAACAGGCTGCTCAGCCTAAATGGGACAATAAAAGAAGATGATAAAAGCAAACAGGAGGATTTGAGAGGGCTGCATGAAAACACTTCAGCTCAAATTACTAAATATTCACTATAAACTAGGGCTGTGTACTATGACTCATTTCAAGGTAAAGCAACTTAAACTAAAATGAAAAATAAGGTCAGAAAACACAACTCATACAAATTTGGATTTGGAGCTTCATGGTGCACTGATCATTTTTGGTTCTGTTTTGCAAAACTTCAAAATCTAGTTTTGTTTGGACTGTTAAGAATTCTTCCTCAAAAATGAGAAAGTTATTTACACTTGCGGGCCACTTTATTAGACACAACTTGCTTGAACTGTGGTAGACCTCCTTTTATCTCCATCCATTATCTGTACCTTTAACCCATAACCCATCGGGGGGGGGGGGGTTGTTGGAGCCTATCCCAGCTGACATTGGGCAAGAGGTGAGGCACATGTCAGCAGCCAGCCACAAACACAGATAAACAGCCATTCACTCTCTAATCTAAATCTAAGGGCAATTTGAAGTAATCACTTAACCTAATGACTACTGAGCATATTTTTGGTCTGTGGGAGGAAGCTGGAGTGCCCAGTAAGGGCAGCTCTTTACCGGTTCATGGTTCCCGAACCTAAGTGTGAACTGGCCGGCATGTTCCAAATATGGACCAAATATTGGTTCAGAGCTTGAAAAGTGGATTTGCAGCTGGAACCAAAAGAAGTTGGTTCCAGCTCGTGAACATGACATCATTGATGGGCGTGTCATATCCAGTGTTGATAAAATGCGCAGGTAGTCAAGGAAGTAGAGAGAACACACACATTTTTTTAAAAAAAGAGATGCCTTCTACATATGTCTTTTGTGTTAACCTGTTTCGGTGGACAGTTCCATATTGGAAATATTTCACAAATCCATCTGGGAAGGAGCCAATCAAAAATGTTTTCAGGGGCAGAACCTTCAAAAACAACAGCAGCTTGTGATTGGATGTCATTGGCTCATCAAACTCATCACAGACCAATCCATATCAAGCAAGGCTGCTATGTATGACGTTAGCTAATGGCTAACAACAGTTATAACCATTAAACATTAGTTTAAACTACCTTAAGACAATCGTTTCACATTAAATTATACCACACAGAAATAACATTTAACACTTATACCTGACATGAACCTCATCAAAGACAATCCCTACCAATTTTGCCCAATAACTTTCTGAGGAGAGCATATTTCGCAAGTATCAGTGAGTAACCATGATGACCACAGGCTAACCAGCATGTCCATGGAGGACTTATGCATTCTCTCCCAGTTTCCCAGCAGTGATCCCCGGTCAGGAGAAGAGCAAAAACACGCTTCAAGTGACGTTCTTTCCTCTTGTTTTTTAGAAAAACAGAGTCCATGTCTGATTAAGAAATTAAAAAAACGCAGTTATTGAGACAGCTTAAGAAACTGCCTTTGTTTTCAAACATGCAGTCACTTCCCGGTGTCGTCATGTCCGCAGCTCCCGCAGCTCCCGCCTCTCTTCTCTGATTGGGTCTTTAAGCATTTAGCCGAGTGAAGTCGTTGAAATATGGAAGTTGGCAAGAAGGATATGCAGGATTTCAGAATCAGGCAGTTTCCTCTACTCTGCAAGGCTACTTTATGTCCCCTCATCATCAACAGTTGTTGTGTGCTTGACTGCATAATGTAAGCGAAAAACCTAAATTACAGCAACAAATGCTTTTTAGAACATTGTGTGATCTGACATGTTGCCAGTCAATTGTTTACTTTTGCCTTAAGCTGCGTTTACACTGAACGTGACTTCGCGACCTGAGCAACCCTCTCGATGTAAAGTCAATGCACAAAAGTACAACTTCAAACATATGTATATACACATTGACCCAAGTCCATGACTAGCAGATAGACACCATTCTTTGAACTGTATGTGCTTTAACAGGAAATAGACAGGCAGAACTCATGCACTGCCAGTTAGCTTAGGTCAAACACTGGGAGTCAATGAGTAGTGTTAGCCTGCCTCTGCCTACAATCATCAGACAAACTCGTTAGCAACTCTTAACAGTCCTGTGTGCCTGTTAATAATCATTTTTTATGATGTGTTATGTTTATGTATTTTTAGACAAAGATTAACACTCTGTTTTCAAAAGAGACACATACAAACTAAACTTCAGGGTGCATGTGCAAACAACTGTGGATTTGCTTGTAAGTAAGTGAACAAAAGAATGCCCCTGTTTATGAGTAGAAGATCGGTACAAAAGACTATGGCCAACAAAGAGATTTCTTCAGGGTGTAGTTTTATATGCATTTCTTTTAATAATTACATGAAGTGCTAATCTTAGTCTTTGTAAATTCTGTTTAGAGTTTCTGAAGAGTTCCTCTTGTGACTACAGTCAGAGGCAGGCTAAGTTACCCATTGATGCCCAGTGTTTGAGCTAAGCTAATTAGCAGTTGGTGAGCTCTGATAGTCTCTTCCTTGTCACTGCAAACCCAGTCCAAAGAATGGTGTCTATCTGCTTGTCATGGACTCGGGAGTGAGGCGAGACAGAAGAAGAAATAAAATGGTGTGTGTCTCTTTAACACGTATGTTCTGAAGCACACACTGCTGCTTCTGCTCTCTGTTCATGTTCCACTCTTCCTACATAATGCAGAGTTATTCTCATTAATGCTGCATGCATGTATACACACACATTTGTTTGTGCGTCACGCTAACACACATGCAACACTTATGTATCATGCAAAGCCTCTAATCAATGAATCCATAACCAGGTGAGCCAAGGATCTCTGAATCACCTGGGTTTAGCAGAAAACGCAGAAACGCAGAAAACCTGAGGCCAGGTAGCCGAGGGGGAACTGTTGAGTCTGTGGGAAAATAATGAGGTTTCTACAGTCTGCTGTGGGCAGAGGATTTAATGGGGGCTCGGTGGAGACAGCATACATACACAATATAATAACTGCACCCAAACACTTAGAAAATCTCGCTAAAGTGCAGCATCGAAGCACTTTATAATAAATATGTTTAATGCTAAAGCTAATTTAAGTGAAATTATAATTTACAGCTGCAACAGTTGAATCATCTCCTTTTCACATCCTGCGATGGTCTAATGCTGTGGTGGAAATAAATCTAATACGTGTTAGTATACTCATAATCATCCAATCATTTTATTGAAACCAAACTGAACTATACTGACAGTGTCCAGAGAGAACCCACGCATGCACAGGGAGAACATGATGACTCCGGACAGAAAGGCCCTTACCCACACAGGGGTTAAAATGAGCAACCTTCTAAGGGACAAATTGAAGTGAACAGAGTAGAAAAGTGAGTGCTTTAAAAAAAAAAACTTTTTTTTTTAATTTGCAAAATAATACAAAATCTAAAAACAGTAAGAACTAGAAAAGCACTCCGAGAGTGCAGACCTCCGCCAGCACCACAGTCCTCAGCCATATTGTGATTTTGACCATAAATATTAGTCCTACCTTTATTTCATCTAAATATTTAGATTCCTTGATCATGAAAACATACCATTAGCAACTGGATTCATAATTACCTCCGCCAAGGAGGTTATGTTTTCGGGAGAGTTTGTCTGTCCGTCCGTCCGTCTGTGAACAAAATAACTCAAAAAATAATGGATGGATTTTGATAAAATTTTCAGAAAATGTTCAGCATGGGAAAACGAAGAAGTGGTTAGATTTTGGTGTTGATCCGGATCAGCGTCTGGCCGCCATGGCAAAAAATATGATTTCTGTGAATAACTACTGAACTAAAATAGATGTCATTATGAAACCAATTGCTAATGGTATGTTTTCATGGTCAAGGAATCTAAATATTTAGATGAAATAAAGGTAGGAGTAATATTTATGGTCAAAATGAGAATATGGCTGAGGACTGTGGCACTGGCGGAGGTCTGTGCTCTCCGAGTGCTTTTCTAGTGATATCTATTTTAGTTCAGTAGTTATTCACAGAAATCACATTTTTTGAGTTATTTTGTTCACAGACAGACAGACAAACAAATTCTCCCGAAAACATAACCTCCTTGGCGTACTAGGTAATAATAATGGGATTTGAAAGAATATACTGTATGTTAATATTTAAAAAAAAAAAAACATAATTTTATAAAAACTGATGTATCTGCTCTCATATTGTTATATAATCATTTTAAAGTTTTTCTATTGATTGATTTTCTATTGACCAACAAATGGTATATTATATACTACTCTAATGCATATTACTTACCCCTGTCCTTCTACTCCTCTCTTGGGATCAATAGAGGATGATCTTGTCTTATCTTAAAAGGTGCATTAATTAAATATCTCATTGTATCCTGATGTCATGAATGTGGGTTCACCATTAATTTTAATTGTCCATATTTAAATGGCTAAAAATCAGACTACAGTGACAAATAAAGATGCAGTAGGTGATACAAATAGTCTCAGCTCCTTCATTTATCACAGACAAAATTAAGTATCTAGTAATAATTATGCTGCTCAAGATGACAGAAACATATCTGTAACTCTTTTGTGTTTTATTTCCTTTGTCAAGAACTGCTCTCACTCACCTGTTCCTCTTTGTTTGGCCTCTGTCTCCTTCAGTCCCTCTTCTGCCTTCGGCTCCTGCAGCAATGTTCACAACTTTGCATTTTATTCACAAGACTGATTTAAAAAATATAGTTATACGTCCTAAAACGATAGATATTGGAGACTTTAACCCTCCTGTTTGTTCTGTGCCTGTGTGACAGTCGAGCCTCTCCTGCTCTGCTCTCACAGGTGAGCTGATGACAGGCTAACGAGGCTAACCAGCTCCATGCTAGCTTAGCAGATGCAGACACTAACAGGCCACTTCACTAGGTATAGCCTACATGTTCAACTGCTTGTTAACTCAATCTGTCAAACACATGGCAGCAGATAAATGTGCTTAAGTATGTAGAGAAGCTCAAAATGACATGCTAAAGTTCAAACTGAGAAAAAACTGAAAAAAAGAAAGGTGATTTAGCCTGAACCTTATTTGTTGAATTAAGTGATGCGTTACTTTAAAAAAGGAGGGACGACTCTAAGAAACAAACAAAAAAAGCCTTAATTATTCACGTGACTCTGTAAAACTGAAACCCTTTTTTGGCTGACTTGTTGAAAGGAAACCACCTCATCATTTTGCTCCACAAAAAAATGAAAAGAAGAAATTTCTTGCCAATTCTCCATTAAAAAAAAAATACACAATTAAGTGAGTAAAGCCTAAATTTTGATCATTTTAATCATTTTATTTGCTAATTGAATATCTAAAACTTGTGAATCCATAAGGGATTATTAGAGTTGTTTTAAAGTTGGATCATTTGTGTTTGTTTATAGGCTATAGGCTAATGTTCAAAAGTATACCATTCACCATCATTTTTTTTCTTGGTATTGACAATTTAACAAATACTTCAGGCTATTACTATACTGTGTAGGTCCTGCTTCACCAGTGCCAGTTCACACTAACCATTGGCCTATTTGGGTGGAGAAAAAGAGCCGGTACAATATACCCCGGAGACATAGTAAAAGTGCATTGCACAAAGTGTGTTGCATTCATGAAAAAAATTGCTTCTTAAAGTACCACAAACACTGAGCGGCATCACCACAGCAGGCTGCATCGGTTGTTCATTCATGGTACAATGTCACCTACAGTCAACATTTATACAAGAAATCTGTTAAGTTCAATTTACATTAGTGCTGTCAGACGATTAAAAAAATTAATCTAATTAACTACCGGATTTATAATTAATTAATCTAATTAATCTATATTATTTAATCTAATTAATCACATTTTAATCTCATATCTGCTTAAATTAACCAAATAAAGAATTTGAATTCTAGGATATTATAAAATTGTCGTGCATGACTAATCTAAGCTCAATCAGGCAACTCAAATTACACTTTAAGTGTGTTTCATGAATCAAATTCAAAATAAGAAAAAGGTGGAGGACATCCAGCAAACCAATTAGGCCTGATGCATTACTAAAGAATGTAGTACAAATATAGATAAATAAATTTATCTATATTTAAAATAAAAATAAAATAAGACTAAGTCTTAAATAGGCCATTCCTGTTGTCCTGTTGTTGTTACGGGTCCTCCAGCTGGACAATATTAAAATGTTTGTGTGATATGATTTATCGCGATTAATTTTTTTAACGCATTAATTTGCGGTGTCATTAATTAATCTAATTAATGCACTAAAGTGACAGCCCTAATTTACATACTTTTACATTTGAAATTAAATGTTTCTGAACTTGATGAAGCTGCTGAATATTGTAGACATGCTGATGAAATTAAATACTATAAAATTAAAAAAGCTCTTGTTGTTTGACAGAAAACTGCTTCACCCAACCACCGACAACACGTGAGAGAAAAACATTTTTGTCCAACTGGCAAAATGCCAATCATAGAGGGGTAAGTGACTCTGAACTGGGCATATTTGTTGCTGCTGTTGGTACAGATCTACTGGAATTTTCACACACAGCCATCTCTAAAGTTTAGATTTAGTGTTTTGGTTAGAGACAATACAAAAAAAACAACTCAAAAATCCACTCAGTACAGCCAAAGTATGGAGAAGACTGTTACTGAGCAAAACACCATGATCCTTGAAGCAGAATGAAATTAGAAATAACGTGTTTTTTAGGGGATGTGGATGAAATCTTACAGTTTGTGTTTGTCCAAACATGAAACCACAAATGTTAATGACTTAAACTGTTAACACTGCAAATAAACTAGCATCTAGGTAATATTCTGAATACAAAGTAAACTAATACACTCACCAGCCTCTTTATTAGGTACACCTCTTCAACTGATTTATGCATACGACTGATCAGCTAATCATACGGCAGCAACTCAATGCATTTAGGCATCTAGACTTGGTCTGATAGAGTTCAAAAAGAGCATCAGAATAAAGAAGAAAGGTGATTTAAGTGTATTTGATGTAGTTTGTAGTCTGGAATGTAGTCTGGTCATAAAAGTTTCCCACACAACATCTTGAGTTTAGAGAGAATGGTCAAAAAAGAGGGAATATCCAGTGAGGTGCAGATTTCTGGATGAAAATGCCTTTATTAATGTCAGAGGTCAGATGATGATGATTTTTCAGATGCCAAGGTAGGCATACGTTTTTGAATAGCAGATGAGCTCCAGCAGATGATGATCACGCCGGATGCCACTCCTGTTAGCTAAAGGAGGAAAACAGATGCTAGAACTCAAACTTACTGAAATTGACAATAAAGGACTGGAAAATGTGGCCTGATCTGACGCGTCTGGACTTTAGCTATGGTATTTAGATGGTTGGGTCAGAATTTGGTGTAAACATCATGAAAATATCCATCCTGCCTTTTACTAGCTCTTCAGGCTGCTGGTGGTGTGATGCTGTGGGGGTCTTTTTCTTCACTCACCTTGGGTCTCTTAGGACCACCTGGTCATGGTCTAAACCCCAAAGCCACCTGAATATTGTTGCTGACCATGTCCATCCCTTTATGACCACAGTGGACCATCATCTGATGGAGATTCAGCAGCTCCATGTATCAAAGCTCAGATCATCCCAAACTGGTTTCTGCAACACGATGATAAGTTCACTGTACTCCAGTGTCCTCCACAGTCATCAGATCTCAACCCAATAGAGCAAATTTGGGATGTGGTGGAGCAGGAGTTTGGCATGGATGAGCAGCCCCTACCATAAAGGACTACAGCTCTAAAGGCAGAGGAAGGTCCCTTCAGGTCAATTTAATGGAGTGAGCTGTGAGTGTAGCTGATGATTTGATATGGACAGTTACGGGCCCTCAGATCAGCCTCTCAGCTCCACAGCACCCGAGGGTGGTACCAAGATCAGCCCCTCAGAAAGACAGGTGCACTGTTATGGAGACAACTCATAAAGGGAGATGACAGACTGGTCATGCAGTGGTTGTGTTTAAGAGCTGCTCTTATCAAACCAAAAGCTTCTGAGTGAAAGAGGCTGTGGAGGGAAGATGCAACAAACACTTGACATGTGATCAAGTGAACTTTTTTACTTTGATTTATAAGAGAGAAAATGAGATTCTTCTGAGGAAGTTTCTTGAAACATGTCACTAAAGTTGATAAAAGCAACATGATTTTGGATTTCTTCAGGTCTTGCATTGCTGCCTTGCCCAATCTGCACATTAAATACTGATAAATCTGTTTTATATGGTCTACACTGCAAGGGACACCTGAATAACCTGTCATCTGATATTCTGTGGAGAAGTAATCCCTACATCCTGCATCAGCCACAACAGATATGACATCCTTTAGAGGAGACATATCATGCTTGTTTCTCCTTTTCACTATGCCAGACTAGGATGCCTGTAAAGCATTTCTGCCCTCAGTCATTTAGTTCCTTCATTGCCCCACAATTGCGTTCTCAAAATCCTCATTTTAGGCCATTTTCAAGCTCTCGTTGAAACACTCGGTTTCCAGGCTGACCTAAAGTTACCTCGCAACGTCACAGCCCTTTGTGCTCTGATTGGGCAGTTCTATCGGGGGTAGAGCCAGCCTGTCCTTCTTCTTCTACTGTATTTTCCGGCAAGCTCAAAGCAGCGACCGCGTATTGAGTCCCCCTACAGGCCAGAGCTGGTAATGAGTGAGTGTGAGCTAGGGAGCTATATCCTGCTGCTGGTGGATGTGTTCCTCTGTGACGGTTTTGTGGCTAACGCACATCACAGAGGAGGAAGTGTTCTATCAGATTACTCCAATAAAAAGAAAGGTACCTCATGTCGTCACGACGATTTAAATCTCACGGACATCTCGCAATGACCTATTTTCAGAGGCATCAAATCTCGTTCTAGGATATCAGAAAAAACACAATATCTCATTTTTTGAAAATTAAGGGGGTGTAAAGTCTTGTTTTCAAATTTATTATATTATATGTAAGTATTAAATCATGCATCAGCATGATATGTCTCCTTTAACATGAATTCATACATTTTGACCAGATTAACCTTTTTTAATGGCAGTTCAGCTGGATGCTAGTATATTAATCAACATCTTTCCTCGTCAGATTATATGGATTACAGATATCAGTTTCAATAATAGCTTTATCTCTCTATCTATGGTTGATTATTCATCCATTGTACATTTTTTTACAACCACATAAACATGAGGACCCTCTTGAAAAGGAGATGCCACATCTGAATTAATCTGAATGAGCATGCGCCGGTTGGGTGGCAGCACGTCCGAGTGGCTCTGTGTTTGTTTTTATATGAGCTGCTGGATACAACAATTTCCCTATGGGGATAATCTATCTATCTATCTATCTATCTATCTATCTATCTATCTATCTATCTATCTATCTATCTATCTATCTATCTATCTATCTATCTATCTATCTATCTATCTATCTATCTATCTATCTATCTATCTATCTATCTATCTATCTATCTATCCCAAGGGGCTTACCTTTAATACTTTGTACATTTCTATTTAACACATTTGTTGCTATACAAATACAGACTGATTGACTGAGTCTATATTCAGCAGAGACAAATGTGATGAGGACAGATTTATGATCTGGACATCCATGGGTATCATAAATTCTTTTTGCTAGTCCGATGTCTCTGCCTTTATGTGTATTTTCATATATGAATAAAGGTGTATCTATAAATGAAGAGTATGTCTTAGGTCTGCTCTACTGTAAAGTGTGATTGACTGAAGTGAGTTTTGTTTTTTAACAGTTCTCCCACAAGTCCAATGAAGCAAACTTGTAAGGCCTACCGAGTGTAAAAACAGTTTAGCAGCTTGTCCCAAAACAACTGAACATACATGTACCTGTGTGGATGTATGCATGTATATAATGTATGTAAATATGTATGTATTCTGTTGTTGAGGGGGCAAAGCATTTTTTTCTTTGACAGTCTTTTTAAGGAAATGGCTCTTGTTCAAATGTTTTATTTTGTATTGTATTTTTTGTATTGTTTGTGATATTATTTAATCACCTCGGCCGGAGTTTTATGAAAAGAGCAAAGACTCCTGGGAGGTGTTTTTTTGGTAAAGGAGAAAGATCAGCACGCGCCAGGAGGAGGTTGGTGTCCCAGAACAAAAGCAGCTGCAGCGGATTCTTTATGCTGGGAATCAGCGATGAATGTTTGGATTTAATACTTCCTCTTGGATTGGCAGATTATGGTTTGTGCGGGGAAGTTCCAGAGTAGCTGGTAAGGACTTCCAGCCCATGCGGCTGAGCGGCGGCTGTAGAGGATGTGCTCTCAAAGTTTCTTTTGTTTGATTGCTCCATCGGTGGATGTTTAAACTTTGCGGACTGAGACAGGACAGGACTCAAAACAACACTTGGATTAAAATTATTTTTGTTCAGATTCGGGATTACGGACACTCACGGACTATTTTCTTTCATTTTGGGACTGAGTATTTTTTTGGTTGATTTGGTTATTTGTGGGATACGGGGGTGTGGGGACCGTTGAATCTTGTGTTTTGGTCTTTCTCTTGAATACATTTAGGTTAAACTTTAACTCAATGCCTCATTTTCGTTTCTTAAGATTTTATTTCAGTTAACTGAGAGATAAAGAGTTGGACATTTTCATTCTTTGGAGCTGAATCATACTTTGTTTAGCAGGTTGGCGCTGTCTATTTCCTGGCTGCAAGAGCTTTTCTGCCTGCCCTCGCGTTGTACGAGTCCTTTAATATTTTTTGTTTAAAGAGACTGTGAGGGGTTTCTAAGTAATTACAAAAAAGTCTCACTTTTAGATATATGCCTGATCGAATACACACTTTAAGATGAGTTTTATGGCATCAAAATAGGTTATCTATAAATGCTATTCCTTAGCCTTCCGGTCGGGTCGGACAGGGCTGGATTGGCCGGGATACTCGACTTCGGGAACAAGACAATTAAAACTGGAGCAAATTTATATTATTTTATTATTTATATTACACGTCTTAGAGTACCGGGCTGTAAGTAGCGATATATAGCCGGCTACAAAACTAGGATACTAAGTTTTCCAAAAATTGCTTGTTGTCACACATCAAAAACTACCGCTACATAACTAGAAAGAGATACATTACCTCGTCGCTTTGCATCCTGGAATTTGTTGAAAAAAGAAGTTGTAAAGCAATGCAGAGTTCTGAGGAAGGTCCGAGCTGCATTTATTAGCATCACAACAAACACACGCTTTGGCTTCAGTCATGTCTTTGGTGCGTTCCAGTTGTAGTCAGAAGTAGGAATTTCTGGGTTCCGAGTAGGACACTGCAACTGGAACGTTCCCCGAAGTCGGAATTTCCCACGGGGAACTCGGTGAAACCTCGCCAACCCCGAGTTGACAATCAAAGATGGATGCCCCCAGTGTGAACAGTTATTTAGCTCCTGTAATAATCAATTTATTTGCACTTCTGACTGGGGTGTCGCTCTAGATCAGCTGTATACATAGTATTGCTAGACTTAGATTGACAAAAATGCTGCCATAGTGATAATCAAATTCTTCATACAACAACGCAGGGTGTGCTAACAACAGCTAACAATAGCCTGGTAGATCGGCATGTTTTTTTTCTGACTTCAACTGGAACGCCGATAAGTCGGAGATGATGTCACTCCCATTTCCGAGGTTACTGGAACGCAGCATTACGACAGTCGGCGCGCGTGCTCATGGGTAGCAGAGTCTTTATTTCGCTGGTAATAGATTCTCCTTATAGCAGCTTTAATGTGAATTGTTACAAACTTTGTCTTTTTACATGATAAATTCCAGACTACAACATTTTCATTGGTCTGTGTATATTTAATCTGTTTGACCCCCTCAGATTACGTTTTCCTCTTCATCAGTTTAACATGAAGATCCTGTCAGCGTTGACATCCCTGTGTTCAGATGAACCTCTGTAAGGTGAGAAGGCTCGGTGAGGACATGATTGAGTTACAGCCTCTCTTGTTGTCGACATCTCTTGAACATGTCGGCAGCCTCTCTGAACCACAGCAGCTGCTCCTTAAACATTACATAAGAATCCTCAGAGGGTCCGTCTTTGGTATGAAGCCTGACCGCCAACGTATTCCTCACATCTCCGTCTCTCTGTGATCAGGACCACGAGGGGAGGACCAGTGACAGCAGGTGTGAGGCTTCTGAGTAGATTTTAATGGAGTGAGGTGTTGACTGGACCCCCACTTCATATCTGAAAATGAGACCAGCTTAACCTGTTGACCTTTGACAGGACAGTAAAGGTCAGTTTGGGAAATAGTCAAGTTCTTCTCAGTCACACGAAATACTTTTTACCTCCCCCAAGGAGGTTATGGTTTTGCCAGCGTATGTTTGTTTGTCTGTTTGTTTGCAACTTAACGTAAAAACTACTGCATAGATTTACATGAAAATTTTACCAGAGGTGTGATTTGGCCCAAGGTAGAAGGTTCTGATCCACAAATTTGATTGATGCAAAAAGTCAAAGTTTGGACTAGTTTGAAATAAAAGTCAAATAGGTTCACATTGGGCCAGATTAAAAAGGAATTTCACATGGATCTGATTCAGGTTGACATCACAAAAAAACACTAAGGTGTATAATAGAAAATCCCATTCATTTCTCCTTGGTTGCAGTGAGAATTGTAGTGCTTTGCAAACTAAGGTTCACGTTTACAAGCTTATGTGACTGTATTTCCCAGCTTCCCTTGTAACGCCGGTAGAGGAGCATTCCGCATACAGAGACATGAGCGGCAACTTGGCCGTCGAATCAGAGCACGATGCAGTATTGTATTTTTTACAGGGGTTGTGGAAAAGTCATTGCCATAACTCAGCTGCTTGACGGGGGTCTGAACTCTATGACAGCTTTTCTACTCATTACTTAATTTGTACAAGGACTGTTCTCCTGTTTTGCCCCCAAAATACTTCTTTAGAAGTTTTAATCATGTACGACGGAGGATTAGGGCCACGTTGAAAACTAAAAAAAAAGGAAGGTTACGAGAATAATCTCATAAAATACGAGAATAAAGTCATAAAATTACGAGAATAATCTCATAAATTACGAGAATAAAGTCGAAAAGTTACGAGAATAAAGTCATCTCAAACTAGGAAACGTCTGCTTGGTTATATTTAGAAAGATATTCACAGATTCAGACTTTGCGGCTCAATAAGTCATCTACAAAAGAACGTAGTTCCACACCAGACCCCTCTTTTTGATCACTGTAATAAAGAATGTGAACTATAAACTCGTTTTCCTCCAAACAAGCCGTTAATACACTGAAGCTGATGGCTCGGCGGCTTAGGGACCATCGGCAAATTACCATATCAGAGGAATGGTGTGAAAGAAAATTGAATAACTTCCCCATACTGAGAAGTAAAGTCTTCAAAATCACAGCAAATACAAAGGATCGTATGTTATTCATACTACGGGTCATATTTGCTTTAAGATTTATGAATTAAAATATTTTACAGGACTTTCTGATTGAAAATAAAGCAAGTAATGACATCTACCAACCAAGTCATAACAAAACATGAATGGTGACATCTTCTTCTTTGAACTACAGCTCTTACTTCTGCAGGAATATATGATTTGATTTTAATGATGTTTTGTTTGTTTAATTGTGTTAATTAATATGCATGGATAATGATAACTGCAATGACTTTATTGTTGGTAATATCAATGGATACTCATTTACAGGTAATGATGATAAAAACTGTAATAACTCGACTGTTTCTTGTTGCAGTGACACCAAACTCAGCCTGATGATCATGCATCACTCAGGCTGGGTTTGGTGTCACTGTAGCCAAAAACAGTTAAGTTATTACAGTTATTATATTCATAACCTATTAATTAATAAATGCCAATATAAAAAACATATAAAATACGTGAAAAACTATTTCTTTAAAGAAAGAGCTGTAGTCCATGCCAAAGGGAATGCATGATCATCAGGCTGAGTTTGGTGTCACTGCAACAAAAAACAGTTAAGTTATTACAGTTTTTTCATCATTACCTGTAAATGAGTATCCATCAATATTTAATGAGCCATATAAATTACATTCAGAACAATTTCTCTTAAAATGGATATGTAGTATAATATTGAAGAGATGTTTGAGCAGAAGTGTTGCTTTAGTGTCACTACAGATATCAACAGTAAAATCATTGCAGTTATCATTATCCATGCATATTAATTAACACAATTAAATAAACAAAACATCATTAAAATCAAATCAAATATTCCTGCTGAAGTAAGAGCTGTAGTTTAAAGAACAAGAGATCACCATTCATGTTTTGTTATGACTTGGTTGGTAGATGTCATTACTTGCTTTATTTTCAATCAGAAAGTCCTGTAAAATATTTTAATTCATAAATCTTAAAGCAAATATGACCCGTAGTATGAATAACATACGATCCTTTGTATTTGCTGTGATTTTGAAGACTTTACTTCTCAGTATGGGGAAGTTATTCAGTTTTCTTTCACACTATTCCTCTGATATGGTAATTTGCCGATGGTCCCTAAGCCGCCGAGCCATTAGCGGGAGCATATTAACGGCTTGTTTGGAGGAAAACGAGTTTTTAGCTCACAGTCTTCATTACAGTGCTCAAAAAGAGGGGTCTGGTTTGGAACTACGTTCTTTTGTAGATGACTTATTGAGCCGTAAAGTCTGAATCTGTGAATATCTTTCTAAATATAGCCAAGCAGATGTTTCCTAGTTTGAGATGACTTTATTCTCATAAATTTATGAGGTTATTCTCGTAATTTTATGACTTTATTCTTGTAATTTATGAGATTATTCTCGTAACTTTACGACTTTATTCTCGTATTTTATGAGATTATTCTCATAACTTTATGACTTTATTCTCGTAACCTTCCTTTTTTTTAGTTTTCAACATGGCCCCTAATCCTCCGTCGTAATCATGTGGATCAAAACTTTGTTATTAAGTTTTTTGTCAAGGTGGTTGCTGTAAAGTTATTATTATCAGTACTACAGCGGTGTGATGACTCGTCACCCTGTTAGTGTTGCTTCCTGGCTTGATTGGTCCTGTGTGCTTGTTGTGACTCGTTCTTTTTAGCCACATTATCTTACATCATCTATTTTTAGACGAAGGAATGCACTTAATGTAATTTTCCAAAGAAAGAAATTCTGGTCTGGATACAAAAAAATCCCCAAATTTCAAAAAATCCTGTAGGTTTCCAATGGGCCAACTCTAAAAAAGAAAAAAAAACAATACATCTTCCATTTTTTCAAACAGATTCACTTCCAGTTTCACAGGATAATATTAAGTCCGTGTCTCTATCATCAAGGCAAATTTAATATGAATCCAATCATAACTGACATCACAAAAACACTTTCAACCATACAACAGAAAATCCCAGTGACGACATTAAATATTTAATATAAACTCAAAATATGAAATGATGTTCCCAAAATTACAGGATACAGGATAACAACCTTTATGTGTGTGCCGAGTGCTCTGAGTAATTTTCTAGTTTTCTATCTGTGGTCAGTGATGGCAGCAGCAGGCCATCATGATGAAGTTATGCTAATGGACACGTCTCTTCCTCCAAGCCAAAAAGTCCTTCTTTTCTCGCAACATGAACACATCGTGAGTTGAATCAAATCCTCTCTGACTGACTCCTCTCCTGCCCTGTGGCATCCTGTCAGTGACATTGCACATCACCACACTCTCACACGTCCCAAGATTTCTATGTGTTAAAAAATAAGGTCTTCAAAATGAATACTTTTTGAGGCGCTGGACCAAAATCAGGAAAATATGCCAACTTATCATGGAGAAAATCTCCAACAGATCATTAGTATGTACAGTGCAGTGTGTCTGTCAAATGGTGCATGAAAATTGTCATGCCTTGTCGGTTTTGTTGCTCTGCATCCATTTTCATTTGTGATCTTGGTATATTCTCACTGATCAATAACCTTTATACAATCCACTGTATGTGAAGAGACTGACTAACATCATGAGCTCTGCAGAAGCTATTGATCCATAAATGAAGGGAAGTGAAGGTTTCTCAGGTGTGATAACCTCATTTTTGATTCAGTGCAGATGCTTAAAGGTCAAAAATGAGAGGGGGCTAAGGCGGGGTACACACAAAGATCTTCTTATCTGAAGAGAGTTTTATCTGTTAGAGACCCCACACATGAAGATAAAAAATCAGGCAGTGAACAGTTTGATGGTACTGTGTGTGGTGTGCTGCGATAATCTCAACACAGCACCACACTCATACCCATTCTTTCCCAATAACAATCAAGAATCTAGTAGTCCAAAACAGAAATCTGATCAATCGTGATCGAACAAAAATGATGAAGAATAAACACAGCAACAACCAGGATACACAAACAAGCAACATGGAAGAGGACTTACAGGAAGAGGGAACGATGGTAGCCTCCAGACCATTTTTGATGGGCATATCCAGAACTTCAAAAAAAGGAAGAGAGTGTGGGAAAAAAGTCTTGGAGACAGTGTGAACACACTGAGCTGCTCCTCCATTTCCAGGGTCCACTGAACTTTATGATTCAGGTCGGCCATGCTTGTTTTTATTTAAAGGTGCTATGAGGAGAATCTATTTCCGGTGGCATAAAGACTCTGCTACCCATGAGCACGCGCAGTCGCTGTCATAAAGACGTTACCCAAGCTAAAGCGTGCGTTTGCTGTGTTTGCTTGCTAATGAATGCAGCTCAGACCTTCCTCAGAACTCTGCATTGCTTTATAACTTCTTTTTTCAACAACTAACAGGATGCAAAGCGACGAGGTAATGTATCTCTTTCTAGTTACGTAGCGGTAGTTTTTGATGTGTGACAACCAGCAATTTTTGGAAAACTTAGTGTCGTAGTTTTGTAGTCGGCTATATATTGCTCCCAACAGCCCGGTGCTCTAAGACATGTCCAAATAATATAAATTTGCTCTAGTTTTAATTGTCTTGTTCCCAAAGTTGAGTATCCAGGTCAGTCCAGCCCTGTCCAACCCGACCGCGAGGCTAAGGAATAGCATTTACAGATAACCTATTTTGATGCTATAAAACTCATCTTAAAGTGTGTAATTTGATCAGGCATATATCTAAAAGTGAGACTTTTTTGTCATTACTTAGAAACTCCTCGTAGCATCTTTAAGCCTGCTTCCTTGTTCTTCAGTCAACTCGCTTCTTTATTGGCTAAATTCTGTTCCATGTGACAATTCACCAAGTCCTGACTCAGGAGTCGGCAGCTTTCCCAACGCAGGAGTTGCCAATGTTTTTTCTTTGGCGAAAGTTTGTCTTTGTGTTTGTTAGCGTGATTATGGAAAAACAATTGGATGGATTTTGCTGAAATTTTTTAAGACATGTTGGTAATGGCCCAATAATCAAGATAACCGCTGTTATCAAATTATCGTTTTTGCTCAATAACTGTTTAACTAATAATGACATCAACATGTATCTAGGTGCGTGTTTTCAGGGTCAATGAATCTTATGATGGTAACTTTCAGGCAATTGCCCAAGTCCCTCCGATTTGAGTCCCAAGCAAGTCTCGAGTCATTTGATCCGAGTCTCAAGCAAGTCCCAAGTTTTTTCTGTTGTGGGCAAGTCGAGTCGAGTCGAGTCACAGGTTTTGTAAAATCAAGTCGAGTCCCTCATCATTGTTCCCCAGTCCACCCAGATTTTTAACTTGAAGAGAGAGAAACCTTCTCTTCCCACACATACAACACACATACTCTCTTTGCTAATGTTAGCTTCGCTAGCTTCATGTTGACCACAGGTCGGGCTAACATTCCTGCCATATTGACCTATGGCAGGAACGTTAGCTACCTGGCTAACGTTTGCAGGTTTCACTTACTTGGCTTCATGTGTCCTCAGGTGGCGGATAAAGTTCGATGTTATACCCTCTATTTCAACTATCAAAGCGTTGCAGGTCGTGAACTTGCGTGTCTTTGTTTTCCATCTGATTGAAATTCTTTATATGCAAAGAAAATAACTTTGGGCACAGAAGACATAGCGGTTCCCAATTTGAAACCCATGTCTCGTGCACCCTGCCCACTGATCATCACTGTAGCAGAAGTATGTGTTTGGTAGGAACGTATGTGTGTAGTACTGTGCTGTGTGTGGGACAATAATAGGTGACGGACAAGAGTACTGTGAATGGAGCATCAATAAAGTGAACCTAAAAGGAAAGAATGGCGTATATCTCCTGTCTGGCTCTTCATATAAAGCCTGAGTGCTTGCAATTTTCCTAATCATGTTGTCTCAAGTCAGGTCGAGTCTGGAGACATTTTCTCCCGAGTCCAAGTCAAGTTGCAAGTCGTCTCATTGGCGGCTCAAGTCAAGTCGAGTCTGAGTCCCTATGAATGGAGTCCAATCGTCTGGTAACTATCATGAAAGTAGGTATTGCTTATAGATGTAACAGCAATGTGTGAGCTACCTTGGCAGAGAGTCTCAGTGCTTTTTATTTAGACTTATGCTTTAGTGTGCTGTTAAACAGGTGCAAGTAATAGCTGCCCTTAAAGATCTGAAGCATATAATAGGCAAGAAAGGGTTCAGATACTAAATTTTGCTCCATTTAGATATAAAAAACAAGAAATTTTTAAAAAGGAAAGTTCTTCATGGCAGCAGAACTGAAGCCCTGCTGCAGAAGGTGACTCTCTGGTCCTCACTTAGATATTCATGGAGACAGTCTGCCTCCTGACGCAGCAGCAGCTCTTGGCCCGTCATGTGTCAGAGAGAATACCATCATGTGCACTCCGTTTAATTGAATTAGCTCGGCTTTGGACAGGAGAGCGGCCGGAGCCACGCGTGCGTCTGACATTACGTGCTGGCAGATTATCCGAGCGGCAACAACTGGTGGTGAAACCCAATTCTCCACGTGGCTACTTTTAGAGCAGGAAACAGGAGGTGAAAGGTCCGGTGGTCAACCAGCATGAAAGGCTGCAGGCCGACGGTCACTGCGATGACCCTGGTGACCCTGCCGGGCTGTGAAATCTATCTGTGCACGAAGGGGAAGAAACCACTCGAGACTCTGAGCTGTTTGTTATTTTTTTAATGGAATGTTTCTTTTCCAGGTATGAAAATAGATCTCACGTTGAAATAAGAAATCAAACAAGGGCAAAGAGCTGCAACGGCGAGTGTAATGATGGCAGCACGCAGGCATGTCGCAGAAGCATCACACCAGCCGCGTTAGATAAAGGGCACAGCTATTACCCCGAGTGGGAGATGACAGCAACGCCGAGGCATGTGCTGGTTGGCTGCGATTCACACACGAGGGGAGGGGGACGTGGGAAACGCATCCAGACGAGAGGAGGCAGAAACATAAAGCTCTGAGAGTAAAATGCTTCAGAATGAGACACCCCTCCATCCTGAAAACAACAAGAATGAGGCCTTTTCTGAACCAAATCATTTTCACAGCAGTCATATTTCAATCTGGTCTTTTCCAATGAGTTCTTCCTCACATGCAGAGTTAGAGCGTGAAGATTTATGGAGATTAATCAAAGCAGAGCTGCTTCTGAGATGAAAACATTCTGATAGGTTATTATGAACGTTAGTGGAGATTGATAACCTGGATTTAGTGTGTTGGACAAAATATCTCAACAGTGAAACCAAAGATTGAAAAAATCAGTAGAGTTTCTGATTTTCAAAGTTTGCAGTACCATAACAATGATGCATGATTGTACCAAACTCTTAAACATACAAACAACAATTTTAAATGAAGTTGAGGAATTGTTTAAAACCAACATAAAAACAGTAAACAACGATCTGCATATCCTTTTGACCTATTTTTGACTCAATACACTACAAAGACAAGATATGTAATCTTCAAACTGATAAACTTCATTTGCTTTAGCATTTATTCTCATGTTGAATTTCATGCCAGCAAAACTTCCCAAAAAAATGGGACAGGGATAATAAAAGAATGGGAAACTTGACAAAATGCTTAGAAACAGGAGCATATTTATAAAAAGGGTATAAAAAGAGCATCCTGATGGGGCAACGTTCACCGTTATGTAAACAACTGCATGAACATAGTCTAAAAGTTCAGAAACAATGTTTCTCAGTGTACAGTTAAAAGAAATGTAGTAATTTCATCATCTACATTATCATATTTTTATATAAGAGGATCTGCAGAATTCTCTTCCCATAAGCAGTGAGGTTGAAAACCAACACTGAATGCCCATGACCTCTGATCCGTCAGGCGGTACTGCATTAACAAACATCATTCTGTAAAGGATGTCCCCACGTGGGCTCAGGAACACTTCAGAAAACCATTTTCAGTTAACACAGTTCATCTCTACATCTACAAGGTCAAGGTCAAACTCTTCTATGCAAAGAGAAGAAAAAAATATCATCAATACCCAGAAACACTGGACCCGATCTCATCTGAGATGGACTGAGGCAAAGTGGAAAAGTCTGCACCTCATGGACGTGGTGTCCTCCAGGCTGAAGAGAAAAAGGACCATCAGAGCAAAGGTCAAAAGCCAGCATCTGTAATGGTATGGGGGTGTTTGTGCCCATGGCATGGGTAGCCTGCACTTGTGTGAAGGCACCATAAATGCTGATAGGTACATACAGATTTGGAGCAACATATGCTGCCATCCAAGAGACATCTTTTTCGGAGATGTTTCTGCTAATTTTAATCAGACAATGAAGACACATGCTGCTCGTGTTACAACAGAGTGGCCTCAGAGTAAAAGAGTGCAGAAACTAGACTGACCTGCTGCAGTTCAGACCTGTCTCCCACTGAGAATGCATTATGAAACAAAGTATGACAACAGAGACCCCGGACTGTTGAGAGAATTAAGTCATGCATCAAGCAAGAATGTGAAAGAATTCCGCCTTCAAAGCTTCAACTACTAGTGTCCGCAGTTCACACTTTATAGATGATCCAACGCATGTCCCTGTTTCAGATTTTTTTGTAATGTCTTGAAGCAATCTAAATTCAAAATGAGAGAATGTTTGAAAAAAACAATTCAGTTTTTCAGTTTAAATAATAAGTATCTTGTCTTTGTAATGTTTTCAATTGAAAAACAAAAAAGATTTGAAAATCACTGTTTTCTGTATTTATTTGTTGTTTAAGTGTACTTTTAGCAGTTATAGTTGAGTCAAACCTCATCTGCCCTATAAATATAAGAACATCTTAGGCTAAAAACACAGGTAGACACTTTTATAGCTGCCTCATATTTAGCTTTTGAACCAGTCATGTAAGAAGTTTGATTCATTCTGATTAAATTGTTCATCGATCAACAGAGACCAAACTAATTAAGATTCGGTCATCTCCAGATACGACGAGTCTGAACTAATTTTTGTGACTTAGATATCTGAGCCTTCATCTTTTAAAAGCCAAACTGATGCAGGGCTTAAATAGTTTGTGCTTTCATGTGTGAGAAGAAAACAGGAAATATTTTGACGTTACCTGACATTGCCTGAGCTTGATTACTATTTTTGCTAAGGTATATATGGCCTATATTTTATGACATGGCTTCCAGGCTGCACTTCAGTGCTTTTCCCAATTCACAAGGACCTCATGAGGCCAAGCTTATGGAAAAACAAATTAACCTTGTAAGCAGATTTTGCAGTATGACTTTGTCCAGTCTGGTCTAAGGATCAACCAGGTCTTGCTTCATGGACTCTTGTATTGTTATGCTTATGTTGTTAGTACAGTGGTTAGGGCATCAACTCTGACAAAGTGCCAGTTGAAATGAAATATTTCTGTGCACAAACAATCAATCAGACTAAATCTGCAGAAGTCAAACAATTAATAAAGATCCTCAATCAGATTTAAGACTTTAAGACAGCAGTAGATGACTTGATGGTAAATATTTCTGCACAACTGTGGTGGAACATGTTAGTTAGGCCATGATATATATTAGGGATGTGCAACTCAAGGAAATTGACTCTTTGGGAGTCATTGGTAACTTGTTTGTTAGCTTGATGCTAACACATAATAGGAACCCTCATTAAAAGGCTACCAGATTTGCTATCCACATGTTAAACTTAAGAGCAAAACTTGACAATACATCATAAATCCATCCATTGTCTATTTCACTTATCCCTTTTGGGGTCTCAGGGGCTTGAGCCTTCCCAGCTGGCTTTGGGTAAGAGCTGGAGTACACCCTGAGCCAGCTGCCAGCCAACCCAAGGGCCACAATAAGAGACAGATGACCATTCACACTCACACCTAAAGGATATTTAGAGTTCCTGACCAACCTAATGAGAATGGTCTATGGGAGGAAGTCAGAGTGCCCAGAGAGAACCCATGCATACACATGGAGAACATGCAAACTCCCTACAAAAAAGCCCTGATGAGACCAGATGGTCCAAAGTTTGGTTTGTGTCCCATGTACTGAAGCTCTACCTGTTTGAGAGGACGCCCAGGTTTGATCCTGCCTGTGGCTCCTTTTCATATGTCATTCCCCACTCTCTCCCCAGGCTTGTTGTGCAATTCAAGGCCCTTAAAATTAAAATCTGAACAAAATTCACTAAAATTAAAGTGTAGCATCCCTTTTGTGTGATCAGAAGTTACTGCAATACTCCCAGATGCTGACTGAAATTAAGAATAACACATTGTTTTAAATTGTGATATTTGCGAGATGTTATCTATTTCTTAATAATTAAACAACTTTTCAAATCATTGCCCATCCCTAATATATATGCACTGTTATGGTACTAAGCTGTAACACTGCATGAGGGAAAGAAAGATCCAGAAATTATTCTTTGGTTCAGTTGAAAAAACAAAATATGGATAATGAGACTTTTGATCTGTAATTAAATGACAATAAATCCTCCTTATATAACTGTAGATCACTATATCTCTGAACTTTTGTAGATTAGGAACCATATCTTCTGTTTTTCATTTTCCACTCCATCAACAACCACACTGAACATTCACCAACAACATAACATCTGATATAGAAAATATATGTACACATGTAATAAATAAGGGATTAACCCATCGCACGCTGGAATACAGGTGTTTTTTCTCACATGCTCTTAGTCCGTCAGTCTTTGTGAAATTAGTCTCTGTACTGAAAAGGGAGCGAGGGGGCGCTGGTATGGAGGAGGGGGTCTCCTGGAGGTGCAGTCCGGCTCCATGTCCGTCCTCAAGCTGAGCGTCCAATTAACCTGCAGAGACAGTCAATTAGAGAGAGTGCAGACTGATGGGCTGACAAAGTAAAGGTGATCTGAGGAGTCAATATGGCGGCTGATCGTTACATGCTGGCCGTCGACAGCTTGCAATTGATGCCCCACACGTGATTGATGATAACATGGAAGACATTTTAAACCTTAGTTTAATGTTATTTTCATTTTGTTTCCATTATTCTGACCTGAGAGATTTGCAGAGCCCATATTTTGCCTTAACTCAGGTTTATATTCTCATTTTGATGACTGCTAGAGTATGTTCACAATCAGTGATGTCCAATTATTATTTATATATTTTTATATATTATTATTTGTCTAGTGCAAATTCATAACAAGTGTTATCTCAAGACACTTTAAAAAAGAGCAGACTGCCATACTCTTCATTTTGTGCATACACATTTGCATAAATACAAATGCATATTGTATATACACATCCAGAGATGTTTCCAACCAGGCAGAGACAAAAGGACTAAAAATAAGAATTTATGTTAGCAACATGGACGCCCAGATCATAAAACTGTCCTTATTACATTTGTCTTTGCTAAATATAGATTCAATCAATAAATTTTAACTTGTACAGCACCATATCTGTCTTTGTTAAAAATAAATTTATTGGAGTTAAGCCCCTTGAGATTTGCCATCTCATTTTCAAGAGGGTCCTCGTGTCTATGTGGCTGTGATGATACTATGGATGTATATTCAATACAGCCATGGATACACAGATCAATCTAATATTAAAATAAACATCTATAATGATTAGAAACTGGAGAAGAATTATGTTGATTAATATAGCAGAATCTACTTGAACTGTCATTAAAATGGGTTTAACTGGTCTAAAAGTATGAATTTATGTTGGTGGCATCTGTTCAACTCGGCTTGACTGCACGGTTTGGATACTATTTGCTCCATTTTCCATTATAGTATATTTTGTATTAAGATCATTTTAAGGTAGGCAGGACCATCCTAGCAAAACTGTGCAAAACTACAGTGCAAAAATGTAAGGAGGAAACTAAAGTGATAGAGCTGTCAATCCCACTGTGGAGTGTTTTAACTGCCAGGAGATTCATTTTGTTCGACGGATGGTTGCAAGCAGCAAATTCACAGTTTGGGAAGTCATCCAGCATTTCAGAGTCAAGAACAGTGGCGTTTAATTCCTGCTTTAAAATCCACAACTCGTAATGATACTCTGACCATTCAGAGGACAGCAGTGGCTCCACATCACCTTTAGTTAAAAAGCAGAATATGAACTACTGACTTGATGTATTGTAATTAAAAGTAAAGTTTTAAGGGGAGGCTTCACAACATCTCTATTATTGGCTACATTTATATCAGCTGTGCCACTGAAAGGGTATTTTGGCTTCATTTTGGCACAACAGAAGGAGACCGAGGCACTCTGTCCATATTAATATGCAGTCAACACTCAGAATCATTTTGTTTGATATTAAATTAAGTCTGTCTGTCACTAAATGGCATTTTTAAATTTATTTCAATTCTTTTCCACTTCAGTACTTTAAAAAATAATAAAGTAATGATTGTTTCAGAGCAGAGGGCGGCAGAGGCTTGGGGCAGCATCTCATCATTTCACAGTCATGTTGTTCTTCATGTTGCTGATGTCGAAGTTGGAAAAGATTGGTTGTGCCTTTGTCACCTGATGGTATTATCAGCAAAAACATAATCCTGTTGTTCGTCTGATCTTGATCATAAAGAGTCACACTTTTTATTTACCACTCATCCTTATTTTACTAACCTTGCGCTGCAGCTGGATCGACCTGATTTAATGTCTGTAATCAGGCAGATCCATCTTGCCAAGCTCCAATCTACAACGATTGTGAGCAGACCAGAGTGGGATGGCCCAATCAGCATCCTTTAGAGCAGGAGGGGGTGGAGTAAGAGCAGGAAGTGACTGCTCATACAGAGATTAGCATAGATGCTAATACCTTCAGCAGTGGTTTTATCACATCTGGACGACATTTCTTTATTTAATGAAAAATAAACAACGCTGAAAGGACTTCTCCATAGAAAGGATATTTTCACCCTATTTTCAGTTGGTTTCAGCAAGAGCTTGATGGTATCTTGTGTTCTGTATTTTAAATGTGGCAGTAGCACCCGCCCATTACATAATCTGTTTGGCCCATTATGAGTGTGACTGACAGGGTGATCGTCCAATCACCTGTTAGACATGCTTTCAAAGGTTCAAAGGAAAATTCTAAGGTCAATCAGGCAACTCAAATTACACTTTAAGTGTGTTTTATAAATCAAATTCAAAATACAAAAAGGACGAGGACATCCAGCACACCAATTAGGCCTGATGCATTATTAAAGAATTCAGTAAATATAGATAAATAAATTCAAAAATAAAATAAGACTAAGTCTGAAATAGACCATTCCTGTTGTCACCTGGGCTTTGTTTGGTTTGACTAGAGATGCATGTGTGAAGTGGCGTGCCACTGCCATGTACGGGTCCTCCAGCTGGACAATATCAAAATGTTTGTGTGCTATGATAAGTCTTGATATTAATTTTTATAACGCATTAATTTGCGGTTTAATTAATTAATCTAATTAACGCACTAAAGTGACAGCCTAAGTTGTATAAATCATGACCTCAGTTTTAGGGTACATATCATGTCATGAGGTTGCTGGAAATACCCAGCCCTCGCTCTTTACTAGATGTACTAGTAAAAAATAGTGAATGGTCTGGTGTGTCAGGTTAGAAGAAATTAGCCTTTTGAACAAACTGATCTGTTTTTACAACCAAACATGATAAAACGTTGGTTTTGTAGGATAGTTATGGCACCAGGAGTAATTACGAAAACCTTTTATCTGCATCTTCCCTTATTTTTACAATCCGTGTATCATTATTTTTAATATACAGCTGTGGGTTTTAAGTTGAAGTGCGTATTTTTGGACATCTATTTCAAATTCAAGCTCCCTGAAGTTATTTTTAGTTAAAGTAAAGTGAATATGATTCTACCTGAACCTTATTCTTTTTATTTTTAAATTGTAATAACAGATTTATTATTCCTTGTATAATAAAATATTTTACATATTTAGTTCCTGTTGTTGTGTTTGGTTGAAATGCTGGTGTGACAGTAAATCCCCTTGTGCCACAGAGAGCAGCACGCATGAAAAATGTTTTCCAAACACACAGAGCCGCTTATTTCACTGATTTACATGAGTGTGAGTGCGAGAGACAGCCGGGGTGTTCGGCTGGAGAGAGGAGCTGCAAACAGAGAGTACGAAGGCTGACGGGACAATCAGAGAGCAGAGGAGGGAGATTTACAGAAGCTGAGGAAATCTGAGCTTCAGCTGAAAGTCATTTGTTTCTGTAATAAAGATGTGTTATTTATATAAGTCTTTTCAGAGTAGATTTTGACTGTTTTATCATAAAAACCTTAAAAGTGTGCCCCTCAGTTTGTCTAAATGTTGATTTATTTTGATTCTAAAGCCCTGTTTCCACCAGAGGGTTCAGTTCGGTTCGCTTTTTATGGCGTTTCCATAGCCTAAAACCGGGACAGAACCCCTTATAAAGCGAACCGTACCATCCTACTTTTGGGACCCTTCTGTTGGGGTGCCAACAATACCGATCCGACTCCAGAAGGTGGAGCTAGAAACACTTCAGTCTGTTGATTGGTCGAAGGAGACGTCACCTCCCGTGGAACAGCGGAACAACACATAACCCTGCCATGTTTAAATCTCCACTCCTCTTCGTGAAGATAACTCTGGCAGCACACAGCCTTCTCTGAAACAAAGCTTGGTTGCGCCTTGTAACAAAAAGCCACATGCTGATCACAAAAAAGAAGAATTGCTGAATGTCTTCCATTGTTGCTCATTGTTGACTGAGTCGCGTTTTGTTCTTTGTTGCATTTAATAGCTGAGTACACTGTGTCGCGCTGCTATGACGTCATGCTATCGGCATCCGGCTTATATGCCGCCTACCAAGTAGGGTTCGATTGGCTGTGGAAATGCAAACAGGATCAGTCTTTTCCGATCCGGCCTGAGCCAAACCGTGCTGATTCATACCAGGCTGCTTGGTGGAAACAGGGCCAAAACTGTAGTAATATGATTGCCTATACATTTACTACAGTTTTGATAAGTCCTGTGTGTTCACCAATGTCATGTTTTTTTAGGGAGAGGCTCAAACCTGCTTGTGGATAAAAAAAATTCCTCATTTTCCTGCATCATGGGGACATAAGATACTTAGAGGGATAGTTCCAGATTTTGAACCTCATTGTTGCTGATTTTTGGCAACGGTGAGGGAGATCCTGTCTGTGTCTGTACAGGAAGAGTCAGCATGGAAGCTAAAGCTGGGACAGAGGCAACAAAATGTTGATGAATGTTCACAAAACACCTGTTTGAAACATGTTACAGGTGAACAGGTTAATCTGAAACAGTTAAATGTCTTGATTTGGTATTAAAGGAGCATTCCAGAAACAACAGAGTGAGCAAATAGCCCAACAATTTAAGAAAGTTTCTCAACACAATAAGAAGGAAATTGGGAATTGTATCATCTATAGTCCAACAATATCATCTGCATAAATCAGCACATAAGAAGCCAGACTGAAACCAAACTTTGAATGCCTGTGACCTTTGATCCCTAAGGCAGCACTCACCACATGGGCTCAGAAAACCATTGTCAGTTAACACAGTTCATCTCTACATCTATACGGTCAAAGTCAAACTCTACCATGCAAAGACAAAGACAAATACCAACAACACTCAGAAACACCACCGCCTTCTCTGGGCCTGAGCTCATCTGAGATGGACTGAGGCAAAGTGGAAAAGTCTGCTGTGGTCTGAGTCCACATTTCACTGTTTTTGGACATCATGGACATGGTGTCCTCCAAGCTAAAGAGGAAAAGGACTGAAGTTATCAGAGCAAAGGTCAAAAGACAGCATCTGTGATGGTATGGGGTGTGTTTGTGCCCATGGCATGGGTAACCTGCACATCTGTGAATACACCATTAAAGGTCCAAACAGGTTTTAGACAACAGTGTGGCTTCAGAGTAAAAAGGTTCGGGTACTAGACTGACCTGCTGCAGTCCAGACCTGTCTCCCACTGACAGTGTGTGATTCATCATGAAGCACAAAATACAGTAACAGAGACCTCGGATTGATGAGCAGCTGAAGTTGTACATCAAGCAAGAATGTGAAAGAATTCCACCAGCAACGCTTCAAGAATTAGCGTCCTCAGCTTAAGATTTGTTGAAGGAAAAGTTGATGTAACACAGTGGTAAACATAAACTTTGTCCCAGATTTTTTTCGAACTTGTAACCAGAATCAAATTCTAAATGAGTGAATATTTGCAGAAAGAAAGTTTATCAGTTTGAACATTAAATATCTTGCCTTTGTAGTGTTTCTGTTCAATATAGATCAAATAGGTACATAAAGAAATAAACAGCCTTTATTTAGGCTGCACAAAAACAGGGCTAATAATCTTTAGCCTGGGGGACACCAAAAACAGTTTGAAATGTGGACTCAGACCACGGCAGACTTTTCCACTTAGCCTCAGTCCATCTTAGCCGGCAGTGTTTCTGGGTGTTGTTGATATCTGTGTTTGTCTTTGCATGGCAGAGTTTGATCTTGACCTTGTAGATGTTGAGGTGAACTGTGTTAACAGACAATGGTGTTTTTTCTGAGCCCACGTGGTGACATCCTTTACAGAATGATGTTGGTTTTTAATGCAGTGTTACCTTCGGGATCAAACATCAATGTCGCTCACATGCAGAGAATTTTGCAGACTGTCTGAATCTTCTGATGGTGTAATGGACCGTAGTTCATGAAATGGCAAAATTACTTGCAACTGTGTGTTAAGAAAAAATGTTCTATATGTGTTGGACCATTTGTTCACAAAATGGCGAACCTCACCCCATCCTTGTTTGTGAACAACTGAGCCTTTTAGTGATGCCCCCTTAGCACCCGACCATGACCGTCACCTGTCTCCAATTAACCTGCTCACCTGTGGGATGTTAAAGAAAAGCATTCATCAACTCAACCAGTAGTTTGTTGACTCCATCCCAACTTTTTTGGAACATGTTGTAGGCATCAAATTCAAAAAAGAGAATATGTGGGGTGCTGGTTTGGCATAGTGGTTAGCACCCCATGTACTTGCTTCTGTCGGTCCAGGTTCAAATCCCGCCTGTGACCGGTTTGCAGAGTGTCTTCCCCTGCTCTCTCTCCCCCTTTCACAAGCCTATCCACTGTCTCTCTCCTATCAATAAAGGCACAAAATGCCCAAAAAATACATTTCAAAAAAAAAAAAAAAGAGAATATTTGCAACAAAAACTAGTTTGAAAATTAAATATCTTGTCTTTATAGAGTATTAAATTGAATGTTGGTTAAAAAGGATTTGTTATTTATGCTTTCTATTTTGATTTCATGTCCCAGCTACACTGGGAATTAAATTTTGCATGTTGGCAATGGTTTAGGCACTGATTTTTCTCACTCCTGTCACCCTTCAGCGCAAATATTGCCATCATATTTAGGGAATTCAGGCTGTGTCTGCAATCTGTTCTCATTTTTATGGGTGAAGCAATATTTAAGTACAATTAATTGCAGTAATTATTACAAACTGCATGAATACTAGGCACTGTTTGGACAAATGTGTAAAACTGCTTATAAATGCTTCATATTGTGGTCTACATTATTCTGCTTTGTGTTTATATCACACTGCTTCAGTTTGTAAAATACCTTTACCATTTAAACACGTGCAGGTATTTATCTTTTTTAAACAAAAAAAGAGAGAGCACCATCTAAATCCCAACGTTACCAATGTGTCTGTGTAATTTAGACAGCTCTCTCTCTCTCTCTGAGAGGAAGATATGACAGAAGATCTTCAAGTTTCAGCGCCTTTTACAACCCTTCACGCTCTTCTTTACGCAAAAATAATCCACATTTCAGATCCCACTACAATGAAGACTTAAGAATAAAAACCGAAGTCCTCCCGCAAATATCCAGAAAATAAAGAAAACACTGGTCCATCATCCTGGAGGGGGTTCCCAGGTGGTCCCCCTGCCCTGGGGACCCCCTCCTCTTTAATCTCTCTGAGGCTCTCTTACCGCTGATGGCGCACCGTGGTCCGAGGACCGGCCGCAGGTCACGCCACGTTGGGCGCGCTGCGGAGCGTCTTCTGTCCTGGCATCTGCACCACCAGCAGCTGCTGCTTCTGCCGGGTGGACTTGACGGCCAGGATCGCCTGCCGGTTCTTGTACTGGACCATCTGCAGCGTGATCTCCGCGTTCCAGCCCTCGTCCTGCGGGCACCTGAAGTCGATCTCCTTCCCCTCCGTCATCACCACCGTGAAGTACACGTACTTTCCCTTCCGCTCCACGCAGTCCACGGTCTTCATGTTGGCGAAGTGCAGCTCCTTGACCCGGCCGGCCGCGTCCCCGTGGTGGTGGTGCTGCGGAGGGTCGTGCTGCTTGGGCGGCAGCAGCAGGACGCCGTCCTCCGTCAGGACGCAGCGCTTCTTCTTCCACAGCTGCAGCAGCCCGTCGCTCCGCTTCTCCAGTAGACCCTCTTTGAAAACCTTCCTGCCGTTTTCCAGCATCTTCTCCGGGAGGCTTCAGGCTGCCTGCTCCACGGCTGCAGAGGGAGGGACGATTCACGGGTGGATGCGGGAGGAGGTCGGTTTACCCCGAAGCAGGTGGAGGCATGAGCCGCCGTGTGACTGCGGTGGTTGTAGCTCCCTGTGGGTGGATGTGGATCAGGTCTGCTGCTGGTTGTGAGGAGGCAGCCTGCCCGTCTGACTGTCTGCCTGCTGCTCACCGTGAGTGAGGGGGGAGGGTGGGGTCTGAGGAGGAGAGCACCGCCCCCCTCAGTGACACCCAGCACCCCTGAGACTCTGGCAACCAGACAACAGCAGGAAGGATCCCTTACAGAAGAGCTGCCACAAGATAGGGCTGGAAAACACGGACCAAAACTATGTCACAGTACTTTTGATACAATATAGGACATCTCCACATTTATTTGTCAGAATATGAGCCTTAAAAAATTTCTTGGATCAACTGAAACCATGACATGGTGTAATGGCTTGTGCAGCCTCTGACTGTATATCCCATGATTTGATTCTGTTATTACTTCTGCCAAGGAAGTCATGTGTTTCCTGGCTTATGCTTGTCTGTTAGCAAGATTAAAGAAAAACTTCTGGACGGAATTACATGGAAGTCTCACCACAGGTGTGGTTTGGTCCAAGAAATAAGCTATTAAATTTTGATGGGGATGCATTTATTTGCCTGGATGCAAAAATATTCTAACTTGACAAGCCAGATGGACAGCTCAATATATCTGCCACAGAAATATTTCACTAGTCCATCTGGGTTGGAGCCCTTTGAATTTGTTTTCAGGGGCAGAGCGTTCAAAAAAACACATGCTTGTGATTGGACAATCGTTTGGCTCATTACATTCATCACAGACCAATCCACATCAAGCAGGGTTGCCTCCTATAATGTAGCAAACATAGCAGCTAATGGCTAACAACAGTTCACAACAGTTCATGGACATTAGTCATAGTGGCCAACTTAGCCGCTAACAGCTAAAAATAGTTAATGACCATTAGCTCTTAGCCGCTAACATAGCTGCTAACAGCTAACGGCCTCATTCTATTGTCTTACACTAAATTGTACCACACAGATGATTCATTTAACACTTTTATGTGACATGAACCTCGTCAAAGACAATCCCTACAAGCAAACTTCTGAGGAGGGCAGATTTTGCCAAGTTTCACTGAGCAACCATGAGGACAATAGGCTAATCGGCATGTCCGTTCTCAACTTCCGGTTGTCGTCACGTCCGCATTCTGCTGCTCCCGCCTCTCTTCCCTGATTGGGCCGTTAAGAATTCAGCTGAGTGAATTTGTTGGACAACAGAGGCTGGCAAGACGGACCTGCAGGATTTCAGAATCAGGCAGGTCAGTCTGCTCTGCAAGGCTAAAAGTATTCCCCAAGTTCCAAAAAACCACACAACTTTACATTGGGTGGAATTAAAAAACATTTCTCTGCCATTTCTTAACAAATTTGCTACCAATTTTACAGGTTAATCTGGGGTCCATGTCTTTTCCATCGAGGTAAATTTCATCTGGATTTGATTTGACGTCGCAAGAAATCATTGAACATTATAATGGGAAATCTCATTGACAAAATTCAATAATTCATATAAATTCAAAATAAACGTGATGTTCCTAAAACTAGTTTGCTCATACAGGATAACAGCCTCCATGAATGTGCTGAGTTCATTTCAGATCCTGGCACCATCCTGGAGCTGCTGATCCAGACTTGTATGTCTTACAGGGGTTGTAGAAAAGCCACTGCTGTGCTGCTTGGCTGAGGTCTGTGCTTTTCTAGTTAAAGGTGTAGTCAGCGATGTGGGAGAAAACGAGTGGAGAGGTTGTTTATAAACGAATTTAGACCCACCTCTCCCTTCATACCTCACCCCTGGCTCCACCCCTGAAAGCTGATGGATGTGCATCGTCATGGAAACGGCCGTAGATACTGCGTAGCTGACCAACATAGCTAAGGTAACCCCGACTCGTCAGACAACTCGACTTCCGTTATTGATAACATCACAACAACAGTACATTCTGGCAGATTAGACAATCAGATGAATGCCCAACGGCTGTTACTGTTATGTGAAGCACCACAAAGCTAATGTTTCTTATCTGTCAAGCAGAAAGACGGCGACATCCGCGACCGTTTTCAGGTCTTTCAATTCACGGAGTTCCCTCCACCGTTGGAAGGCAACACCAATGTTGGCCAGGGTCTTCGCTCTTTCATGGTCATAGCCCTTCTTTTTCACTTTCTGCACCTCTGACCTTTTTCTTTTGGGCTGTTTTTCAGCCATTGCTACTGCACATATTGTATCTCTCTCTTACGCTAACTGCGCACGCTACGCATCCTACTACTCCCCCTCCCCCCGCTGTCTGATCTGCGCATGAGTATGATCGCCCCCTGGATGTGGGGGGGGAGTGTACCCTGTTTTGGTGACTCGGCCTGAGCCACAGTATTTACCTCCTGAAATTCAGAGCAAAGGCTGTGTATTGAAACCAGATTTTTTTTCAACATGCTGTCAGTGGTGACATCTTGTGGATGGAGAGGAGAAATACGGTGATTTTGACAAATAGTGCATTAGCTTAGAAAATTAGAAGATCGCTGACTACACCTTTAATTAAAAGCATGAAAACTTTGAAAGCTCATCAGCTCATCCAAGCTGACATTGGACAGGAAGGCGGGGTACACCCCAAAGGTCACCAGCCAATCACAGGGCCACAAATAGAGACAGACAACCAGTCATGCTCATATTCATACCCTAGGGAAATTTGGAGTCACCAATCAACCGAATGAGCATGTTTTTCATGGGTGGGAGGAAGCTGGAGTGCCTGGAGTGAACCCACAAATGCACTGGGAGAACATACAAACACAGAAAGGCTCTGACCAACACGGGTTCAACAAGTTACCTTGTAGCTGTGAGGCATGAGCGCTACATGCTGCACCTCCACGCCACCCTAACTTTGAGTGTGTTCAGTTTTGATAACAATCCTCTTTTAGGCAAAACGAAGAAATGTGTATTTTCAACAACTGTGTTACATCACCCTGCAATGTTAAAAAAAAAATAAATAACAGTTTTCCTTTAACATTTAGTCGAATCTGTTGTTTCTTTAAAACCTTAAGAACCCATAATATTGTATCAATTAGGGGCTGTTCAATTAATGTTTGTTTTGTAGAAGTAGTTGCCCCTGGTCGAGCTTAATGCAGAATAACAGAAGTCTAGCAGTGATGTTACCTTATTTGTTAAGCAGCTTTTAAAAACTGGTCTTTATTCTGAATTTAAAATGGATTTGCCTTTGTATTAAAGTGCACAAATGGATCCATAATACAGTTTTCATCCTATTTCAGTCTAACATGAGGAGGCTTTATTGAACTTCACATGAATAGTTATTGAAAGAATCATTTTGATTAAGTCAAGTCGACTTTCAATGTTACTGTTGAGAAATTCACTTCACATCCTGAATTAATTTATTCATGAAATGATCAGTTGTGCTTTCATTTGGCCTTTCACTCCACTATTGAACATTTCTGTAAAACTGGATGCTTTTATTTGAGACTTACCTGTGATGAAGTTATTTAAAGAAAAAACAGTGGATTATTTTGGTTAAGGTTCATGGAAACATAACTAAGAACTTGTTTTTGTGTTTCTGTAGTAAATTATATCCATAATGAAGTAGGTTGAAGGTTCATTCCACCCACAAAATTTACAGAAACTGCAACAGCAGGTTAATGCTCCATTTGACCTTGATATGATGCATTTTCATCATTTAAAAGCAGATTTTCCCACCTATTTATAAGGTATATACAATTTAAAAAATATTTAGCTTAACTGGTGAGTAGCCCTGACCTGCCAACATCCAAACTTGAGGCCACACAGTCTCTCCTCTGCAGGCTTGTTGACATAATTCCTGTCATGTTAAAGTCATTATTAATAAAACTGCTGATGCCCTAATTTTAAGTCTGCTGTCTGTTGCTGCCCTCTCTGTGGTCAAATCTATTTAACAGCTCAGTCTGTCTATGTGTGGTATCTGATGTGGTCTTTCTTTATTTCATTACAGCCCAGATTCCCTGCGGAGGTCAGCGGGTGCCACGCAGAGCATAATATCACAACAATGGCGCCCTCTGCTGACCACAGGCTGCAGCTATAGGAAACAGAAAGCAGAATCTCCAACAGGCAGCTTTAACAGAGCAAAACAACCCAAAACAGCAGATGGTCTTGACTGTAGTGAGGCCAGTTTATAAATATTTAGGCAACAGCAAGAAAGAGGGTTTGACTTCATGAAGTCTGACAGAAATCCAAGATAAAGGGGAGGATTTACTGCTGCTGTTTGATAATTAGGTAAAGTGTAAAGCAGGGTCGCACAAAGACGTTTCTGGGCCCCTGATAGACCCAGTGGGGTGCTTTCCAGGTGTGATGTACTTCTCTCAAACCCAGTTCACTGGATTAGGAACACTGAAGGGCAACATTGACCTCTTTGGCCCAGTTTTAAACTGCTTATAGTTGGATTCTCAAACAGGTCTCCCTTTAATCTGTCATTAATTTATTTCATCTTTTGCCACAATTTCCCAGCTTGGGATCAACAAAGTATGTCTGTCTGTCTGTCTATCTAGGGAACAGCCTACCTTTCCAGGTCAAAGCTGCACAGTTGACTGCGCACTTTAAAGCTCAAAAATAAAAACAATTAATGAAGAGAAAAAGAGAAGATAGGGAATGAAAACTGAAGGATAGAAGCCAAGGTTCATCGCCTAGCTGTGGCGGAACGCCAAAGAGAAAAATACATATATTTTAATTTTAATTTTTTTTTAATATTGCATTCAGTTTTATTCCATAACTTCTTTTTTTTTATTCAGACTTTTAATATTTCTGTATAACAACTATACACTCAGGTTCATACATTGACAAATGCAAACAGACAAAAATTAACATGTACACAACAACATCACATAGAAAAGTTATCATTGCATGCTCATACTTAAATATTAAATTCATTATGAAAAGGTTTAAAGTTGTCTTATTCAATGGTGGGTTTGGTTTGAAAGAAAAAAGAGAGAGGGGCAGAAACAGAAATAACATTTCTCATATTGACCAAATTAAACAATCAAGTCAGATTGAATTAAATCAACATTGGTGAAGATATGTGTCCCCACACCTGCTTCCAAATGGTTTCAGACCTTAACTTAGTGCCATTTAATTAATCTGTTAATTGTTCCATACCTAGAATATTAAGAAATTCAGACATCCATGTTTTTACAGAGAAACAGTTTGGTTCGTGAATTTTCCAGTTTGATAAGATAATTCTTTTGGCAGCCAAAGAGGCTAAGCCAACTGTCTTTCTCTCTTGTCTTGTTTTTTAATTGCACAGCCCTGTGACCCAGCGGACATACTGATGGACATGGAGCAATATTTACGTTAATGAGCTCTGAAATTAATTTACACACGTCTGTCCAGAATATTTTGACTGCAGGGCAAAGCCATAACATGTGAAACAGATTCCCTACCACATTTATGCCAACAAAGGTCTGAAGCACTTGGATCCATTTTTTTGAGTCGAGAAGGAGTAATAGAAGCGCTGTGAAGAAGTTTTATTCCATAACTGTTTTTCATGATTATTATTAAGTGTATGCATGATTATATTGTACCACTGGGCAGCACTTTGGTCAACTGAAGTTGTTTTTAAACTTACTTTAAATAAAACTTTGGCTTGACTAGCTCATTCGTCGCCGTCCCAGTTTTTGTTCTGGTCCTCAAATGGTGAAACACAGACCAACACTGAGGGGCCAACAGTTTGACCTTGCAGAACAGTATTGAAAACAGGCTGATAACATTTAGAAAAAAAAAGGGTCTTATCTTAGAGATGAGTCAGTTCCTCCATATATAAATGTGATTTTTTTTTGTCTCTGAATGAAAATGTGACTATTTGGGTTAAAAGTAAAGCTTGGTTTTGCCTGCTTTAATTTGAGTTGGACCATTTGGAGGGGGTCTGTGCTCTCTGAGTTCTTTCTAGTTAGGTCAGCATTGATGGCCCTTTTCCATTAGCCCTACTCTACCCTACTCGACTACCTGGCTCTACTCTACTCGCCTTGTGCTGCTTTTCCATTAACCCCAGTCGCCTGCCCAACAGGAAGCAGTGTCGCTGAGTCGCTCTGCCGTGACTTCATTTTGAGCGCGAGACAACAATCCGTGGCTTTTTGTCACAAACAGAGTAAAAATGGAAAGCAGAAGAAGGCTGCAGGTGGCAAGAAGAAATACCCCTTGAGAAGCACAGGAGAGTTTTGGAAGCTAAACAACAGAATGAAGCCGAGGACGAGAGTAATCGAGCTGCAAAGAAAAGATGTATGAGGGTAAGCTAACGGTAGCTACCACTAGCATGCTAGGTCGTCGCGCTCATGATTCATCGATGACGACATTGTCTGACCAATCAGTAGCCGGCGGTTAGTGACGTCATCTTTTAGTATTGACTCAGCTCGCTTGGAACCAGAGCGGAGTAGGTACTAAAACTAGCTTGTTTTAGGAGGTAGGCTAGTGGAAACACGCTGCAAATTAAGTAGGGCTGAGTAGAGTAGGGCCAAGGCGTGCTGGTGGAAAAGGGCCATTAGATTTTCCAATGTTTTTCTTACTATTTAGAGGTGAGATCAGTCCCTATCACTCACATTGCTACAATGGACAAAGAAATCGAGATATTTTGACATCTTCCTTCTCGACTGTTCATGTGTTCATTGACTCTTAATATCCTCATTCCCTGATTATATACTGGCCAACAATGACTGCCAATGAAACATTTCTTGAACTCCCATTATTTTGGTGGTTTTGTTCATAGTTGCCAGTATATAATGACAAGATATCCTTAGAGCAAGATGGATTTTCCTCCCTCATGTTATCTGAATCAGATATTTTGGGAGGCAGACTGGAGGCTTTGTGAGTCACCAGTAAGAGAGATTGGCGAAGAACAGCCTCATGAATAAGGGAGGAGAGCCACATGACAAGGTCAATCCATATCTCTGACCGCTGTGAAAAAACATTTGAAAAAGTCTGATCTGAGGGGTTGTGTATCTGCAAAAAACACAACTTCATCCACAGAACAAGAAACAAAAAGACAGTCGTAAAAGGCTCATTACAGTGGCCCTATGGTGACTGGTAACAAGTTCTCTGGACAGGCGAAACCAAGTTTGAACTATTTGGTTCCAAAGGCAGAGTCTCTGTCCACAGACAAGCTGAGAGTATCTTAAAGAAGCATGTGCAACAGGCACAATAAAGACAGGACAGGGTAGTGCCATGATATGGGGTGATAGAAGAGATCTGAAGTAAAGGGCATCATGAAGAAGAAACAGGAACACTGCATCCTCTAGCATAATGCTGCTCCATCTGGACTAAAGGGGCATTCACATCGAAAGCAACTTGGGCGACCAAGATCGCGTTGTCTGTCCAAAGCGTATTTTTTCACAGTCCCACAGTGATTTCACGCTGAGTTTCACAGGTCATGTATTATAGGATGTATTAGCTGACATTATTCCAATTGTAGGGGTGAAACGAAATTTCGTGCCAGGAAATTTCGCGAAATAAAAAATGACTAAATAGAATTCAAAGTCGCTCGAAATGAAAGGATGAAATAAACCCTCCTCGCCTCCCATAGCAAGACACTCGCTGCAATATGGAGGAGGACAAAGTGGGGGAATTAGCTGACGCTCCTTCGTCAAATAAATCGGTTGTGTGGACCTATTTTAGCTTCCCATGTAAAAGAAGAGAGGACGGTGAGAAGATTGCGGACAAAACAACAACCGTGTGAAAAAATATGCCGCCATAGTTCACCATATACTGCGGCGAGTACAAGTACCAACTACCAACTTCTTTGAAATAGAGACAGGCAGCGGCTGTATTGTGACGTCCGTTGGACATAATAATTAAGGTGACTCCGGCTTGCGAATACCTGCTTTTATTTAACAGTCACTGTGGGCTGTGACCACGCCAACTACAATTTTAATTCACAAACAAAACAGTGAGTAGTAATCTCTAGACCTCCTGCTAACAGCTCTCCCCCTCCTCGCTCAAACACACACAACACACAACTCTCCCCTTCTGAACTCTGTGCCGCTGGCCCCGCCTTCCTGGTCCATTCACTGACCGTCAATTTATGGGAAACATTAAAATCCACATTGAACACATAAACAGTAGAACTGCTCCACTATGTTTGTGTAAGTCTGCATAAAAAACATTTTGATTTTTGCATCTTCTGTTGAGTTGACAGAATTTGATCATACTTGAAGATCAGAAGTATATGCACTGTTATAGGCTAAATATTATAGTTCACAGTTCAGACATTTATAGGTCTAAACTGCAGCTCTGAGGACTGCTATTTGTTTTCCTTTTCATTCAAGAATGTACTTATCCTGATTGTTACAACAAAGCACTTTTTATTGAGATTTTATGTTTGTATTTGCACTGTAGTCTAAATAAGGGGGAAAAAACTACAATTTTGTTTTTTTTCAAAGAGCATTTAGTTGAACTGATGCAGCAATATTTTTTGCATGTCTGCATTAGGGAGAAAATAAAGAAAATGAGATTTTTGCACAACTTACTGTTGGGGATTTTCTATAATCTTTATTTCGTATCGTGAGCCCTGTTTTGTATTTTGTATCGTTTCGTGAGTTGACCATTTCGTCACACCCCTGTCCAATTGTATCCTTTTCACTCACCTACAAACCCCAAAAGACTGCAGCTGATGGCCCTGCAGCAGCATCTTCTGTCAGCGGCACCTCGAGAAGGGAGTTTGCTGCAGTACCATCTAGGGCAAACTAATGTCCTCACTAACTGTTCGCTTAATAAAAAAAGTCTGTCATGGGAGTCGTCACACACCCACACAATGATGATCGGCTATCGCAGCACAATCACACGACATCACCTTAAAAGTTGAAATTTTTCAACTTTGGTGAGCGAGCGACGCACCCTGGTCGTACATGAAAAGCTGCCTTAAAAGCACCTTTGTTCCTGCTTACATGGACAAGAGTGCCGCCGTGCCTCCCAACACACAACCAAGTCGCTCAGATTGCGCCCGTGGCAATGGGTAAGATCTGGTTGCAGCTCTACATTGACTTTGCTTCGAGAGGCTGCCCAGATCGCTCAAGTTATATCAAGTAAAGGGGTGTCCCAATTCTGTCCCACAATTCCCTGCAGCAACAGCTTTTATAAACAGCACGTTATCAGACTGCTTCTGAACTCAACTGAGTAATGACGAACAAAGCAGCAGACCATGTGAGTTACCACTGCTGTTTGATCCTTTCAAAAGTTTACCAAAACCTGCCTTAACTTTCCAGTAGTCTGATTCTTTGAAGAGAGCAGGATATGAGACATTTGATGTTATGTTTTAAACATGGTTCAATATTATCGTAATAATTTGTTCACTATAGGATTGTGGTCTGAACAATTTCTGCCTTTCTTTCATTCAGTTCATTTATTTTCATGCACTGATTGGTGTTCATGTTGATCATTAGAGGACAAATTTATTTAAATCCTCACTTCCACCATCGGTTATGCAGACGTGATTTTTACCAGGTTATGTTCAATGTTGTCTGAAAGGAACAACATTGTCATGATACATGAGCTCTTCTATGATGTGTCTTTTGTAGTCCACCTTTGGAAAATTGTAGTTCGGAAGAGAAAACAAATGCACAAGACAGAGCAGCATGGCACCACAGAGGACCTGGACCCAAACAATGGAGGGTCGACTTGTTGAGCTGTGGCAGGCACAGCGAAGCCTATCCGGGCAATGTGTTTTTGTTTTTAATTTGCTTCTGTGAGCATCCGACCACTTCCCACTTCTTCTTCTGGTACTATTTTAACGTTGCAATTCATGCATTCCATGTCATCATGGATGCATTATAAGACTTTATTATAAGTTCTTATAATACATCCATGCGTATCATACATGGACGAGCAGTGTGAGCAGTCAGATTGCATCCAACAACGGGTCGTATAGTGTGAGAAGAAGAATCGTGAGCTGTGAACTGTTAACCCCTGCGATTCACTCGTACAGTATGAGCAGCAGCTGAATGCTGCGATCGAAAAAGTCGTACAGTGGATGCCCGGCATAAGTCCTTCTGAATTCTCCTTTCTCCTTTCCTTAACCTCATGACGTTTCCCATCAGGGTTAAGGAAAAGTGGATAGGAAAGGACTTACCAGGTGACTACTCGACCGCAGCCAAAGAGTACACAGGCCTTGAAACGAGGACATATCGGACCTCGCTTGAAAGGAAAGGGATTAAGAATTTACACTGCATCCGCTGACACGAAGGCAGAGCGGATACTGAAGGACCTGATTATAAGTAATGATTCAATCTTAAAGTAAATATCAGTTTTTGAACTGTTGATTGGATTTAAAATTTTCTAATTATAATGAGCTAGCTTTCTTAGCTGTAGCTATGGTTATTGTCTACGACACAGCCAGCAGGCAGGTCTGGGTGATTTTCACTCCTTCCCCTTGGCCCTTCAAATCAGAGGGCTAAGAGGAAGGGGAAGGGCTAAGGGGTAGAACTGGCATTCACCCTTTAACTTGTGGGTCTGAAGTTTGTTTGTAGCGAGATAATGACCCTGAGCATTCTGGTGAGCTCTGTTAGGGTAACTACACACAGAAAAAGAGGGAGGTGTTCTTCAGAAGATGGTTCGGCCCCTCAGTCTCCAGACTTCTCTCCCACTGAGCTCGTGTGATCATCGATCCGTCAGAAAAGCACATCCCATCAATCAGCAGTCTCTTACTGATGAACTAGCTTGGAAAGTGATTCCTGGCACATCCCTTAAAAAACCTCTGGATTGCCTCGTACATGCCGCACTCTTGTTAAAGCCAGAGGTTACTGTAAAGCAGTGATTCTCAAACTGGGGTACGCAAAGAGATGTCGGGGGTTCACAAATACCTGTCAGATTTCAGTTGTTTCAGGAGTTCAAACTGGCAAATGTTTGTATTGTGAGATTTGATAAAGGCCTGAAGTGATGGCAGAGAGGCTGGAGGATGGATTGGTGCGACATCTTGGAGAAGGAAATCTGCCCTGAATCTAAGATTATTATATTGATATAAGTTCAGACAGAAAGCCTCTCGTTAGAGCTGTGGTGAGTTTGTAACAGCTTCAAGTTCATAACTGAGTATGTTCAAGAAATGTACATTTCTTTTTCAAAAGTGAACTGGTGTTGCCTACAACGGAGGATTAGGGCCATGTTGAAAACCAAAAAAAAGAGTAAGGTTACGAGAATAAAGTCGTAAAGATAGAGAATAATCTCAAATTACGAGAATAAAGTCGAAAAGTTACAAGAATAATCTCATAAATTAACATGAATAAAGTCAAAAAATTACGAGAATTAAGTCATCTTTTAGATCAAACTGGTCCCTAAGCCTCCGAGCCATCAGTGGCAGCATATTGACGGCTCGTTTGGTGGAAAACGAGTTTATAGCTCACATTCTTCAATAAAGTGATCAGAAAGAGGGGTTGGAATTACGTTTCTTTTGTTGATGAGTTATAGAGCCGCAAAGTCCAAATCTGTGAATATCTTTCATACCCAAGTAGATGTTTCCTAGTTTGATCTAAAAGATGACTTCATTCTCGTAATTTTTGACTTTATTCATGTAAATTTATGAGATTATTCTTGTAACTTTTCAACTTTATTCTCGTAATTTGAGATTTTTGTGTAACTTTATTCTCGTAACCTTCCTTTTTTTTTCTTTTCAACGTTGCCCTAATCCTCCGTCATAGTTGCCCACTTACATTGCTAGTAAATCTATTTAGTGAGAAATAATTCACTTTAAGAAATTTTATTTTTATGTTGTGCACGTTAAATGTGGGAGGCAGGGGTGGTGGCAGCCTTACAAACATTTCTTTGTCCTTGTTGCTATAAGTCCATGACAGTAGCGGGTACATGGCTGGCGGTGAAGTGTCTGAAGGGGTAACAGGCTGCGAAAAGTTTAGGAACCACTGCTGTAAAGAAAAAGTCTAAGCAAGAAAACTAACACCTGACAATTTTTGTAAAAATTAGGGCTGTCACTTTAGTGCATTAATTAGATTAATTAATTACACCGCAAATTAATGCTTCATAAAAATTAAGATCAAGATTAATCATAGCACAAAAACATTTTAATATTGTCCAGATGGAGGACCCGTACATGGCAGTGGCACGTCACTTCACACATGCGTCTCTAGTCAAACCAAACAAAGCCCAGGTGACGACAAGAATGGCCTATTTAAGACTTAGTCTTATTTTATTTTTGAATTTATTTATCTATATTTGTACTACATTCTTTAATAATGCATCAGGCCTAATTGTTTTGCTGGATGTCCTCCACCTTTTTCTTATTTTGAATTTGATTAATGAAACACACTTAAAGTGTAATTTGAGTTGCCTGATTGAGCTTAGAATTTTCTGGACAAGTTGCCCTGACTTTGGTTTTATTTAGTCACCAATAAAAATGTGGATTTACAAATCTTCACTTCTTAGTGTATTCATTTGAATAATCATGCACTACAATTTCATAATATCAAGAATTCAAATTCTTTATTTGGGTACTTTAAGCAGATGTGAGATTAAGATGCAATTAATTAATTATAAATCCGGTAATTAGATTAATTTTTTTAATCGTCTGACAGCACTAGTAAAAATGTCTTCTGGTAAGTTACTTTGTAAAAAGTAATTATGTAATTGCAAAATACCCCAATGAAACTTTTTCTTTTTGTAAAAACTTGATCTTGCCTCCAAACTTCTGGCCTGTAGTGTATCTCTAACAATTTAAGATGAATTGAAGGAAAGGGGTTCTTCTATAAATATTAATTTACCTCATTACTCTAAATTTTGTAATTGATAAACATTAAAAACTGAAAATTAAAGGCACTCCTACTCCCTTTTGCAAACATGAAGACAAGAGCTCCTCAACTGATGAAAACACAAATGAGTCGACCATACTAGACATGTTTAACCAATTTATTCATGAACATACACGTACAGTTATTGAGTACATTAGTATTTTTGTAGCATAGCATTTTGCCTTGACAACAGCTGCTCAGAAGGACCGTACAGAAACCCTCTGTCCTCTTTTTTTAATCCCGATGAACATGTGAATACTCCCTGCAGAATGAGAAGTACCCTGCTCTCCACGGCGGACAGCCAGCGCGGGCTGTTCTAACAAAAAGACTCTAAAAGGATGGACAGGGAGGGTGGAGGCCGGGCTACGGTTTCTTCTCAGTGTCCCTCCTAGCATCAAGTATTGCTCTGACGTGCTTCTCTGTGGCCTTCTGGGTAACGAAGGAGGGGGACGGGGTGGGGATGGGGGTGTTATGGGAGAAAGAGGAGGGCAGCGGGTCATTGGCCGACATGATGGCCTTATCACACATCCCCTCTCTTTCTTTCACAGTGATTCAGAATGGAGTGAGACCGCGGGGTCGGAGCGATGCACAACGACAACACGAGAGGTAAACATAAGAGAAGGGGGGTGGGGGTAGGGCTGGGCAATAAAGTGAATTTTTAGATGTGTTGATGCATTTTAAATGGCCTCAAAAGAGACTGATGGTTGATTTTAAAAAAGTAGGTTCACAGCAAGAGCCACGGGATGATTAAGTTGCACTCAGTCTGGATCAGGAGTTATTTTAAATCTTCTAAATAATGAAAATTCAATGCTCTTGATGTCTTGTTTGACAGCATAGCAACAAAAATAGAAGTCCTGAGCACCCAATATTGGGTAATTAACTGACATAATGGTGAAAAACTGCAGGCAAAGCATTTTACAAAACCTAATTTGCAGAAAATGTGGGCAAATCTGGAGAAGTGGTTCGATCTGGCTCCAATCCTTTACTAGCGTGGGGTGTCTGGATTTTTCAATACTGGTGCCTTATCAATGGTTTCAAAATGGCGCCAAGGCCTTCCCTGACCCCAAATTTAGACTTAAGGGGGAAAAGGGAATCATCTACGTTTAATCTTGTCCCAACCCTTGTGAAAAAGCCTCTATTGCCATCTATTGGTTTTCAAGCTGGCAGGGAAGGTTCTGCATCTCAGGCTGCTCCTCTACCAAGCAGTGTTGGATGCATTTTCACTGTCAAATCAGGAGAAAGGTACCCCCCACAGGGAGGAGCTAAAGCAGCCTGTTGATTGGTTGCAGCAGCTAAAACATTCCACAAACATACTGCAGCTGGCAGTAGAAACTCAAGTAACGTCCTGGCTTATCGCTCCAACAGTACCAAACCAAACCAGACCACTCAATGGAGTCAGCCATGTTAAGAAGCTGAAACGAGCCATTTCCTGGTATGGCTGCGCCAAAATAATGCACCCGAGTAACACAAAAACTGTGTACTTCTGGGTAGAAACAGATTTGTCATTGAAAACCTTGACTTAAGCTCATCTACCAAAATACTTTAGAGCCTGACAGTCCCAGCAGTCGCCCATTTCATTTCTGTAATGTCATTATTGTCTGTCAATATTACAGCTTCAAACTGGAATAAACTCTGCTATTAACAATACTGATGTATGGAGCATTCAGGTTTGCAGTCAGCTAAGACCGGACAGAAAACAAGCCGTCAATTGTTAATTTTTCGTCGCGTTTTAGTTTCATTTTCTTTAACTACCCACATATGAGGCCTGCATGGGACAAAGGCATCCTCATTAAGATGGTGCTCAATTTTAACCCTGATTGGTCCCCAAAAGAGTCACAAAGTTGTTTAAAGAGTTAAAAATGTACACTTACAAATCATTGCTAAGTTTCCATTTCTGACTTGAATGCATTCAGATTTTCTCACTTTTATAAACAAGTGCATTAAGGTAACTTTAGTGATTGTTATCAACTAAAATTGGGAGAAAAAGGCTGTTCATCAAGATGCCGGAAAAATGTTCTTGTTACTGAGCAAAACTAAGAAAAGCTGTTTACATGCCCTTTATCTCGTTGAGGGTCAAAACTGCAGAAAAATTCCATCAAATGATTGAAGGAAAATTGGTATTTGAGTTCAATGTGTCAAAAGTTTGGACACTTCACTTGTTCAGACAACGTGAAGAAGTTTGTAACATTTGACAATAAGAATCAATAAGACTACAAATCATCAGGTGTCTGGTGCTTTATTTTGTTCATCAACATAACCATTGTGGTAGAACAAAAATATATGGTGTAATACCAGTTGGTAATAAAATATTTAACTGTAATTATAGGTCCATATTGCCCAGCCCTAGTTTGGAGTTCTTAATCCCTCGTCCTCGCTGTGCTACATCTGCCCACAGCCTCTCTAAAGAGGCCAAGCGTGACCAGTCAGCACGAGTTGACCTCTCCAGAGAGCGCTGCTACAGCACCGCCCCCTTTCTCGTTACACAAGGGGGCGTGAAACGAAAGTGCTGCTCACATGAAATACTCAGACAGGACGCCACTGGCACACAACACGCTAGTAACAAAGTGCTATAAAGACGACAGTGACGCCATTGCGAGCCTACGAGGAGCCTGAAGCACTGGGTTTTGGGGTTAACTCACCGTCCCTTTTGCTGCGTTTTTAGCATCACCTGGAATGTTAAAGAGACTCAACCGGGCTGGAACGAGGCCCTGGGAGTGACAAATCCACTTTCTGTCAATTTAAAAATCCAGTTTTGAAGAGGAGGAGCTGGAGCGACGGTGCCAGCCAGCCTGCTTACTGGAATGTATCAAGAGCGGAAAGTATTTGAGCACAAGTGGCGCAGGGAAAACACCAACTCCAGATCCCATGCTCAGCAAGATTCAAGAAGTGGAATAGACACCCGGCTGCTTGACACACGTTCACCCGCTCCGTTGCTCTTTCTGGAAATGCTACAGTGCTTTTCGAGGTGCTAAAGGCCCAGCTAAGAGTTAAAAACAACCAGGACCTGGAGCTTTGGTAGGAGGAGGAGAAGGGGGTGGGGATTATTAGAAATTGACGCGATGCAGTCTAAACCACAGCTGTTGTCTAAGAGCAAATACAACAAAAGACTTCACAAGAACCCAAACTAGTTTTTTTTTAGCAGTGAAGAAACAAGTTCATGCTGTTTGAGGGAGTTTTTTTTTCCTGTAGTCTATCTAGATATCGTACAGAGAAGGAGGAAGAGAAGGAATAAACAGGTCTAGTAAAATACTATGTATATCGAGCGGTACAGCTCCCAGTATATTACCATGAGTTTTTGTAACAAAAATCTTGAAACTTTTTTTTTCTTCAAATTCTCTACCAAGAAAAATACAAAACATTATAAGGCGGTAAGTAACTATTTTTTTTAATCTTTTTGTTTTTGTTGTAATTTTTGAAGCCGTTACAGTGCAGTTGATCCTCAAGGCAGCCGGGCCGGGCTTCACTGCTGCTTACACTCAGCTGGGGGGGCTGCATCCTTCTGCAAGAGACAGAGAGGCGGGCATGAGTAACACCGAGACCACTACAAGACAACAAATAGTTAAAATCAGACCTATACACGGCAAAGCCTTTCAAACATGCATCTATGAGAACACTGGCTCAAGTTTTAAGACTTATTTGAACACAGAATGAAGAGATATTAATGTGGAGACCCCCGCTGCACCGCACATTAACATCAGAGCTGGGTGAACACACAATAATGACGATGGTCTGATCAGACTGAGATCCACAGGGGTAAAACAAAGCTGGTCCCATTCCTACCTAGGTGAGGACGTTCAACTCTAAATTATGGATGCATGATACCGGTTTTATTTTTATTTCTGACAACCTCAACTCTTTATCCCCATTACTGATGATTTTTTCTCAGGCAACATCCCCCAATTCACTATTAGTAAGCTGTTTACTTCACGATGACAGTCTACTAGTGTTGGAAACTCATGAGAAGTGTAAGAAAACTTAATGTTATTTAATAATATTTTACTGACTTACTAATTACTAAACTTATTAGTCTCAAACCATCTTTCAGCTCTGCTAGCATCAAGCACAAAAAAGATTGTAGTAAAACTTGATGTAAGAAACTTTTGCAACAAAATCTGAATCAGCCTGAATAGGCCTGCCACGATAAGTTTTACTGGACGATAATTGTCAAAAAAATAAATACAGATAAACAATATTGTCAATATTATTTTGAAACCTAATTTTTTCATTAATGGAAGTATAATATTTCATAATAAAGTGAGTACACCGCATCAAAAGCAATAAACTTTAATTTCTTAATAGTATTTAACTGTAATTGGAAGGTCAAGAGCTTGTAAATAAAATAAAATATTAAAAAAATATAAAACAAAGAAAGCACCTCACCTACTTTGTCACCACTACTTTTAAACAAATGCGACATATCAGCTTGTCGGTGTTCATGAGCTCACACCTTGTTCGTTCTGAGTAAAACCAAAATATTCCCACACTTGGACTGTGGCAGCTGACTTAGGAACCTTGGCTTTTGTGCCTTCATTTATGTTAGTGTTTGTTTCCTTGTTACTCCTCGGGACGCTCACTTCAGCTCTCTCTCTGTGTATGCGCGAGCAGCTCCGCCTCCCCCTCAAAGATTGAATGAATGACAGATGCTCACTCTGCTATAAATCTGCTATAAATCCGCTATAAAACCAACGCACCCCGGTGCTGAGAAAGTTGCACAGAGTGACCCAGCCTGTTTGTTTTCACGCATACACGTGTCAGTTTACCGAGGCCTGCAAACTTACCAAGGACATTTTTATTTATCATGCCGTTAATTTATTTATTTATAGATTATCCTGAGAGGCCTAAGCCTACATCACTTAATAAATCATGTCATTGGTAAAGATTCACTTCTTGTATCAGAAGACATTTAACACATTGAAGGGTTTGTACATCTCACATAATAATTTTGGTCAATTAAAGTCCAGTTAACTGCATAATTGATTTTTTTTTCTTTGCAACTTGTTTTAGCTTGCTTCAATTTCTGTGCAACCACAATGGATTAAGAAAAAAGTTTAGAGAATACTAAAAAGTTTTAATTTATTCAATTAAACTCAGTATTTCCCAGCAATGATGCCAATGCAAGGAAATTAATATAAATCAGCATCGAGGACCTCAGACCAAGTTGCTATAGCGAAAAGGTTCAGAGCAGCATGACCTCTCCATGTCTGTACTGTTCTTAAAACAGCCAGCAAACTGTTTTATTCAGTTCTTGGTACAAAAATATAAATGTAAGCACTTCAAACAACCTCAGGCCGTGGAGCTAAAATCAATTACCTGCCATAAGCAAAGAATCAGTGGAGTAAATAAAGGAAGGTACGTGCACAGAGATCATTAACAGGCCTTCACACTGCAGAGGGGAGGGGGCGTCCTTCCAACAAACATCAGACTCTTCTGGAGGTGAAGCTGCAGCTGCTCGGCGTGGCCTCATGCCACACTGGCTGAGCTCGTTTTAGTCATTGTGTGATACGTTTGGCTGCGGCTGAACTCACAAAACCTCCAAGTCTAAAATTAGATCTTAGCGTGAGATGGTTTTTCACCTGAATGTGTGAAGTAACAGCTCTGCTATCCCGGAGCATCTGTCAAACAGACTTTAGTTTACAGCTCTCATTTTTATCTCCTACAACAAATCTTTGAAAGGATGCGTTATCAAAAATGATTTTTTTTCATAACAGACGTTAGATGAAGTTCTGGGAACACAACACTTAAAATTATCTTTTATTTAATTCTGATAATCACACAACAAAAGTGGGGCCTGTTTCAAAAAGACAGTTTAATTTTGAGGACACTTATTAAATAAATCTGATCCACACAGCAGAGCAGCTGAAGATGAGTAATGTGAACAGGAAGGAGGATCAAAGTCACAGAGCATATTTAAATAAATCTGAGCCATGAGAGGGTTTATCAAAACTGAGTCCTTGAGGATGTAACAATACATCCAACTCATGTGCAAAAAGAAAAAAAAGAATAAGGGTTTCCCCTCTATTACTATCAAGGCAGGCAGTCATCCTAACAAGAAAGTTCATTCCCAATGAGAAGGGTGGTTGATGCTGATCAACACTCTGAAAGACGCTCATGTACACTCATTAACGAGTCTTCATGGATCTTTCTCTCCTCTCTACTCAGATGCACGTTAAGCGGGGTACACACAAGGATTATCAGGATGTTTTTGTCCCGACTTTCCCCCTTCACAACCAAGGACAGCATATGCCCGATAAACTTCTGTCTTATACGATTATCCTATGAGATTGACCTGTGGTCTGAGGTGTTAGAGGGAATTTTTCCTGATGATCGGTGCTAAAAGGGTCAGAACGGCCAGTTATAAATATCAAAGTTGTTCAATATTAACGACCAAAAATCTTCAGTTGTTTGGGGGAAGCCAAAGATTCACGAGTCATGACTCTGAATTGTGACGTGGAACAGAAAGTAGCCAATTAAGAAGCGAGCTGACTGAGGAACAAGGAAGAAGGCCTAATTAAAAACAAGCATGGCTGACCTGAAACATAAACATGAAATCCGGGGCACCTAAGAAACAGAGGACCAGCTCACATGATTACAGAGTCTCCAGTCTCATTTATTGTGGTCATTTTTGTTTGGTTTTGTTTTTATTGTTGACAATATGCAGTTATCTGTAAACTAATTGTCCATTTGTGAATGTAAACAAGGACTCATCAGTGATCAACTGTTCTCATTTAAGGACAAACTGAAATATTAGGGTGTTAATTAGGCCTGGGCAAAAAATCAGCAAGATTTAAAAATTGAGTTGGCGAGTTTAACGTTTTTTTTAAATTCAACACGGTCTTGCAGCGTCTGACGAACACCAAACACCTCGTAGCAAATTGTGTCTGAAGGCAGTTGTCGTTGGTGGTAGTAGCAGCACGACCAATCTGTTTCAGCATTTAGAGCGCAAACATCCGGCTAAGTGGGAGAAGTGCTGCATTCTTTGGCAAGAAAGCTCTACCTCTCACAGCTCTAGCAGTTCTTCGTCATCTCCAAAGCAGGCACTTTGTGTCGATTTCTGTGTTGATTTTTTGACTTGGATGCACTTTAATGTATACTTTAAGTATAAATAGATGTATATTTTGGAAATAAATTTATAGTGAGTAGTTATTTCATTTTAAATGGGGCGGGGGCATCGAATTGAATCATGAAAAGTTTTTTTTTTTTTTTTAATCGAAGATTTTGGGGGGGGGGGGGGGTCGCCCAGCTCAAGTGTTAATCACACTGTAGAACCACATTTCTAATGTATTTGGCAGTCAGTGAAGAAAATCTAAGTTAGCTCAGCACCACAAGTCTAAAGTGGGCTGGTCCAGACAGACAAAGTGAAACAGCAACAAACAGACCAGGTCAGCACTTTCTTCTGTTTTTGCCACGTTTCCTGGACTTTTCAGTCTGAATATGAAATATTTTAAAGATAAAAAATCAACAGTTCTTCAGAACAAGCAGCTCGGTCACCGACAGGCTGATTTAGAAAATCAGTTAACCAAATTTAACCAAGTTTAAAGTCGAGTCCCTGTCCTTGTCTGTTTAGACCATGTTATAAAACTCCAGGAATTTTAAATAACACCTATTATTTTAATGTTGCCGTCTTCTTCAATGATGTTACATAAGGTTCCTCGGTTTTGTTTTTGTTTCTTAGCATATTTCACAGGAGGAAATTTATTAGCTGTTATGGTCCACAATGTTCACAACATGTATAATGAGAATAGATTAAGCTACTATTAAAAATCACATACCAGGTTCTTATTCCATATAAAATGTCATTATGAAGTTGAAATCCCGCAACACGTACCATAAAATTGATGTGGCTATTCTGTATGAAAAAACAGCTATCACTAAAATAAAACACTCATGACAAAATCATCTGTAATTCCTTACAATATCAAGGTCTAAATATTTTTTGTGAGCCAATAATGATTCACAAGATCCATTCTGATAATCACATCTCACATTTTAGATAATATGTAGTTTTTACATTTGGGTCCCAGGGCAGAGCAAACTTCTCATCTGGGTTCCAAAATGAGAAGTTTGGGGAACCCCTGCCTCGGATGGTACAAAAAAAAAAAAAAAAGACATTTAATTTAATTTAGGTCTCATTACATCCCTGTAATCCTGGTAAAAAAGGAAACTTATCCTTCATTCGTGAATGTTTGACATAAAGACAAAAACAAAAAGGGACAGTCAAGACTTGCTTCAACATACAGAAATAATACAAATGCAAATGCAAAATCCACTATGGGTTAAACTGCAAAAAAAAAAAAAATCAACAACAAACCAATGGGTTAGTAAATGGGAGGGGGTGCAGCACGGCGGCAGGGGAGGTGGGTGCTGATATGAGGGGTGAGAGGTGCAAAAAGAAAGATGGAGGGATGGAAAAACAAGAGGAAAAGAAGGGGTGGAGATGAGGGGAGGTGTGATGGTAGTAAAGCTGACAAGTCACGAGCTGTACCTACCAGGATAGGGTTATTTTTCTACTGTCACCACTTAAACCTAGTGAGGAGAAAATTTAAAGAGTAGCTGACAAAAGATGCCCAAGTGACCGGAGATGAAGAAACATTAATGAATAGGAGAAAAAAAATAAACAAAAAGGAGCAAAAACCAGCAGAATACAGAATGTCAAAGGCGATTTTATTTTCAGCAAAGAAGCAAAAGGTCATGCTTGTTTTTATGGAGAGTCAAACTGTCAAAGCGGCTCGGGTTAAGCGGAAAAAAATCCTCATTTACTCGATAAAGTTACATTAAACCAAAAGCCCCTGGCTGGGACATGTGCACAAACATGCAGTGCAGCATCTACAGCTCGGACTACACCATGCATGAAGAGATTCAGCTGTCTTTTTGCTGCTTTGTTGAGTTTGCACAGCTTTTATATTGTACACCATTTACTGAGTCACTTCATTTAAGAGGGCCGGGGCACTATAAACAATCTACAAGAGAAACTGCTTTACATGTCAGCTGCAGATCAGAGGAGAAACAATCATTTTTAATATGCTTTTGCTGAGTTATTCGTCCTTCATTGAAAATAAATTCTTAAAAAGGGTATTTACTCCATTCAAGAGCTTCTGAGTACAGTTTAAAACAGTTATAGGAGAGTTAAATCACCTCACAAGAAGGATACAAAGTAAGAACAAAAGAATAGTTTAATCATGCATCTAAGGCTGTCCACACATTATTCATTTATTTTTTAAATCTGAGGTTTTCCTTAATTTTTAGATTAATCCCAATCCACATGAAAGTTTTTTTTTAGCAGTTTTAATTTCAAATCTATTCCTACCACCATGTGCGACTGGTATTATGGTTTAACTTGAGGCCATGTTAACTGGTGATTGTAGGCATATTGAGTAAATTTTTCATTTTTTATTTCATTTTGAGACATACTGATAATCTTGATCAAATCCTGGAAATAAAATCTTAAGCCTGATCACCCACAGGCCGAAAAAATTTGACCTGAATATCCAAATTTAAACATAATACAACAGGACAATGCTGTTTAATTTCAGCTGTTGCTGAATGTTAAGACCCTAAAGTTAAACCTAACGTTTCTATTTCAGCATCATATTGCAGGGCAACAAAGTCTGTGTTGGCATGTGAACAATCCAGGAAGTTTTTTGGCCTTTAAAATACAAAAAAGTGGAGAAAGTAGAAAAAGCTCAGGGTTCATTATGAAAATTAACAGTGTTCATGTGATGGAGGGTTCATTAGATAGGCATTAGATTTAATTGGACATTTCAGTTTCATTAATAATGTGCAAATTTTTACTATTTTGTGAAATTCACTTCGAGAAGTAACGCTGGAGATATACTTGCTGTTAACTACATGGACGAGAATGATGTTTAAACATGTTGGTTCTGCATGTCGTCCAGAATTAACATCCTGAGATCTTAACATATACGGTTCATTTGTCTCCTTTGGAAGTCAGAAAACAAGGAAAAATAGTTGGGTGTGGTGATTCATCTCGTGACCATGTTCGCTGGTGATGATGTGACTAGATGTTTGCGTCTCCTTGGCTGTATTTTCTCACATCAAATCTTATAAAGCTTTCTTAGATACGATGATTTATAAAAGTGAAGCACTAAAGAGTAACAGTCTGCTTTTTCTGATTCTTGGTCGAAATCCATCTGCACACTGCACAGTCATCACTTAACACGGTCACACATTAAACCCCAACACCGACACAGTTACAACGGTGCACAGAAGAAAATCACAGTACGCTGATCAGCTGTCAACATATAAGTGATGAAGATATCTACTAGTGTTTATTTGTTACTTACTCTCAAAATGACTGAACATGTTTTCAGTTTTCTTCTAACACAACAGGTAGTTTCATTCAGGCTGAGGTCTACTGTGCCCTCTATTGTTGTCCTCCTGTAACACGTGTCACCTACAGGCAAGTACTGTATATACACAAAAACGCTCCTGACGTGATAGGAAACCAATGCAGATACAGGAACAACCTGCAAGTTTATCTCTGGCTTAAATGTCAAAAAACTATAAAAGGAGTTGAAGTTTTTTTTTCTTCTTTTTTTCATTTCTTTGTCTGAGACTCAAAGATCACAGCAACAAAATAAAAGCTGAAGCAAACCAAAGCTGGAGTAACATGAGATGCATTTGACAGTATGTATTCTGTATGTTGAAATCTGTTTCATTTACAGCACGGCTGTTCTCTGCCCGCAGCTCAGAAACTGAAGAAAACTTCATCACAGCATTAAAAAAGTTCAGTCATAATTAATGACCTCCAGGAGGAGCTGCTTGACTTTTTGGAGAGATCATCCTGAGCCAACAGAGTAGAGAAGAGCTGAGTCAGCTCTGTACAGAGACACCAGAGATCCTTATGGGGGTGGGGGGGCTGTGTGTGAGTGTGTGTGGGGGGAGTCATCTCACCTTGGGATCATAGTCGGGGTCGTTCTCCTCGTCAGCCTCCTCCTCACCTTCCTGCACACACAGCACAGACACTTTAGATTATTGGCCATTACAACATCATTGATGCAGCAGAAAAGAAGTCTGGAATAAAAGTTTTTAGGGGTAGGGTCTTCTGAGTGTTAAAGCAACAAAATATCTGCACAAGATCTGACTAAGTGCAGCCCTGGTGGATCTCCATTTAAAAATCCTTTTAGGGGTGCTGGTTTGGCGGAGTGGTTAGCAACCAGGCACCCCATGTACATGCTTCTGCCGGTCCAGGTTCGAATCCCGCCTGTGACCAGTTTGCAGAGTGTCTTCCCCTACTCTCTCACCCCCTTTCACAAGCCTATCCACTGTCTCTCTCCTATCAATAAAGGCACAAAATGCCCAAAAACATACATTTAAAAAAAATAAAAAAATAAAAAAATCCTTTTAGACCCATTTCTTCAATAAAGTTGATCAAGGGCATAACTCGAAGATAAAAATGTTCATATTCTAAAAAACAAATGTTCAAGAATGTTTAAACTGAATTGTTACTGCCTGTAAATGTGTTTATGGTCAAATGGTTTGGTTTGTTTAAGTGGCAATAACTGACATCAGAGTATACAATCAGAAAATCTGAGGTTAAACACATTTTGAAACCTTATAAGACCCCCTTCATACTTAAGATCACTTTGCATCGTTAACATTTAACTTCCTTTTCCTCCACACCTTTACTGTCGGCACTGCAGGTGAAAGACTGTAGGTCGTTTTATTCTAATAAATCGAAAAATAAAACACTACAACTGTGCACATTTCCCTTGGATCGTTTCACAAAGAAGCTTGGCAGACAGCAGCGAGGCACGGCCGGCCTCACGTCATTACTGCACAGCCGGCGTTGTCATGACTACAAGTCACACTGTATTATGGGAAGGAGGTAAGCATACTGAGGTAGAATATGGATAAAACTAAAACCTAACAAATACAATTATATTATGCAGTCCAATGATTACACTCTGTGATTTATATCTATGAATTAACAATGATCAATTCATTGTGGAAATTAAAATCCAAACAAAATGGAGTCATGGAGCTGTGAGAAATGACTCACACAAATGACCTAACAGAGGAAAATAAAAAAAAAATCTACTGGCAAACTCGAATCATCACCTCCTTTCTTATTTTCTTTTAGTAAGGAGCTATACTGATCAAAAATATGATTGTGAAGCAACAAATTATTTTCTGTGAGCTTTAATCACAGGTTTCTGATGCTAGACATAAACAGAACACTTTAAGAAATCACATTAAAAAGAACAACGACGTATGTATATCCACAGTTGGACTACCTATTTTCCATGATATTTTAAATAATAATCTAGGGCTGGAAAAATCTATATTAAATTGCTTAATTCAAATGTTTTCTATTTATTTTCTTGTCTTACTCCAAGTGTACATTGTTGCAATGCCTGAAAATATAAATACTGAATATGTGCAGTTTTCACGGTGGAGGGCGCTGTCAGGTCTTGCCAAAGAACATGTTTAGGCCTGTATTAGTTTTTAATTAGATTATATACTGATCAGAGAGTTTCTTTACTGTGAAAATAGCTCAGCTTTCAGTGTTCCTGTATGTAAACCTGCCAACATTTGACATAATCAACATATTGTGACATTCACTTTCGCCTTTAAGAGAAAAACTCTGTTTGGTTTAGGACTATGTTTTGACATTATGGAGGCAAGATTTGATTCAGGTTATTAGTGTATCATTTGGAGTTTTTTTTATTTTTATTTTTTAAGAGGGAAAAATACATGATCATAAATCGAGTTTTGTGGAAATAAAAATCAGGTACTTTATTTTTGAGCCATATAACCCAGCTCCATCTCATTTTGAACATTTTCCTATATACATTTTTAATGGGTTATTGCTTTAAGAAGTCTTACCTCATCATCTGCCTCCTCTCCCTCTTCATCATACTGCAAGCAAAACACAAACATTAGCAGGAAATTGAGACTGAGGGCAAAAGACTAACGTCCTCCTGTAATAAGATACGCTTAAACACATATCCCCACAAAGAAAGCATCTCCAAATATATTAGCATTAAGTACTTTTTACTGAAAAAGATAAATTCATGTTGGTGCAAATTTGTAATCCTAAAAACAAAAGATCAGCAGCATCACAGGGCAGGAGGAGAATCTTGCTTTACAGCCAAAACTAAAGAGGAGGCCGAACTGGAGCTGAGGTGCCAACACTCACATCATCGTCGTCGTCCTCAATGGCCTCTCCTGTGAAGTAGAGCACGGCCCGAGGAACGATCCGCTCACGGATGAAGTGGCCGATTTCAAAGTCTGCGGCCAGGACGGCCTCTGAGTCCTCGTCCTGGAGAAAAGCATCTATTCATTTACTGTGCATTTAAACAAAACATCTAGCATATTTTTCTTTTTAATATAGTTTTTTTTTCCTCTAATGTCGTGTTTACAGGATGAAATGTGGAAAATAAAACATTTGGTGCTTTAAAAACTGAGGCCAAACACAAAGTGTTGGCAATTATGTGGAGCTGATGAAAGCTAATCATTTACTTTTGTTTGGACAAGGAAAGAACAAGGAAGAGACAGGTAAAACTCGCCCTAATTAGCTTAGCTCAAATGCTGGGAGTCAGTGGGTAGCGTTAGCCTGCCTCTGCCTACAGTCATCAGATAAACTCTTCAGGAAGTCTTAATGGTCCTGTGTGCTTCTATAAGTAGTTTTTGCCCCCTGTTATTACGTTATCTTCTCTCAATGTATTATCTTCCTCTATTTCTAAACAGGCTTTGTTTTATTGACCTACTTCCCTGGTGGTTTGAGAGGTGCAAAGTTCATGAATGAGTCAAGTCCTTTGAACGATGAGAACCTATTTGAAGTTGTGAGTCGTTTGAGCGCAGTTCTTAAGTTCAAATTGACAGCAAATGTAAGAACAGCTCACTCAAAACTGTGAATCGGCTCTCATTCTTCTCTAAACAGAGCCATTCAAAAGACTTAGCTCATTTGTGTACGTAACATCTCGAGTGCAAACCACAGCGGAAGCAGGTCAACAAAACAAAGCCTCTGTTTAGGAGTAGAAGATAACAAAATGAGAGAAGATAACGTAATAACAGTAAAAAAATGAGTTACAAGCACACAGGAATGTTTAGTGTTCCTGAAGAGTATCTGATGACTGTAGGCAAAGGCAGGCCAACACGACCCATAGACCCCAGCATTTGAGCTAAGTTAATTAGTGGTGGGCGAGTTTAACTTGTCTCTTCCTTGTTACCAAACACAGTAGAAAGAATGATGTCGATCTCCCTGTCATGGACTCAGGAATGAGGCAAGAAACAATGGAAAAAAGAAAGTTGGCATATCCCTTTAAGAGGTGTATAGATTTAATACTGTACGTAGACCTTCCACTTACATTTGGGGTGTTATACTTGGAAAAACTGGACATGGACTTTACAAGATTAGGTGACAACGATATTTATAGATTGTTTATTACAGGCAAAAAAGTGATTATCATAGAATGGATGAAGAATTAGATACCCAAGGCTATGGATGAGTTTGAGGTTATACAAAAATAAACATGTGATGGAAAAGTTAACTTTCTCTGTGAGACTGAAGGTGGACAGGTTTTCATAGAATTTGGGAAAATTTGATAGAGGACAGAAAACCAATCAGGTCAGACCTTATTGGAGATGTCCATCATTGCAGGAAAAAGAACCCTGGTTTACAGCTACAGAAGTTGTAATGTTCTTTTTTTAAATTATTTTCTTACATTTCACTACTTTTGCTACAAGGGTAACAAGGTAAAAACTATTAGTTTAACTGGTCATGATTGACGGGGGACAGTGAATGACTTCTATGTCAGGGGTACAATATTACTTGATATTTTTATAAGTATGTGAAAGGTTATTCTTTAATTTAGATTGAAGCTGAAGGACTGAGGAAAAGTGTCATATTTGATTTTATGATGTCACACTGGAGGGAAAATAGACACAGTAGTTTTACGTTAAAATGTTTAATTAAAAAAACAAAATCTGAGGCTGCACGTTGGCGTTTCTGGGACTGAATCAGTGTTGCGAGCATTTTTTTGGCAGCACCTCGCTATGACTCACTGCTGCACTTTAACGCTGTTTAAACAACAATGGCGTCTTAGATTTAGAATAAGCCCTTTACTTAATAGAAGGATAGATTCATTGTTCATTTAGTCTAAGTGGATTTGAGGACAAGAACAAGAGCTTGTGTTTTCTCTCCACATTCATCTGTTAAGCTGCTCACAGTAAAAGTTAAAACATGTCTGGTTTAGTCAGACTGATTTAGAAAAGATTAGAGGTTATTAGAGACTAAGATGTGGAGCTCAAGGTTTGATTTTGTTCATGAACAATAAAAAGTTTTAATCTCTTGATGATTTGATTATTTGCTTATTTCAGAAAGAAAAAGATCAGACTTACCAACTCTCCATTTTCTGGAACTGTAAACAAGAGGAGACTTAAATTAGTTAAACACATGATCAACATATTTTTTTTTGATAGTTTAAGCAGTTCAGTCCGTATGTATGATCATCTTTACCCTCTGGCGGGGTGAAGAAGTTGAAGAACGAGTCGTTGGGGACTGTTTTGGTGACCGTCCTCACTGTGCCGCGACCCTTGTGCTTCTGTTTCTTCTTGATTGTTTTCAACGTGACGTTCTTGCCCTTCGTCCAGTCGATCGTGCAACTGTGGTGAAACACGAGAAGAACGGAGGACGCAAGGTCAGTGTGCCCACATTTTAAATGTCAAATCTGAACGACGACTGGAGTTTACCATCAGAGCTTGAATGGTGAGGCTGTTGATACACTTAGGTGATTGAGAGGAAAACGGAAATGTAAATATTTAAAGCTTGATGAATTGGACAATACCGGGACTTTATTTAGAGTGAAAATTGAGATCAAGTAAAAAACTCCAGACGAGAAAAACAAAACTGTGGGTAACAAAACATGTGTAACACATGGGAAGACCTTTCTTTAATTGAATCTGCTGCTGTAGAAAGATCTTACTCAACTTCAGTCATTTGAAAAAGGATACACTAATATTTTTTTTTGGTTTCCTGTCTTCCCTCACTCCGGAGTCCGTGACAAGTAGATAGACACCAGTCTTTGGACTGTATGTGCGGTGACAAGGAAAGACAGGCAGAGCTCGCCCACCGCTAATTAGCTTAGCTAAAACACTGGGAGTATGTGGGTTGTGTTAGCCTGCAACTCTAAATGATCCTGTGTGCTTGTCGAGACTTACTGTGTTATGTTAAATTACCTATTTTTGAACTTATACTAGCAATTTGGTTTTTTTTTAAGAAAGATACACACACACAAAACTAAACCACAGGGCCCATGATTTAACCACTTCAGACCTGCTTTGTTTTATTGACCTATTCACAATTACATCTGCAGTGATTTGCATATTTACACTGTGGTTCAGTGAAGTTTGTACTTCTTACTAAAATAAAGTACTAATCTAAGTCTAAAAGTAAATGATGTAACATAACACAATAAAAAACAAGCACACAGGACTGTTAAGACTTGCTGAAGAGTTTGTCTGATGACTGTAGGCAGAGGCGGGCTAACCCATTGACTCCCTGCATTTGAGCTAAGTTAATTAGCTTGGGCTAGTTTTGTCTTTTGCTTCCTTGTTTCTGAAAACAGAATGGTGTCTAATTTCACTGACCTGGGAGTGAAGCAAGACATGAAAAGAAAAACTGTTGGTGTTTGTGCAGTCTGCTTTTTGTTAGAACAAAAAGCATAAGGTAAAAACTTACATTTGCAATTTTGTCTCTGTTGAACCATAAAACCGATCGATGATCCAAAAACCAAAGCACAAACCAAACCCTGAGCTTTGTTAAGCATCTAAATTTCTAAAAAACTTTTTTTTAAAACACACCTTATCTAATTGACGAATTCACAGTAACAGGAACAATTTCCCAGCTTGCAATAAATAAAGAACTATCCATCTATCTTTAGCCCATAGTGCAGTACTGACCCCGTGCAGCACATGATCTCTGGTCCGTCGAAGGAGAAGGGGTCGCTCTCGTCGGGCTCTGACCTCATCTTGTAGGTTTTTGTCAACACTGTGTTTGTGAAGAAGTCATTGGCCTCAAAGTGAAACTCTAACGTAAAACTCTGATGAGGAAAAACAGGAAAGATTATAAAAAAGAGAAACAAACGGCTCCAAGGGATGTAACACGAGGGAGGAGCTAACTCACCATTGGCTGTCCTGGATCTGAGAACCTTACTTTAATATCTTGTAAATGTTTAAGGATGGGTTCATCGTGTTCCTGAGGAGAGGAGCAAGCATCAGTATTAAATCATCTAAAGTTTCATCATGAATATCTGCATGATTTGACCAGCAGGTGGAAGCAAACTCTCATTTTTCATTTCTGAACTGAACAATCCGTGACCCATTTTTAGCACAGCGAAGAGGAAACAAACCTGCAGCATGTCACTGAGCAGGTCCACGTTTTTGAAAACTGTTAACCAGAACTCGGGGATGCCTTTGGGGTCCTCCTTCTCCTCGTCTTTCTTCTCCTCTTCTAGCTTGGCCTTCTCCTTCATCTCATCCTGTTCGGGGAGACATTTGCTCTTTGAAATGATGCTGGCTCGACATTTTTTTGTCTTTTTGCTCATCACCCCACGTGAAACAAAGAGCTGCTCAAGGTCCACGCCCATAAAGATGTGACGGGGTATTTCAAAGCAGCTCTTCGTAGAGGGTATACAGAATACCGGCATGCCTTATGAGATTAAACAAAGGTAAACATGCACAACTAGAAAAGCACTCAGAGAGCGCAGACCTCCGCCAAGCAGCTCAGTTTCAGCAGTGGCTTTTCCACAACCTCTGTGAAAAAAGTAATTCTAGATCACCAGGTCCAGAACAGTGTCAGGATCTGGACCAAACTCAGCACATACATGGAGGTTGTTATCCTGTATGAGCACAAAAAGATTTGGGAACATCACTTATTTTGATTTTAGATGAATTACTGAATGTTGTCAATGGGATTTTCCCATTATAAAATTCAATATATTTTTGTGATGTCAGTCTGGATCAAATCCAGATGAAATTAAAGGAAAAGTTCGGTTTCTACACCTTTCACATTGTTTATAGAATGAAGTAGAACAATATACTCACCCAGAAGGCTTTCCTGATCCAAACAGTGCTTCGGGAGATATTTAGATCCAAAATCGAGTGGCGGACATCCGTATAATGGTAGAACATAGGGCATACAGCGCCGCTCCTAAAACTGCATTTATCGTCCGAAAACTCATTAGTTTCACCAATATTTCATCATGGTCCGCTCACGCTACTCCTCCATTACAGCCTGTGTCACTCCAGACATGTTTTGTGACTGTGCTGACCTCTGAACTGAGGAAGAAGAATGTTTGCCTCCGTGCCTGCGCAGTACGGCTCATTGTTTCAGGGGAAGACCACCGGGCTACACAACGACTTTCTTCTTCCAGTTTTGTGCAAAATGGATGAATATCTATCGAATGAAGACGCTGTGGAGGAGAACTTTGAATATGATGGGTGTCCTTACAGTTTCGAGCCAGAGTATACAGATGAGGAGCTCATCGAAAGGAGGACGTGGGGGCAGCGCTCCAGAGAGTACTGCACAGGCGCGGAGCAATCGCTCTTCTTCTTTAGTTCAGAGGTCGGCGCAGTCACAAAACATGTCTGGAGTGACAGACTGTCGTGGTGGAGTAGCGTGACCGGACCAATATGAAATATTGGTGAAACTAATGAGTTTTCGGACGATTAATGCAGTTTTAGGAGTGGCACTGTATGCTCTATGTGCTACCATTATACGGATGTCCTCCGCACATTTTTGGATCTAAACATCTCCTGAAGCACTGTTTGGATCAGGAAAGCCTTCTGGGTGAGTATATTGTTCTACTTCATTCTATAAACAATGTGAAAGCTGTAGAAACCGAACTTTTCCTTTAAATGTGATGATAGAGACATGGACCCCATATTATCCTGCAAAACTGGAAGAGAATCCTTTAAGAAATGGCAGATGTGATTTTTTAAAATACTGCCTAATGTTAACCTGTGGGACTTTTTGCATCCAGACAACTATACACATAACCACCGAAATTGAATGGGTTCAGCCTCGCAACAAATCACACCTCTGGTGAAATTTTCAAGTAAATTAATCCTCTGGTGTTTCTGTTTACTTGATAATTACTAAACAGACATATGCCAGCAAAAACATAATCTCTTTGGCGAGGGTAAAAATAAGCGGAGTAATCAGAGACAGCAGTGAAAAAATCCCACGTCTCTTCCTTGAGTTAACATTTAAAATTCAAATCCTTCATGCATTAAATGTGAAACTAGAGGAGGAAGAAGAAAAAGTGTTGAGTCAGAGGAAGCATGCAGGTGTATACGTCACCTGTACCTGCTTACTTACTGTCAGCTCTTCCTCTTCATCTGCTTTCCATTCACACTCCTCGTCTGTTGGTTCATAAGCTGCTTTCACTATGTCGCTTCTCTGTGGAATGGGAGAAAAAAATAAGGCTTAAAGGTCATTCAGGATGTCCCACGATTAGTGAGATTCAGCTGCAAATCACACTTTTGCCTGTGTTCAGGGATTTCAGGAAGACTGACTTGTTTTTTGTCTACTAGAAAATTTGCTGTCAACTTATAAAAACAAAAATAACCTTTAGTTTTTAGTGCTGCCTTATAAAGATGTGACTGCAAAAGCAAAACAATAGACCTTCTGCCACATAAAGAGGTTAGCCTAAAATGAAAATGCATTGTCATAAAAACAGGAAAGCATCGCAATTTGATCGATATGATGGCGCCAGATATTGATATTCTAATTCATAAAATGTGACGCCCTGAACATGCTGTATGTCAGTTTGTTTATCTCCTCGAGATGCTACTTGATGGGTCCTCAAGGGGGCGCTCCACACTAGACTGAAACTTGAACGGAAATTACAGACAAGGAAAACAATCACAGAGCAGAAATGCTGACATCAGCGTGAAGAAAGACCACTGAAGGATGCAATGGCCACCAAAAAATCCAAAGTATGGGTTCACTACAGCCCCGACGACTAGGGATGGGAATTGATAAGATTTTATCAATATCAATGCTGTTAACGATCCTGCTAATCGATCCAATTCTTTAATGATTCCCCTATTGATTCCCGCAGATTTTGCGAGTGGGCAAATGTTGGTCTGATTTTCAGTGTCAACAATGTCAAACACACGTCACAGCACAGAAAACTGCTTCTGCAAGTTGCTGGTGTTTCCACTCACTTGAGGTTGTGTTGTAGGTGCAATGAAAATTAAGCTACAATTCTGACGCTTCTGAACCCTGTCAGCGGAAGGAATTGATAAGGGAATTGATAAGCAAAATGATCAATGATATTGATTCTTTGATGGAGCTGTTAACGATTCTCAACTGGAATTGGTTTTCGATTCCCATCCCTACCGACAACATTGCAAGGACAGACAAAATTGTGACATTTATCTGTACATCCATTAATGCAGAATTGCAGCATTGTGATTACATCATAACGCATCATGAGGTACCCCATGATTCCCATCCCTATGACTCATGCATCCATAAGTTATTCAGCCTTGCAGTGCAGCTGGATCTGCCCAATTCATTGACTTCCAGCTTGTAAAGCTCAAGCAGGTCTGCAGAGGTATTGCCCAATCAGCGTCCTCTGAAGAGGAAGAAGCAAGCTCCTGATGGCAGCGAGAAGCGTTAAAAAAATGGCTGCACTTACAGATTAGCATAAATGCTACATCATGTCGAAGCAGTTTAACAGGATGACGAACATTTCTTCATTAAAATACATTTCCTTAAGATTTTTCTCTTCATTTCTGACATGTTTTGGAGAGCTTACACACAAGTTGGCTCATGTTTTTGTACTTTAACTGAAGAAGTGCTCGCCTACAGCACAGTCTGACAGGCTTGTGATGAAGGTGATCGACGGAGCGGTCGTCCAAATAGCTTTCAGATTCACTCCAAAGAAAAGAGACACATCTTCAGCTACACTTGCTTGAGGGACCATGCCCTGATGAAGAGCCTGTGCAGGTTGGCTTTTCCTGATTTAGTTTGTTTCATCATACCCTGACCCGATAAAGGCTTTTCACATTTATCCTCAACCTATGCGAGTTTCTCTGAGGACAGCCATGTCGGCTTTTCCCTTCACCCGGAAATGACCACACAACAAATACGGCGACCTCTTCAGCTTTTGGACAGGATTTGAAAGGTACCACCCAAACACTTCCCCTCAGCTCATGCCCTGATTGACCTGGGAACTAAATCAGTATTTATTGAATCCCCAGGCATGTCAGGCAGGTCATATTCAGAGTTTCATCTTACACTGGTTGTTGTAATGCTGGAAAATTAATGAGGTTTCAAATTTCATTCTGATTTAAGCTTCTCACATTCTTGAAAACAAGAAAATTTAAATTAAATGATCACCCTGCTGTATGCTGTGCTGCAAATTTAGTTTTTAAGAATCATTACAACACTGCTTGCACGTAGAAGAATATTACACTGGAAATCACCAAATCCTCCCAAATTATCCACATGGTTGAGTGACTTGATGAATTTTATTCAACTAGAAAAGATAAAATATTCACTGAGAGGAAATAAGAGCAAATTTCATTTAATATGGGACCCAATTCTAACATACGTAGGTGGACTGGATGTCTTACCTGACAGCATCTAGTTGGCTCCTCCTGTTAGTGGGACTTGTCTTATACTAATTCCAGTCCATTTCAACATCCCATTTGTATACCTGTTTCTTCTCCTAAATGTTGGTACCATTTCCAAAATATTTAGTGTACTATTTATTTATTTACTTATTACTTTCCTTTTCTTTTTGTTGCACTCATTTCAATTGTATTATCTTGTACTAATTGGTTCCTAAGTTGACTTTTAAATCTATTTTTCATTGCCGTTACTTTTCTTCCAATTCTGTTTTCTGATAAACCATGACCACTTCTAAAAGGAGGTTGTCACAAAATGAGAGAACTATACTTAAAAAACCTGAGGACCAAAGAAGAAGCTGCAAAGACAGAAGAGCAGCAACAATGAGAGTAACTCACTTTGTCGAATAGGGGTTGGTAAAGGGCTGCGTATTTTCTCTCCAGTTCGTGAACCTCTTCGTAGAACTTGGCTTCGATGTGAGCACATTTGACCTGCAGGTTCTTCAGGGCGTTTACACGTCGCTTTACAACCTTTGGTAAACTGAAGGACAGAGAGAAGAGAAAAAACTTTTAGTTCAAGTCTCAACATATGCAGTAAGCGTAATATTATGTAACGTACAAATAGGTAGAGTAAGATCTATGGAGAGAAAATATCAGCTCCAGGTGAACATACTGAAGGAGTGAGACACTGCAGAGCGGCTTTGTCCCCAGAGGACCTCTAATGAGACAAACAATGCCAAGAACAGCTTCAACATTTCCTTTAACAGCAGATTTAAGAAATAATGCATCACCGATTCACTGATAGTTTCCTTTGACATTCATCTGCAGTGGCAGCCTGCCACCGCTGCCCTGCAACCCAATCTTTGGATGCCTTTGGCACGTTCCCACGGTGTGACGCACATCTTTGAAGGTTTGTCTCCAACTTAACGACATGATAGGAGTGTTGGCTGAGCCTCTTTGATGAGTCACTTTTATTTCCTTTTCTTTCGACATTCTTAAGATGATTTGAACTTCACAAAAACGGCATTTGCTAACTTTATACTCAAATGACACCAAATAGCTCAGCGTGATGAGTAGTGTAGTGTTTCCTCTTTAGATTTGGGAGGACACCCTCATAGATTAAAAAAAAAAAAAATCCGTCTTATTTCTATTTAAATTAAAAGGGCCTAGAACAGGCAGTCTGTAAATCAAATTAAAAAGCTAACTCTAATTTCTGTAATTTCAGAGTCTAATGCATCATTTACGTTTCATTACATTCATTAAAATGCACTTCTCTGCCTGCACTTGCCACTGTTGCCATGTTTGCGAATTATACACATCTTGCTGCTTGCTTTTCTGTGAATACCCCTGATTATCTCCCAGCTTCCAACAAAAAAGCAAGACACAAGTGCAGTAGCTAGTTTGCCCTCCCACCCCCCACCCACCATAGACTCTGCACGTCAAACACACATACGCATGAGAAACATGCACAACCATGCCACATAGTTGCCAGGTCGGCTTACTATTAGTGACCTTGGGGGCTCTTTTTTTGAGTTACTTGTGATTATTGGAATTTTTTGGGGCTTGTTCCAAAAGTGCAGTTTCATTTGGGCTTGCTGTGTCCCAGGAGGGATCTGATGCACACTCTATGACCAATAAAAACTCAATTCAGAAGTCACACAAACCAATTTTTCCCACTCATAGCAAATGTAAATTTGAAGGTAAAAGATGGGTAAAATAATTTTTTCGACGAAAGGAAATCCTTACAGTGAGAATTTCATTAATTTCTAAAGTAGCTATCACTGTTTTCTCCATAATGTAGCTCTATAGGATCAATTAAAACTCAGATAAAAGTCTGACTATGTCTGTATGGTTACAAAAATTAAGGTCGGACAGACTGTTTAGAGATAACAAAGTTATCTGATAAATAACAGCAGCCCCTTCATGTCTGTATAAAGAAAAGGATGTTCCACCTCAAAACAAAAGGATGTTGAATAATTAAATTAGGAGCCAAATAAGAAAAAATGTCAGTGAAACTGAAATGTATTCTGGATGAAAATCAAACTAATGCTTTTATTCATTATGGTAATGGGGTTTTGTGGGGAGAGGGTCCTGCAAGGATGCCTACAACGGATCGCACTCATTCATGGCCCTGGCAATGGGGTGCTGGTTTGGCGGAGTGGTCAGCAACCAGGCACCCCATGTACTTGCTTCTGCCGGTCCAGGTTTGAATCCCGTCTGTGACCAGTTTGCAGAGTGTCTTCCCCTACTCTCTACTCCCCTTTCACAAGCCTATCCACTGTCTCTCTCCTATCAATAAAGGCACAAAAATGCCAAAAAAAAAACATTAAAAAAAAAAAAAATCATGGCCCTGGCAAACCCCTCCCTGAGCAAAAAAGCTAGGAGAAACCTCTAACAAGTCCAGCTGCACTTTTAACAAAGAATCAGATGACATGGGGAAACACTGGTGTAGACAAATACAATTATAATACATTTTGTTCTAAATGTTTGCTGCTGTCTGCCTCTGGTGAGAGCCTGAGGAGAATATCAGCTCCTTCAGCTAATCATTATCAGTTCTCAACTGGACTTGGTTTGATTCCTGTCTCTCTTTGCTGTTACACGTGAAACTGTTAGTCCATGAGCAGTAACGATACAGGAAGAACTGAACTGATGCTGCTCAGAGTCAAGTCTCCTTTCACTACAGGGAATAAAAGCGCCTGCACCGTCCTGGCAGGGGGATTCTTGTTTGGTCCAAAACTCTGGGATGTCATAAGTGGTGGGTTTGTTGGTGCCAGACACTTGACATGTTGATCAAAGAGCTGCTCGCTGATGGTTTTTGTGGGGAAGAGGATCAGTGGGTGGCACAGCCCTGCAGCCAAGACGCACAACCACACAAACAGAGTCACAGAGGCTGCTACAAAGACTGTACTTTCAGTATTTTAACATTTAAGGCTCCCATCTGGTGCACTGACTTCAGCTTGGGGTAAAATAAGGTTATAAAGCCATAAGAAATTATCCACATCATAGATTCTGCATAAAGTTTGAGGAAATGAAGCTCAACCTTTATGAGCACGTATAACTTTAAGCGGATGAAATCGGCCATAACGGCACAACTTTCTCTGCTGAAGATTAGATACACAGTGATGCTCTTCCTGTCTGTGAGGTGATAAATCTGAACACAAACCAGAACAACCTGAAGCCCATCACTCATCTCTGCAGAGTTCACCTCATCACCACGTTTCCTCTGTTATGGTAATATTTCCCAGGGCACGAGGTGGGCGTCCGATAGCAGCATAATCAACAACAACGGCCATCAGAACAAGTTCTCCCTGCTCCGGCTCAGGAAGTTCAACCCGCCTCAGGAGCTGCTGATCTAATTCTGATCCACAGAGATCCAGTCTGTTCTCTCCACATCACTCACTGTCTGCAGCCTGCTCCCGTCTCATAGGCCGATTGATCCAAAGCAACGAGGACTGCAGGAAGAAAAAAGACTGGGAGGTCAACATGCCCTCGTTCAGGCTGGACGCATCTTCAGGGTCTGGAGGCGACAACACTGGGAGGAATTTATTTTATTTGTATGTGCTCAGACTGACTTTATAGGGATATGCCGACATTTTTTAAGTTTTCATGTCTTGCCTCACTCCCCAGTCGATGAAAAGTAATGAATAGAGTTCAACCCCCCCCTAATTAGCTTAGCTCAAACACTGGGAGTCAATGGTTAGTGATAGCCTGCCTCTGCCTACAGTCATCAGATAAACTCTTCAGCAACTCTAAACAGTCCTGTGTGCCTGTTGTGACTCGTTTTTACCGCATAATGTTACATTACCTTCTACCATCATCGTAACTCGACACAAACTTCATGTTTCTGGTTAATAATTGTCAATAGTTAAAGTTCAAAAAATTTAGCTTTATAACAGCATTATCTAAAAGAATATGGCAAGCCAATAACCATCTCGGTTATCCTTTATTGAACAATCAGCCTTCACCCTGCCCGTTTTGAAGCAGATACTTAGAATTTATTCAGATTCGACAGTCCTGGCATGCTGCATATTTCCAAAACTTTTGACACAAAAAACTTAAGCCGAATAAAACAGAAGATAATATATATAAATATACATTTCTTTTTTTTTAATCAACAGAGACAATAAAAATATATGAAAAGAAATATGTGAATAACTTGGAAACATCACAAATAAATCAAGGGAAGGATTTCAACAGGGCAGTAAGTCAAATGCAATTCTGTATGAGCCAAATATATTCTAAACTATAAGGTTTTACATTCAATTTATTTGCTCACTTGTACTTCCCTACATATATTGTATGGAAGTGTGGGGTCAGTAAAACAATGGTCAAATCTATCGTGCATTATCAAACAGTCTTTCCCGTTGTTTAAGAAATCCCATGTTATGAAATATAATGACTTGGTGTATTTTAAATTAATACAAATTATGTATGGAGCAAAATCAAAGCCAAGCTGTATATAATGAGAACCAAAGCATATTCATGTGATGTTTGTAAATTCAGGGTAAAAAATTTTTTAAAAAGTGATTAAAAGGAGAGGTTTTCCAGGGGTTACATTATGGATGGTGCTGATTTATCTTTGAGAGTATGTCAAACTTTTGTTTTCAAGAGAATAATTTGCTTAGTAATTTTTGAGGGTTACACATGTAAATAGTAAATAGTACACATGTAAATTATTTTCACTTTTTGTTTTATTTTATATTTAATGAATGATATTGTACTAAAGGTGGTTTTGTTTTTTGTTTCTTTCCATTTATTATAATTCGACGAGGGTAGCTTAATTTTAATATTTAGGACAGGCATAAATGTGAGCACTATGCTTCTGTCTGTGCCTTTTCAGTCACTTCTATTGCAAAAACATGTTTTGTGGAATCAACATTTGCTGTATTAAAAAAAAAACTTCTGGCATCTTAATACATTTTATTTAAAAGCGCCTTTCAAAACACCCAAGGACACCGTACAGGATAAAACAACAACAACAATAAAATCAACAAACAATAGAACTATGAAATCAGCAAAGTGCAAAAGACAGTGATGGAGTGGGATATTCATGATAAGGAGTACGCAGTTCGGAACAGGTGGGTTTTGAGTCTGGATTTAAAAAGAGACAGGGAGGACAGATTTCTGAGGTCCGGTGGGAGAGAGTTTCAGAGATGGGGAGCAGAGCGACTGTAGGCCCTGCTCCCCATGGTGCTGAGGCGAGCAGTGGGCACAGTGAGGTGGGTGGAGGAGGAGGAGGATCTGAGGGAGCGGGCGTTTTTATAGCGACCTCCAGACCAGTCTTCACTGATTTTGCCCGGTACACACAAGCAAAAGAGCCTTTGCCAAGGAGGGTGAGGACCTTTAAGTACTCAAATTTATCGCTGATAGAAACACTCATCTTACCCATAAAAACCTGACGACATAGTGCATTAGGGCTGGACGATATTGGAAAAAACTGACATTGCGATTTTTTGGGGGGTTTGCGATATGTATTGCGATATTAAAAATAGAAGAATTTTCACCAGATGACTTGAATAGCTCTGTTTGGGAAGATTTTGGTTGACTCACAATGACACCATTGTATTGATATAATACCGTTTAATCCAGGCTAAGGGGGTTTATCTGTGAATGTTAAAGATTGCTGTATATAAAAGGGATCCAGAAGGCCTGTTCAAAATAGAATAGGTTTCAATTTCAGTTGCTTTTTTTCATTTCCCCAATAAATGTAGATGATATATGTAAATATTAAAAAAACCTTTCTGTAAAATAAATGCTGAAGAAAATGTTTGTAATATCTTATCAGGATCTTTGTGCATATTATAAACTCTCTCTCTACGTAGTAGAAAATAAAAATAAACTAAGAAACTAATGAAAATATAAAACACAGGAGAAAGAAAAAAACACAAGGCAAAGTAGATTTTCAAATTAAATTCAATGCAATATGCAAGTCAAAACCAATCATGAAATAACAAAACCAAGCGATGTGCACTGTGCACGGGTGTAGACTCAGTTCAGTTCAAACACAAAATCTGTTCCGGGTTTTCAAAATAAATTTCACCTCCAGTTCAATCCAGTTCAAACCAATTAATATCAGGCTTGGCAATGGAAACCCAATCCGCGTTTTACCACAGACCCACTCTCGATGCAGCTCGAGGTAAACAAACAGATTTATATCTTTTCGCCGTTCAATAACGGACATTCAGCGTCCACACACACTCAAGAGGCACTCACGGCACCGTTGTCGGGTTATGGTCGGTCGGTCAGTCGTTCTGAGGGGATATTCAGCCAACTTTGGCAGACTCCTGACAAGGAAGAGGATGAGACGCTCCAGGAATTCCCTCACGGAAATAATGCTCCAGGTACAATCCTTCTTCGTCCCACACGGACTCGGAACACAAGGGCGGTACGCAGGGCGGTAGATTAGAGCACGAGACGCGGACTGACATGACGCTAACAACCACAACAATGCCGCCGTCTTCCTCATTCACTGTCCCCCTCCAAATCTCCGGAAATGCTCAGCTATGCTATTTCCTCGACCTGAGTCTGAACGGCGCGGCATGAGTGGAGATTGGTTCTGCCAGGTTCGTGGGTGTGGACATTTACTCGTGAGGGCTGTCCACAGCATGGTGGGGGCTGTGTGATGAGTGTGTTTGAACGGGGGCGCTACGGCAGGAGGGAGGGAGCATGGAGCAGCTTGCTGCTTTTATGAAGCAAAACAAAAGTTTGCCTGTTCGAAAAAAATATATATATCGCACGTCCTGCGATGTGACTATCGCGCATGCGCACAGCACGATGGCGATGTTCAAACGATATATTGCAGATTTGTTGTGTCTCAGTTATTTTCTTTATTATTTTTATATTTTTTGAAGTGAATTGAAACCTGCATTTCTTTCCTCTACTTTAGAGGCAAACTGAAGTAAACAAATCCTGTGGGTGTCATCTTTGCTCCAACAGTCATTGGTTTTCAGACCATCTGCTGCTTTTAAAGCCTGTTCAGCTTTTTTATCCCACACATGTTGAGCATCAGCTCCATTACAGCTACAGGTGGAGACCCAGCAGCATAACTTTGTCATGTGATTGGATAAATTACATACCTCTCGATGTACCCTGACGGCGAGCCGTTCAGACCGTCCAGCCTCTCCTGCAGCGCTGCGAGGATCTGTGGGTTCTGCATCATCTGCACGGTCAGCTGGCGAGCTGAGGAAACACAGAATACAGTCTAATTAAGGCTGATGGATCAATTAACTCAATAAACTCATCATGGGGATTGAACTCAAGGATTTAAATATCTGCAGTGGTTCATTTGGAATGAATTTTATTCAAGCAAACTGGCAAGCAAGTCTAAAACATATGCATTATTTTTTTCCACTGTAAAATGTTGAAATTTTGGTAAAGTTGAAAACAACTGGAGGGCGACACTGAGTGAATCAGTTCCCCACCTTCATCTTAAAATCTGGACACAGAGAATCTTCAAGCTGCAGGGATGAAGCTCAGTATTGAGCAGCAAGACTGTCCAGTATCTTAACTTTTCTTCCAGCAATGCTGGACAAAAAAGACGTTGAATAATTTTGTTACTTGAGTTATTACACAGTGCAAAGTCAAAGCAAAGTCTGCCAGCAGTTCAACACCATGTCCAAAGCATTCTCAGGAACCACTGACATTTCGTCACAGTCAGGTATTGTGGGTTTAACTGAAGTGTATACCTGATACCAGGGCTGGATGATGCGACTTAAAATTACAATCCCTTATGTTTTCCTACAAAACTCCAATCACAACTTTGATCAATTATTTTCCTCTAAGAAAAAAAAAAAACTCCAAGTGACACAATTACATGGATCAAGTTTTGCTGACATTTATTCAAAATATTTTTAAAAAATAAAGACTTTCCTTCTCATAGTTAAAATACAGTCTGAAGTTTCATCATAAAAAGTTGATTATATAGTTCAAAGGGTGGGGACCTGTCTACATAAACACCTAAAGATGAGCTTTCTAAAGTTAATATGAAATATCTGATGAATATTTAATCCCATTTAAGAAACAAATTGAAGTGCAATACCCGAGGTCCATCATGAAGCTGTACTTTTCAGTTAGGGCCGGACGATAATGGTAAAAATAAGAATCCCGATTATTTTAAGTGATATTGAAATTACAATTAATATACACAATTATTCATTTGTTAAAAACTTCAGTATTGATTTAAACACAACTTTAAAGAACCAGTGAGTGCCACATACATTATTATTGATGCCCATAAGTCACACACACTCGCTGTGGCTGCACGAGGAACACAATAGGGCTATGAAGCGCAGGAACTTGCATACACGACACTCTACACTGTGGCATATTAATCGTTTTTCTTAGATTATAGTGTTTTTATGATTGTCAGATGGCAAAATTGAAATCACGATCAAAATCCAATTAATTGTCCAGCCCTATTTTCAGCAATTATGTTTTTAAACGTTGCAACAATTTATGGAGTGAGTTGACAAAGAAATCTGATTTTTTTAATTTTCAAATCTTCTGCAGAAAATAATTCAATCAATTTATTCCCCAGCCCTAACAGATACTTTACCAACGACACTGAATTTGTATCTTTTACCTCCTAAACAAAACCTCCTTCATAACTGGAAATCCACAACAGCTCCTTCCAGCAAACATGGATTATGCTTTGTAAAATGTCAATTTTAAAAAGCAGAGAAAATAAGACATTCAAAATATGGAAACTTTAAAAACTTCAACAAATGGTGGCAGGTTTATGGATTTATCATGCAAAAATGCCCCTCTCCCCCCCCCATCCCTTTTCCCTCTTTACTGTTATTTATTTGAAGATAGAAGGTATTTTCTAATTTATTTGTTCTCATGCTTGTGTGACTAGCTAAATTATTTTCATACAAACTATGCAAGTATTTGTGTATTTTATATACTTATTTATGTACAGACACGGTTTCTGCAGCCAGTCAAATTTAATGCCTTTAATGCCATATTAATGCTAAACTGTAACATTTTTAATGCCATGACTGAACTCAAGAAAAACCACACGTTTGTTTTTTGTATGATTGTAAGATTGTAAGTTAAATGAAAACTGTTCCTTCAAATATCTCATCTAAAACATATCAGAACAAACGGATCTGGGAGAAGTTATATTTCTGCATGTTTACACGGATGTACATATGTGGAGAAGCACAATTTATAATTATGTATTATTCTTTTACAATCAAATATTAAATATTTTACTTGGAAACTATAAAGTACTTTGAGTGCCACTGAGAATCAAATTGTAAGATTTAATGCCTTTTAAGGCTCTTAATTTTTGCTAAACCACCTGAATCACTGTGTTTCTTTAATGGTGTATACAATCTTGGTTAATGCTGCCCTGGTACATGTAGGTGCTTATTTTCCTCTTGTATATACAAATAAAAACATGACACAGGAGCATGCAGTCATCTCCTACATTAGGGCTGAACGATTTGATAAAATAATCTAATTGCGATATTTTTCCCCAATATTGCAATTGCGATTTACTCTGCGATTGTTTTAATGTTCCTCATCCTATGTATTCTATAACAAACATAAGTAGTAGATTGTTTTATAGTATAACCAATCTGACATTAAATCAATCCAAGGATAAAAGATTTGAGAAAAAGTGAATAAGTGTAGAACAGAAGCAAAAGAGGTAAGAAATTGTACAAACTGGGTAAAAAAAATGGTATGGAAGTGGAAAAAAAGTTAATAGGTGCAAAATAGGTATGAAATTGCAAAAAAAAGGCAAAAAATTCAAAAGTGACTAAGGAAAATTGATTATAGCAGCAAAATTGGGATTAAATGTCTAAAGCCATGTAAAAATTCCAAACATGGCCTGACATGGCCAAAAAAAAAAAAAAAGATGAATGGGAGCAAGATAGGCATAAAGCTGTAAAAACTGGGTTAAAAGGTTCAAATAGGCATGAAATTGCAAGAAACTACATCACAATGCCAAAATGTTCAACACATTTTGGGTTAAAAATATTGCACTGTCTGCCATTTGAAAGTTGCAACAAGCCATATTGCGATTTAATCTAATTTGCAATTAATTGTTCAGCTCTATCCTACGTCCATTTAATGGTGTTTGTTTCTTCTTATTTTGTCTGCTGTGTGATTTAGAGTAAATAAACAAACCCTCTGCTGCACCCTGCTTAATAAATTGCACGTGATGAATCAGCAGTAAAGGGCCTCTCAGTCTTTGTGCGAGCAGACAGGTGACAGATGGTACAATCCCAGTGTCCGACACATTGCTCGCACCTATGGCGGCTCGGGGAAATCTCTGCTGGCAGGTGAGAAGATTAAGGAGATTGGAAGTCACTTTTCTCTGCTGGCATTTTGCTTGTAATGTGTTATCAGCCAGCACCGATCAGCTGTCCAAGGCTCGGCGTCCAAGTCAAATAAATACACCTACGCTTGTCTGAATTCACACTACACAAGCTGTTAGACGGATGCTCCCATACTAAACCCTTCTTCTGCTGGACGTGGGGTCAGATAACAGGAGCAAATGGATTTCTGCAGAGATGATAGAAGGTACTAACTATTTGTTTACCCATTTTTCCTACCGAACCATCTCTGTTGGAAACAACTCATTTTCTGACCAACATAAATGAAAAAGTAAACAAAAATGACTTGAATAAACCGAACAAGCAACAGCAGATTTTCAGTGCTATTTTATGTTTAACACAATTTAGGCCGCGTTTTCCACAAATTTCAGTGATAATATCCTTTGGTATGTGCAAGCATCTCATGTCACATCACCCTCCTTTCAACAAACAGAATGAAAACGAGCCAGGTGATATTCCCAGACATTAACCTGGTCATGGATGGCTGAAGTTAGTTAATTTGGCAGAAAACTTGCAGCCATCAGACAAACAAAACTCCCTCAAATCTGTTAACAATTTGCAACCATGATGACAAGATTTTTCAGAAAGATACCCCAGCAGGGACGCAATATATTGGATTTATGCTGATAACTGATATGTTGATAATTCTGAACTCAATCTTTGATACCAATCTGTTTTGTCGTGCACATACATACTTGAGAAATTGCAATGTTAAGAAAATATATAAACCTGCTGTTTGCGAGGCTGATTCTTCATAGTCATTGATCTCTACCAAATAAAATCTAAACAGAAAAATGTTTTTGTGGCTCATAATCTATTAGAAGCATTTGCTGTTCAATGAGAGTTGGCTTTATCTGAATATTCAGAGTTTTTATCCTGAAATTAAATTCAGCACACATGCAATCATATCCTCTAAAATCAGGGTAAGACCGTATGTTTAAATATCTAATTCAAGACTTAACAAATCGAGGGTGATGCAAAAAAAAAAAGCATGTGAGCCTTGGACTTGAAATGAAGTGGCTACTACTTGGTGCACATTTTAATTAGACATTAAATTAATTTGATTTTGTAAAGGATAAAAAAGCTTGAAGACCTGTTTTACACCCCGGTAGAAGCTACATGGTCACACCGCAGCTCCAACACCATTTCTCACCATACATTAACTTTAAATTCATCATCGTTTGATGAATTGGGTAAGATAAAACCGGCTGCAGTGATACAATCAAGTCGGAAGCCACGATTAATGTTTTAATTAACTGACGTATGCTTAGTACAAGTGCTTTCATTGGTCTAGTGTGCACTTAAACTTCAGGCAAATCATCCATGAATGAAACACAAAGCAAATATTCAGCCTGGCGACATCAGATCTCTGGTGTGTAAGCTTACATCGACAGGCTGAAAGTTTGAAACCAATGTTGTGCAAATCTGGAGTGTCTTACGATCAGAAAAGAAGAACATTATTTTATTCAAATATGACAATACACCTTGACTAAATACAAACAGTCAACATTAACATGTTCACAACACGACATAAGGAAGACCAGTGCATGCTCACACTTATTAAATTTTCAGATCCAGGGGTAGATCTGGTTCAAAAACAAGGCAGAAACAAACATTTCTCTTAAATTAAAATCAATATGAGCGATGATGGTATGTCCTGAAGAACTTTAAAACTTTTGCACTGCAGAACAAATTTACTGTGGAATGGAAAACTATTTATTTGCTCTCATTTGATTTATTTAAGTAAAATTGAACGCAAAAACTTTGTGGACAAGTAGGGCCAAGATCAGGGCTGAAAGATTTATCGTTTTCAGATCAAAATCACATTTTCCGACAACATGTGATCACCAAATCTGCAATTCTTTGCAGCGATCCTGACTGACCCAGGATCTGTTGTGTCAACTATGTTACAGATACTATTTTACAAGTTTGCAGGTCATTTGCATTTAAGAAAAGCTCACAAATGAACGGCTTACTCACAGCTGCAAATCAGTTCTTATTGTTCTCTTAAAGGTGTAGTCAGCGATCTTCTAATCTAATGCACTATTTGTCAAAATCACCGTATTTCTCCTCCCCATCCACAAGATGTCACCACTGACAGCATGGTGAAAAAAAAGTCCAGTTTCAATACACAGCCTTAGCTCTGAATTTCAGCAGGTAAATACTGTGGCTCAGGCCAAGTTACCAAAACAGGGTACATCCCCCCACATCCAGGGGGCGATCATACTCATGCGCAGATCAGACAGAGGGGGGAGGGGGAGTAGTAGGTTGTGTAGCGTGTGCAGTTAGCGTAAGAGAGAGAAACAATATGTGCAGTAGCAATGGCTAAAAAAAACAGCCCAAAAGAAAAAGATCAGAGGAGTAAAAAGTGAAAAAGAAGGGCTACGACCATGAAAGAGCGAAGACCCGGGTCAACATTGGTGTTGCTTTCCGACGGTGGAGGGAACTCCGCCAATTGAAAGACCTGAAAATGGACGCGGATGTCAGCGTCTGTCTGCTGGATAGGTAAGCAACATTAGCTTTGTGCTGCTTCACATAACAGTAACAGCCGTCGGACATTCAGCTTATTGTCTAATCTGCCAAAATGTACTGTTGTTGGGATGTTATCAATAATGGCAGTCCAGTTGTGGCTCCTATTGTCTGACGAGTCAGGGTTACCTTAGCTATGTTTGTCAGCTACGCAGTTTCTACAGCCGTTTCCATGATGATGCACGTCCATCAGCCTTCTGGGGTGGAGCCAGGGGTGAGGTATAAAAGGAAGAGGCGGGTCTAAATTTGTTTATCAATAACTTCTACAATTGTTTTCTCCCACATCGCTGACTACACCTTTAAAGGAGCGGTTCAAGAATCCACTTGCTTACAAACGTCACGTCCACTGCAAAGGCACTGGTAAGCAGGTCAACACAAAAACTCTGTTTAGGTGTAGAGGTTGGAGTATCTCTTAGCAGCTCTATTATCTTTATTAGATGAAAATACGCTACATGCTTTTGATCAATGATTTTCTTAGGAATGCACAATATTGGATTTTTGCCGATATCCGATATGCTGACATTTTTTTGATTCATTATCGCCAATACCGTTATTTCAGGTCAAGAGCACAAGCTCTGTGCTTAATAAAAAAGGACTCTTTTTTTTCAGTGTTACAGCATTTTATCCCATGAACAGATGTAAAACGAGAAAACAGCTTTAACTCTTGCAAAAAAAGAAACCCTCAATATTTAAATGTACCCATGCAGTGATGAGAAGGTGCATCAATTTTGAACATTCGCATAATTTGCTAATAGACCAGCAGATATGTGTGGACGATTTAAATAACTGCAAAATATATATTTCGGCCGATACGATACTTAAATTTTTAGGCTGATATTGGCTGATACTTATAAAACTGATAGTACTGTGCATCCCTAATTTCTTACTGCTGTCTATACTGTAAACAGTGAATATTTTGCACTGAAGCTTGATTTAAAAAAAAAATCATGAATCAAATTTAAATCATATCTGCCAGCAAAATCACAGTTCGATCTTTTTCCAAAATCGTTCAGCCCGAGCTGAGATCCAGCACAATGCTAACTTCTGTGTTGACACACACAAACGCATCATCCCTGCAGACTATTTCACACCAAAGCCTGAATTTCCTTTTCGATATCTGTGCTGCATGAGTAAACCGAAGGGTAATGTTAGAGCGGCTGACAGGTTTCATCTCCTCAGCTGTGCCTGCTAAAAACCCAAAGTAAACACTGTGACAGTGTCTCAGGAAAACCTTGGATGGTTTTTAGGTTACCCTGGTATTTGCGGGTCCCTCTGTATTTGTTTCTGACGTCGATCAGGATCCACAGAGCAGTGTGAAGCTCCTTAGAGTTTGCACTTTTTGTTCACACTGTCAGCCTGTAACTGTGCCTTTACTCATGCATTCATAATCTGCCTCAGCTTCCAGACCTCATGTAAGGCTTTCCTCAGAGTGTGGTCTCAATGACAGATCAGTCGTAGGCAGTCAGAATGAGTCTTCCTTCAAGACTGGCTTTACACAGACTGATTAAACTGCCTATAAATAGAGACCAGCAAACAGCTTTCTATCTATATCCATCCACAATGAGCTGGCAGCAGACTAATACGTGAGAAACTGTCTGAATCATACATTGAGCATCAAAGGAGACATAAACAGCACCGCCATCCCAAAATAAAAACTGATATTGCTTCCTCGCTCTGAGGTGCTATTCACCATCCTGTCATGCAAATAACCTGCTGTTTAATACCAGGCAGAGGAACACACTGTTCAGACAACCTACAGCTCCAAATACAGAACATAACTCTCGAAAATCGGCCCTTTGGTGCACAGAGGAGACATCAGCGATCAATGACAATGTAATACCAACCTTTGCTGTTTTCGTCTTCTCCCGTTTCCTCCTCTTCAACTTCCTCCACGTCCTCCATATCTGCCGGGTCCATCTCAGCCTGGTCTTTGCTGCTCGAGGAAAGCAGAGCAAAGAGGTGGTCAGGAGGGAAGTTCGGCAAAATCCCTTTACAGAATTTAACAAAACTGCTCCTGGTATGTTTACTGTAAGGCTGCCAGAGACCTGGACGACCTCACAAACTACTTCTGCTATACAACTAGGCTGCAGCATTCATTCTGAAATCGAGTATTCAGTCGACTATCTTTGGCAATTAATCGATTATCAGACAAGAGAGACACTGGCACGCTGCAATTTTTACATTGAATCACTTCAGCTTTATTAACAATCAGTGCCATACAAAACAGGAAATAAGCCAGGTCTCTCTAAATGAACATGTAATTATTAACTTTTTTGAACATTTTGAGCAGAAACAGGATCCCAAAATTATAAAGAAATACACACTTTCTATTGGAAAAAAAGTAGCTCCTATATAAAACTGCACACAAGTTCTGGAGATTATCTTGGGCAAGCAGGTCGTGAGTTTTAGACTGAGACACTGGTTTGGAAGTTTTCAAAAGTATTTTTGGGGCTTTAAGCATCACAGGACTTTAGCCATTTAGTCCAGTTATACCAGAGAGAGGGCAGACATCTCTGTAGTTGATATCTCAACAACTAAACACATCCATTAAAAACCTAAATGGATAAAAAGGCCCTTTAGTTATAATGAATTGTCTCTCCAGTGAGCACCAAACCAGTTACAACTAATCAAATGATATCAATATTTAGCTTTAGTGCAATGGTGTAAATATTTGACCTTTTAAGTTTGTTTGGCATATATTGTTCTAGCAGTTCAATTTTGTCTTGTTCATAGTTTGTCTTTGTTGTAATATTTTTTTTGTTTGGTTATTTTGATGTTATTTTGATATTATTTTCATACATGTTATCTCCAAGTAACAGTAATGATACTATTAAAGCTTACTTTATGAGCATTCTATAACTGAATATTACATGTCTCATTTTTTCCAAGTGTAAAACAGGACTTGAGAAATTCAAGGAAACATTAAAAATGCCTCACACTTTATATTCCAGTTGACTCAGAATACATTAAGGGTGAACCCCAGTTCTACCCCTTAGCCCTTGGTTTTGCAAGTTCACATCTAGTGAAAGGGTGTCCCAATTCTCCGAAGATCTTAAAGGTGCCTACAAAGCGGACGCTACTTGTACTACCTCAGCGATCACTCTCCATGCAAAATCAATGTACAGCTGCGGTGGGGCAGGGCTAACCCTCCCGCGATCGCTGCATACAAGACGATCACTTCACTTGTCGCGCCATGTGAAAGTGAAAAAAGGTTGATCTTTTCAGGCAATGTCGTGTGTGGCTGTGCGGCAACAGCCAATCGGCAGCGTGCATGTGTGACGGCACCCTTGACAGACAGTTTTTCATCCGGACTACAGAGGAACAATCTGTGTGGGAAACAGTCAGTGAGGACATTAGTTCCGCATACACAGACCGCAGAAAACTCAGATAATGGTGCTGCAGGGTATCAGCTGCAGTGTTTTGTGTTTGATAAGTGAGTGAAAAGGATACAGCTGGAATAATGTCCGCTTCTACATCCTATTATATGATATGATCGCGGTGAAACTCAAGAGATGGCTGATTGCAGCGGTGACCAAAATGAGGTATTTATGGACACGCAACATGACTTCAGTGGCTAACGCGATTTTGATCGCAGAGTCACTTGCTGCGTGAACGCAGTTTAAGGGGAAGGGCTACACAGCTTTTGAAACAAAGACAGGCTGAGACCTCACTTAAAACGAAATTGTATGAGAATTTCCTATAATGCACTGTGCCCGCTGACACGAAGGCAGAGAGGAGACTGAAGGAAGTGCAGAATTATAAGTAATCATGAAATCATCCAGTGAATATCGATAATGTTTTGAATTGTTGGTTGTATTTTACAATTTCTCATTATAACAAGCTAGCTTTCACAGCTGTAGCTACAGCTATTGTCTTCCTATGTCACAGCCAGTGAGCGTCTCTGGGTGATGACGTAACGGGAAGCAGGTGGCGTCTCTCAGGAGTGTGTGTTCACCCCTTCCTCTTGGCCCTAACAACAGAGGGCTAATTAGAAGGGGAAGGATGAAGGGGAAGGACTAAGGGGTAGAATTAGGATTCACCTTTGCAGCAGATTTCATCGACTAAAACATAAAATTTCATCAACTAAAACTAGACTAAAATTAAAACCATTTAGGTGACTAAATTATGAATAAAACAGAAAGATATGAGGAAAAACATCATAGCTAAAACTAAAATAGAAATTGATGTCAAAATAAACAAAGCTACAAAATACGGACTCTTCAACTAAAATAAAATTCATTATAAATCCTTCAAAACACTCCAGGAAGTGAACTTAAACCGCGCTGTAACCTTTAGGAAGACGTACACCCCTAAGAGTTAGACTGATAACATGTAATTGGCTCAATAGCACACTGGACTGTAACTGAAGAGCGTGGGTCGACCCTCTTTCCTATACACACAATATCGCCAGTCTCAGCAGTTAAAGATCCGGGGGCTCCAGTGTAACTCCAGCAGTAATCAAAACTGCAGACCTTTGTTCTCTACCCATGATGCAGTTCAAAGCTGTGAAACATGACACCCTGCTTTAAGATGCAGTGCAGCAGAGCTCAATGCTGAACACCAACACAGCCTTCAGTCTGCAGGATGAGGCTTAAATCAATGATGTGGCATGTGTGACAGACGAGGGAGGAGCACCCTGGCTACTAAGGCATCACTCACATGGTTAAAAAAAAAAATCAGGTCTTGATGTGTTTGGACTGACAGGATGATGGTCTTCATGTGAACTGTTTACTAGGTGTGGCACCCACAGCAGTGTAAGAACATGTAAACAACTCTCCCTCCTGTTGCCTTAATCATGAAGTATATGAAACCACGCCAAAAGAGCCAGCTAACAGCAGGGGATCCCCCGTCATTATAGGCTGAGGGAGGAAATCAGAGAGCAGAGTGTGTGCGATACAGGGTGGCACAGGGAGAAGATTACTTACTTGTCGATGTCTGCCATCTTAGCTGAGTCTCAAGTGATGCTGAGGAGAGAGAAAAGAGAAAGTAATGAGTTTACTTCAGGACACAAACTCATTAAATTTTGACTAACATTTGACTGCCACAAGATCTGGGTCAAACAGCGTTTCCAAAAATTTCCTCATGCTAATTTTAAGCAGCTTAGCGAGAGAGAAAGAGAGAGAGAGAGAGAGAGTACTACAGAGTGATGCTAAAGTTAGCCACAGAAGAATGATGGGTAGAAACAGCTTCATCATTTTTTAACATAGACAACGACAGAGGTGTTAAAACAAAGATCTTCTCTTGAGAGCGGCAGATCAGAGTTTAACAAGTTTTGATCCTTTCATTTACAGTTTTGTGGCTGCTCATTGATTCTATTTCCAGAACAAGACTGGCCTATTTTTAAGGATTGTGCTGGCTAGAACAAACGATCCAAGCTAAACAGAACAAACAGATTAAGTTGGAGTGCTGTGTTTTGTTTACAAAAGCAGACTCAGAGTCAGCTTTTCTCCTGATCAGGTTGTAAAAACGGTCAAAGTGCACATGGACAAAATCTAAAAAGAAATTAACATTTTCTTAAACAATAACTACACTGATATGTTTGACAGAGATTTAATCCAATCTAGGGCTGAAACGATTCCTCGAATATTCGCGAGTACTCGATTACAAAATATCCTCGAATTAAATTTTGTGCCTCGAAGCCTCGTTTAATATATAATTATACATATAAATATATATCTGGACTACTATACAGTGCACGGTGTTTGGCACGGACGGTCATTTCTGTGGCACACCTCGCCTGCTACCTCCTTGTACAATCTACCTGCTTGTACAATCATGAAGGAAGAGAAAAGAGAGGAACAGAAAGGAGAGAGTCCACAGAAGAAATGGCAGAGAGTGTCCCAAGTATGTGGTCACTACAAGAAGGGATGAAAAGAAAACACAGTGCAGTGTGTCTGATGTCAAACTGAGTGAGCTTAGCACATAGCTTAGCATGATGGCACGTTGTTAGGGCTGCAACTATTACTATTACAGCATTTTAAATATGCTCATCACAGACATGCGTCCTCTTTCCATGGTGGAGGACACAGGATTTAAGAACATGATCAAGGATTTCAATCCAAACTACACAATGCCCTCCAGAACACACTTCACAAATATAATTGCAGAATTATAGTACTGCTTTGTAAATCAGTATTGTATTGGCTTTGTTTTAAGCCAGTACTGGTTTAAACTTTGAAAGTTGTTAAAATAAAAACCCTTTTCTGAGGAATAAACAGCATTTGGTTGCTCATTTTTGAAAGCCCTAACATGTTGCATTGTATACAATTGATTTATTTGTTTAAAAACAAAAAAGTATATTTTGTTAGAGTACTCGAGTACTCGAAGAAATAATTGACAGAGTACTCGATTCCAAAAATACTCGATAGTTGCAGCTCTAATCCAATCAGACCTAATTTTGTTCTGAAGAAAGTAGAGACAAGTTAGGAAAATATATCCAACCACAGCTAGTCTCGTTTTGTGGAAAGGTTGGATGAGTCAAGGGGGACATCCAATCACAGCTGCCTTAGCTTCGTGGTGGGAAAGATCCAATCAGAGCTGCTCTCCTTATGAACTGATATATTCATGTAGAGAAGGTTCACCGTTTGTTCTTGTATTGTAACTGAGATGCTCTGCCAGGTAGCCTAAATAAAGGTGACTACATTTCACACAAAAGTTCAATTTGTTTCTGTTCATTCATCCATTCAAACTCTACTAGCATTAAATCAAGACGTTTCATTTCATCTAGGTGTAAAACATTACTTCAGAAATTTCAGGCAGCATAAAAAAATGCCTTATCCTTTACACTTTTTAGTCAACTTAATTTACAGTACATTTTGTCAACTAAAACATGAAAATGAAAAGACACCATGAGAAGATAAGGTGCGAGTAACAATGAGAATAGATGGGATTTTACTGATGCCATTAAAGGATCTGCTTATATGTCAAGTTCTTTAACGATTGTTTGATAGAATTATGCTGATTTTCTGTGCAGAAAATGTCAACCTTCAATGGTTTTCAATGACAACTCGAAAAGCACTTCGAGAGCGCAGACCTCCACCAGCACCACAGTTGTCGGTCATTGTGATTTTCACCATAAATATTAGTTCTACCTTTATTTCATCTCCATATTTAGATTCCTTGACCATGAAAACATACCATTAGCAATTGGTTTTATAATGATATCTATTTTAGTTCAGTAGTTATTCACGAAAATCGCATTTTTGTCATGGCTGATCCAGACGCTGATCCGGATCAACACCAAAATCGAATCACTTCTTCCTTTTCCCATGCTGAACATTTCCTGAAAATTTCATCAAAATTTATCCATAACTTTGAGTTATTTTGTTCACAGACAGACAGACAAACAAACTCTCCCGAAAACATAACCTCCTTGGCGGAGGTAACAATATCAAACACATGACACCCCTTAAACTCAATGCCATGGTGTGTAAATGTTTCTGAATGCTGTGCTGTGAGTGTCATTTTGCAAAAAAAATTTAGCCCCATCTAGGATGATTTTTGACTTCTTGGTTGTCATTTCTGCTGACAGGCTCTAATGAGAGCGATATCTGATCTGCAAGGCGTGCAGAACAAGGTGGAAGCAATTGAAAAGCAAAAAGTTTAATGATGTTGATTCCTTAAAGTCCCAGACACACATTCCTATTTCTCATGGTGATTGTGCACGATTGTCATAATCCTGATGAAACGTGCTTTGGTCGAGGTGCATGCGCTACTTGGTCTGGATCACCATTGTATAGTCGTGGATGCATGGCGGGGAACGTGGACGGTTCCCGACAGTTTTGAACTTTTCAAAATTGTCATGGAGAATCACCATTCTCAGTGTAGCGGGGTGGAAGCCTAATGCAGTCCTAATGCGAACGGTATTAGCGTGGCATGTACGGAGCTCAGTCGTACAGATCGTGGCTCAATCCTGTAGGCCTGTGCTCAAAATATCGATACGGCAAAATATCATCATGCACTCCTTGGGGATACGTGTATCGATACGGATTCTACAGAATCGATATGGCCTCAATGTTTGGACAGTTGTAAATACACTTTGGGTAATGTTAAAAATGGCACAGCTCAAAGTAAAAGCCAAGCTGCTTGAAAAAACTCATGTTCCCAATTCAAACTTAATTCTACTATCTTTGAGGACCTGAATTAAAGTTCTTAAGTTGAAGAATTATTTAAAAGTCATGCTTGTTCTTTTTCTTCTTGTAATAAAAACAAAAGTTTCTGGGAATTCTTTTAAAAGCACACTCAATGTTCACAATTGATGTGTATCAGGATACGTATCGTATCGCGGCCTCAGTATCGGGATACATATCGTATCGTGGGGTTGCTGGAAATACCCAGCCCTATAATCCTGACAGCTTTCTGAGGACAACTGACAAGGATGTATGCGTTTGTACCCCGACTGTGTCCCGCTCAAGACGGCGCAAGCGACGGGGCTCAGTCGGGGCTTATGTGACGCGAACTGAGCTCCAGCGGGGCTGACGTGTCAGCGGAATGAAAATTCATGGACTCCTCGTCATATCGCTATTAACCTAGCTAGAGTGAGACGAACGCCCCCTAAGCGCTGTAGAAGCGCTACCGACGGTGTATTTACGGGGTGTGTCCAGGGGTGAGACAGTCATTTCATCCCGTATCATAGCGATCACACCAGCCTTGCTAATCATGTACAGTCGTGCACAATCACCATGAGGAATGGGAATGTGTGACTTAGGCATAAGGAAGTTATAAAATCTTGAATGGAATTGGATTTTTGATTCCCATCCTTGCATGAAACCTGGATTGAATCAAGAACCAGCCACCCATGTTTGTTTCCTTCAAGAGCTTGAGCCACTGCATGCCACTGAAGTTATTTTGCTCAAATGTCAAACTAGTTGTGAGGTGAACAATATTTGGACTGGTTTCTTGGCCTGATTGACCAGGACTACATGTCCCACTACTTCTGCAGAGTTCTGCTCTGAATCTGTGCACAGGCTCTGTTAAGTGTAAATGCCGATGAAGAGGAACCTTATCGAGCTCTCAACACTTCAACAGCCTTCATCCAATAAAAGATCAAAGCTGAGCAGAATTTTTCTTCAATAATAAATTAATATAAAAATACTGGCAGATGAACAAGCCGCTCTCAGAGATCGCCTCAGCAAACTTTATGTGTCATGTCAGCGGTACAGAAATATTCCTTTAAATGTTTGCTGAAACTATATAAAAAAAAAAGTCTGACTGTCACTACAAAGAGTTTTGTCCGGGATGCGGCCTGACTCAGCTTCCATGCAGACGTCTTCTGAATTTCAAGTCCGAGACAAAAGCCTATTTCCTGAATTAGACAAATACAGCACGAGCTTGACACAGAGCTGATGCAGCAGGTAAGAAATTAAAGACTTTTGTCATACAGCTAATTTTCATTATTGTATTTTTATCAAGTAATTCCTGCACAGAGAAAGTCAGGGATTCAGACCGTTACATAATCAATATTTGGACTTCCAGGTTGACAGTGAGTCACTGTTTACAATCTCAAAGCCACGCTGGCAGACAAGACGAAGATGATGAAACAAAATATTCAAAATATTTAAATTCCAGATGAGCACTTAACAGACCTCAGGCTTCAGACCTGCTTTCAAAACTGAAATGTCCAACATAATAATGATAAAGGACTCCAAGTTCACTTTCAGAGCCAATATGTTCAGCCAAGACCAAACAAACTCTGGTTTGCTTTTTTGGAAAGTTCAGTTGATTTGAGGTGGTGTGAAAGCTCACAAGAACTCTGGTACTCACCCAGGAACCCAACTCTGGTCTGCTAAAAAATGGAGGTCTCTGTTTGCTTTCAAGTACGGATGCACAAAATTATAGGTCGGATATCGGTATTGACTGATACTGTACTGTATATGTCCTGTTGATATGCAAGCCTTATATGTCTGCATCAAGAATGTGGAGTTTGTTGCTTATTAAAAACGGATGGTTTTCTGTCAATATGTAAGTAAATAAATGCTTTAGCCCTGAAGAGCATATGAAGTCTTTTTTAGTGTTGAACACTTTTGCATACAAGTGTAATTAAAAAAAAAAAAAAAAAGAAATACTTACTTCCCCTCTCCCATTTTTCCAATATAACTAGGGATGGGAATCGAAAACCAATTCCAGTTGAGAATCGTTAACAGTTCCATCAAAGAATCAATATCATTAATCTTTTTGCTTATCAATACCCTTATCAATTCCTTCCACTGACAGGGTTCAGAAGCATCAAAATTGTAGCTTAATTATCATTGCACCCATTACACAACCTTAAGTGAGTGGAAACTAGAGATGTAACGATATGAAAATTTTGTATCACGGTTATTGTGACCAAAATTATCACAGTTATTATCACGGTATTGTTGCAGTGTGCTCAAAATGTTCAAAAAGTACTTCTACACACAATTTAATCACTTAATCCCTTCAATATTATTATCATAATGGTTCTTTTTTGTCTTTTTTATCAATAATATGCCAAGAAATGCCCTTTGAGTACATTTTTGTCCTTTTTTCATGAGAAATAAAAATAAACAATCCTGGAAAGTATTTGTATTTGTTTGACCTCCTTCATAATAACCAAGAAAACAACAAACCACCACATCTATCCCTCCCTCTAAACTGGCCCGACAACAAACTGTCAGATAAAAATCAACTTCTGTAGCTAAAACAAGGAAACAAAAGAGGACAACAACAAACTCAGGAGATGAGTTTGAATTTTATATCCTACAACTCTCTGCATCAACTGGTTCTTATAGTTGCATAAACTGACAAACCCAACAGACTTCTAGCTGCATTCAACAATCAACGTGTAGGACAGATCATTAAGGCAGCAAACCTTCAAAGTGATCATGTAATAAATGAAAACAATTTCAATTTGAGATGTTCCAAGGGTGATTAATACAAATAAGGGCTGGGCAAGAAATGGATTGAATCAATTCATCTAAAGAAATGTATATCAGTCGAGATTTTTTTCTTAGCTTGTCACAATAGTAAGTTCATTATGGTAGTCTCCATCAGGTCTTGCAAAAGCACTCTGATAGGATTGGATTTTTTTTTTTTTTCAAATATTGATCAGAGTTTCATGTTAAAGATACCTCAGCTTTCAGTGTTTAGAAAGACAAACCTGCCAACATTCGAACTATATAATCAACATTTTATGATAAAATCATGGCATGCTTTTGAACTATAAAAGGGAAAGTCTGTTTAATTTTTTTATGCTTTGATAACACAAAGGTAAAACCTGATCCATGTAATTTTTATATCAATTTGATTTTTTTTTTTAGGGGAAAAAAATACAATTAAAATCGTAAGTCAAGTTTGTAAACTAAAATCAAGGATTTTATTTTTGAGTCATATTGCCCAGCCAACTTCAAGGCAGTGTTTCACACAGACCCATAAGCTATGGTGCACCACACTTTATGTAGGACTTAATCATTTTAATGACTCAGACCTTACTTATTAAATTTAAGTTTTAAATTTAAATATGTTTTCCTATACGAGTCTTTTAGTATTTGCATACACATCTTGTGATATAGTCAATCTTTTCACACTTACTTTAGATTTAATTTGGATCTTTTAACAGATTTTTTATTAATTCATTAATGCATTTTTAGGGTTTCATTTATATCTGTAAAGTGATTCTTGGCTTTAATGCATTGGATTTTCTCTTGTTTTGTTCCTTTTATATTGTCCGTCAATAATGCTCCATAATAACATAATTAAAGGGCATTTAGATCTGAATAAATAGTGACCACTGTGGGCACACAACTAAAACATTCTCAAAAAAAATTAAAATAAACTGCATAAAGTATAAAAAGTATTAAAAAAAAACAGGAAGAATGTAACATTTCATGTAACCATGTAAGCTCAGCAGATGAAGAGAAGATGAATCATAAAGTTATAGCAAGTGACTGACAATGAGGAGAAACTACATGCTGAAAGTTTCCTACACTGCTAGCTGTACTTCCCTTCTTGGTAAGGACAGTTGGCTTAAAAATGCTGAGATCTTTGCTTGGAGAGATTGTTTGGTAAGCTTCTGGTCATCCATTAATGTTTGTTTAAATTGTTTTTTTTTATTATATTTTTTTACCGTTATGGTCACTCCTTCATCCGCCGCCTGAGTGTGAGAGTGTGTGTGTCTTTATCATCCCCTTCACACAACGCGCCGCTTCCAGTCATTTCAATGAGGGACAGGCGGCTGACAGCACGCGGTTATGACAGCCGCGGTAGGAGCGGTTGCCACCAAAGAGCACATGCACAGATTTTGCCCTGCTGCTCAGAGTCCAGCGTTTTGAACTTTCTGGCTGTAGTCGCCTGGCAGCAGCAAATCATATCGTACTATCGAAGAACTGGACGTGGGAAAGCATTTCTACTGAATTGTTTTTAGGGAAGGGAGTGTCATAGTAGTATGTCAGAGTGAGCATCTTCAGAGTAGACGATCTTTGTAGTGTAGCGGCCCGCCGCTCCTAAATGAATGTAGAGGAAACACTGTGGTTGTCATTTTGTCCAAAATCTTCTCATCGTTCTCTCGTCTTTTACATGGGAAGCCAAAATAGGTCCACACAACTGATTTATTTGACGAAGGAGCGTCAGCTAATTCCTCAACGTTGTCTTCCTCCATTCTGAAGCGAGTGTTTTGCTACAGTAGGCAAGGAGGGTAAAAAAAAACAAAACACCAGCACCCCTTCGCATTTTTTTATTATGTGCTTTTATTCCGCGAGTCTTTGAATTGTATTTAGTCATTTTTTCTTGCTCGAAATTTCGTGGCAATAAAATGTCATTACATCTCTGTTATTTATAGATATATCCTTTGTTAGTCTTATTTTTCAATGGAAAGCACTTTGACTTGAAACTGATTTTGTATGAACTGTGCTATAAATACAAAGTTTGACTGATTGATGGATTGATTGTGAACCAAGAGCACTGTCAGACTGCACCACCAAAGCTCCCAAAGACTTAACACAGCTAAGGCTGACAATAAAAGCAACATCACAAGTCGATCAATCATTTGAAATTAAGGCACGAAGTGGTGTCATACAGCCCTAATGGATTTGGTCTGTGCATATATTTAAGTAATGATGTACATCATGAGCTTATCTAAGCACAACTGCATCGCCCCCACCCCAAAACATTCATGAGAACATCGATGTGATCTCTCCAGAGAGCAAAGTGTTGAAAAAAACACCTGCTGCAAATGAAAATGTCACTCCAACGTGTCAGAGGTCACTAATCCCAGTCTTTGACTGCCACCTTCCAGCTGACGCACCACCCTGTCTGGTCATTAATTGCATCCACCGTCATCCCGAGGGAATCTCACTCCCATTATTAGATGATACTTTCAAGGCTGCACAGATCTGTGTCCCGAGGGCGTAAAACCTCTCCAGTCACATATGATCTGAAACATCAGATAAAACAGAAACGGAGAGGAAGCCTGAGATCGCTTCAAAACGAGTGGGACAGATCTGCTTTCAGTCGAGCCATCATATCAACACCATCTCCCTATATATTAGCTGGCCTACATTCAGCTAATACAGCAAGATTATTCAGACGCAGAGCTGATGTGACAGTCCGGCGGGCGCTGGGCAGAGTCACGTGGCAGATCAAATTGTTCCTCCCTCCATACGAGGATAACTGATGAAAAGAGCTGTCTGTGTGTCATCGCTGATTTTTGGCTTTTGTATTTCTCTTTTCACCAGTGAGGCATGCTTTCTTTCAAAGGCTGAGCAATATCAACAAAAATCCATATTCTATTTCTTTGGGCTGAAAATACACAACATAAATCTCTATTCCCTTACCCTACTATAAAGCTCAAAGAAATGGAAGTAACTAGGGCCGGGCGATATGACCTACAAATAAAATTGGATGATTTTCCACAAAACTTTGCAATTTCAATTGGTACTTCCCCTTTAAATAAAAATAACACCCTCCAAGTGACAAAAATTACATGGGTCAGGCTTTGCCAAATAATCCAAAATTAACTGACTTTACCTCTAACAGTTAAAATACATGCTTTAGTTTTGTCATAAAATATTATGTAGTTTGAACTTAGGCAGGCTTGTCTACATCAAAACAAGGAGCTCTCTGATCAAAATTTAATCTCATTTAAAGAACAAATACAAGCCTAAACATGTGCTTGTGCCAAAAGGCCTACCACCATGAGAACTGTGAGTAAGTTAAGGAAAGAAATTTAGACATCTGCAGAAAATAATTTTAATCATTGGTTTATATGAATATATTTTCCAACCCTAGTAGTTGCAATACTGATTATACTACCTTCATTAAACAGTTCTATATGTCCTTTAGTGTGTTTTACATGTCTCTTCCAAAACTGAGCCCCAACAGCAGCCTAAAACAGCCTGCTCTCCTTGAAAAGATACCAGTGTGACATCAAACCATCGTTTCATCCACAATTCAAGCCCAATAGCTCTAGGAGGCAAGCCTAGTCCTGTAGAATGGTTCTGGAGCTGTTGAAAAAGACGCTGAACTAGCCATTTGTCACAAAAGGGACTGGTCAATCAATCAGAAAAGAAAAAACATATGGGGTCGTAGCTTTGAGCTTTGTTTCCGCCAAGCACTGTGGTTCAGTTTGCCTCGGTGCTGAATGCAGCAACAGTTGTTTCACTTTTTGGTACTCCTTTGAAAGGGTGCCCAGTACCAAACTGAGCCTAAAAGCCGAACTAAGAGCGCTGCAGTCTGTCGATTGCTCACAGAACTCGTCCATTCTCATAACAGCAGCAAAAACTAACATACATACCTCGCCATGTTCAAATAAATCATGGCTTAAGGGATTTGTCATCTGATGTTGCTTGTCAAGATTTCATTGATACCTTGGACAAAGGAAACCGTCATCCCATTTAGTGAAAAAAAAAAAAATAGCCAGTTACGAGACATTGAGTTTTAATCTTAATAGACAAGAAGTATTTTGGAAAACATTGGGTCCTTTAATAAATATAGTATTCAGTGGTTAAGAAGAAGTGGATATTATATATAAATTAGAAAGAACTGAGAGCACAAAACTCCTCCCAGGTAGCTGGAACATTGCTATTAAATCTGTTAATAGCTCCATGATGAAGTTACCATCACAATATGATTCCTTGACCCTGGAAACTCACAACTGGCACATCATGAATAATGTTGATATCATGATTAGTTACAGTTAATGGCGGTTATCTGGCTTACCACCAAAATGGAACACCTCCTGAAAATTTCAGCAAAATCCGTCCAGTAATTATTATGTAATCTTGCTAACAAACAAACATGCATCTGCAAAAACATAACGTCTTTGGGGGAGGGAATAAAGGTATGTAATGTATGTGAATGCTATGTTCATCAAAATGCTTTTGTGACAAAGGCTCCGACGGCAAACGTGAGGTTATGAAAATTAATGTGGAAGACATTGCCAATATGTGAACCAACATGGACACAGCCAATGCTTACACTGTGGATGTTTCCACTGATCTACTTTTTTAAAATTTTGTGCATATTTGAGTTAAATGGCCGATATACTTGCATTACGTTTTTTTTTAGCATACTATTTAGCTTTCTTTTGTTTATGACCCCTGTAGTGTTGCTTATGTTCTAAAAGATAAGTGAATTACAAGAAGAAGAAAAAAATGATACCAATGGCATTAACGATTCTGCTCATCAACCCAAAACTTAAACAATTCCTGCTGATTTCCTGTGAGGAAAAGGACTGATTCATAGAGCTTTTCACTGGCAGTGATCTCAAACATCACTCTTGGAAAATAAGCATCTTTTTGTTGAAAATTAAAAACACAATTTTGACAACATCCCCCTCCTGATTTGATTTTTGACTCTTTGGTATCATTTCTGCTGACTGCCCCTGATCAGAGCATGACAACCTTCATTTGCAAAGCATGCAGAACAGCAGCGAAGGAATTTTAACAATTCCTTTGCTTAACGCAAAAAGACTAATGATATGAATTCCTTTAGGGTTCTTCTTTGTTTACAGCCACGCTCTATTTCAGACCACTTCACTTTCTCATGCTGCTGTTATGTTGCACATTCATAGCGCACTTGACCCTCTCCTTCCCGCTCATATCCCCGCCCTCAAGTGAAGGTAAAGCTGAATAAGGTCCGAGTTTATCACTCCAAACCGTACCAAACTGTCCCAAACCAAACCAGACTACTCCGTGGAAATGAGGCTGTAGTGTGACAAGAGCTCTAACAGTGTCTCACACAGACTGTGAATAGAGGTGGATCAGGGGTACTCAGTAGCTGGATGGTTTTTGTACATTAGCTGTTATAAACATACTGTCATGAAAAGTAATGGCCATCAGACTGCACAACTTCTCACTGGGGGAGGGGAAGTAACAGGAAGACAGAGGACGGGAAGGAGCAGTAGCCAGCACCAATATCTTAATTTTTATTTTTATTAATTTGATTTATCAATTTACATTTGTATCTGCTAGTTTTTACTTGTTCACTTTCTGATATCCTGTGTTCTTTTACACCTGTGTACTGCACATCACTTCTGGAATCTTAATTTTCCTGAATGAATCTTCAAGAAATTATTAAAGTTCAATCTGGTTTAATCTAAACTAAATGGAGTATAGAAACCTGAGGCAAAATATGACCTTTTTGTGACCTTCAACAAGTCTGCACTCGTGTATGGCAAGATGGAGACGGATCAAACATTTTACCAAAGGAAAAAATAGACATTAGAAGGGCAAATCTCATTTATAATTTATCCAAACAGATTGAAAACATCCACCTCTGGTCCTATTAGTTATTCAAATGCAGAATAGGACAGTCAAAATGCTCGAGAATGAGGAAAGGAAACTGCACCACCGTGCAAATCTAAGGCCACACACACTAACCCAGCCATCTTGTATTCTCCATTATTCTCTCAAATTATTGATGGCTACATACAGTAGAAAGCTCTTAGCAGCAGGCCATAGTTTCTAATATACCATTACATAAAATGTGAAGACAGGCTGCTTCAGCTTCAGGTCAATAGCTGCTTTTTAAAAAGGGCTGCAGAAGAAAAAAAAAGACAATATAATTTAGACAGAATGCTCTCCTGGAATACATGGAGTAGTCCGGGAAAGTATACTGAGTTTTTCTTTTTAAAGATATTTTGACATTAGAACTGGGCAATTTATCAAGTTACTGTCTCCAACAATAACTAAAACTGAATATCCATCCATCATCTATACCCCTTATCCATTTCAGAGTCATGCAGAGCTTAGCCTAGCTGACATTGGATGGAAGGTGGGATCCTGAAACGGTCACACAGCAAGACGGACAACCATTCACACTCACGTCCATATCTATGGACAATTTATCATCAATGTCAAGAGAGCATGTTTTTGGTCTGCGCGAAGAAACCACAGTGCCCAGAGACAACCCATACATGTGTGAGGAGAAGACCAAACCAACGGGGGGGGGGGGGGGGGGGGGGGGGTTCAACTATAGCAACCTTCTTGCTGTGAGACATAGGGATGTACATCGTTATGATTTTATCGATACCGATACTCTTATCGATACTCCTTATCAGTATCGATACTTATCGATACTCTTATCGATACTACAACACGGAATTTTGTGTGAAAAATAAAGACTTTAGAAGATATTATAAGATTCAGCCTCTTTTATTACCACAAGGTGATAATAAAGCTTCAACAGAATAGAAGTAATGTATTACAAATGCTTCTCAGAGGCAAAAAGAAAGCTAAGGAGATGGCAAAACCCCTTTATGTCACCCAACAGACTGCATGTACATGCGTGTACATGCAGACCCATAGATTTTGTGCTAGTGAACTGATGCTGTAAAGATGACTACTAGGGCTCTCACTTTATATTAGATAGTCATATAACCTTTCGAATATGGGGATAAATATCCGTAACCGAATAGTAAATAAATATTCAAATATAAAATATTGAGTGTAGCAGCACATCAGGGCGCCTGGAGCAGTGGACCGTTTCACCCAACCGAGGGCGCTGTGAGCGCAGCTTGACCCTCAGTCACATCCGGTGCTCTCTTGGCCTCACTAAACAAAGAGACTTTCCGCTCCGAGCAGGCATTATTAGCTCTGATTCATCTGAAGAGAGCCGTGCCGTCGGCTTTTCATCCAAATGATATGGCCGAGTGCAGCAGGGCTTCGTCAAGAGTTTAACCCCGTGTGACTGTGTTGCTTTTGGCAGGGTTTTTACCGAAGGGGCGGATAATAGAGTCTCTGTCGGTGCTGCAGTCTTTAGTGTTAGCCGGGCTGCTAACTCTACTCGTGTTGCTATAGCAATCAAACAGCCCGCACTCCTTTAGCTTTATACTATGCACGCGCTCCAAGTGTTTGGTGATGTTGCTAGTATTTCCCCCCCTTGGACGCAACTTCTCTCTGACAAAGAGAGTTTTCATTGGCTTTGCTAAAGTGAGCTCAAACCTTCGAGCGATCAACCCTCATTGACATGCTTGAGCCGGGCGGCGGTAGTGTCATAACTACGTGACAGCTGAAGAAACGGTCAAGTACCGATAACGGTACCGTTTTTCCCCAAGTGTGGACCGGTACATAAAAGTACCGGTCCACGGTATACATCCCTAATGAGACACATGCACTACTTGCTGCGCCTACCTTAAAATATATATTTTTCAATATATTTCTCTGACACAGGGCATGCTGCTCTTTATCCCATCCATCATCATTTAGATTTGTACAGTTATTCCAGTATAAAATGATGGGTAGAACAAAAAGAACCACAGAAAAAGTTAACAAGTTTGATGAGAATATTTTGGATAAGTGTTTGAAAAGTGCAATTACAGATTAAGCGATTCATTCTTTGGATCGTCATAAAATCCAGAAAATTTGGTTAAAAACTGAGAGCTGGTTATCAGATACATAAAAAATCTGATTTAGTTTTAACCCACAAACTTTCATAGTATTTCAAATATGACTTGGTGATACCCACAAGGCTTGGTAATTCTATTTTCCTCTCTGGTGTTTGAGAAACTCAAAATCTTCATGCCGCCCTCACTTTCACACTGGAAAAAGGAACTGACATTATTTGACCAGGGAAAGGACAATAGCTTTTGGCAAGAACAAAATAATCCAATCTGAAAGTATACAGGGAAAGTACTGCAAGAGTGAAGCTTATAGAAATGGTTATTTGTTTTTGTATAAAATCAGATTAATTAGAGCAGATGGACAGTAACCGTTATCAGAAACCTACTGAGTTAAAACTGTGCACAGATGGATAATTTGGTTTTCTTAACGTAAAACCACGATATGGTGAAAAAAGATAAGCAAAAATAAAGAAACTGCTCATTCTGAAGTCATACTTAAGTGTTTCTTTTTAAAGAGATATTTAAATGCTCTGTAAAAAAAAAAACTGTAGTTAGAACTAACAGTTTTCTGCCACTTCACAAAAGAGTCTTTATGAAATGGCTATACTAATGAGAAATTCTCATTTATTAATTTTCTTTACAGTGCAAGTATACTATGAGCAAAACCAAATTATTTTAAAACCTACAGTATGGAAACTAGGGATGGGATGAAATATCGTTTGAAAATATATCGCGATACAGTACGTGACAAAATGCTTCCGAGTTTGAAAAAAATGATCGCAAAATAAAGACGTCGCGTCCGGTAATAGCGCATGTGACCAGAAGTGACAACATCAAACATTAGAACCAGCTACCCTGCCTCCAAAAAGCCGAATGATGGAGTTGAATTTGGTCGAAATTGGGGACACTCCACCTGGATACAAGTCATCTGTCTGGCAGTATTTTGGCTTTCTCATTAAAAAAGACGAAGACGGCGAAAATGAGCCTACCGCTCATTAGCATACACTCTCTCTAACCTCTGTAGGGTTAGAGAGAGTGCTATTGTTTGTGTTTGGCCTGTTAGGCCTTGTGTTTTCCTGTGTGCAACTCAAACAAAAATAAATAAGTTGTAACTACACAGTAATATTTTTTTCTTTTTTACTTTTTTGATATTGTATCGTGACGCATCGTATCGTGACCCGGGCATATCGAGGTGCAGCGTATCGTGACTTTAAGTGTATCTCCCCATCCCTAATGGAAACAAAACATGTCCTATATTGCCTGGTTTATTGTCAAAATCTCCTGCATGCCGTCCAAATTGCACTAAAACGTTGGCAACAAATAGAATGGAGTTGTTGGAATATTACCAAGGACAATTAAGACTTTACACTTTTGGATTAATCTTGCAAAGCAGCTGGATCCACCAGATTCCCCAATGCAAAGCCTTCAGCTGGTGGCCTTGTCCCCGGGTCAGAAAATGACAGAGCCAATCAGAATCCTTAGAGGAGAGACAGACAGTCCCTAGTAACAGGCTTTATTTGTGATGACAGCAACCCATAAATAAAAATGGATTTTTTTGCTTGTACCCTACGTGCTGATCATGCTGGTCATGTAGAAAGTAGAGACAACTTAGGAATATATCCAACCACAGCTACTTTGGTTATTTGGAAAGGTTGGATGAGTTCAGTGGGACAGCCAATCAAAGCTGCCTTAGCTTCATGGCTTCAAGATGATAAGATAAGATATAGCTTTCTTAGTCCCACAGAGGGAAATTCCAGCATATGCTATGTTAAAAGTTGTGGAGCGATCCAATCAGAGCTGCTCTCTTTATGAATAGATATGTTCATGTAGAGCAGGTTCACTGTTTGTTGTCAGTTCTGGTATTGTAACCGAGATGCTCTGCCAGGTAGCCTAAATAAAAGGTGACTGCATTTCACACAAAAGTTAAATTAGTTTCTGCTGATTTATACACTCAAAATTTACCAGCATTCTGTAAAGGGTTATAAGATGCTTCATTTTATCCAAGTGTTAAACATGACCAGAAATTCAAGGAAACATAAAAATGTCTTACACTTTACACTTCGTGTTTTAGTCGATTAAATTAACAGTAGATTTTGTTAAAATGTTCTGAAATTGCATCAACTATAACCACACTAAAATGAATGCCTGAAACTCAGAGACACTTTAAGTAAAGACTAAAACTAAACTAAAAAGTGTTATCAAAATTACCACTGATAGAAGTTTTCATATTCGCTGATACAGATATTAGCCTTTGAAGCAATCACCTGTGATACTAGCACTATTCAGACATTCAGCATCCCTGTATAGTACACATCTGTGGTAGTATTCATCAACTGGTCTGGGGCCACATCAGGGTCCACCACACCTGCCCTTCTGGCCAAAAGTATACTTTCAAATTCTTAAAGTGTAAGGTAGATAAATCTTTTTTTGTTGCATCCCCTTAATAAACGCAACCCCCGTAACAGGTGTGATTGAAACAGTTCTATCAGAAATTTCTTCATGTTTAACACCAGTATTTAACCAGGTGAGCCAGTAAACCAAGTTGAACCCAGTGATGGGAAACACGGCAGACCCAGAAAAAAAGCAAAAATATATGTTTTTTTTCCCCTGTGGTTAGCAGTAATGGGTGATATTAATTTATTTTTTAAGGCTAAAAACATGTTCAATTGCAAAAAAAATTAAAAGTATTAATTATTAATGGTCTGTCTATGGTCAGGGCAGTGGGGAGGACTTTTAGTGACTCCGAAGTTGGATGGCAAAAGTATAAAAGAGGAAAACTGCAGCATCTTTACTGGACATAAATATTGACATAATTTAACTGTTTTTAAAATCTGCCCTCAAAAAATTACCCTTGTTAAAATGTATGCCATCCAGATGGATGCAAAGGACATTCTCTAGATAGAAAAACTGATATTACCATTTTCAAGTGCGTGCATGTTTCTTTATAGCAATAAAACACCAATGATCTCAAAGGGCTAATTTTGTTTATGATTTTTGCAATTCAGACAGTACGTAGAGATTTGATTTTTGGTTAAGAACTGGCCAATATTCACATCCTTGAACTCATACAATTGTTTGAAACAGCATCAATCAGGCATCAATTTTTGATTTCAATTAGAATCAAATGAACATGCAGAATGTGGTAAATGATATATTGTGTACACCATTTTACTAAAAACAGATTTGATATTAAGCCCATTTCGTCCAATCCAACCTGGGAAGCACGGCTCCAACAGATTGTGGGTTATTGGTAATTAAATGTCATCAGCTTCAAGATCTAGTTCCATAATTGTTGATATAAGTATTCTTATTTAATAGTATGTTCCACAAACATCACATTTTCTATCAATCTCAAGAACAAAAACATTTAAATGTTTCATGTTTAGGTTTTCATTGACTTGTGCTACAACATGCTGAGCTCATTTGTAGGTCATGTCCTGTTTGTAGTGTAAATAAACTGAACCAGAGTGAAGTCAAGGCTGTTTTGACAGCAGAGCTTTTCATGCTCACAATGACAATCACACATGGAGGATCTGAAACTACTGCAAATCCACTTGAGAGGAAAACGCAGCAAAGTGAACTAAATCTACTTAGAAAATTATTCACAGAATGGGAAATCAGCTCGAAAAATTTGCATGTGAGGTTCAAATATGACTAAATTCAAAACAATAAAGTCACTATGAAGCTAATAAATGCCACAAAACAGTATTGATGACTTATGTAACCCCTCTGGATGTAAAGATTGCCTTCACTTGTGGGAAAATGTGAGGAATGCAAGCTTTGGATTTGTTTACAAGAAGCCACCAAGAAACTAGGCTATAGGCTTTACACCAAGCAGAATAACTGTTAACCTGGTAACTACTTAAATGGCATGGCATTTATGTTTGTATATTAATGATTATGACCAAAACATCTTGTTCATACATGATCTTTAAGCCCTCTCAGTGATCAGAGTTGATGAAAAACAGCTTTGGTGTCCAAGTGTTTTTATATAACATGTACAAAAGCAGTGTTTCCTCACACTGGCACAAGATAACAAGAGAGGGCTGTAAAATTATTCTAAAATAATAAAAATTTTTGTAATTTGTTAAAAGGGGCATATTTTACACAACTCTTTAAGAAAACACACACAAAATAAGTTTGGTTTGAAAACACAGCCAGTCAATCTGTAAGATTTGTTCTATTATGAGGGTCAAAAAGATCCTTAAATCACAAGTTTGAATATAATTCCACTAATGTAGGGGTTAGGCCTGTGCTCAAAATATCAATACAACAAAATATCGTCACGCACTCCTTCAGGATACGAGTAACGACACAGATTCCACAGAATCGATACTGCCTAAATATTTTGACAGTTGTTGTCAATACACTTTGGCTAATGTTAACAGTGGCACAGTTCAAGGTAGAAGACGAGCTACCTAATGAAGCACATGTTCTAAATTTGAACTTAGGTCTACCATCTTTGAGGATCTGAATTTATGTCTCTCAAGTTGTAGAACCACTTAAAACTCATCCTTGTTCTTTTTCTTCTTATAAGAAAAACTAAACTTCAAGAATTTTGTTAAAAGCGTACTCAATGTTCACAATTTACATGTATCGGGGCCTTAGTATCAGGATACGCATCATGAGATTGTTGGAAATACCCAGCCCTGGTAGAGATCTGCTGCTCTGTGAAGCTGCATCCTGCTGGGGTCCTACGTCCCTATTAATGTTATTTAGGAGTCACAAGCAGAAAAGTTTATTGTCCCCTGTTTACAATCGGTTATTTTCATGCAATGCTCAAAATCTCAGAACACATTCAGGGTGTTCAATCTTCACCCCTGGACAAACTGCAGCCCCTAGTCTAAAATGGCCCACAGCATATTTGTGTAGATAATGAAGAGATGAACAAATTACATCTATCTGCAAATTATGAGGGGTGAACGGATATCAGTGCAGCTGAGCCTTTCTTACAGAAGTGGAGCTTTAAAAAGCCAACAAGACATGCTTAAATATAAATTCAGCAATAATCTAAAAAAAAAAAAAAAAAACAGTGGATGCCTTATGTTAGGATTTTGCTGATTTCCAATATTCCTCAATGCCAATATCTTTAAAAAAAGATTTCTTGAACAGATATGTTTACTTGTTATTAAGAGTAGAGTCTGAACTTAACTGAACTGTTCCTCTCATTGTGAAAAGTTATTGTCTTAGAAACAAATGTGAAACAACACATTATTTCATTCTCTTAAAATGACAAACGCAGACATTTAGTGTAAATAAGGTGAGACACCGTGGTAAATTCATCACGTCTGTCAATTTTTCAGCTGCAAATGGGATAAACAGAATGGGATGCATAATGCTAGATTTTTGCAGATATACCAATATTTCTGAGCTCGTTATTGCAAATAGTTTGTCAAGAGCACCAAGCCTTCATGTTACTGAATTTGACCTGCTCCTTCATGGTGACTGTGGTCAGAACAAATGTCAAGCAAGAAAAACATTTTCTTTAATAAATGATACTTTTGATCAATAAGAGCCAACATTTAGTGATGAGGTAAATTATAAGTACATTTTTTTTAAATATTACAGTCAGTATATGAGAAATACAGGGCGAGTTTGTACAGTCAGAATATTAGTTACAAATACGAGTCATTTTAACACCCTGATGGCAATTTCACTCCAATTACCTGTATCAATTAAGGCAATGGTTCTCAGACCAATTTAGACCAAAGCCATCAGCCCAAAATCTCAAAACTAATCAAATATCCAATAATAAATGACACTTTTAATGTAAAAAAGCAGACATACAGTGTGAAGAAAAACGTTTGTCACATTTGTTCAATCTGCCAATATTGCAGCCAATATATGTGATAGAGCCAAAATAACAGCTGCAAATATGCCACTGGTACCATCATACCGAAATATAACGAATCCCAAACAAACAGGGTTATTTGCAAATATTCATATTATGTTCATGACAAATGTATCCCTACTTAATCTCCTACACACTGTCCAAATTGTACTAAAACAGAAACACTGCCAGAGCTTTAATGGATTTTCTAACTCTTTTATGCACCTGTCTTGTAAAAAAATATTCTTGAAAAAGGCTTCTCTGTTTATTGATAAAACTAGAATCCTTCTGTTCTTAAAATCTGGACAACTTCATACCAGATTACTACAAGTTTGTGACTTTTACCAGCTTCAAATCACTGTGCTGCTTTTAACTTTACTGGAGGTTAAATAAAAGTTCTGAAAACCTATTATGACAAATCATAAACAGACATGTGTGTTGATATTCGCGTGGTGTCGAATTACCAACAATTATTCTGCAAACAAAGTCCAAAATGGGACACCAAGACAAAGGTGTCCATCAGATCAGTACAAAAGCACCAACGTGGTCCAGGAGACCTCCCTCCCCACAGGACAGGCACTCTCCCCTAATCCAACCCACAGACCACGTGTTGCATGCTCCAGCTCCATCACTGACTGACAACCCGCCCTGCTCCCTCTGCAGACACGTTTTCCACTTTATTAACCCACAGCGACCAGACAACCTGTTGATACTTCCACCTTTAGAGACTCAAAGCCAAACATCCACCTGCCTCCTCTGTAGACAGCCCGACTTCATGGCTAATCAGGCTAACTTTAGCCGGCCTGTCTGCACTGCTTGTAGTGTGTACGGCTAGTTAGGCTAGCATGTGTGAGGCTAGCTTGATGCGCACTACATGGGCTGGGCAAGTGGAGGAAGCAGCCTCTATGGACGCGGTGCTGTGGCTCGGAAATATGGGCCGGTGTTGTGGTTCGAGGGGTTACCGTGTTGAATGGTGGCTTACACCTTAATGGGTCTGTGGTTACGGTAGAAAATAGCCAAAACAATTGCCTCTTCCTTTTGTTTTATTGTGGATTTAAAGTTTTAAGTATACTTAAAAGATTATTTTAGAGAAAATAGCAGCACAAGAGGGACATTTTTCGCAAGGAAAATAGGCGTTTAAACTGAGTTTAACTACGACAACCACAGGCGGGTTCTGCTTGAGAACACCAGTTAACACGGTCACTCGTTAGTCCATAACACCAGTTAGGAAGTGGTACCGTGCTCTAACAAGATAAAGCTAAATAACGTAAACGGTTATTCTAATCAACAAAATACTTGTTCTTGTGCATGACTACTGTCTAATCTCCCATCCACAGCCCCCCACCCTTAGTAACATCCTCCAAAAAATAAGGTCAACTCCAAAAAAAAAACACAATTATCAAGACACGTGTCAACAAATGTCGACATTTGAAGAAGTTATCCGCCATTTTCTCCATTTTAGCGCGGCCACTGGCGTCATAAATCCATATGAAATGAGCTGGCAGGATAATCCATGTATTATTATTTTTTTAAATCGCCTGTAACGTGAACACACATCATGGTGGAGCCAGTCTCAATGGCTGCTGCCGCTGTCTGACTTCACTAGCATTAGCAGAGCTCCGCCGTCCTCCTCTGCCGCCGATTATTCAAGCAGCGGGGATGTCGAAATTTAACTTCGGACACGACGCACAAGTTCAGGGCGTTGTCACCGAGGCCGCGTCCGCGTCCCGTCCCGCTTACCTTCGCTCTCTGGCCGGAGGCTGGGGGGCTGCTGAGGCGGCGCTGCGCAGTGAAGAGGTCCCGGGGAAGAAAGAGACTCCGCTCCGATGGCGGTAAAAGGGGAGAGAGATCCCGCCGCCTGCGCTCATATACATCTGACGTCATCACGTAAACCGGCAGTCACCGGGGCAACGCTGCCTCGGGGAGGGGCAGCAGCGCGGGTGCCCCTACAGGGGGGAGAGATGAGGGTGAGGAACCAGAGTTTTCATCAGGGAGGGACAAGTTTGGGTACCAGGAGGGTCACATTAGGTTTGTCTTCTCTGCGAGAGAGACTTGCAGCAAATTTTAGGATTCTGTCAGAAAGACTTGAAGCCAGAGTGATTTACAAGCCCAGTTCCAATGAAGTTAGGACAGTGTGTAAAACCGAAATAAAAGAAAGCAATGATCTGCTAATCCTTTTCGACCTACAGTATATTCAGTTGAAGACACTACAACTGATACACTATTTTTATCTTTTTTTATTGAAATGATTAACTCCTTTTGTATTGTTAAGCATTGCATCACCTTTCTTTTTAATAACACTTTAACTGAAGACACGAATTGTTGAAGCTTTGAAGGTAGAATTCTTTCCTATTCTTGCTTAATGCACAACTTCAGTTACTTCACCCGGGGTCTCCATTATTGTACTTTACGCTTCATAATGCACCACACATCATCATTAGGAGACAAGTTTGGACTCCAGCAGGTCAGTCCAGTACCTGCACTCTTTTATTAAAAACCCACGCTGCTGTGTGTCTCCATTGTCTCACTGAAAAAAGCAGGGACATCGCTTGGATGGCAGCATATGTTGTTCCAAAACCAGTTTGCACCTTTCAGCATTAATAATGCTTTTACAGATGTGCAAGTTACCCATGCCATCAGCACCACCACCACCATCATAGGTACTGTCTTTTGACCTTTGCTCTGTTACCAGTCTGGATGGTCCTTATCCTCTTTAGCCTGGAAGACACCACGTCCATGATGTCCGAAAACAGTCTGAAATGTGGACTGAGACCACAGCAGACTTTTCCACTTTGTCTCAGTCCATCTCAGTAAAACTAAGTCCCAGAGAAGCTGGTGGTCTTACTGGGTTTTGTCGATGTTTGGTTTTGTTTTTTCCTGGCAGAGTTTGATTTTGACCTTGTAGATGTAGAGATAAACTGTGTTAACTAATCCCACACTGTGCTCCCCTGACAGTGGCCTAGTTTGGAATTTTTTTTTTTTACCCCTCTCCTTTCCTCTTGTTTTACTTTTCTGCAAGCACTTTGAGTTACATATGGTGTAGGAAAGTGCTATATAAAAAATAAAGTTTGATTGATTGACTGACAGTGGTTTTCGGAGGTGTTTCTGAGCCCACGCGGTGATATACTTTACAGAATGTTGCTGGTTTTTGATGTAGAGGTTGCCTGAGGGATCGAAGATCATGGGCATTCAATGTTAATTTTCAGCCTTGCTGCCTCCATGGAGCGATTTCTCTGGATTTTCTGAACCTTTAATGCTGTTATGGAATGTAATTGTACGTTGAGAAATGTCGATGAACTGTTTATTTGTTTACGCAGCTGTTCCTCACCCCATTATTTGTGAACAACTGCACCTTTCACTGAAGCTCCTTTGATACCCAATCATGACCCTCACATGTTTCCAAATAGCCTGTTCACCTGTGGTGTTTCAAACACGTGTTTGTGTAACAATAATCAACTTTCCGTCTTCCAGAGCTTTTTTGGAGCATGATCCAGGCATGAACAATGAAGTTTATCACCCTGAACATTAAATATCTTGGCTTTAGAGTGTATTCAATTGAATATAGACTGAAAGGATTTACAAATCATCATATTCTGCTTTTATTTCTGTTTTATTCAACGTCCCAGCTTCATTGGAGTTGGGCTTTGTAGTAAATGTTATCATGACAGGATAGTGTGGTGATATGAAGTGTTAAGTAACTTAGCTGAAACTTTAAAATATTACCATCATTAATAACGGGAGCTAAACAGGCACTAAACAGACCGCTGAAAAGAAATTCACCATTATTTTCTAAAGAGGTAGTTTGTAATCAAATTAGATAAGCAAGTTATTTACATGAGTATGATATTGGGTATAACATTCATAAACTCAACGTAAAAGTGCATCACTCATGAAGATTAAACCTCTTACTCATTTGGAAATACATCCTAAATTTATGTTTCTTAAGAAAGGGCCACAAAATTTATAATAAATTAAATATTATACAAGAAACATTGTATTTCTCCATCAGTTTATTGCCCTATAAATGAGTTAAAGTCTAAGAAAGAATGAGTCTGATCCATTTATTCGTTTATTCACACTGGCTCATTCTGACACCAGTATAACTGAACTGCTGCAGGAGATAAGAGTCTGGTTTTTCTGTCACTTCTGGAGAAGCTGCTGCGGCTCTCACTCTGATTAAAGATAGTGAAATATTTAATTGGCACTTGTCTGACTGGTGCATGTGCCAGCTGTTCATGGCCAGCTCGGCGATTAACTTGGGTGTGATCACACTCACAGCTTACTCTTTTTAATTTGCCTTGGTGCATTTTTGCTTGTTTGCCAAAGTTTATCTGAAGCAAACATTATTAATCAAAAGCAGCCCGAAAAGTGGACACTGTGGTGAATCAGTCAAGTGGAATAGTTATATTTTTACCCAGAATACTTCAGTGCATTAAGGACATGGATATTATTTTGCGCTCATAGTGTTGATCAAGACTTCCCCTCTGGTGTTGTTGCTGGATTAGATGAGCAAAGAAACATTAACATTAACAACTAGAAAAGCACTCGAAGAGCGCAGACCTCCGCTAGCGCCACAGTCCTCACCCATATTGTGATTTTTACCATAAATATTAGTCCTACCTTTATTTCATCTCAATATTTAGATTCCTTGACCATGAAAAAATATTAATTAGCAACTGGATCCATAATGATATCTATTTTAGTACAGTAGTTATTCACCAAAATCACATTTTTCGTCATGGCGGCCAGACGCTGATCCAGATCAACACCAATATTGAATCAGTTCTTCCTTTTCCCATGCTGAACATTTCCTGAAAATTGTATCAAAATCCATCCATAACTTTTTGAGTTATTTTGTTCACAGACAGACAAACTCTCCCGAAAACATACCCTCCTTGGCGGAGGTAATTATCAGTGCAGAATCATTAATGGTGATAAGATAAGCTTCTTCTTTGCTCATCTCACACCCTGGCAAATAAAAGGGAAATGAATGTTACTTCTGCATGTATGAACAAAATTATTTTTACATATACAATTCAGGAACTTCAATGAATTTTAAGAATAACATACCCAAATGTTTTCCTAGAAATTTGCTCTAATCACAATCAGAAACAAATCCTAAAAATGTCCAGATTTTTCCTGAGTGAGCTGCACCTGTGGAGAAATACACCAAGATTTTTAGACTCAGATTTTACCCAGAAATGTTCCTGCTGGTTTCTTGCATCACCACGTCATTGCTTAATTGGCAAACTGGAAGAAATCGATTTGCTAAGCGGAACAAGTGGAAACAAACAAGTCAATAATTTTCCGGGCCTTATACCCAAATAATATGTGAGAAACTGTGGATTTAGTGTGTGAAAGAAGCTCGTCAGAATGTTTCACAATTTACCCTTTCATGCATGAATTACTAAATTGCAAAGAAATACTTATTTCAATACTTCTCTTTACTTTCAAACAAGTTAAAAATCACGGTCATTTTTTCTAATGTCATGTTTGTAGTCGTTTTGCATCTGTCCACTGCACTGTGCATCAACATAGAAATTTAGTGGACCTTAATCAAGATGCACAAACACATCTTTGTCAAACATTTATTGCAAGTAAATAAAAGAAGAAGCAAAATATGATGTTTATTTATGATTGTTGTTAAATCAAACTATTAACTTGCGAATTACGCCAAAATCTAAAATAAAAAATATGAAATTATGTGATTTGTGATTATGTCAGAATTTCCTACTGGGAACTCGGTGAAACTTCACCACCCCCGAGTTGACAATTGAAGATGGATGCCCCCAGTGTGAACAGTTATTTAGCTCCTGTAATAATCAATTTATTTGTACTTCTGACTGGGGTGTGTTGCTCTAGATCAGCTGTATACACAGTATTGTTAGACTTATATTTACAAAAATGCTGCCACAGTGATAATCACATTCTTCATGTGATATTTGTGAACAACAACACAGGGCATGCTAAAAACAACAATAGCCTGGTAGATCAGCACGTTTTTTTCTGACTTCAACTGGAACGCCGATAAGTCAGAGATGATGTCACTCCCAGTTCCGAGGTTACTGGAGCGCAGCATTACGACAGTCGTCGCGCAGGCTTATGGGTAGCAGAGTCTTAATGTCACTGGTAATAGATTCTCCTCATAGCACCTTAAGACATGGTGAAAACTCTTCTGATTGGAAATTTGGGTTTTTCTTGAAAGTGTCGTGGGGTTATTCAACCACGTGAAAAGCTAAAATTTTACTTATAATGCCTTGAATTTTTTTAACTTTCTCGTACAGCCTGCAGTTTGACTCTATGGAAGCTTTAGGGAAGGATATAACAATAGAGCTAAAACCCCATTCAGACAATTAGAAAATAAACGAAAAAAGTCCTGATTCAAACAGGATGAGCTGCCTCTTTGAATATAAAGATTAGGTTTTTACCCAGCCTTTACCTGAAAATGACATGAAATCTTCTTTTAGTGAAGAATAATAAGGAAAAGTCAATCATTTCACACATTTCATGACATTTTCTGGAAATTTTGTGGTTTCATATGTGAAAAGAGCTTAGGAGGTAAATTTCGGGGTAAAGTCTGACAGAAAACCCTGCTGTTTGCATTTATGGTACATCTATATGGGGAATTTCAGGCTTTTTCTGCATGTGTGAATGGGGTTTAATCCAGATCTGTAACTTATTCTCAGTATTTACTGAGTTTTTAAAGGGCCTTATGTATCCAAAGGTCGTTGATTCATGCAGAAAATCTGAGCTATGTAAAAAGGACACCCTCAGTGATGACACATCTGAAATCCTCCGCTGAACTCATAAAACCCGTCTCTGTGCTGACCCAGACCAGAGCCAGAGGCAGCCTGTGAGGATTTCAGCCTGATTCATCCATCAGCAGCAGCAGCCTCGCTGACGGTAACACCCGGCACGCTGCTCGCCCTCTTCTCTCTCTGCCGCTCGGATATCTGGCTCCAGCCCAAAGGTCACATCTGTCATCCTACGCTCCCCCAGCAGAGGAAACGTTCCCACGTGTGTCTCCATGTCAGAGAGTCAGGAGTGAATATTTCCCTGAGTCATGGCTGCCAGCATGAGGAAGAGACTGGAGCAAACAACAGGAGGTGTGCAGGGATGGTTTTCTGACCATGTGATGATACTTCAGTTCGGATACAGAGCTGATGATAAAGTTTTAAGTCCAAATGTTTTTAGTATTAACTGCAGATGGTATATAGAGAGACACTGCCAGCTCTGCTCACATATACTGCATACTGAGAGCTTGAATAAATAAGCACATAACTCAATAACGTGATCAGAAAACAATTTTATTTCATGGATGAAGTTCATATCATAAAGAAGAAAAGCTGTTAAAAGTGGCCTCCCTGATTTAGGCTGTGAGCAACTTAAGAAGCACCAAGATATCACGCAGTTCAAACAAGAGCATGCCTTTTTTTTTTTAACACAGAGTGACTTAAATGCAGCGTCTTGTCTGAGTGGCTGCCAAATTAAGCCCAGTATATGTGCAAATATGTGAAATACATCTCTTGAATTATCTTGTATTGTGTTTTATTATCATGTACATAACTTAAAATAAAAAATCACATCTTGATTCATTAAAATATTTAAGGTAAACCTGAAATATACAATCTTGTGTCTTTAATCAAAACAAACAGTGATAAACAGATAGTTTAAAGTAAGCCTACATGATTAACACGTGGACAAAATTGTTGGTACCCCTTCCATTAAAGTAAGAAAACCCACATAGGTCATTGTAATAACTTGAAACTGACAAAAGTAATAAGGAAAATTTACTGAAAATTAACTGGTGAAATTCAGACATTGCTCTTTAATTGTGGTTCCACAGAATTATTTAAAAAACAAAATATTGAAACTGGCCTGGACAAAAATGATTGTACCCTAAACTCAGTATTTTGTTGCACAACCTTTAGAGGCAATCACTGCAACAAGGCAATTTCTGTAACTCTCAGTGAGACTTCTGCACCTGTCGACAAGGTTTCTGTCCCACTCCTCGTGAGCAAACTGCTCCAGCTGTCTCTGGTCTTAAGGCTGTCTTCTCCAGACTGCATGTTTCAGCTCCTTCTACAAATGTTCAATAGTATTTAGATCAGGGCTCATAGAGGGCCCCTTCAGAATAGTCCAATGTTTGTTCTGAGCCATTCCAAGGTGTTTTAGCTGTGTTTTATGTAATGTGCTGCGACTGTGACCAAGCTTTCTGACACTGGGTAGCACAATTTGCTCCAGAATGCTTTGATAGTCTTGAGATATCATAGTACCCTGCACAGAGTCAAGACACCCTATGCCAGATGCAGCAATGTAGCCCCAGAACATAACTGAGCCTCTTTCATGTTTCACAGAAGGTACAGTGTTCTTTTCATTGTATGCTTCATTTTTGCATCAGTAAACATAAGAGCTGATCTACCAAAAAGCTCCAGTTTTGTCTCATCTGTCCAATGGACATTCTCCCAGAAGCGTTGTGGCTTATCAGAGACAGCTGGAGCAATTTGCTCAAGAGGAGTGGGCAAAAGTCTCATTGAGAGTTCCAGAAATTGCCTTGTTGCAGTGATTTCTTCTAAGGATTGTGCAATAAAATATTGAGGTTTGGGTACCATCATCTTTGTCCAGGCCAGTTTCATTTGTTTGTTTTTAAATGATTCTGTTGAACCACAATTCAACAGCAATGTCTGATTTTCATTTGTTAATTTTCAGCACCTTTTTATTAATTACCCCCCCAGGATGTTATGTTATTGCTGGCGTCTGTTTGTTAGTTAGTTAGTTAGTTTGTTTGTTTCTCTGTTAGCAAGACAGCTCAAAAAGTTATGGACGGATTTTGAAGAAATTTTCAGGAAATGTCTGGACTGGGACAAGGAACAAGTGATTCAATTTTGGGAGTGATCCAGATCACTGTCTGGCCATGACCAAAAATGTGATTTTCATGAATAACTACTGAACTAAAATAGATATCATGATGAATCTAATTGCTCATGGTGTGTTTTCATGATCAAGAAATTTAAATATTTAGATGAAATAAATGTAGGACTAATATTTATGGTGAAAATCCCAATATGTGTGAGGACTGTGGCGCTGGCGAAGGTCTGTGAGTTTTTTTCTTTTATCAGTGGGAGGGTACCAATAATTTTGTCCATGTGTATATGCACGATTGTGGCCCCAACCAGATTTCTGTAGGGTTTTGGAACCCATTTACATTAATACATAATTACCCATTCACATTGATAGACAGTTGCCCTGTCCAGTGGTGTGCACGGGGTCGCCCCCTCCCGTGGCCCAATTGTTGAAAATATGTGCTAAAGTGCCCTCTTGGAAGCCAAAACACTTGCTAAAGTGGCCTCAAGAGCCAAAATGCATGCTAAAGTTGCCATTTTGGAGCCAAAACACACGCATTCGTGTTGTCCTGCTAAAGTATTGTCCTGCTAAAGTACCCCCGAGAGCCAAAATGCATGCTAAAGTGCCCTCCTGGTTGACAAAACACACTAAACTATCCTTTTGGATGGAAAAAAAACACACTCAAGTCCAGCAGACCAATAGGACCAAGAAATAGAAATATTTTGAAAAATTTCTCTTGCTGTGACTTTTATGTTGGGCCCTTTTTTTTTTTTTTTGCCTGAACCATTCCTCACAGAACCAGTAATAAGGACTACTAAATATTACTACAAATACTTTTCAGATTAATTAAAGCACTTCTTACCATTCGTTTCTATTACTAGACATTGCTCTCTGCCAGCCTGTAGCACAAACTGAGATGTTGGTGCGTCATTACGGTCAACCTCAATATGGTCTTGTCCATGTTTGTAGCCATTGTTTGCAATTTGTTTGCAACCAAAGCAAAGCAATATCATATGCATTTTCTGTTGCAAAAGGGAACACATGTTCATCATGTACTTTATTTTCAGGCATTTTTCCATAAAAGATATAATTTATAAAATCCCATAGACCAGATTTCAGGCCTCATTGCTGAACAACTCCACTGTAGATACTGAACTGTCTATTTGGCAGTAAAGCAATGGCAACATACTATATCATGGAAAGAAACTGAGTGAAGCAATTTAGATAAACTGCATTTGTAAAAGTTGCTGAAATGCTACTGAGTGCAAACCATCTCTACCTCATGCTAAATCTCCCTATGCAAATGCGCCACCACACCAATAGTTGACCAGGGGTTGGTGGAGTCCAGATGTGGTTCTTCTACTTTAGGCTACCAGGTAGTTAGATAGGCTATATATATAAAAGTATATTCGTGATGAAAATCTGGCAAAGTGTGCCATGGAAACATAAAAATAAGCATTAAAATTGCTTTTAAAAGAAATTTAAATCAAAATGTGAGTACAAAAAATTGATGAGCAAGAAACAATCTGTCACACGCATCAATAAAGTAGATGAACTGGCTAAATTCTGATTTTTGATTTATTTTTTGCTTATAAAGTAGGCTCTTATGACATATTCTTCCTTTTTGGGATCCTTCAAATTGCAAAAATTTGGCCCTCAAGGACAACCTCACTGTGGCCCTCTTGGTAAGCTCCCCATTCCTGATGCAGACCAGCAGATGCATCATCAATCCATGAATCAGAAGCACGTTCATTAACTCAGTGTACACTGAATTTTAGCCTCAAAGCCTCTCAGCACATGTTACAGGGTCAAGCTGAAATAAGAGCAGTGCGTAAGAAGACTGAAAAGGCACCCAGGCATGATATGAGAGCAGTTATTTCTGAAATAATTGGGGAATAAATTAGAATTCGAGTGTCTTCTGGGTTTGAAAACACACTTTTGCTCATGTTAATTAGCCTAGCCTCGAAATGTTATCTTAAATGTCACAGGCGCTCTACCACAGCCGAGCCGTCTCTTTCTAGGATCCTCTGTCACATTGTTCCTGGACGTCCACGAGAGCTATCGGGTTTGAAGTGTATAAATAGTCCTGCTTTGTTTGCACAGCGGGGACCGTGACCTGCCTGCGAGAGGAGGAGAAACGCACACCAGATAGTTACTGCAAAAGCATTGGAGTTGAAAATTAAAGTTTCACCATCCCTCTGCATTATTAACAGATGGAGGACGCTCTGCTGCCGAGGAGAGGCGTGCCTGTGAGCTCCCTGCAGCCAATTAAGCATGAAATAAAGGATATTGTGTTGACAGCGTGAGAAAGTCATGACGTTGCTCTTCGCCAAAAAGCAGGGTGTAATTACTGCAGGAGGAATGAAGACGTTCATGAGGAGTTTCCCTGAAATTTGTTGTCCATTTAATCAGACAGAAAAGGAGTCTTTTGCTGTCTAAGAAGTCAACCTGCAGCGTGAACTTTGGCTCCTTTATGAACTTTGACTCCATGCTGAAAGTAGCGGCTTCAAAATCCAGAGAAAAGCAGTGACCCAGAAGGAAGAGGTGGCACTCAATGAGATCTTCTGACTCAGCTGCACTCACTGGAGAAACTTCAGAGAAGCTAACAACGCCTCCTCTTCATTCAGTTTCAGTCTAGGGCTGCGGTCGAATAGTCACCTCCTAAGCCCTTTCCTATTTACTTTTCCTTAACCTCATTGGAAAACGTCAGGAGGTTAAGGAAAGGAGAATTCAGAAGGACTTAGGAAAGGAAAACTGCCGTGCAGAGAGAATCCGACTACACTTTCACTACGCTGTGTCATCATGTGACGGCGGATGGTACTGCTGCGGTGAAACTACAATTTCCTGAAGGTGGACGACAAAAGACTAATCGTAGAAGTGCTCGTGTATCATGGCAATGTTGTTCCTTTCAGACAACATTGAACATAATAACCTGGTAAATATTACATCTGCATAACCGATGTTGGAAGTGAGGATATAAATAAATTTGTCTACTCATTATCAACACAAACACCAATCAGAGCATGAAAATTAATGGTAACTGAATGAAAGAAAAGCATAAATTGTTAAGAGCACAATCTAATAGTGTACACATAATTAATACTGAACCATATTTAAACATAATCAACATTAAATGTCTCATATCCTGCTCTCTTCAAAGAATCAGACTACTGGAAAGTTAAGGCACGTTTTGGTAAACTTTTGTAAGGACCGAACAGCAGTGGGAACTCACATGGTCTGCATGAATTGTTGTTATTATTCGGTTGACTTCGGAAGCAGTCAGATAGCACGCTGTTTATAAATGCTGTTGCCGTGGAGAATTATGGGACAGAATAATGTACTCTCCTTTTGTAAAGTCTGGGCCTGTGCATCCTAAGCTAAATGAGATAATAAAGGAAGCATTGAGCCACTTTTCCTATGCATTTAAACTATTTGAACAGCTCTATTCAAGAACTACTTCCGGTTCATTTCACTCCGTTAGGAACCTTCCTAAGCAAAAATGACTATTCGAACGCAGCCTTTGTCTTGAGATTGTTTCCATCATGGAGCAGGTCGCTCATACACGAGTGAACTAAAGAGAAAGTTGTTTTACCAGATCAGCAGAGCTTTAGCATCCCTGTGTGAAAACATGAAACTTTTATGGACTTAATCTCTGAGTTTGGTCTGCAGAAAAAACGCAGCATGAGGAAGTTTGGTCAAGATATTCTTTAAAACAGGCAGCATAGTGGTGCAGCCTCACAGCAAGAAAATTCCTGATCAAAAATCTACTGTAAAGGTAACTTATTATTATTGTTCTTGCGGTTTATTTATGCTGGAAATCCCCATTGCTGCTAGGGTGTACAATTCAATTATCACTATTATTTGTATTTTGCTGTATATAACCTGTGTTTTTATCTTTTTTATTTCTATCTAATTTGCACATTTTTTCTGTACTATGGTGTTACCTGCTGCTGGAATCTGAATTTCCTGAGGGAACCCTTCCAAGGGATTAATAAAGTTCCTATCTATCTATCTATCTATCTATCTATCTATCTATCTATCTATCTATCTATCTATCTATCTATCTATCTATCTATCTATCTATCTATCTATCTATCTATCTATCTATCTATCTATCTATCTATCTATCCATCCATCTATCTATCCATCTAAAATCCTTGTCCTGTGCGTGTATGGGTTCCCTCTGGTGACTCCAGCTTCTCCCCACAAACCACAACTCCAGTGACATTGGGACATTGTGTGAAACATAGATACAGAATACAAGGATTTGCAAATCTTTTTAAACATAAATTCAACTGAATACACTACAAAGACCAGATATCTAAAGACGCTATGAGGAGTTTCTAAGTAATGACAAAAAAGTCTCACTTTTAGATATATGCCTGATGGAAATACACACTTTAAGATGAGTTTTATAGCATCAAAATAGGTTATCTATAAATGCTATTCCTTAGCCTTCTGGTCGGGTCGGACAGGGCTGGACTGGCCTGGATACTCAACTTCAGGAACAAGACAATTAAACCTAGAGCAAATTTGTATTATTCGGACACGTCTTAGAGCACAGGGCTGTAAGTAGCGATATATAGCCAGCTACAAAACTACGATACTAAGTTTTCCAAAAATTAATTGTTGTCACATATCAAAAACTACCGCTACATAACTAGAAAGAGATACATTGCCTCTTCGCTTTGCATCCTGTTAGTTGTTGAATAAAGAAGTTGTAAAGCAATGCAGAGTTCTGAGGAAGGTCTGAGCTGCATTTATTAGCATCACAACAAACACACGCTTTGGCTTGGGTCATGTCTTTACGACAGTTGCCCAAGTGCTCATGGGTAGTAGAGTCTTTATGTCGCCGGAAATAGATTCTCCTCATAGCACCTTTAATTTTCAGACAGATAAACGTGAGTTTTTTTGCAAATAGTCACTTGTTGTGAATTTGATGTCTGCACTACCTTGCAAGAAAGCTGGGATAGGGGTAACAAAGACTGGGAAATTTGGTGAATGCATAAAAAATGCCTGTTTAGAACATACAGGTGAATAGGTTAATTGGAAAAAGGTGTCCCGGCTGTGTCAGGAACCACACTATGGGTACAAAAGAACTCAATGACAAACGTATCAGATGAGGTGAAAGGCAGGGTTTTATGACAGTCCAAAGTTCGGTACACAAGCAGGCAAAAACAAACCAGGCAGACAAAAGGCAAAAGATAAGGTTCATACTAAAAGGGTGTTAGAGGAGAGCTGGGGAAATGCAATCAGGAATCAGATGTGACAGCGCCAGACAGGAAGCAAAACCTACAAAGACAAGGAGAGACAGGTGAACTTTCAAATTAATCAGAAAGCATGAGACAATACATAAAACACAAGAACAAAATGAAAAACTTAACCATGCAGGCCCGAGGTCTGATCAGTTTGGGTACAAAAGGAGCATCACTGAAAGGCTTAGTTAGCCATTCACATGCAAAACTGAGCAAACAAATGTGTGAGAATGTTCCCCATAACACAACTGTTAGGGATTTAAGGATTTCATCATCTAGAATCCATAATATCATTAAAAGATTCAGAGAATCTGGAGAAATCTCCTCATATAAGCAGCAAGGCTGAAATCTAACACTGAATGCCTGTGACCTTTAATCCCTCAGGCAGCACTGCATTAACCCTTTAACTACCAGCTAAACAGCTTGGCAGAGGTCATCAATAAAAAGAGGGATATAGAGTTTGTAGTTTTGTTTGAACTTTTTAATTACTTTGATTTCCTACTTTGTTAAAGGATAAGTTTGGTTTCTACAGCTTTCACATTGTTTATAGAATGAAGTAGAACAATATACTCACCCGGAAGGATTTCCTGATCCAAACAGTGCTTCGGGACATATTTAGATCCAAAATCGAGCGGCGGACATCCGTATAATGTTAGCACACGGGGCATGCATAGCGCCGCTCCTAAAACTGCATTAATCGTCCAAAAACTCATTAGTTTCACCAATATTTCATTATGGTCCGCTCACACTACTCCTCCATTACAGTCTGTGTCGCTCCAGACATGTTTTGTGACTGTGCTGACCTCTGAACTAAGAAAGAAGAATTTTTGCCTTCGTGCATGCACAGTACTCTCTGGAGAGCTGTTCTTCTCTTTGCCTCCGTGTCTTCCTTTCGATGAGCTCCTCATCTGTGAACTCTGGCTTGAAACTGTAAGGACACCCATCATATTCAAAGTTCTCCTCCACAACATCTTCATCTGATAGATATTTGTCCATTTTGCACAAAACTGGAAGAAGAAAGTCGTTGTGTAGCCGGCTGTCTTCCCCTGAAACAATGAGCTGCACTGCGCATGCATAGAGGCAAACATTCTTCTTCTTCAGTTCAGAGGTCAGCACAGCTACAAAAACATGTCTGGAGTGACACAGACTGTAATGGAGGAGTAGCCCGAGCGAACCATGATGAAATATTGGTGAAACTAATGAGTTTTTGGATGATTAATGCAGTTTTAGGAGCGGCACTGTATGCCCTATGGGCTACCATTATACGGATGTCCGCCGCTCGATTTTGGATCTAAATATCTCGCGAAGCACTGTTTGGATCAGGAAAGCCTTCTGGGTGAGTATATTGTTCTACTTCATTCTATAAACAATGTGAAAGCTGTAGAAACCAAACTTATCCTTTCAGGGTTGTTTTTTGTGTTTGGACTTTCTTGTATTGGACTGTTTTATGAGTTCTGATCCCTTTTTTTAAAGTTTATAATAAAAGTGTTTTTGTGTTTATCTGCACCTTGTTTTTGTTAGTTTTCTTTGGGTTCAAAACTGTGGCATCTACAAACTCAGGGACAAACTCTTCCATGTAAAGACAAAGCCAAATATCAACAACACCCAGAAACATGCCGGCTTCTTTGGGCCTGAGCTCATTTGAGATGGACTGAGACAAAGTGGAAAAGTCTGCTGTGGTCTGAGTCCACATTACAGACTGTTTTAGGACATCATGGTGTCCTCCAGGCTAAAGAGGAAAAGGACCATCCAGACTGTTATCAGAGCAAAGGTCAAAAGAATATGCGATGGTATGGGGTGTGTTGGTGCCCATGGCATGGGTAACCTGCACATCTGTGAAGACACCATTAGTGCCGAAAGGTACAAACAGAGCAGGTTTTTGAGTAACATGCAACCATCCAAGCTACGTCCCTGCTTCTTTTAGCGAGACAATGAAGACACATTCTGCTTGTTTTTCAACAGCATGGCTTCAGACTAATGCTGCGTTCACACCGGATGCGAATTGGCGTCAATGGACGTCCGAAACGCCTGTGATGCGCCGCGCTTAATGCCCGAGGCTGGACGCTGGACATTTTGACAAGCTGAGGGACGACGCGCGTCCTGGCGCAGGCGCAGTAGAGAGCCGGAGCTTGTCGGACTCAGTGATAACCCATGCAGGCAAATCCAGCTGGAAACGAATATTTACAGAACTTACCTTCAAAACCTGTCTCCTCAGCGACTTTCTCCCAAGCCTGCTCCTTTTTGTTCCAGTCTCTGTAGAGTGCACACGTCGAGTAGTAGAGCTTCGGATGATAGCAAACACCGCAGATAAACCTCTCCTCCATCTTTGAGAGGGGGTTTGAGCAGGAACAGGAGACCAGGGCGTCACACGTCATCAAATCAAACCTGTCTGTCTCCTCGGCGACTTTCACCCAAGCCTGCTCCCTTTTGTTCCGGTCTCTGTAGCGTACACACGCCGAATAGTATAGCTCCGGATGATAGCAAACAGTGCAGATAAACCTCTCCTCCATCTTACAGAGGGCTTTGAGCGGGAGCAGGGGGACGTAGCGTCATACGTCATCAAATCAATGACGTCGGGGGGGGGGGTGTCATCGCTGATTGGCTGCCGCGCCACAGTGTCAAGCGAACTGGTGTTGAAAGTTCAATATTTTCAACTCGAGCGTCAAGGCGTCGGGGCTTCGAGGGCGTCAAACGCCTCGACGCTCGACGCCTCAAACGCGCCAGACGCTCCAAACGCGCCGCTCCAAACGCTGTCCAACGCGCCGCCTGGGGCGAATCTGCGTCAAGACGCGCCTTTGCATTGACTTTGTATGTAATCTCGACGCGCGTCGACGCAAATTCGCGTCCGGTGTGAACACACCATTAAAGAGTGCGGGTACTAGACTGACCTGCTGCAGTCCAGACTTTCTCCCAATGAAGATGTGTTGAGCATTATAAAACCCAACATATGGCGAAGAAGACCCTTGATTGTTGAACAACTGAAGTCATACATCAAACATGAACGTGAAAGAACTCCACCTACAAAGCTTCAACAAGTTTTGTCCTCAGTTCACAAAGACTAAAGGCCTGATCTATCCAAATAACAGGTGCAAAATTGCTTGTGCAAACCAAAAAATTGCACATGCAATTGGTGGGCATATTGCGAATGATCTGCTATAACTGGGTGTACTTAACAGGCGCAAAAGTGATGTGGACCACCCCCTTTACAGAGGATTTTGCGTGTGAAACCAGTTGTCGCTACGCAGAGTTTGGGAGAGCAGAGAGGCCCTAAATGAAAAACAAAGTTTGAAGCTGTGGAGTTAGAGGCAAATAAACACACTTGTGTGTCGCAATTTTTTGCCGCATGTCATTTTGACGGACAAGATCGTCACTTTCCCCTCAGGCTGTATTTCTATCCGTCATATTTAATTTTCCCTTTCTGATTGCAATTTAATATAATCTAAATGGCAGCAAAGACATAGTTGCACAGCTTCCTCATGAATAACCTCTCATGTGAAGAGCAGTCTTACAGTAACACACACAGACCGCACTGGTCACTGTTGCCTTTTACGCACTGACAGCATCAGTGGAGAGTGTGATGCAGTCAGCTCTGAGTGACAAACAGAGTGATTATGGCTATGAAGGTTTTCTGTTGGTTGTTACATAGATTAAATGGCCTCCTCCGTGATCTGGAGCACAAAGCAGAGAGGATTTACTTCATGCGTGCGTCTTCGTGATACAATGAATTGTCCCTATTTGTCCAGTCCATTATAAAGACAAAGAGCCTCCAAGTCTTTCTGTTTTTCAGCCAAAAATTCAGTCAGTGATAGAAAATATTCGGTTAATGTGACCCCTGTTTGCCACCATGATCACAGCCTCCATTGGTAGCGCTGTGCCCTTTTTTACACATGCTTTTTAAATGTACGAAATTCAGGAACAAAAACACTGCACCCCATCAGTTGCGGCTTTAATAAATCAAATTGCAGGTGCTAAATGATCACATTTGCATCTCCTCTTCCCCATGTGTTATGCGTTCTGATGATCTGCATGTATTCTGCATATTCATGAGAGCAAACATGCTAAATGAACTGCGCATGCTATCTTGCTCATTTGACAGATGCAATCCTCAGTGCACCCTGTTAGTAGATCAGATTTGACTACTTTGACTACTTCTAGAGGATATTATTTATCTCTTTGCTCATCTGCTTTTCGTGCTGTTTTTTTAAGTTTTTATATTGTCTTGTTGTTTTTTTTCACCCCATTTGTTTTTATCTTTATCTTTTCTAGTTTTTTTATCTTTATCTTATCTTGCCTTATCTTGCTCTACCATTTGCATACGTAGGCTACTTATAATGTCCGACATCTCTATCCATCCCATGCTTGCTTAAATATGTTTCCTTGATGATTATTTATTTATTTATGTTGTTGGCTGACTGTATAAATGCATATACACTGGGAAGCTACAAATGAATTGCCCCTTGTGGGATAAATAAAGTTGTCTGAATCTGAATCTGAATCTGAAAGATTTGCACACGATATCACATTTGCAAACCATTAGCAGTGTTGCTGTGGTAGGCATGCCCCTGTCCCAACTTTTTTTTAATGTGTTACAATTTAATTCTACATAAGTGAATATTTGCAAACTCACACAAAAAAGTTTGAGTTTGAACATTAAATATTTTATTTCGTGGTGTATTCAATTTAATATATGTCAAAAAGTAATTGGAAATCATTATATTCTATTTTTGTTTTACTTATCATCCCAACTTAATTGGAAATGGTGTTTGTATTAAACTGAGTATGTGCCTTTTATACCTTCTGGTTCCTGTTGGATGCTAATGTGTGTATGAAGCCTAAGCTAACATGAATGCAGATGACACCAAGGAATTATCACACTTTCCCTTTAGTGTTAAATAAAGAAAACATTTCAGTGTTACAAAGTTTCAGTTAATGAAGCATAAAATTGGTTTTGGAAAACTAAGGTGTAACTGCAGTATGATGTAGTGTTGTTTTTAAATTCAGTATCTTCGTGATAACACCTCAGACATCTCAATGTGAACAGATTTTGTAGAAAAACACCACATACTCCTTAAAGGCCCTTGGCAGCGTCCTGTGGCCATCAAAGTGCAAACTGCCACGCAGAGCCGGCGTCCTCGCAGCGAGGCTCCCTAATGGGCTCTTTAATGAGACCATCAAATGCTAATGGGACCTCAGTTGTGACTCTTGGGCGCCCAGGCAGAGTGTTCGGCCCGGGAGCGTGTGTGGGTGAATATTCCACCTCGGCAATTTTCCATTCAAGTGTAGACACAACATTTGGCTGTGGAGTGATCGCTGTGGGAGGCACTGAGGAGGGGGGCACATATTGATAAGCTCTGTCTCACACTGACAATCACTGAGGACTCAAAGAGTAACTAATCGATCAGGGGAAGTGGTTGATAATCAGAAACTTGTGTTGGGGGGGCAGTATTAGTGTTGTTTCTTATTTGTAATATTTGGCAGGACTTTCTCTTGTCACACTAATCCACCATCTGCTCGCAATCTGCTCTCACATTCACCCCCTGATCTCTCCTACCTGGAAAATACTCCTCCTTAGTAATCCTGATGAAGGACACGTTACAGCGAGCTCATTAAAAACAGTTTTTTTCTCTGTCTCACTGAATAATGCAGAATCATGCAGTTAGTTTGGGATGGATGCTTGTCAATCTGTAAGTGCATGAGCAACCTCGCAGTGCCAAAGACCACCAACGCTGCCAGGGCCAAAGACATGAACCATGGTGGAGCACAGTACTCATGCTAAGCAAACAAACTGGACTTTGGGGTCAAGTGTGTTTGTGTTAAGGTGGTGGTGCTTAAATAGAGCACAGCCTCCTTAATTAGCAATATTCCTGCAGGAAACACTGCCAATGCTATTAAGTTTACTGACCCTTTCATTCTTCCTCAACTATAAGTAGTGATTAAACTATAAGACCACAAACTTCTACCAAGGCGTTTTTTGACATAGTCAGGTGATTTATTGTCAAAAATGTTGAAAACTTGTATCTTACACTGTTTACAAATACTTTAAAAATACTGGAATCATTTTTCCACCAATTTTCCCTAAAATAAATGTCTTGAAAATCCAATGAGATCCAATCTTTATTATCAATAATGAGGAAAATTGCCCTAACACACAGTGTTGACAAATTCTTATAAAACTTCCTGGGTCTGCATCCACATTTGGGTCACCACCAGCCCTAACTCTTTGTGGTAGATGAGTCCTGAAAGCCTTTCGACTGTCGAGTTATACCATTATCGTGCCTGGATCACATATGGCCCTTTTCCACTAGCACACCTTGGCCCTACTCTACTCGGCCCTACTCGATTTGCAGCGTGTTTCTACTGGCCTGGTACCTCCTAAAACAAGCTAGTTTTAGTACCTACTCCGCTCTGGTTCCAAGCGAGCTGAGTCGATACTAAAAGATGACGTCACCGTCTGCCGGCTACTGATTGGTCAGACAATGTCATCATCGATAAGTCATGAGCACGACGACCTAGCATGCTAGTGGTAGCTACCGTTAGCTTACCCTCATATGTCTTTTCTTTGCAGCTCAGTTGCTCTCGTCCTCGGCTTCATTCTGTTGTATAGCTTCCAAAACTCTCCTGTGCTTATCAAGGGGTATTTCTTCCTGCCATCTGCAGCCTTCTTCTGCTTTCCTTTTTTACTCGGTTTGTGACCAAAAGCCACAGATTGTTGTGTCGCGCTCAAAATGACCTCACCGCAGAGCCGCTCAGCTGTTTACAGTGACACTGCACCCCGTAGGGCAGGCGACTGGGGCTAATGGAAAAGCAGCACAAGGCGAGTAGAGTAGAGCTGGGTAGAGTGGAGTAGAGTAGGGCTGATGGAAAAGGGCTGTTGAAAACTGTGCTATCTTGCACTGTTAAGAAAGCCTTGAAAAATTCCTGGATCTGGATCTGGGCTTTGATGACCACCAAAATCTTTTCACATTTATCTAGGACCAGGACTAACATTACATAAAAATTTGTTATCAAAATCCATTGAGAAGTTTTTAAGGTTATCAGGAAAATAACACTGTTTTCCATATTTGTTCATTGTTAACAATTCCTGGATCTGGATCTGGGCTTTGATGACCATTACAAAATCTTTTCACATTTATCTAGGACCAGGACTAACATTACATAAAAATTTGTTATCAAAATCCATTGAGAAGTTTTTAAGGTTATCAGGAAAATAACACTGTTTTCCATATTTGTTCATTGTTAACAATTCCTTAGAAATCCTGGAGCTGCATTCAGAATCCAAGTGTCCTAAGCGGGTAACGTCCACCATTTACTCGAAACGACATCATTTAGCACATGTTTATAGCCTAAACAGTACTACTTGGCATTTCTATGATACACTTACGGGTGACTACGGGAGCCGCGGCTGACCAAAACAAACGAATGCGCACTCTGCAATAAGTAGGAGCATAGAACAAGAAATCCCACATTCTGCTGTGAGCGACGGAGCCGTGGACAGGCACAAGAGGGGTCAGCAGAATGTGGGATTTCTTGTGTTCTTGTTTCTTGTTCTACACTCCTACTTATTGCAGAGTGCGCATTCGTTTGTTTTGGTCAGCCGCGGCTCCCGTAGTCACCTGTAAGTGTATCACAGAAATGCGAAGTAGTACTGTTTAGGCTATAAACATGTGCTAAATGATGTCGTTTCGAGTAAATGGTGGACGTTACCCACTCAGGACACTTGGATTACAGCGCACGAGCAGTATGGAGGAATATTGCCGACTTTTTGTGGACTTTTAAGGACACTGTTCGTTCAGGCTCTTATCTAAGTCATGATATCAATGTCAGTGGACAGCAAGGATCCCTCCAGATCTCCGGCTGCATCCTAGATGTTCCAAAACTACTCCACAGTGTTGTTCAGCATGAGGGTGAGTAGAAAATGAGGCCAAATCATTGTTTGGGTGTATGTTCCTTTAAAATGTCATCAAAATCGATTTTGTAGTCCTGTTTGTAAACCAGCAAACAAAGAAATAAGCCAAATTCACACTATCTTTACTCAAAAGTGCCACAAAGAGACTCAGTTTATTCTTTAAGACAATCACATCAGTTCTATGAGGCCACAAATGTGGCAACTTTGTTCACAAAATTAAGAAGAAAAACTGTGCCCAACAACAGCAAAGTTATCGGTAGTGTCAGCTTGTTCCCCTTAAGGTGCATTCACAACAAATGAGAATTTCAGTTTTTTGTGCAACAGAAATAGGTTTAAATGGGAAAATGCGAAATTTGTATTGTTTACGCAACCACTTCAATAAAAGTTAAAGACTTCATTTCGAGTGCTAATGCTGTCATTTAGTCAAGTTATGATGTAGCATGTGCTGAAAATGACACAAGTTTGCTCATAAATATCATTTATATGATTTAATTGTTACTCTATGTTTAGGGGTTTGTTGAAGATTAACTTCAGATTTTTACCTCTGCCAAGTAGGTTATGTTTTTGATGGTGTATGTTTGTCTTTTTGTTTTTTTGTTAGCAAGGTTAGGCAAAAACTACTGCACTGATTTTGCTTAAATTTCAGGAGGTGTTGGCATTGATTCAGCTTAGAAATTATTCAATTTTGTTGATGATCCAAATAACCTCCATTTGCAAACTATCATTTTTGCTCAATAACTGTCTAACTAAATAATGATATCAACATGATTCTGAGTGCAAGGTGTGGGTTTTCAGGGTCAAGGAATCATAATATGGTGATAACTTTATCACAGAGCTAATTCTTATAGATGTAACAGCAATATGTGGCCTACCTTGGCGGAGGGCTTTCTCATTTAAATCTGTGAACAGCAGAATAACCTGTTCAGTGATCTTGTATGTAGCATTTCTTAGATCCATTTGTCTCCAAAGAGTAAACTATCTACATGAACCAAATCACTGGCTAAAGTTTGAGTCTATTCTAAGTATTATAATGTTCTAAGTCTGCAGAAAAAAAGTGATGACAACACTGTCAACGACTGCAAAGCTGTGACTCGACATCTTCTCAGACGCAGTAAGGAGAGATGACCAGCTGAGGTGCCAAATTTAAATATTAATGGCTGCTGCATGCTTTTTCAGGTTTTTCCCAGGGGATGGACGCTCCCTGGTTTTCTCTCCCATCTCCTCTCATATAAAAATGTATCTGTGCGAAGGTGTCGGCAATCCTCTGATGGCTGAGTGAACGCAGCGGGAGGCGACGAGGAGGGTGAGCGAGGCCTTGTCTCAGGATGTCTCAGTTTAATATTAGCAGCAGGGCTGATGTAAGCTTAGCAGCGGCAGAGGAGGGACAAACAACCCCGAGAAGAGAACACTGTCCTGAGTGTTTCTGGATATTCAAAATCCACGACCACTGAAAGCCTTCAGGGGTATGCATGATAGGGCTGGTCTACACAGGATATTTCAATCAGTGCATTAACAATAAAGCTACTTTTACTGATTAAACAATTCCAAACATTACAGTCCTGTTGGTGTCTTACCGTATGGTTATTTTTCAAAGCTAAACCAGAGCCAAAGACATTTTTTTCTTAAAATCCCCAGTTAACACTAGCCCTGCAGAGCAGACAGACCTGCCTGATTCTGAAATCCAGCAGGTCCGTCTTGCCAGCCTCCGTTGTCTAACAAATTAACTCGGCTGAATTCTTAACAACCCAATCAGGGAAGAGAGGCAGGAGTTACAGAATGGGGACGTGACGACAACCAGAAGTTGAGAACCGGAAGTTGAGAACGGACATGCCAATTAGCCTATGGTCCTCATAGGTACTCAGTGAAACTTGGTGAAATCTGCCCTCCTCAGAAGTTTACTTGTAGGGATTGTCTTGGACGAGGTTCATGTCACATATAAGTGTTAAATGAATCATCTGTGTGGTACAATTTAGTGTAAGATGTTAGCTGTTCGCAGCTAAGTTAGCTGCTAACGGCTAACGGAAATTAACTGTTGTTAGCCATAGCGGCTAAGTTAGCCACTATGGCTAACATCCATGAACTGTTGTTAACTGTTGTTAGCCATTAACCGCTATGTATGCTACATTATAGGAGACAACCCTGCTTGATGTGGATTGGTCTGTGATGAATGTGGCGAGCCAAACAATTGTCCAATCATAAGCTTGTGTTTTTTTTAACGTTCTGCCCCTGAAAACAAATTTAAAGGGCTCCTACTCAGATGGGCTATGAGAACCAATACTGGTATATTTGCCTTTAAAGCAATGGTGGCAGTGAAATGATTTAACATTTCTATTACCAAAACTAACAATGTCGTAAAACAACAGGCTTAAAGGACTGGTCCTTTGAATTACATGCAGCTCTTTACTTTTTGTAAGCATATCAGACATACAGCACTGCACTCAAGGTGCAAAGAAAAACATTTTTGTGCTGCAGGCAAATCAAATACACATTAACTGCCCAGAATTTTCATGCCCAAAGGCATATAAAAGATGCAAAAGCAATTTTATCAAAGCAAAACAAGTCATTAAAGCCTTCAGCATACTACTAAAATCATGTCAGTGCTAAAGTAAGGTTAGCCTAACACACCCATAAAATTTACATTCAAATCTGAGAAAAAATTGTTTTTTTTTTTTACTTTACGCTGGCACAGGTAGTAGCTTTTGTGAACCAAAATACAGTGAATGTGGGTATTTATCAAAAGTTTATATATATTCTGTGGGAAATAAACATCTCTCTCTCCTCGTCTCACATGTGGCGGTGGTCAAGTGGATCACTGCAGAACAAGACTCAGCATGTCAGGGCATGTCAGAAATACGCCACGGTTGAAACTCTGTGGTTTTTTAAGTTACACTAACTTACATTTTACTAATGCTTTATCAACTCAGAAAAACATGTTTAAACTTAATAAAGATCATGGCAATGTCCTTACATCATAAGTTCAATATACTCCTTAAAGTAAGAGGCTTTGTTTTGTTGACCTACTTACAAACACGTCTGCAGTGTTTTTCGCTGGAGATGTGATAATAATGATAATAATAAAGCATTTTATTTATACAGCGCTTTTCAAAAATTCAAAGACACTTTACAAGACAGAAGGATAAGAGCACAGGTTAGAAAAAATATGCAGAGATAATAAGTGACAATAAGAAAAATACCAAGCCAATAAGCAAAAATTTGCAAAAAGCTGTTAAAAGCAGAAATTATAAGTGTAAAGCAGTGCGAAACAGGTGTGTGTTGAATTTGGTCGTTATTTTTGCAAATGTGTGGAGTCTTATGAACAGCTCTTTTAAGTGAACGACCAGAATCGATTCGCAGTTGTGAGAGAGCTGTTTGTTTGAAAGCCATCTTAAATTTGCAGGTAATATGCATTTATTTTTTCTGATGGCTGTAGGCAGGGGCAGGCTAACACTACCCATTGACTCCCACTGTTTTACTAAGCTAATTAGCGGTGGGTGAGCTTTGCCCATCTCTTCCTTGTTACTGCACGCACAGTCAAAGAATGGTGTCCACCTGCTTGTCACGAACTCAGGAGTGGGGTAAGACATGAAACGGAAAAACGACTCAGTCTTCTTGACGGCTTTTGTTCTCCCGTCTGTGCTCACAGGGCGAATTACCTTTGCCTCTTATATCACTCTGCTAACGACACAGTGATGGGCATAATCCACCAAACTGAATCTCAGCCTGCACCCTCCATCTCCCACCACAGTGCATCATGGGAATCTCACTTTGATTTGCAGGATGGGATCTTAGTCACAAAGCACTACAGTGAACTTGAGACAGTGACTTGTGGCAATGCGAGAGCTCAATCACAGCATGTTTGATTTCCTGTCTGAGCCTCTGTGTTGCTGTGATAAACAGCGGCATGTGCACTCTATCTTTTCCTCTGCAAGAGGAGGAAGATGAGGAGGAAGATGAGGAGGGTGGAGCGTCACTCAGGGGACAACAGGAGGCTAAGTTATGTTGCTGCATAAGAATGGAGCATTATCGCTGAATGTCACACCTGGATCTCTGCGCGTACACAGAGGCGAGGGCTGGTCGTGACATCTGGGTTTCCTGAGAGCGCACGCACAGCAGACGGGAGGGAGAATAGATCAAGACTGGCAGGGGAGCGAGGGCGAGGGATAGAGGGAGAGGGGAGCGGCGAGTGGCAGCCGCCTGCCATCCCCGGCTTACACAAGAGGCCTGATAAATACTTAACTAGCCTGTAGCACATGGCACGGACCCCCTGTTGTGTAACAAAGCAGTGAATAAAGCTGGAGAGGCTGATGACGAGGTGCAGGTCCCCGTGGATGACGGGCGGGGAGATATTATCTGTGAAATATGAAGACTGTGTGCCACCCTTACCCCCCTCTTCTCTCATGTTTACATCCGTGTGAGGCACCCAGCTGTGATCTTGTTCATATTATCTGATGCTGCGTCACAGCTTCATGTGAGTCCTGGATGACATGGTTCAACATCTCAGGGTGTTTTCACATCAGTGCCCCTCGCCGAGCTCTCCTGAACAAACACAGTCAGATATGTAAGTAGCAGCATACTAATAGTTGGTTAAGTAGGTACAGCTTGGCAGTAAAGAGCCATCCATCCATTATCAAGGCCTCATAGCTTTTATTAGGGTCACAGGGGCTGGAGCCTATCCAAGCTGTCACTGGCCAAGAGGGGGGGACACCCTTAACCAGGCACCAACCAATCACAGGGCCACACACAGAGACAGACAAACATTCACTCTCACACACATGCCTAAGGGCAATTTAGAGTCACTAATGAACTTAAAGATGCTATTCTAAGTAATGACAAAAAAGTCTCACTTTTAGATATATGCCTGATCGAAATACACACTTTAAGATGAGTTTTATAGCATCAAAACAGGTTATCTATAAATGCTATTCCTTAGCTTCGTGGTCGGGTCAGACAGGGCTGGACTGGCCTGGATACTTAACTTCGGGAACAAGACAATTAAAACTAGAGCAAATATATATTATTCGGACATGTCTTTGAGCACCGGGCTGTAAGTAGAGATATAGGCCTATAGCCAGCTACAAAACTACGATACTAAGTTTTCCAAAAATTGCTTGTTGTCACATATCAAAAACTACCGCTACATAACTAGAAAGAGATACATTACCTCTCCGCTTTGCATCCTGTAAGTTGTTGAAAAGTTGTGAAGCAATGCAGAGTTCTGAGGAAGGTCCAAGCTGCATTCATAAGCATCACAACAAACACACGCTTTGGCTTGGGTCACGTCTTTTGATGTATTCCAGTTGTAGTCAGAAGTAGGAATTTTCAAGTTCCGAGTAGGAAACTGCAACTGGAACGCCCCCGAAGTTGGAATTTCCTACTGGGAACTCGGTGAAATCTCGCCATCCCAGAGTTGACAATCAGTGGGTCAATCTGGGTCATTATCTTCTTGGAAAATAAATCCAGGCCCAACAAGACAACTCTAAGATGGTACTCCTACCTCACCAGAATGTGTTGTGGTAAACCGTCTTAAATCCAAGACGCCAATATTTTTTCAGTAAGTCACCTGTTCCTGAGCTGAAACGGCACCATAATACGACCCCTCCATGTTTAACTATTGGAAAGAGACGCTCATTTTTGCACAACCATGTCATTTGCAGTAAATATCACATTTCAGATCTTGTTCTTGACCAACTTTTTGTTACTACCAAACCTTCCATTCATATTTAAGGGTGTTTAACAACAAAACTATCTCAAACTTTTCATGATGATAAAGCAGATTTTTTAAAAAGTACACAAGTTACTACCACATAACTACAATAAATAGCTTTTTTTAAAATTTCAATATGATGTTTGCTAACATATCACACTGAATCAATGCAAAAATAATAAATGTAGCATGCATCACATTTTAAACCATCAGTTTTTCCTAGATTTTGACCTGCATGGGGTCAACGTTTACAGTGATTATGATGCCACGTTTCTATTACCACTTGTATCAACCAGAGCCTTGTACAAAAAAACTATTTGCCTTCTCAAAAGTGCCTGTGCAAAAATGGTAGGGTTAACCAAAATGGAAAAAAACCTAAAACTTACAAGTTTTTATGTATATCAGTCAAAGGGAAACAGGGTGGAGGGTTTAACTGTGAGAATCTGGGGGGAGGCAGATACGTAATGGAGCAAATCAAGAAAAAAAATCTGTTTCTTTTCTTTAATTCCTCTGCAACAAAAATGGTAAATTAGGTGTTGAATTGTTATATATCCTGGTCCTCAGTCACAGGGAAGGGTTAAGAAAATTTCTGAAACAGCTGAATTTTCAACCCAAAACTGTTTCTGATGTTCAACTGAGTGATAAATAATTCATCAAACATGTAAGTAAAATGTTCTAAATAAATAAATAAGCTGTGGTAATAATCATTATCAGAAATCATTCAAAGTAAATCAGTGGTTACAAACAACAGATTTTAGCCTATCAAATGCATTGTACTGTATCTATGTTATAAGAATTTGTATTACTTCAGAACATTTAAACATGCATTAGCCATCCAAATTACTCCTCATCTTTTACCAGAGGTGGGAGAGAGTCACTGTTTTGCAAGTCTCAAGTAAGTGTCAAGTCTCGAGTCAAGTCCCAAGTAAAGACGTGCAATTCCAAGTCGAGTCTCAAGTAAAGACAAGTCCAGTCAAGTCTGAAGTCATAGGCTTAAAGTTTTCAAGTCCTTCCAAGTCATAATCACCGTTGACCAAATAAAAAAAACAATAAAAAGGACAGTTTCGTCACTTTATAAAAAACAACCAGGACAGTCAGGGCAGGACATAAAAACAGGACATGTCATGGGAAAACAGGACACTTGGTCACCCTGTGCCTTAACTTTACAATTATTTTCAGCTAACGTCAGTCTCAGTTTTTAGCCACGACGAGTTTACGAGCAATACCGCTGTTGCATATAATGAATGCTAAGCTAAAGTTACCCAAAAGGATCTCACAACAGGTACCAGACCAACTTACCTTTCTGTGTGCAGCTTCAGGTGCCGAACAAAGTTCAACGTCGTCGCCTCTCTGTCTGTTATTCTCACGCTGCAGGTTTAGCAAATGGCTTTTTTTTTTTGTTTTTAACATCGTAGTTTGTGAATGCAAATAAAATTATCCTTGGTAGCATGCTACCAAGGCTGTGCTGAGTTGTTCCTGCACTCCTGCAGTCTTGCGCTCAGGGAAGTAACTGTAATCCAAGCACTCTTTGTTTATTCTTCTAAACACTGATTGGATGTTAATAGATGTATTCAATGAGGCAGATCCTGTGGGAAAAAAATATTGTCTTGCTGGAAATGACAGAAATCACTCACTTAGTCGAAAACTTTGAATGGGGACATATTTTATTCAACAGTCTTACTGAAAATTTCAAGTATTTTCAAGTCATCAGACTAAAGTCAGAGTCAAGTCCCGAGTCACTGATGTCAACGTCCAAGTCGAGTTTCTTTGATGATATTGTCAAGTCGAGTCCAAAGTCATCAAAATTGTGACTTAAGTCTGACTCGAGTCTAAGTCACATGACTCGAGTCCACACCTCTGTCTTTTGGGCAGCTCTCTTGCTCAAAAAGGTGGTGACCAGTGGACTAAACAGTATATTTTTTCTTAATTTGAATAAGCAAAGTGGGGAACTGAACTCACAGACTGTAAATGACTTAATGAGACAGAAAATCAGACTTTTGTTGCATGAGAAGAAATCACCTGCTGTGAACAAAGAAGGAGCAGAAATAGGGAGTCCAATTCTTCACTGTCACCACCACAAATTCATGTTGTTTCCATTATCATTTAAGACTTCTCCCCCCGTCTCTCCTCCTCTCTGCAGTCAGGTTTGACAGAGCTTAAAAATAACTCTACAGTGAAATGACAGGCTCCTCTTCCTGAGCTCCGGTTTGTGCTGCCGAGCTGCTCTGTAACACAATTCACCACAGTCACTAAAATGTGACGCAAGAACCATTGGGCAGAGAGAAGTAACCATCACTCCTGTGTTGAAAAAGTCAGGACTTAATTGGTGATGAAGCTGCACAAGGGGACTCCGAATTTATCTAAGGCATAAAGGGGTTAATGTTAGAAGTTCATGTCTTAATTTTACTCTAAAGCTGCGTTCACACCGCAAGCGACCCAGCTACCAAAATCGCGTCGCCCACTGACGTAGAGTTGCGCGTCCATAAATACCTCATTTTGGTCACCGTTGCCGTCGGCCGTCGCTCGGTGACGTCACATCCACTCGAGTTTCACCTCAATCATATCATGTATCATATAATAGGATTTATAAGCGGACATTATTCCAGCAGTATCCTTTTCATTCACTTATCAACCACAAAACACTGCAGCTGATGCCCTGCAGCAGCATTATCTGTGAGTTTCCCGTGGTCCGTCTAGGTGGAACTAATGTCCTCACTGACTAATGTTTCCCACACAGACATGGATTGTTACTCTGTAGTCCGAATGAATAACTGTCTGCTGGGTACCGTCACATGTGCACACACCTGCTGATTGATCAACTTTTTTTTACTTTCACATCGTGCGACAAGCTATGTGGTAGTATGAAAAGCGGCTGTCACATCGCGGGAGGGTTAGCCCCACCCCATCACGGCTGTACATTGACTTTACATGGAGAGTGATTGCCGAGGTAGTACAAGTAGCGTCCGGTGGGAATGCAGCATAAAGGAGGAAAAACCTTCACCTCTTTGGAGTTTTTCTTTCAAATGTTGATCTGTAAGAAACATTTGATCCCCTGCCACACTTTCAAGATCTGAAATTTTCAACAAGGGATGAATACGAGGCCAATTCACCCTTAAGTCTCACAAGCTACTAGGGGTGAAATGAAATTTTGTGTCACAAAATTTCGCGAAATAAAAAATGACGAAATAAAATTCAAAGACGCACAAAATAAAAGGACGAAATAAATCCTCCTCGCCTCCCATAGCAAAACACTTGCTTCAATATGGAGGAAGACGAGGTCCAGGAATTAGCTGATGCTCCTTCGTCAAATAAATCCATTGTGTGGACCTATTTTGGCTTCCAGTGTAAAAGACGACAGAACGGTGAGAAGATTGCGGACAAAACAACAACCGTGTGCAAAATATGCCGCAACCGTTCGCCGTATGCTGCGGCGAGAACAGCCACCTACTTTGAACTGCAGACAGGCAGCGGCTGTGTTATGACGTCCGTCGGACGTAAAAATAAAGGTGACTCCGGCTTGTGAATACCTGCTTTAATTTAACAGTCACTGTGGGCTGTGACCACGCCAACTACAATTTTAATTCACCAACAAAACAGTGAGTAGTTATCTCTACACCTCCTGCTAACTGCTCTCCCCCTCCTCGCTCAAACACACATAACTCTCCCCTTCTGAACTCTGACCCGCTCGCCCCGCCTTCCTGGTCCATTCACTGACCGTCAATTCATAGGAAACATTAACATCCACAATGAACACATAAACTGTAGAACTGCTCCACTATGTTTGTGTAAGTCTGCATAAAAAACAATATTTGATTTTTGCATCTACTGTTGAGTTGACAGAATTTGATCATACTTGAAGATCAGAAGTGTATGCACTGTTATAGGCTAAATATTACAGTTCACAGTTCAGACATTTATAGGTCTAAACTGCCGCTCTGAGGACTGTTTGTTTTCCTTTTCATTCAAGAATGTACTTATCCTGATAGTTACAACAACAAAGCACTTTTTATTGAGATTTTATGTTTGTATTTGCACTGTAGTCTAAATATGGGGAAAAAACTACAATTTATTTTTTTTTCAAAGAGCATTTATTTTGTACTGATGCAGCAATATTTTTTGTATTGTATTATTATTTTTTTTTTTGCATGAGGAAGAAAATAAAGAAAATGAGATTTTTGCACAACTTCCTACTGTTGGGGATTTTCTATAATCTTTATTTCGTATCATGAGCCCTGTTTCGTATTTCGTATCGTTTCATGAGTTGACCATATCATTACACCCCTACAAGCTATAGATGAACATCAGGCTCTGTGATCTTGACTCCAGGTGAGAGGTCAGAGGACATTTGATCAAAAAACGTAAGAAAATTTCAGTGTTGGCCCTGTAGAGCGAGGCAGGGATGATTTTTTGTAGGCAAGCATGGACATTAGCATCGACTAAAAGCCTGTGGGATTTGTAACTTGTTGATGGATCATTGCATCTAATAAATTCTGTAACAAACAAGCAAACACGTCTGTGGTAAAAAGATCAATTAAACAAAGCGCATGCACGGTAGTTTGCATTTGTATTACTCTCGAAAGTCTTAGTCTTAGTCTAAAAATAACGTAACATAATGCAGTTTTTAAAAAAAACAAGTCACAACAAGCACACAGGACTGTTAAGAGTTGCAGAAGAGTTTATCTGATGACTGTTGGCAGAGGCAGGCTAACACTACCCACTGACTCCCAGTGTTTGGGATAAGCTAATTAGCAGTGGACAAGCTTTGCCTGTCTTTTACTTATTACTGCACGCACAGTCAAATTAATGGTGTCCATCTGTCTCTAAAGTCTCAAGGACTCGGGAGTGAGGGAAGACCGAAAACAACAAAATGTTGGTGAATCCCTTTAAAAGCTGATTTCAAACTCTTGCCCTTGTTGGGCTCTTGAATCTACTTTTTAACTGAAGCAAGCTACTTTGTTTTTCTCTAAGTGCTTCTGAGATAATGCTCACGAGCATACAAAAGTGGGACCCTATGACCTTGACTGTTGAACCAATGAATTTCTCATGAGATCATCCTTGGAAATTTGTGCAAAGTTCAAATAAAATCCTTGAAAATGTTCTTGCAACATCATGTTCACAAGACAGACAACAAGCCTGACAAAGCCCTGTGGCTAACACGATGCACTGGGGGGAAAAAAAAGCTGAAATGTTTGGTGACAAATGCTCAAAGAGGATTATGAAGCTCCAGAGGTTCAGCCTCCAGATGTCAGCCTCTCTCTAAAGCCCTCAGAGTAAATAAAGAACAAGAGTTTATTAAAAATAGAAAAACATCAAACATGGAGTCATGAACATTTTTAAAAACAAGCTGAGTAAAAATATTTCTGCTCCACTGAAGTGTTTGTGACTTTCTCCCAAAGAATTCAGTTTTAGTGAAGCCTCCTCGGAGCCGGAAGTGATTTTTCCAGTTTACCTTCATGTTTTATTCATGTGCTGGCGGCAGCGTTGGCCGGCTCCTGTGCCATGGCCTATTTACAGAGCCACTCGTGAATCCATTAGCTGTGAACGCTGGAGTGCCAAGGCTCATCTATAAGCAGCTCTGCAGGAACATGAATCCATTCATAACCTTCAAGACAACAGCAGCAGGAGGCCTCCTTCTCTTACCAGCAGATATGTGAAGATAATTGCTGAATCACCATCATTAATATTCCACTGAAGCAGAAATGCAGAAAGGAAAGAAAATGGCTGCCTACATACGTGGGCCACATCATTAGGTACACCATGCAAGTTCCAGATTGGACCCTTTTGCCTTCAGAGCTGCCCGAACAACAAAGTGCTGATCAAATGTTGGTCCATCTTAACAAGTCAGCATCACTCAGTTGCTGCAGATTTGTCCATGTCCATGATGTCAATCTAATGTACCACCACATCCCAAAGGTGCTCACAGGATTGAGATCTGGTGACTGTGGAGGCCACTGGAGTACATGTTGAAGAAACCAGTTTGAGATGGTTTGAGCTTTGCGACAGAGAGTAAGATCAGTACACTGTGGTCATCCATCCATTATCTATACCGCTTATGCCTTTTCGGGGGGGATATCCACACTTACTATTGCATGACTTTGTGACCGATGACGACCAACGGCTTGCAGGATTCAAGTAATCATGTGGGGTTGTTAATTTGTTAGCTTTTGGCTTTTTTCTTTTCGTGTCTTGTCTCACAATTCCATGACAAGCAGACAGACACCATTCTTTCAACTGTGTGCAATAACAAGTAAGAGATGGGCAGAGCTCGCCCACTGCTAAGTAGCTTAGCTCAAACACTGGGAAGCGATGGGTACTGTTAGCCCGCCTTGGCCAACAGTGATCAGATAAACTCTCCAGCAACTCTAAAAAGTCTTGCGTGCTTGTTGTGACTCGTTTGTTGCCGTGTTATGTTAACTTATCTTCTACCATCGTCATACTATCTTCTTCTCCTAAACAGAGGCTCAGGCCCCATCCACACAAAGACAAACCGAGGTCTAAACGCATACGTTTTTTGCCAAATCTGAGTATCATCCATATGAAGACGGCGTTTTGGGGGTCTGTAAACTATCATTTTTGAAACCAGGTTCCAGAGTGGAAAGATTTTGAAATGCCGTTTACGCAGCTGCATGATTACTGGCTCTTCGTAACTTTTTAGATTCGCTTATGTCATAGTTTCATATTGTCATTGACACGCATGCACCACACGCAGATACAACAACAACAATGGTGGTGTATGGTGTAGCATATGTGCTGATGAAGCTAGTGACCCTACTAACCCTGTTGCAGCAAAATTTCCTTCTTCTCAGTCACCACTGAGTTGAACAAACAATTATCAAGGACACATTACGGCACTTTTTTAAAAACTTTTTCAACTTTTTCCATCTGTTTACGCTTGTTTCCATCATATCATTACAGCGCCCCTAGAGGTCTGGCATGTGTTTTGCAGCATTTTCATGCGTTTGAGTGCATTCATGTAGATGCACACATTTTCTGAGACACCTTCATCTTTATGACAATCGTTTTTGAAACTGTAAAGTGTTTTGTCTTCATGTGGTTGGGGCCTAAGTTTTGATGATCTACTTCCGTGGAGGTTTATGCTCAAGATGCAGTGTTCATGAATGAGTCAAGCCTTTCAAACAGCTCTTTTAAGTAAACAATGAGAACTGATTCTCAGTTGCAAGTGAGCTGTTAGTTTGTGTGGCATTCTTAAATATGCAGGCAATTTGCAATTACTCACAGATGTTTTGAGCATTTCAACACTTTCTTTTGTTGCCCCTGTCTCAGCAATTTTGGAAAGTGTTGCAGGAGTAAAATTCAACATGAGTGAATATTCGCAAAAAACAATAAAGTCTATCAGTTTGAAAATTAAATGTCTTATTTTTGTGGTGAATTCAATTGAATGTAGGTTGAAAAAGACTTACAAATGAACAAAATTTTACAAAACATCTCAACCTTACTGGAAGTGCACCCCTCTGACTGCACAGCTGGCCCCTTTCAGTGAATTGGGTCTGGGACCTCCACTGGTTGAGGACCAAAGTAATTCCCCTCTGTCCTGACAAAAGAGCTTACAGTGCATGCATGTGCATGTGCACTGATGTGCAGCAAACCAGGGGGTATGAGTGTTAGTGTTATGAAGTATTCATGTTGGACCGTAGACCCTCATTGTTCATGACTGTCGCTCTTTGTGCCTTTTCATCATGGAGGGCCCAGACTTCACCTGAGCTGACCTCAAACACTCAGCGTTGTATTTCAGCGTGTGAGCGATTGTTTAAAGAGAGAGAGCGGCCCGGCCTCAGAGGAGAAGAGGGACAACTGACTTTTAATCCTCACGTTCAATAGAAAGCGCCACATAGGCTGTTTGAGCACAGAGACAGTCGGTCATTGTGAGCAGCGTGCTTGCCGGCCCCGGCCTCCAGAGCTGCATCAGGATACATCCAGAGTGACTGCTGAACAATGAAAAACCTGCAGGCTGCTCGCTGGGTTATCATACAGGGCACAACAACCGTGAATACAGCGCCGCAAACAATGAAGACGGACAACAAACGCAGTGAGGCAGATCTGAGGTCGGAGTCAAAGTGGGAAAAATGAGTCACTGTTTTCATCCAGCCGACAGCCTTTGCTTCCATAAACAACGTCTCTTTTTATTCACCTAATCGCCGCTGAGAAGACATTCATCACTGTAATCATTGGTGTGAATAGAAGGTTATTATGTCCTTCACTCAACGGAGGGTTTGATAAAACAGCTCATGACACCAACGATTACAGCCTCTAAAGCTGCCACTTCACATTCACCTGATCCAAAACCTCAGAAAACACTTTCTGAGTCCAGAGTTAAAATGAAACACAAAACAGAGTGAACTTTAGCAGTTGTGATCTCAAAGGGAATAACCTCGACATCCAAACCTTCTCCTGTGATGGGACTGCAGAGGTATTGTACCAGGATTGAGGTTTATTTATTATTTTAAAGGTGAGTTTGGGCTTCTGAATAGAGCGAGTGCCTTGCGGTGCAGGCCCGTGTGTCAAGAGGACAGGCTGAACGAGTTTTGGCTGACATTTTGGCAAACTTTTGTTTAGGGAAACGTTGAGCCAGGCAGAGCAGAGCTAAGTTAATGTCATTTGGGCAATGCCAATATTTATTGAGCCTGCTTAAAAAAGTCTGACATTTGATTCATTAAAAAGGACAACATAAATCAACTGAAAATTTTAAAAAGGAAGAAGCTGGGACAGAGGAGTTCCCGATATGTAGATTTTAAGTGGTTATTGTTCATGTTTCCTGAGGACGTCTGAATGAAAAATTTCGGTCTACTGTTCAACAGGTTTGTGGCTTCTTTTAGCATCATCGAACACTTACAAAGGCAGCATGCCGTATACCTAAAAAAACTAACCAGATATCACCTGTTAACCTTTTCAGGTGGATTTCAATAGAGCAACTTTTTAAGAGATAAAACGTGTTTGGGGACATGTAAAGGTACTTATTAATGACTCAGCCTTAAAGTACTCTGACTACAATCTAAAATGGTTTACTGGGGTGAAACAACCTTGTTCAGACAACAATAAGACACAACTTCCCATCCTTGACTACTCTGTATTTCCCAATTTCTTGATGCATTTAAATACCCATTACAATGACTGCAGATTATAAAGAGTAGGGTAGTTAATCTTAATATGAACTATCCCTTTAAATATATTATTTTAGCACATCTGGTCAGCAAAAAAAACCCAAAATTAAATTTACTTAAATATATTTTGTATCATTAATCTGAATTTGAAATCTAACAAGCAGAGGTGCAAATTTCATTAAAACTAGTTGCAGTGGGGTGCTGGTTTGGTGGAGTGGTTAGCAACCAGGCACCCCATGTACATGCTTCTGCCGGTCCAGGTTCAAATCCAGCTTGTGACCAGTTTGCAGAGTCTTCCTCTACTCTCTGACCCCCTTTCACAAGCATATCCACTGTCTCTCTCCTATCAATAAAGACACAAAATGCCCAAAAAATACAAAAAAAACTAGTTGCAGTAAAATTGCCTCTTTTAACTTGTGTTTGAGTTTCTTTACTTTACTCTCTCTCTTTACTTTACTCGTTTTTAGGAGGTTTGAGTTCTGACAAACTCTCAGATTATCTCCTGTAAACCGCGAACAAATACAGCCCTGCAAACAAGAGGACGAGTCCAGACTAGTGATGGGCAATACAAGACTTTTCAAACTGATATATAATCAATACTTTTTGCTGTAATTCTTTTGATACTTATGTCAATACTGATCCTTGAATTCATGCATAATGTTTTCATTGACCAAAATCACACAAATGAAATGTACTTTAGACTGTAGACCCTTGGACCTTGAAGTGAGTCTAGTTTGAAGTTTTAGTCCAAAGGAAATACATTTGCAGATGTTTCACCATAATCACCTCCACCTAGGAGGCTTCTTTTTTTTTTGCAAGAGTTTGTCTGTCTGTTTGTCTATTTTTTTGTTAGTAAGATTGCACAAAAGCTTTTGAATGGATTTACATGATGTTTTTTTTTTTTTTTTTTACCAGAGGTGTGATTTGATCCATGGAAGAAGTTAAAACATTTTGATGCTGATTTGATCCAGACTGACTTCACAAAGAAACACTGAAGTTTATCAATGTCATTCATTTACAGAAAATGCCAATGGAGAAAGCACGGTGCTCTTCCTGGAGCCTTGGTTTCTAAGATGTATTAAGGCAGCAGACTCTTCTGAATTTGTAATAAACACCTCATTCCTCTACAACTCACAACTACTGGCAACATTACTGTGAGCCCATTAACGTCATAGAAACATACGTACAGATGTGCCTGTTAACAACTCAAAACATGGCTGCTGATACTGTTGATACAGAAATAGTCTGTCTTAGCTGAAGTCTGTGCGTGTGTGAGTGTAAAAACCTAGACCCCAAATGCCACATAGAATAAATACGCCAAGCACTGAAGCGCTGTTGTTCTGCTCTGACTGACAGGCTGTCGACATGGACCACTGGAATCTCACAACACCAACATCTGTACAAGCAGCGGCAAATTGGTTCGGTCAACAAGTTACAAGACCCTCGACTGACTAGGTCACTCTATGATGATATTTATATCAACAATAATCACTTCATGCAGATTGATATTTTTCATTCCACAATGTGTGTATAAAGTAAATATAGGACTACAACATTGGGTGGAAATCACAATTTATGGATGGAACTGAGCTGCTTGGCAGAGGTCTGCACTCTTGGAGTGCTTTTCTAGTTACATGTGTTTTTGAATAACTTAAAAGTTTCGATAAATACATTTACAAATGAAATACCTCTGCTACACTAATGTAGACTTAATGTTGCACTGATTGGTCTCCACAGTCATGTGACGTGGAAAGTGGCCATGCCTTGGGACAAAGAGAGAAAGACTGAAAACCAAGAGGTTAATGTTCACTGTAACAATACCCAAAACATGACTTTGTCCTTAGACAAATAAGTGTCTCTTGTGCAGAGACAGACTCGTATGTTTACTGAACATCATATAGTTGTTGTTAGAAAGTTGCATTAGGCTCACTGAAATGCCACAGAAAACAAAATTGCTGTTGAACTTCAGAATAAAAAGAAACAACTAAGCAGTCAATAAAAAGTCATTGAGTTTTCTATGACATGAAAGTTCAACAATGACCCAAAAGTCTACAAATATGTAATTGAAGAAAATCCCTGGACTCAACATGCCTGGAGTTGACCTCAGTTACAGCTGTATTCATCTCCATTGGCGAACATTGAGCATCCCTGCCGTAGTCTCCTGTTACAAGACTTGTGGCACCTTTATGGGGACAGCCATCTTTGTCCTCTAGGCCAAGTGTCTAAATACTGAGACCAGCTGCAGCATGTGGTGAAACGGCATATATGTCCGCTATATACAGTGTTAGCTGAGTGACATCACGATATGTTTGTACAATGATCAGCAGTGCCATGCTCTGTCCGGTGAACTTTTCCTCAACATCTACATTGGCAAAGTCAAGACCAATCTGAGGGACAACCAGGTTTCAACCTGGTCCTAGCACAGTGTAGATAATTAAGTAGTGAGAAAGAGAACATGCTGGATGATCCCTTAAATAGGCACACAGAGAAAATTGAAAATACAAAGAAAGTTTCTAGAGCCCTTGTGGAGGTGGGTGATACATCAATTAAATCTATTTATTTAAATTATTTTCTGCAGGATATTTAAAAAATAAAAATTGAGATTTTTTTCTTGACTTACTTCAACTGTAAATTGTTGCAATATTCTAAAAGATAAATTCTAACAAAAAATGTTTTTTATGAAGATAGGCCCTATCAGGTTTTGCACAGAAATCTTTTTAAATGAGACTAAATACTGATCAGAGAGTTTCATGTTGAAAAAGGGGAAAAAGCTCAGATTTTGGTGTTTATGCAGACAAATCTGCCTACATTTGAACAACATAATCAACATTTTATGACATACACATTAACTTTAAGAGTGAAATTCTGTTTGGTCTGAATATATGTAACACACATTTTGTGTCACAAAAAATTCAGATTTTGATCTTAAGGCTATATCCCCCATATCCCCCTCATGAAGTCCTTCCCCTGACACATCAGATACCCAATCATGTCTAGGATTTTTGGACTGCACTTTGGGTCCTTTTTACCACATCCAGGACCAACCCTGCACACACATGAACTGTGCAGTACTCTAAAGACCTAAATGCTCATCATTCACCTCTGGAGGCTGACTGCTCATATAATCCATCCTTCTAGGTGATATCATGTAACCTGAACTCTGTCGGCCCAAATTCCTGATGTTTCACAACATCTGCTTCCCAAAAAAAGCCAAATGTAATCAAATTAATGTCCGGTCTCTTTAATCCGGATGTTGTCATGTAGCTGCTGTCCTCCACTGAAGCATCTGGAGCAGAGTCCTCTCTGAACCTCTACTCCCACACAGACTGATCCATCTGACTGAGCCATCACAACATTGATGGTTACCTTAAAGAGCCATAACATCAAGAAGCCTTTTTTAGTGCTTCATTTGTTGTGGAACATTTCTAATGGCATCAAACAGAAAAGAAAGTTTTTTTCTTGTTGTTGCATATCCTCTAATGTTTGTACATTACCTGTACATACTCTGGTACAGACGACTTGCCTAAGTGCCCTCTATAGGCGCACACTCAGCCACCAAGGAAAACAAATCCATATTCCCTCTCCTTTACCCCCTCAGACTGTTAAATGCTGGTCACCTTTGCCAAAGAGGTCACGTTTTTACTGGCATTTGTTTATTTGACAGATGATGCAAAACTACCAAACCGATTTTGCTAAACTTTTCAGGAGATGTTGGTAATGGCTCAACTTAAAAATATATAACTTAGGCCATTACCAACATGATCAACATTATTCTGAGTGCTAGGTGTAGGTTTTCAAGTCCAGGAAAATCATATTATGGCTGTGACTTTATTATGGAGTTACTACTGTTTATGCTTACACAGTGGTGTGAGCTACCTGTAAGCCAAGGTTTGTGCTCTTCAAGTACTTTGGAACTTTTGATTTATGATGGTCGCGCATCTGTGAACATCTAAAGTCATTACGTGGTTGTTATTTATTGAGAAATGATGATGCTGTTTATTCTAGCCTTTTGGTCTGCTAACTCTGTTGGAGTGATTGTGTTTGTTTCTTTCATTTTTTTGTCTTATTGGACTCTGTAGTTGTAGTGATGGCTGTCGGGTATGGATCAACGCTTCACCACAACCAAGAAGAACTTGAATGCTTAAACCTAAAGTTGGTAATCTGATTTAGGTACACTTTTTGTAATACTGGTTAAATTGATATTTATATGGCAATCAATTCATAACCTGACAGGCCAGATGGACAGTTCCACATTGAAAATATTTCACTAATCCATCTGGGGAGGAGCCCTGCAAGAATGTTTTCAGGGGCAGAACCTTCAAAAACAACAGCAGCTTGTGATTGGACGATTGTTTGGCTCAAAACACTCATCCCCAACCAATCAATATCAAGCAGCGCTGCTATGACGTAGCATATGTGGTGGCTAAACCTAGCGGCTAATGGTTGGCCGTTCGCTGCTACAGCTAATGGCTGACAAGGGCAAACAACAGTAAATGGTCGTTAGCTGTAGCAGCTAACTGTTGTTAGCGGCTAACTGTTGTTAGCTGCTACGGCTAACGGCAAACTGTTGTTTACCCTTGTTAGCCGTAAGCCGAAGCGACCAGGGGCCGCTAGCCGCTATGGCTAACGGCTGCTAGCAGATAGCTTAACCTCCTTGAGACTATCATTTCACATTAAATTGTACCACACAGATGATTCATTTTGCGCTTATATGGGACATGAACCTTGTCAAAGACAATCCCTACAAGTAAACTCATGAGGAGAGCAGATTTTGCCAAGTATAACTGAGTAATTATGAGGCTCACTGATATTAGCCTCCATTATTAGTACAACAGGAAGTGACTTCACTTCCTGTTAAGTCACTTCCTGTGGTCATCATGATTGCAGCTCCCTCTGCCACCGCCTCTCTTCCCTGATTGGGCCGTTAAGCATTTAGCTGAGTGAAACCGCTGGGACAGTGGAGGCTGGCAAGAAGGAGATGCATGATTTCAGAATCAGGCAGGTCTGTCTGCTCTGCAAGGCTAATCAATTCATAATGTGTTCTTAAACTAGAGCCAAAAATATCCGTTATCCATAGCAGGAGTGAAACAGGGAAAACACCAATCAATCACATCTTTGTAGTGCACATTTTTAAACCAATCAAATCCCATTGCCGTTCTGCGTGTACATTTTGCCGGCGTGCACAGACTCTGATTCAGTGCGTGAAGCCGAGCTGAGAGGGATCCAAGTCCGCTAGAGAATGCTTACCTGTTAAGTTTTGTCTTTGAAAATAAGGGAAGCCCGCTACGAGCCGTTCCACAACCCCAACCAAGCTCCAGTATCCAAGCTCCCTCATATTTTAAGACAGGTGGACAAGAAATCTAAAATAGACAACCTAAAACAAACACTTTGTTTTTCTAAGTTTGTTCTGCTGCTCGAATCTTGCAATAGCTGCCACCCAGGCTGCTGCAAGTGGAAGTTCTCGCAAGGCTTTTTCTTCTTCTTTGGTTTTATGGCGGTTGGCATCCATCATTTTGGAGCATTACCGCCCCATTCAGGCTAGTGACAGAGTTCAGTTTGGAGAGGCAGTGGAATGCTTTTATTATTATATCATCACGCGGGAGATTTACGGGAGAATACTGATACAGGAGGACGTCAGGAAAGAGGATAAAATAAAATACGGTAGCATCATGGCCAAAACGGGAGACTTGACAGCTACGTGGAGAAAGCCAAAGGAACTACCTATACCCCAATCAACATTGAGTTGTGAGTACTAACTTTACATGTTTGTTTTTTAACTTTACTATGATAATGTTTTGGTGTTTTCTTACCGCTGACTGAGACATGACTTGGTGTCGTGTGAAACATAAATGTTGTGCTGAGGGTTTGGAGTTGAATCAGTCTTCTGGTTGTTAGTCAGCGACAATCGTGCATGTGAGTGGGGAGTCATTTTAGAGGAGGGGCTAAGCGGAGCCCTGAGGAGATGCTACATTCAAATTCATGCTAGTTTTCCGAAATTACTGACCCCAGTTTTAACACTGTAAAGAAGTCTGTGACATTGGCTGCAAAGAAGTAGGTTTAAATTTGATGGCAAGATCCCATTTGCTATTAATGTGTTCAGGTTACTTCCAATATACTGATACTTTTTATATTATATCCACATACAAATGAACAATCCTTACTGTCCTTCTTTGGTCTTTGTTCATTGTTTCACTTTTATTCTATTTATTTTTTCTTCATTTGGGAAAATTGTCTTAAAGATTCTGCACATTGAAATTTTTGCTTATTAATTTATATTATGTTCCTACTTTAATGTATTTATCTGATACTATGCTGCTATACTGTTCAGAAGTGTCTGAAAAAAAAATCTGACATTATACTCCCTTAATCACTCCATCTTAAACTGCTGCTTAGCTCATAAATTCTCTGTTGTAAAGTTTCCAACATTTTGCTCTTTGATTTTCCAGCCTCTAAAATAAGCTTCATCAGCTGCTATAAATAGGTGAGTGACACAACAATAAGTGTGACGATGATTTTAAATTGTTCTCTATTTTCTGCCTTTATAATGGACTTATTTAGAGGGTTTTGAAGTTATTTTATCCTCACCTGACAGCAGTCAGATTACAGACTTAGCCTCTTTAACCCTTTCATGCCTGAATTTATTAAATCAAATGGGAATAATTTTTAAAATATGTGTTTTTGCTTTTAAACAAGCTACAAATAATGTGCAGTTTTTTAACATGTTATATTTTGAGTGAGTTAATAATTAATAATAATTCAATGGAACAGCAACCACATATTTGTTAAAATATTTACTAAAAGTATACAAAATAAAATGCAAAATACAAATTATATTTAATAAAGCATTTTTTTAAACTAATAACATTTGATTTTCAAAAAAATAAAATAAAACAAAATAAATATATGAAATTAGGTGAAATCTAAATACAGGCATAATACATAGAATATACTTTTTACTGCACTATGTCCTCTGGAGATTAATTTTTGTTCACAGATAAAAACTCTGCATCAAAGTGGTCCTTACATCTCATTGAATCAGAGTATATGTTTTTTCCTGACTAATTCTTTGAGAACAGAAGGATTTAACACTTAATCCTGAAGTGTGTGGTGAATATCCCTCTTAGTTGGACATTTTGGGTTTATGATGTAATATCTCAAAATGAACAAAAAGACACAAAGATCATATTTTTATGAAGCTTGAGGATGTAGTTTTGGTGTTTACCACCTGATAGTTGGGACATGGTTAGCCTAAATGGTCCAAAATATAAAATAAATAAGTGTCCACTGTAGGTGACACTGTGCATGAAAGGGTTGAATCAACTTTTTAAGAGCTTTAAAGATTATATCCATTCATAATAACCAAATGATTTTCTTTTTAAGTTAAAAAAGAGGAACTGTGACTCTTCTGTGCCTTGCTAATTGCAAACTCCACATTTCCGTCTCCAACCTTCATGGACGAGCTTAAGAAAACATGAATGAATCTCGAGTCAGATGTTGTGGCTGTTGTTGTGACAGCAGAGTAAAATAACATCCTCGGTGCAGAGCTGAGAATAACACCCTCCTCTGTGTTCACAGGCTGTCAGCTCGCTCACATAAACAGAGGCTGAAATGAAAACAACGTGACTCAATCAGTGACAGTGAGACCTGCGAGGGGGGCGATTAAGACGTGGAACCATCAGGCCGTTTCCGTCCATTAAAGGCCTCAGACAAAAAATGACTTTACAGTGAATGATGAACATTAGAAACACATTCTGGAATTAAAAAACAACCAAGTTCAAGCCTAAATAATTCAAACTGAAGATGAGCAGAGTGAACAGAGACAAACATAGGTGTGAGGAGTCCGCAGATTGAGAATCAGACGGACAGACGAGGGGAGACAAGGCCTCAAAATCTCTGAGTCATCGCCCGACTTTCTGTCATTACCCTCCCCATCCTTTCTACCCATCATCCCCTCCTCCTCCTCCTCCTCCCTCCCTGTTGTTTCAGCCTCTAGTTTGGTGACGGCACATGCAGTCAGGACTCAGAACAAGACGTTTAGTAAAAAAATACTCCAAACTACACCAGAACAGATGACTTGGACATATTAAAAGCTTGATTAACCCTTGCTAGTCCAAGCTAATCTTGACATGCAGACTGATCCAACGTCTGTAATCAGGCAGATCCATCAGCCAAGCTTCGATCTACAGCTGTGAGTGGCCCAAAGAGACACGGTCCAATCAGCATCCACTAAAGCAGGAAGAGGTGGGAGCTACAAGTGCGACAACAAAGTGGTTGAATTAGCAAAGATGCTAACAGCTACAGTAGCAGATATATCAGATCTGGATAACAGTTCTTAATTAAATGAAAATCAAATATCAGCCCCACAGACTTCTCCAAAGAAAGGATATTTTCACTTCACTTCAAGCATGTTTCAGAGAGATTTCAGACATGATCTGATCGGCCTGTAAAGAATGTGACTTAGGCCCTCCTCACACGAGGATGGCCCCATACTGTCTTGGAGTTGGTATCACAACATGTATCGCTGATTACACATCGTATTGTACATAGGCTTGTGCATTTACATGACAATGCAAAATCCACGTCAACAAGTGCTCATGCACGCGTAACATGCTGCGTCTCTGCATGAGCACTTGTTGCTGTTGTTGCCGTAGCTGGTGTTGTTGGTGTTCTGTGAGCAAATGTTGGTATAAAAGTCGTAGCAATATTTGTAGCTGCTGGAACAAAATCAGAATCAGCCCGGCTGCTGCCATTGTTGTTGTTGGTGTGTGTGACAACGTGGGTTGGGGTGCTATGAGGTCCCCGTCTTTCTCGGACTTATCTGTTTATACCAACTACGGCATGAAGACGAATACGCAGATATCCATCTGCAGACCCGTTTTCAAAAAAGATGCGGAGTCATGGACAAATACGCGTCTCCGTGTGTCAATATCACCAGATCGATAGTTTATTTTACCGGAGTCTTACAAATTCATACTTGTTTAAAGCCCACCTGAAAATTACCTGCTGGATGTGCTTTTCAAAGCTTTATGCCATTTCCAAACACTTTCTATGAGCTCTTTGCCAGATGCATGAGCTAATTATATTGAGATAGGCCATTATTTGTCAATTCCGTCTGGGTTGTTATTGTAATATTGAAGGTCGAACCTGAACTCTTTTAAGCTAATTCAAGCTAAAGACATTATCTATGTCAGGATGACCTGGGCTATCAGAACATTGATGCGATAGTGATGTCAGACTGATGTAGGAGATGTTGTATTGCCACAGAGACAAAACAGTAAATTAAAAAAAAATAAACTAAATGAAAACTCTCAAGCACGACTATACGGACACATAATTCGAGTTTGCAAAATAAACAGCAGGCATCACTGTGGCATAGCAGGTAGTGCGTATGCCTCAGCAGGAAGGTTGCTGGTTCAAACCCTCTGTCATGCAGGGGCTTAGAGTTTGCATGTTCTTCCTGTGCATGTGTTTGTTCTCTCCCAGCACTCAGGATTCCATCCACACACCAAAATCAAGGGGTCTCAAAAATGCTCTTAGATATGACTGTGAGCATGAATGGTTGTCTGTCTATTAGGGGTGTAACAAAATTTCGTGCCATGAAATTTCGCGAAATAAAAAATGTCAAAATAAAATTCAAAGACACACAAAATAAAGAATAAAAAAACGCGAACCACGCAACAGTGAGTGATTTTTTACCCTCCTCACCTACCGTAGCAAAACACTGGCTTCAAAATGGAGTAAGAAGAGGTCGAGACATTAGCTGACACTCCTTCGTTGAATAAATCGGTTGTGTGGACCTATTTTGGCTTCCCATGTAAAAGACAAGAGAACTGTGAGAAGATTGCAGACAAAACAACAACTGTGTGAAAAATATGCCGCTACAGATTGACGTATACTGCTGCGAGTACAACTACCAACTACTTTGAACTGGAGATAGGTAGCAACTGTATGTTTGTGTAAGACTGCATTAAAAACAATATTTGATGTTTGCATCTACTGTTGAGTTGACAGAATTTGATCATACTTGAAGATCAGAAGTATATGCACTGTTATAGGCTAAATATTATAGTTCACAGTTCAGACATTTATAGGTCTAAACTGCAGCTCTGAGGACTGCTGTTTGTTTTCCTTTTCATTCAAGAATGTACTTATCCTGATTGTTACAACAACAAAGCACTTTTTATTGAGATTTTGTTTGTATTTGCACTGTAGTCTGAATAAGGGGAAAAACTACAATTTAGTTTTTTCCAAAGAGCATTTATTTTGTGCTGATGCAGCAATATTTTTTGTATGTCTGCATTTGGAAGAAAATAAAGAAAATGACATTTTTGCACAACTTCCTACTGTTGGAGATTTTCTTTAATCTTTATTTTGTATCGTGAGCCCTGTTTCGTATTTCGTATCGTTTCGTGAGTTGACTTTGCGTTACACCCCTACTGTCTATCTATATGGAAAATAGCAGCAATAGCACTCTTAAGAGCACTTTTTGTCTAAAATATTACAAATGGATGCCTCAAGTTACTCAAACTTTTTGATTAATCACATATTTTGTCTCCTATTGACTTTCCCTACTCCTGACTGGACACTGCTGTCAAGAAAACAAGGTAAGGTGTCCCTCTAGTAACAATTTTGTGCATCATACTTCTTTAACTTGCGTCATTTTCTTGTATCTTAGCTCCTCCCAGCAAGGAGGGAGCCAAGTTTCTGTTCAACCAGGAAGAGAGCAGACAATTAGACTTAAGATTCACGGCATGCTTCCAGTTTGAAAATACAAGAAAAAAAATCCTTTTTAATTAGCATTTTGTGTGCTGTCATTTAGAAATATTCTGCTTAATTTGGTGGCAGACTGAAGCAGCTTTAATCAAGTCTGGCTGATTTTACTGGAGAATCTTTCCCAGGAAACAGACAACAAACACCCACATACAGTCTGTGATCCGTCCATGTTTACAGGCTCCAGGAAACAAAGAGGAGAAGACAGAGACAGAACAACAGAAGAGGAGCGACTGAGAGCTGACGACTTCTGATCTTTACCTAGAACTTAAAAGTGAGAGGACAAAGATCGGCAGACAAACATTTCTCAGTCGGTTTTATTCAGACTCGGGGTTTGTGCTGCCAGAGGTCTCTGTTAGAACTGCTGCAGGGCTGAAACTGTATCTGCACACGCTGTGCTGTGTTGATGATCTGGTTGTTGGATCAGTTTTTGTTTTTATGACGGTGCAAAACTCGACGAGGGGAAACCTGAGACAGGAGCAGGGAGTCTATTAATGATACAGAGAGGGACAATGGAGGAGGAGGTTTGTCTTTGTTAATGTCTCTGATCAGAAGGAGAAACATGATGGATAGAGTTCAATCGACTTCAGCCAAATAAGTAAATCCATTTTTCAGCAGTGTATAGTTGCTTGTGTTGATCGAAGAAGAGGTATCTTTAAACTTTTGGTGAAAGTCTGTTCCTGTGGTAAATTTGATGTGTTTAATGTAGGTCAACGTATCCAAAGTGAGGCAAATGTTGTGTTGGTGGAGAATGATCTTTTACAAACAGTCCCTAAGTAACTAAGCCAAAATCTAAACTTTTGCCAATGTAGACACAGGACTCGAGTTTTCAGCTCTCAGCTGGACTCTTTGGTGACGGTGGCAGAGAAGAAGAAGAGGACACTGGACAAACTGCTGGACATTCTGGAGGAAGCCAATCACCCTCTACACATGACCATCAACAACCATATGAGCCTGCTCAGCACAAGACTGCTCCTCCCCAAGTGCAGGACCAACAGACTGAGAAACTCCTTTGTCCAGGCCATCAGACTGTATAACTCCTCAACTGGAAGGATGAAGAGTAACAGGAAGACAGAGGATGTGAAGGAGCAGCAGCAGTAGCCTTCAAGTATTATCTTTTATTTATGATATAATGCAACTGAAATCATAATTTCCCTGAGGGAGTTCTCCCAAAGGGATTAATAAAGTATAATCTAATCTAATCTAATCTAAATTGACCCGACGGCAATCAATTCATAATGTGTTCTTCACATATAACGGAAAATATCTGCTATCTACAGCAGGAATAAACCTGGGGAAACACCAACCAATACAATTTTTGTAGCCCACATTTTATACCAATCAAATCCTGTCACCATTCTGCCTGCCTCCTGGGCTTACATTTTGACTCTGAGTCAGTGCGTGTAGCCGAGCTGAGAGGGATCCAAGTCCACTGGAGAATGCTTACCTGTCAACCAGCTGCCACCCAGGCTTCTGCAGGTGGACGTTCTCGCAATGCTTTTTCTTCTTCTTTTTTACGGCGGTTGGCATCCATCATTTTGAAGCATTACCGCCCCATTCAGGCTAGTGACAGAGTTCAGTTTGGAGAGGCAGAGAAATGTTTTTATTATTATATCATCACACGAGAGATTTACGGGAGAATACTATCACAGAAGGACGGCGGGAAAGAGGATAAAATACGGAAAATATGGTAGTTTCATGGCCAAAACGGGAGACTTGACAGCTATGTGGAGAATAGCAGAGGAACTACCTATACCCTGATCAACATCGGTTGTGAGCACTATCTAACTTTCCATGTTTGTTTTTTTAACTTTACTATGAAAATGTTTTGGTGTAGTCTTACCACTGACTGAGACATGACTTGGTGTAGTGTAAAACATAAATGTTGTGCTGAGGGTTTGGAGTTGAATCAGTCTTCTTGTTGTGAATCAGCGGCACTCGTGCATGTGAGCAGGGGGGTCATTTTTTGAGGAAGGGTGGGAGGAGCTAGGTGTAGCCCCGAGGAGATGCTACATTCAAATTCACGCTAGTTTTCCAAAATTACTGACCCTAGCTTCAAGTTGTCTAAAGTTGTCCAGTGGTTCAACAACATGAGTTCACTAGAACAATCTGCCCTAATAGGGACTTCGTGACTCTCCTGGATGTCCACTGATGAATGTTGAACTATGAGCAGGAAGGCCCCAGCATCCTCCAACAGAATGAACGCAGCCCTAACTGATGGTAACGAAGGATGACTGTTGCCATTGATAATATTCACTCTCCCAAAAATTAAACTCAGTCATAACCAAAGACATTCAGTAACTGGTGTCAGGTCTGGGTTGGAAGCGCAAGCTGGATCAGCAGCAACGTTAACCCCACTTCATTTGGAGGTGTTTTACATGTGATGAAGTTTAAGGGTTCAAGGTGCAAATCCTACACCCCAATGCTCCAGGGCAAAGGACACCAACCCCTTTCAGGTGGATTACCACCAGTACTGCCAATGTCAGTGCTCCAGGAGGTCATTTCTTTATTCCCACAGCTATGGAACCAACTTACAAGTATGTTTCAATCAGGACCACGTTCACAGGGTTCAGCACTTGACTCAGCTCCACTGGACTATGGTGGAGGGCCGACAAATGGGCCTCACAGATTTGTCCCAGGTGTCGAGTGACAGGGTGTTTTTTCTGTTGGTTTCTGGCAAACTAGATGCAGCCGAGGTATATTGCTGTCTTTGATAGGTCATAGTCTCTCAAGATGAACTTCTTGTTGTTGCGGTCATTGGATAGCATTGGATCAGTTTGTGCTGGTAGGGTTCTCTGCTTCAGGCCTCCTTATGTTCTGCAAAACATTTTACATTATTATGTTTATTTACATTTTGAGTACAGACATCGACCCAAATGCTAAAACAGATATTTGAATATTGAGCATAAGGTGCCATTAAGCATGCTTAAACTTTTGTCATACATTTGACAAATAAGCATTGCCTCATCGACTCACTAAGTTCTCAGTGACCAGGGTTAGCCTCGTGAGGTTCGACATTTCCTTGTATGTTGGCAAAAGTTGGCCAAAAAGTCAGTGTGTGATTGCCACTTTTAGGATTTGGGGCTCTGCAGCTGTTGTTGGTGGTGTCCTTTTGCTTAATTTTCCATGAATATTAACAACTTTTTCCTGAATAGAAATAATCATGTTCCCCAGAATCATACCTTCATGCCTCCCTTGCACATTTTGTTTGACAAAACTTGCACCTTATTAATAACTATTTTTATTCATATTGTAACTGAAATCTGTAAACTGTGGCCTATGCAAAAAAAATCTCATTCTGTATTCACCTGCTGCATATTGAATGACATTTAAGTCTGTCTTTAGTCTAAGTCTAAAGCGAGGTTCACACATAAGGTAAATCTGTAGAGGTTTCTTATCTGTTAGAGACCCCACACATGAAAATAAAAAATCAGACATTGAACAGTTTTGACCATACTGTGTGTGATGTGCTCTGTTAATCTCAACACAGCACAACACACACATAAACATTCGGTCCCACCACTGATCTAGAATTTAGTTCTCAAAGAAAGAAATCTCACGTGATCAAACGAAAATGAAGAAGAAGCATAGCAACAACCATGAACACTGTCGATGGCAACAACGATGGAAAGGACGTGAGAAGAGGGAATGATGGTCTTTGGACTATTTTTGATGGAATATCAGGAACTATATAAAGGAGTTGATTATTGGGGACAAATTCACTCTTAACACACCTCAGATCACAAGATAAAATGCAGGACAATCTTGTAAGAAAGGGGATAATCAAGCATTTCCTTGGTGGAGAAGGGGGAAAGTCAGGACAAAAACAGCCTGATGATCTTTATGCATGTTCCCTGCTTTAGATGGTCATGGTGATCCACCCATCCATGTCTCATTTGTTCTGTTAATATCTAAATAAGACTCAGGAAATGAGTCAAATAAAAGACAATAAAGACCTTTTTGTCGTGCTCTGAAAACCATCAAATCAGTCTTTTGCTGATTATCCAACATCCCAGCAAACTCTCATATAAAAGAGCGCCAGTGCAGCCATTTCATGAGGCCGTTTCTCCTTCAGATGCCACGGGGGCAGACAGCTGATGTGAATGTCACCATCAGCAGACACGAGCCAAGCGTGTGAGTGACAGCAGCTCCTCATCCATCTGAGCCAGTGTCACTCAAATGTCACATTAAAAGGATGAACATCCACCCAGTCTGTGAACAGACGCCTGTGGACCTTTAACAATATGTGAAGAAATATAAAATCTATAAGCAAGGATTGTTATATTTGGTTATTCGGAGGACAAGAATAAAGACAAGATCCTTCCCAATACTGCTCAAAAGAAATGAAGACTGCTTAAAAGCTTCTTCACTGAACAAAAAAAAACAGAGTACAACGACTTTCACATCATTTTCCTATAAATATTCAATTAAATACACTTCAAATATAACATATTTAGTGTTTAAACTGATAAACTTGGTTTTTTTGCAAACATTCACTCATTTTAAATTTGATGCCGGTTCCACGTTCCAAAAAAAGCTGAGACATGGGCATGTTCACCACTGTGGTGGATCACCCTTCCTTTGCACAACATTCAGGGTTCTAATTTCGTAGACCAGGTGCAGGCACGGTGCAGCTGTCCTGTGCTGCGCCGACAGGGTGTGTCCAGCACACTTTGTAAGTTTCCTACATGGCGCAGCAAGGCGCATCTATGCCTCCCTCCCTGCTGTGTTATGTGGCACGCAACATGTGAAAAAGAATGTACTGACACTCTGGAGACCTGCCTCTGGGGCTTTGTTGAAGTACAACCTGTCACCAAATTACAGCTGTGGAGGGTGTGCTTTGCCTGCACCGAGAAAAGACCAGGTTGGAGCTGGCGAGCTTTCAGCGCACCTTCTGCACAGTTTTTTGGCACAAAATTGTCACTGCGCTAACCTAAATCTGTGGGCGCCTCCCCCTGGTACGCCGCCACACCTATCTCAGTGCAGCTGGATGACCAAATTGCCAAATTAGCTGCGCACAGTGGTGCAGCAGACGAAATTTTCACTGGGCAGGGTGCGCCAGGCTCCGCCACCCTGTGCCACGCTGCGCCATGCCACGAAATTAGGTCCCTCAGTGTTTGTGAACTGAGGACACTAATCATTGAAGCTTTGTGTGAGAAATTCTTTCACAATTTTGTTGTACTTCAGTTGCTCAACAGTCCACAGTCTCCATTGTTGTACTTTGTGATTCAAAATGTGCCTCTCATTTTAACTGGGAGACAGGTCTGGACTGCAGAAGGTCAGTCTAGTTCCTGCACTCTTTTACTCTGAAGCCACGCTGTTGTAACACGAGCAGAAAGTGTCTTCATTGTTTTGTTGAAATAAGCAGAGACATCCCTGAAAAGACGTCTCTTGGATGGCAGCACGGTGCTCTAAAATCTGTATGTACGTATAGTCGTCTTTGTCTTTGCATGGTAGAGTTTGACCTTGACCTTGTAGATGTAGAGATGAACTGTGTTAACAGACAATGTGTTTTCTAATGTGTTTCTGAGCCCATGTGGTGACATCCTTAACAGAATGATGCCGGTTTACACTGCAGTTCTGTCTGACGGATCAGAAGTCATGGGCATTCAATGTTGGCTTCAGCCTTGCTGCTTGGGTGCAGATATTTCTCTGTATTCTCTGAATCTTGATGATCTTATGGACTGTAGATGATGACATTGCTAAATTCCTTGCAGTTGTTGGTGAAACATTTTTCTTAAACTCTTGGACTATTTTCAAAGTGGTTGAACCTCTCCGTGTCCTTGTTTGTGCAGACTGAGCCTTTCAGTGATGCTCCTTTTATATCATGACACTCACCTGTTTCCAATTAACCTGTTCACATGAAATGTTCCAACTGTTTATTGAACATCAATCAATCAAACTTTATTTGTATAGCACTTTTCATACAGGACTTTGTTGTACAAAGTGCTTTACATGGGGAAAAAGATCAAATGAAATAACAAGAAGTGGAATAAAAAGCTGAAAATTGCTGAAAATGAAAACATAAGACCCCTCAACCCCCCTCTCCCAAAGCACATTAAATATACACACTGACTTACTCAAACACACAAAGACATAAAAAGGAAATTCTGACAGAAAACAGAATTAGAGGAATGAATCTTGAATTAAAGGGGCTGTGAGGAGTTTCTAAGTAATGACAAAAAAGTCTCACTTTTAGATATATGCCTGATCGAAATACACACTTTAAGATGAGTTTTATAGCATCAAAATAGGTTATCTATAAATGCTATTCCTTAGCTTCTTGGTCGGGTCGGACAGGGCTGGACTGGCCTGGATACTCAACTTCAGGAACAAGACAATTAAAACTAGAGCAAATTTTTAATTATTCAGACACGTCGTACAGCACCGGGCTGTTAGTAGCGATATATAGCCGGCTACAAAAGTATGATACTAAGTTTTTCAAAAATTTCTTTTTGTCACACATCAAAAACTACCGCTACGTAACTAGAAAGAGATACATTACCTCGTCGCTTTGCATCCTGTAAGTTGTTGAAAAAAAAAGCTGTAAATCAATGCAGAGTTCTGAGGAAGGTCCGTGCTACAACACAACAAACACACGCTTTGGCTTCGATAACGTGTTGTGGTGCGTTCCAGCTGTAGTCAGAAGTAGGAATTTCCAAGTTCTGAGTAGGAAACTGCAACTGGAATGTCCCCAGAAGTCGGAATTTCCTACTTGGAACTCGGTGAATCCTCATCACCCCCAAGTTGACAATCGAAGATGGATGCCCCCAGTGTGAACAGTTATTTAGCTCCTGTAATAATCAATTTATTTTCACTTCTGACTGGAGTGTGTCGCTCTAGATCAGCTGTATACAAAGTATTGTTAGACTTATATTTACAAAAATGCTGCCATAGTGATAATCACATTCTTCATGTGATATTTGTGAACAACACAGGGCGTGCTAACAACAGCTAACAATAGCCTGGTAGATCCGCGTGTTTTTTTTCTGACTTCAACTGGAACGCTAATAAGTCAGAGATGATGTCACTCCCAGTTCCGACGTTACTGGAACGCAGCATTACGACAGTCGCAGCGCATGCTCATAGCAGAGTTTTTGTGTAATAGATTCTCCTCACAGTCCCTTTAAAATGAGGAAACATCAATTTTCCAAGTATTTTGTTGCCCCTGTCTCACCTTTTTGGGAGCATGTTGCAAGCATCAGATTCAAAATGAGTCAATATTTTAAACAAAACAAAACAATAAAGTTTATCAGTTTAAACATTAAATATTGTGTCTATTTAGTGTATTCAAATTTTGTTGCTTTTTGTAATAAATTTATAACAAGACGTTTAAACATATACACACTCACATACAGTAAAACAATACAAATAGAAAGAGAAAAAAATAATTTATAAAACCAACTGATAGATAGATCAAACACCAAACAACAACAGAACATAATAAAAAAAAAATATATATATATTATATATATATATGTTAAAAAACAAAAGGGGCACAGACTTAACTGATTAGCATAGTTGCTGAAACATGCACAGTGTAGTTCACAAATCCAACAGCTCAGTGTTTGGTTGTTATTTATGTTTCACCCAACATCCTAACTTCATTGGGATCATGTTTTGTATAGATATTAAGCTGTAACTGTAAAGGAAGATCCGGTTGCACATATAAGATGCCCAAAAGTTGAAACAACTGAAAAAGAGCAACTGAAAACTGCTGCTGCTCCCTCTGGCAAAGCTATTGGTGCAGATCAGTCAGTGATCAGGACATTTTAGATACTCTCCTCACCCATGATGTTGAAGACCCTTTGAGTATGAGCCCCTGACTGATGTCTGCCTTTGCCTCACAGTTAATCTGCTCGTGCCTCTTCACACCAGAGCCTGAAGAAGCTCTCGTCTTTTGTTCTATTTTTCAGGATTTCTAAAGAATCAAGTACACACAGCCTCCTTTCAGCTCTGCGAATGAAAACATATCTAAATGCACCAAAGTCTGAGGGAGAACCCAGGCAGGGATTACCCTGCACCACAGCGAATCTGCATTCAAGGTGTGTGTGTGTGTGTTCAGAGAGGAGGGAGAAGACAGAGAGCAGGCAGCTGTACTTATAGGGGTTCCCCAAAGCAATTCCTCTTTCTAAAAATAGCTGCAGCTCCGCCGACCTGGACGAGAGGAGGGGAGCCATCATCGTCGAACGGGGCGAGCATTTCAATCAGGAGAGGGGACAGATTTCACCGCAGGACATCACTGCAGGTTATCACGATGGGAAAGACGTTTGATTGGACTACAGATGCCTGATTTCTAATATATTCAAATGTGCTTCCTGTAAATCATGACTGTATGACACATATATGAAGTTGATCAGCTTTTCGCACTAACAAGCAGCTGAAGGGTGAACCAAATTAATATTTTTGATGTTTTGGATCCATGCTGCTGTTTTCGGAGTGAAGGGTCAGAAATTCTTCTTATCCAAAATTGCAGAGCGCTCATGAGCAAAAATTAGCACATTAAAAATACTTAATGATATTTTTGGACAGCTGCAGCTGCCATCTTCAGACACCATTAAAGGGCGGAGTAAGAATTGCATCCATCGCCTCCAAGTTTTTTCACACCGAGTCCTGCTTCATAATTTGATGCTTCTCCAAACATGACTCCAAATGGTCATAAATTTAGCTTAATTCAACATATTCACAATTTTCGTCATACTATGAAGGTTAAAATCCTTCTGTAACCACATTCCTACACTGAAAAATATCTCACTAATCTGATTCTTATCCACAATTTCCTGACATGACTGGATTAAGATCTTATTTGAAGATATAAAAACTAAAAAACAAGGCCTGAGTTGCTTGTAATAATGTGTAAAATAATCTGCCAATAAGACAAGACAAATTTAACTTGAGCAGACATTAAATGGTAATTTCAGACCCCTACTGATTCAACTTTTCTTGGTCATTGGCAGATATTTTTTCTTCATTAAAAGCACTTCATTTTGTCTTTCATTCCTTAAAGTAATTATTTTTCTTGACAGGTTAAGTCCATGTGGATTAGAATGACTGTTTTTGATATTTTTGACTTGAAAATAGACAAACACACTCCCCGAGATCTGAGTTTTTGTCTTGCATATTTTCAGATTTGACCCAATCATTCTTTGAGCAGCCAAAAGCTTAACCCTCCATGTTTCTGTCTTTATTTTCCTGAAGCTGCTCAGCCCTGCCCCTCAACAGACAAACAGCTGGACATACAGTACATAGGGATTTATATTTAGTAGTCTTCAAATTAAATGACAAACTTCTACCCACAAAGACTCGACTGCTGGACAGTACCACAGTATGTGGATTTAAGTTCCCATCTGCTGACAAGAGATCTGAAATCTTTGGATTTATTTCTTCAGTCTTAATCTCATCTGAATATTGGGTCTTAAAGGAGAGTTAAGCAGCCATTTTTCTTAGACCCGAGACAGACCCTCAGTCATATGATAAGGCCTTACATTTTCTTTTTTTTTACCAAGGTCACAATTAAATCAGAATATTTGGCTGATTTTGAGAAAATAGATTTTAAATTGGGCAAGCTAAAAAAAATATTTGGGTGTAAATTACATTTTCTTCCGAGGTCCTCAAAGGGGAAATCTGTCCATTCTCCACAGCTGAAGAAGTCTTAGGAATGTTCTGCTGTCACCATTAAACATTAGAGAGTGGATTTCCTGCTGTTTGGAAGCTTCATTGTCCTACACAGGGCAAGATGGTCAAACTGTTTTATTAATATCTATTCTTCTATGAATTTCTCTACTAATGCAACAAAAGACTGCAATAAAACAGTTCTTTATCTTTTAAATAGTAAATGGTAAAAGGAATTGAGCTGTCTTGTCTCTTGGACTGCTCAAAGCTGTCCTTGAATGTTTTCTGCAGTGAAACCCATTGCACTACAGAAAATGAAAAAGGGCAAGTAAGCCACAAGCTAGGCTAGCATCACCTCTCTAACAGCTTCCCTCCCTGTGTTGTCACATTTCTCTAAAAGTAAACAGTTACATAGTAATAAGTCGATAAACTTCACCATCCATCCATTATCTGTACCACTTATCAGAGTGGCGCGAGGGCATCCTGATCTGGTCATCAGACAATCACAGGGCCACATACAGAGACTGCCAACTATTCACGCTCACACCAAAAGGCAATCTGGAGATGCCGGTTAATCTAATGAGCAGGTTTTTGATCTGTGGGGGGAAGCTGGTGTAACCAGACAGAACCCACACATGCACAGGGAGAATATTCAAACCCTGCACAGACCGACATAGGGATTGAACCAGCAACCTCCCTGCTGTGAGGCACGTGCAGTACCTCTGCACCAAAGTGCCGCCCTTAATGGGATACTGGTAAGAAGAAAAAATGTGTTCAGTGAGTTAATATCTTTTTTCATATAATATAATCCCCATGCTTTTATTCAGTATTGTTAGAAAAGAATCCAATAAAACATGACATAACAAAAAAAAAAGGCCTATTTTCCTGCACTCGGCTTGACCCCGTGAACATCACAACATCAACTACACCGCTCTTCCTCACCTGCTCATTTGTGGGCGAGACGGACAGGCAATTTGTCAGGCATAAATGACACCGAGTAGGGCCCCAAGATCCATGTGAGGCCCCATTTTGCACAAGGGTATGCATTCTCTGCTGTCTGATGCAACTCAAAATGAAATGTATGAAGCAAATCTGACCACGCTGAGAGCCTTTAGGTTCTTTAGCTCATGGCTAATTAGCATTAGCATTGCTTCACCCTCATGTAGAGCAAACAGGTTTAACTCCAGCAGTTACCAGTCCTGACAGTAACTACATTTGTAAACAGGTTAAGAGGAGATGGTTAACGACAGATGAGGCTACATAGCATCAACAGAGACAATTAAAGCTAGATCCTCTTCATGCTAACAGGCTAACTATGGTTTGACTGTTTGGTCCTTAGTCTTCTTCTTACTGCCACCTACTGGCCATTGGTGTGGTTATTTAATGTTGCTTTTTGGGGCTTTTTGATAGGGCAATTTCCTGATTTCTATGATATTAAGGCAACAATAGCGGGGCCAAAGAAACTGTCTAGCTCCTTAAATAGGAGTCCTGGTACTTTTGGCTGTAAAGCACCTTTAAATATTTATATTTGTGTTTATAAAGGCACATAAATGATGCTTCAGAGAATATGAGTGAAGAATGTGTTAACGATTAGATGAGGCTTAACACTGGTCCCTCATTAATAACTAGCTATCAGTAGTGTGACATAAAGAAAAGGGTTTAGACCTTCTTCTGTGTGCTTCCTCTCATTTATACGTCACATTACTCTGAGCTCAGACCTAGATGTTAAGGTGGAGGTGGGGAGCAGGCCTCGCTGAGGTGTAAAAAGTCAGACACAAGGATCACCGCCCTGACAGTCAGCAGGCTCGCCCCATAACGCCGTCCGTGTCTGTGTTGTCGAGTACAGAAAAGAAAATGATCATAAAAAGAGGACCAAATGCTCCACTAATCCGTCTGTGAATGAGAGCGGCTCGCTGCAGCACTTCTTTTATGCTCTGTCGATTCCACGGGGGGATAAACGCAACGCTGAGCCAGCACCCACTGCAACCTCACCCACCCCGCTGCACTGCAAGCTCGGCACATTACCTCATGTCAGTCCGTTAACCCATTTGAGCCTGAACGCTGACAGAGGGGCACACAAGGGTTTAGGGTGACACAATGCACCCTCTGTCGGCCAGACTGAAGGACCTCGGGTCATTTACAGTTCCCATGAATCAAAACTGGGAGGAGACTCCACCTCAGCAAACTCTGCAAACCACTCAAGTTTCTGGACAAATTCTTTTTTCATTTGTATAATAATTTTCTACACATCTTTGTTTAGTCAAATGCATTTATACAAGCCCTTCTTGATTTATTTGGTTAGTAGCAGAGGGTTCACTTTAAAATTACTGACAGTATATGCATTTTTGTTGAGCACCCATATACAACAATAAACACCCAACTATGGTCCCGCCATGGATCAACCCTGGACCAAATTTATCTATATATCTACAGTTGCATGAAAAAGTATGTGAACCCGTTGGGATTACTTGGATTTCTGCTTACATTGGTCATAAAATATGTTCTGATCTTCATCTAAATCAGATCACTAAACAAACACAGTCTGCTTAAACTAATTCTGCACAAAAGAATCCTAAGTTTGTATGTTTTTATTCAACACAATATGTAAACATACAGTGCAGGGTGGAAAAAGTATGTGAACCCCTGGGCTAATTACATCTCCAAGAGCTAATTGGAGCCAGGAGTCAGCCAACCTGTAGTCCAATCAATGTGATTAGATAGGATGTGTTGGTTAAAGCTGCCCTGCCCTATAAAAACACACACCAGAATTGTTGACTTGCATGAAGCTGAAAAGGGTTACAGAAGTATCTCTAAAAGCCCTGATGTCCATGTGTCCACGGTAAGACTGACTGTCTACAAATGGAGAAAGTTCAGCACTGTTGCTACTCTGCCAAGGTGTGGTCGTCCTGTAAAGATGACTGTGAGAGCACAGCGCAGAATGCTCAATGAGGTGAAGAAGAATCCTAGAGTGTCAGCTGAAGACTTACAGGAATCCCTGGCACATGCTAACATTATTGTTGACAAATCTACAGTACGTAAAACATTACACAAGAAAGGAGTTCATGGGAGGACACCACAGAAGAAGCCATTGCTGTCCAAAAAAACACTGCTGCACGTTTGAAGTTTGCAAAAGAGCACCTGGATGTTCCACAGGCCTACTGACAGTAATATTCTGTGAACAGATGAAACCAAATTTGAGTTGTTTGGAAGGAACACACAATGCTGTGTGTTGAGAAAAAAGGCACAGCACACCAACATCAAAACCTCATCCCAACGGTGAAATATGGTGAAGGGAGCATTATGGTTTGGGGCTGCTTTGCTGCCTCAGGGCCTGGATGGATTGCTGTCATCAACGGAAAAAGGAATTCCCAAGTTTATCAAGACATTTTGCAGGAAAAATTAAGACCATCTGTCCACCAACTGAAGCTCAACAGAGTAGGGGTGATGCAACAGGATTCAGTGGCTCGAGCATCTAATCAGGACACCTCCCTGGTGAAGTGTTCAGGGACATCCCACACGTGATATAAGCTGAAGGGACCATGTGTGAACACAGCTCAGGTATTGATGGTGGTGTAAAATAAATGTAAAGTTGTCTTTAAAAATTACAATATCAACATAAATCTGAATAAAGATAATTATGACTGTTACTGTAAATTAACAGCCCTTATTTTTGGTTGACTGTGAATCATGCACACATTTTCTGGGACAGTGTAAAACTGACATTAAACAGGCAGGAGATCCAAAGAAATTGAATATATAATGGAGATTCATTCACTTTTTCTGTCAGATATACCACTACCTCAGTGTTTAATATTTACATGGAATAATCCATCTAATTATTACTTTTATTTATCTTGAATAATTTCAATGTATCACACTGTAGTAAAAAAAAGTATTTGTGTCTCAAAGAGGTTCTGATATCTCTTATTGCAGATGGATTATTTATCATGAACTTGACTTTGTAAAAATGCATGCTAGCCTGTTAAAAGTCCCGTTTATGTGTGTTTGTAATGTTTTAAACATGTTAAAGTCAATAAAAAGAAAAAAAAATGTAAAGAAAGCAGGACAATATGTCATATGACAGATCAATAGACTGACAGGAAGTTGTCACTTCATCTTAAGGTCAAATTGGAGGTCTTAAAACATCACTGCTTTGTTTATCATAGAAAAATGTGATTAAAAATGTTGATTTCTCACTGTAGACCCACAAATAACAAAAATTACAACATATTTGACCTGGAACCTTCCATTGATTGACAAGCGTCACATCTGTTCTCATGAAGCTCCACTGAAAGGTTTCAGATGTTTGCAGATGCAGCCGCTAAAATTTCCCCTCCCAGCCAGATGCCAGCCAACTTCCAGCTTCTGGGAGTCTGAACAATGGTTATGTCCACCTCATTGAAGTGGGCAGATCCAAGCACATGACCATGTCCTCCTCTCTATGACCACAGCGCACCCATCTGCTCACGGATACTTCCAGCTCCATGTGACAAAGCTCAGATCATCTCAGACTGGTTACTGAATCATGATAATGACTTCACTGCACTTCGACGGCCTCCAGTCACCAGATCTCAATCCAGGAGAGCACCTTTGGGATAACGGCGTGTTCCCACCGAAAGCGTTGAAAGTGAGTGTATTCGCGCGTCAAGTGAAACCGCGCCACGCTGGTACAAAGTTTTGAGTTTTGACGCTGTTACAAATACGCAGAAAAACACTCACCGCTCGCCGCGGCATCGTTGCACGAAAAGTCCGCCATTATCATTTCATCGTCGAACATGGCTATGATTACCACCATCGCTTCTCTGTACCTGCTGTGGAGAAGTCAGCTGCGGGCTAGGCGCCGACGTCGGTACTGGATGCTTGCTACCCTACGGAGGCGGTGTGAGCTCGATGAGTTCCACTGTCTCTTGCAGGAGCTGCGTCTGGACGACGGTCAGTTCCAGCGGTACTTCAGGCTGGCTGTTGCCCAGTTTGAAGGCCTGCTAGCCAGGGTTGGTGCCAGGATCTTCCGCCTGGTTACCAACTACAGGCAAGACAGTCCAGCTGCAGCTGCAGAGCGCCTTTCCATCTGTCTCCAAGTGAGTTTAGCAGTTTGTCAAATTAGCAAGACTCCGACCCCCAGAATACCCTGCGCCAGAGACGATCTCCACGCTGATAGGCTGTCCCAGCATGTCAACACGCTTGCTCGCTTGAAAAGTTCAATTATTTCAACTTGAGCGTCAAGCGTTGAGCGGCGAGCGTTTTTTCACTGGAAACGCTCAACGCTTGAACGTTTGATGCCGCTCTATGCTCGCTCCGATGCAGCGTCAATTTGCATCTTTAAATTGACTTTGTATGTAATATCAACGCGTGAAAAATTTGTGATGCTTTCAGTGGGAACACGCCATAAGAGTTGCATCATGGATGTGCAGTGTGATGTTTTCATGCCAATATGAGGCAAAAGGGGGTAACCTGATACTAGGCAGGTGTACCTAATAAAATGGCCAGTGAGTGTACACTTGTTTCTTACATTTTGTCTTAAAGACACATTGAGTATCATTTTGTGCAGGTTATTCTCATGACTACACCTTCCTTCATATTATATAACAGCACACACTTCCTCAGTAAAGCCCTCATTAATATTCATCCCTCGTTAAATTAATAAAGAGCACAAACAGGAGGATAAAGAGCGGTCATGTGATCCTGAGAACTCTCATCAGACTGACCTCCTCATGCAGTGTAACATCGTCCTGCATGTGTGGGGATGGATGCAGAGTCACTCCTGGAGACATCAGTCTGAACTCGCTGTGATGATGATGATGCTGAAGGGGGAGGAGTCTGAGGGTGATGGTACAGAGGGGGCGGAGCCTGAGAGACATGATGACATAACAGGGAGGAGAGTGGGTTACATAATCACAAACAAACACGAGGAGTTTCCCCGATCATACTCTACAAATGTGTCCTCCTTTACATCTTTCCTTCCTTCTTTTCCTCGCCCTTTTTTCTTTCTTCCATATTTCCTTCCTCTTCTTTTCACCTGCTCACCCATCTTATAATTTCCCCTTTTTATCCCCTCCCAACCTTCTTTAATTTCCTATTCTTCCCTCTCTCCCTTCCTCCATGCTCATCCATTCCTCTCACCTGTTCCTCTGTCTTCTCTCCTTTCCATGCTTCCTTTAGTCATCCTCTTTCCTAGCTTGTTTTCTTGTCTTTTCCTTTTATATGCTTCTCTAATAATTCTGTTCTTCTTAAAGGGATGGTTCAGAAATATTAGGTATATCACATTAATGTGAACTTAAGTAATGGAGATGCATCTGTGCAGAAACAGTCGGCACGGAAGCTAGTGCGACATATTGCTGCATATTGGGCATTTTAAGAGTTAAAAGCTATGGTCTACTATTTGGAAGCTTGGTACATCTTAATAACACCGTTTATAAGGCCGTTATGGTCCTATGGTCCGATCTACACAATATAAAGACCAAAAAGAATGAAAAAAATCCATTCAGTATGTCCGCTGCAAAGCAGCATAATAGTTGACCAATCCGAACCGCCGTTCCCGGCAGTTCGGCTTGGTCTGTGAGTCCATCCAATCCCCTGTCTCCCCTGCTCCACACTGTCCCACCTTCTCCACACTACCTCCCTCATGTAACGGTGAGCAGCGAGCTGCACAGCTACGGAAGTGTCATGGAGCCGGAGAAGACCAGCACCGAAACCGGGAGGCCGCTTCTGGAACGGGTAGGCTCTGTCAATAAATTTTACCATAAGTTAGCCACTCATCGTTAGCACTGTAAACTGAGCTGGTGAAGACATGCCGAGAAACGTAAATCCTTGCCCACAATCGGCTCTGCTCTGATCGGACAGTGGTGACGCCAGACCCGCTTCACAGCCGGTCCAATTGAAATGGCTACCGCTGTGTTACAAGGGGGATGACTGTCGTGTTTGTTACTTTCAGCTATGAGAAATCTCACTTATCTTCAACGCCAATGAATATTTTCTGCCAGCCGGCTTCTTGCTCTATCGGAGGGGGCGTGGTGTTAGGAGGGGACATGAGCTGGGGGTGGGATCTTGGAACACAGAGGGGAGAGGTGAGTGAAGGGGGGGGGGGGGGGGGGGGGTTCAAATCTGTCTCAACAGCCAAACTGGTTTTCAGATCGTAGACCCTAGCTTTAAGTGAAAGCACGCCACAAAAACAGCATAGGGTGATTTCATATCTGTTTAATTGGCATCTTTTTCAACTCAAGCTGTTTGGTTTTGGTTGTACTTTGGTTCAGGGCACAGCTAATGTGTCCTTTCATGAGCAGCACCAACCAACTACAGTCTGTAGGCTTCACAGGAGTACATAAACACGACCAAACCAAAGAAAAAATTCCACTGTGTGTTTCCAGGTTTGAAGTGAACAGGAATGTGGTGTTTGCCAAAGATTCTGTTGAGTTTTTCAGATAGACCTGCAATGTAAGGAATCACAATGTTCTTGTGTCTCTCTTCCCTCTCATGCTCCATGTTCTTTCTCTTCTTGTTGTTCATAAAGGCCCACTTCGAGTATCCACAGGGAGAAAGGGTTTCTCTAAAGTGTTTTTGTTCCTTTTCCTTTCCCTCCTTTCTTGTAGGAACACTTCAGCCTGGTGGTTGAGGGTTCTGATGACACCCAGCTTGTGCTGCAGAGGATGGTGGGAATCAAATAGTAAATACAGATCCATGTGTGTTGGTTTCCTGTACACTTCAACATTGGGATACCTGCCTGCCTCCACGTTTACTGCACAATCCAAAAAGGCCAAGACATCCTTGACATCCTCACAAGTGAACTTAATGTTGCTGTCCACTGTGTTGATGTCGCCTGTGAAGGCCTCTACTTGATGTGCCCAAATTTTGACCCAGGTGTCATCCACATACCTGAACAAGTGGCTTGGTGTAGCTCCATGAAAAGAGGACAGGGCCTTTCTCTCCACTTCTTCCATGTACAGGTTCCCCACCATGGTAGATACAAGGGAGCCCATGGCACATCATGTTTCTGTCGGTATTATTGCTGCATTACTCCATTTGCCATCCAAAACTCATAAATTAGAAGTGAGTGGTGGTGGCCCCATATGGAGCCATGCAGAGCCCTTGCTGCCATGCAAAGGTCCCACACTATACCTTTAACATGCTAGTTTTGCATTAAGCATCCTGGCTTCTCTTTTTTTATTCTTCCACTTCAGTTTACCTTAATTCTTCTAACTGACAATATTTTCTCAGCTGTTATGAGACAGTAGCCTTGCAGAGCAGACAGAGCTGCCTGATTCTGAAATCCTGCAGGTCCGTCTTGCCAGCCTCCGTTGTCCAACAAATTCACTCGGCTGAATTCTTAACGGCCCAATCAGGGAAGAGAGGCGGGAGCAGCAGAAAGCAAATGCGACGACAACCGGAAGTTGAGAACCGGAAGTTGAGAATGGACATGCCAATTAGCCTATAGTCCTCATGGCTACAAGTGAAACTTGGTGAAATCTGCCCTCCTCAGAAGTTCACTTGTAGGGATTGTCTTTGACGAGGTTTATGTCACATATAAGTGTTAAATGAATCATTTGTGTGGTACAATTTAGTGTAAGATGATAGTATAAGGCTATTAGCTGTTAGCAGCTAAGTGGTTAACGGCTAAAGGTGCGTTCACACCGCAAGCGACCTAGCGACAAAAGTCGCATCGCCCACTGAGGTAGCGTCGCGCGTCCATAAATAGCCTACCTGTTTGGTCGCCTGGCGTCGGACGTCGGTCGGTGACGTCACGTCCGCTCGAGATTTACCGCGATCGTATCATATATCACATAATAGGGTGTATAAGCGTACATTATTCCAGCTGTGTCCTTTTCACTCACTTTATCAGACACAAAACTCTGCAGCTGATGATGCAGCAGCATTATCTGTGAGTTTACCGCGGTCCGTCTGCAAATGTCCTCACTGAGATTAGTTCCGCCTATGCGGAAGTCTTCCGCTCTGTAGTCCGGATGAATAACAGCACCGTCACACGTACACACACCGCTGATTGGCTGATGCTGCACAGCCACGCACGACATCGCCTGAATAGATCAACTTTTTTTAACTTTGACATCGCGCGACGAGTGAAGTGGTCGTCTTGTCGCCAGCTGTCGCATCGCGGGAGGGTAAGCCCCGCCCCATCGCGGCTGTACATTGACTTTGCATGGAGAGTGATCGCCGAGGTAGTCCAGGTAGCGTCCGGTGTGAACGCACCTTAACAGTCATTAATGGTGCGTTCCAGTTGTAGTCGAAGTCGGAATTTCCCACTTTCGAGTAGGAAATTTTATCTGGAACGCCCCACGAGGTCAGAATTTCCTACTAGGAACTCGGGGGAACCTCGCCACCCCCGAGCTGGCAATCAAAGATGGATGCCCCCAGTGTGAACAGTTATTTACCTCCTGTAATAATCAATTTATTTGCATATCTGACCAGTGTGTGTCGTTCTGAGTCAGCTGGACACATAGTAGTGTTAGACTTATATTTACAAAAATGCTGCCATAGTGATAATCACATTCTTCATGTGATATCTGTGAACAACAACGCAGGGTGTGCTAACAACGGCTAACAATAGAATGGTCGATCGGCATGTTTTTTTCCGACTTCAACTGGAGCGCCGATAATTCGGAGATGACGTCACTCCCATTTCCCAGTTCCCAGTTCCGAGGTAAATGGAACGCAGCATAACTGTTTTTAGCTGTTAGTGGCTAAGTTAACCGCTATGGCTAATGTCCATGAACTGTTGTTAACTGTTGTTAGCCATTAGACGCTACATTAGCTGCTTTGTGCGCTACATTATAGGAGGCAACCCTGCTTGATGTGGATTGGTCTGTGATGAATGTGACAAGCCAAACGATTGTCCAATCACAAGCTTGTGTTTTTTTTTTTAACATTCTGCCCCTGAAAACAAATTTAAAGGGCTCCTACCCAGATGGACTAGTGAAATATTTCTGTGGCAGATATATGGAGCTGTCCATCTGGCTTGTCAGGTTAATGGGACAGTCCACTAAGGAGAAAAGTTCAAAGTTATCATCTCTCAGTGCTACTTATTGGTCTCTTGTAACATAAACATCAAGACTGAAATTTCAAGATGTTTCTAGATTGAAAGATGACTATATAGGAAATATATTTTAAAAATGCAGAGATTAAACCACATTTGCTTCCATTTTATTTCTTTTGCTCCTTCTACATTAATTTCCTTTTACCTTCTCCCCATCTCTTCCTCTTGTTTTGGCCTTCCCACCACCCTTATACCTTTTCTGTTTTTGAAACCATCCACTTCAAACCCTCCTCTCATCCATTTTTCTGCCTCATCCTCCTTCCTCTCCTTCCTCGTCCCTGTTTACGGCCTCCTCCCTCGCTCCTCTCCAGCCTTGAAGGAAGCAGCAGCCAGCCGTCAGGATGATGTATCCTAGCAACAGTGATATCCCGCCCATTCAGCATCAGGATGAACCAAATTTAATTTTTGGATGAAGAAGATGAGGAGGAGGAGGAGGAGGAGGAGGAGGGGGGGGGGTTATAATATAAACTGTGCTGTATGATTTAAAATGAGCTAAATGACCAAATGGCCTGATGTGGAAAAACTGAAGGTTACTTTAGTGCAGACATTATATTAACACACTGTTTATGTTTACAGGCTTTAAGAATTATATGATCATGTGTGACATTTAAATCTGCCCTGTGTAACAACCATGTCATTGCCCTGGGTATGAATGATTACAGTAAAATTAATGAAAACAGGGTGCTGGTTAGGCGGGGTAGTTAGCAACCAGGCATGTCCCATATACATACTTCTGCCGGCCCGGGTTTGAATCCAACCTGTGACCAGTTTGCAGTGTGTCTTCCCCTACTCTCTCATCCCCTTCACAAGCCTATCTACTGTCTCTCTCCTATCAATAAAGGCAGAAAAAGCCAAAAAATACATTAAAAAATTTGAAAGCAAACTTACCTTCCTACCTAAACAGTCACACCTGATTTATCATTGTAGGTCCACAAATTAAAAAATTACAAGATATTTGACTGAGAACCTTCCACGGATTGAAGAGCTCCACAGTTGTCCTCGTAAAGATCCATTGAAGGATTTCAAATTTATACAGATGCAGCTTAAATTTTCCCCTCCCAGCCAGATGCCAGTCGAGTTCCATCCAGCTAACAGCCTAGTTTCCTCCACCAGTTTATAAACACTCTACCTTACCATGTCGATGTACCCATCGACCAAACTTTGACTTAATACCTACAATCCCGCACTTACCCACCAAAAACCACCCTGCAGCTTTTTACTAAGGACAGTTTGTTTCTTGGCATATGCTGTGGGGTCAGATTTATATTGATGGTAATAATAACAATAACGATAACTATAAAATCACTCAGACAGCACAGACCTCCATCAAGCAGCTCAGTTCCTGCAGTGGCTTTTCCACAACCCCTGTAAGAGATACAATTCTGGATCATCAGATCCAGACTGGAGCCAGGATCCAGACCAAACTCAGCACATACATACATGAAGGTTGTTATCCTGCAGGTTTTGGGAACATCACTTAATATTTTGATTTTACATGAATTATTGAATGTTGTCAATGGGATTTCCCATTATAAAGTTAATATATTTTTGTGATGTTGATCTGGATCAGATCCAGATGGAGTTTACCTTAATGATAGAGACATGGACTCCAGATTATCCTGTGAAATTGCCAAAGATGTTTGTTTTTTTTTAAATTCAGCTCAATGTTAATTCATGGAACTTTTTTGAAATATGGGGATTTTTTTTTGCATCCCAACAAACATATATATCAACACCAAAATTAAATGGCTTCTTCCTTGGACCAAACTAGACCTATGGTAACATTTTCATGTAAATTCATCCAGTACTTTTTCTGTAATCTTACTTACAAACAGAAAAACAAACAAAACATTGCTTCCTTGATGGAGGTAATAGTAATAATTTTAAAATATGCAATCCAGTTAAACTATCAGTTTAACATTTTGAATTCCTAACTTTTAGCTGCTATCTATTGACCTTAAAAAGTGAGGTCAGTCCTGATCACCGATCCTACAGCAGCCACATCGAATTTCATAAAGCTGTCAATAAAACCGCAACATTTTTTGATAAAAATGAAGAAGATTGGGGCCACAAAAAAATAACATAATTGAAGGTCGAGTTTATTTCGAAGTCTCTGGAAAAAGCCAGAATTGAGAATTTTTTTAACAGTTATTTGAATCTCAAGATTTGACTTTTTTTCTCAGTCATAAAACAGAGACTGACCTCCAAATCTAGCTTTTATTTTCATTCATTTATAATCACAAATTGTTTTCACATTTTAACTTTTCTGATATCTGTATTATTGTACCCTGTGTGCTTACAGCTTCTTCATTTCCCGAGAGTATTCCCATGGGTTTTATAAAGTTCTATCTAATCTTAATAAACGTATATGCAGTGGCCCTTATGAATGATAATCGTTTGGGGGCCTGATGTGGCCCCTGGGCTGCCAGTTGGTGATCACTGCCTTACTAAATCTACCTTTCTCAAGTCTCATCTATGTTCTCTTACCTTTGTGCAAACCTTATAACTACCTGCCTGGTTGTACATTCAAAGCCTGTGTTGAAAAAAAACTGAAATATTGCCACACGCTCCTCACCAATAAATAAATCACTACAGATTTTCCAGAATCAATTCTTCCCAATGAGACCATCCTACCAACTCTTCAACCTTCCAGCAGCTACCTCCTTAATCTTGTTTCTACTGACACTTTGGGCCCTTCAGTTCCAGCCGAGTATCTTTTAGTCCTCATGAGGACTTCTGTCCATCCCTTTGAGACCACAGAAACCCCCTTCTCATGGATGCTCCCAGCGGGGCAACACCACCTACTCCAAAACTCAAATCACCTCAAACTGGTTTCTCAAACATGACAGTGAGCTCATATGCTCCAGTGGCCTCCAAAGTCACAAGACCCCAATCCAATAGAGCACCTCTGGAATGGGCGATGCATCATGGAGGTGCAGCTGACAAATCTGTAGCAACTGTGTGACGCCATCATGAACATATTAGAGATGTTTCAGCATGTTGTTAAAGAATTTATCCAGTTTTTAAGGCTATGGGGGGGCCAAGGTGTACCTAATAAAGTGGCCTGTAGGCAATTTGCCTTCCCTACACCTTTTAAAGCATATCTATAAAAACTGGAAAGCAATTACAAATCCAACTGTGTTTACCTCAGATATTTGGGACTTTCTCAAATCCACCCTTCCTTGTTTCCTCTCCTTCCTCACTCTGTTTTTATCCTTCCTGCCTCCTTCTTTGATTCCTTTGGTCATCCACCTCTCCTCTGCTCTGCTGCTTTCGCCTCCCAACAGTCACCATCCTTCCCACCATCAGATTAAAGTCTGGAGGGAGACAGACGGGGTGTGCATTAATATCAGATGTTTTGTTTGTTATCAGAGATGGGCAGGAAGGACTGCGACCTTTGTCAGCGTCCTCGGCGGAGGAGGCGACACTTGGAGACACCATGACAACAAACTTCAGAAACTCGAGAGAGAAATAAAACCTGCTGGAGCTGCTTGCAGGCATCCTGTCTCTGCATTTCAACAAACAGAAAGCGTCCACCTGTGTCACTCTCACCTGATTTTGCTGCCTCTCTCCTCCAGTCTGAGTCACTGCCAGCAGCTGCTGGATGTTTGTCTGTGGATTTAAAGTTAAAACTCTTCAAACTACAGAAACCTGCAGGATTTCCAGAGAGATCTGAAGAATTAAGAGTGAACCTGAAATGAGACGCACACCTGGGTGCAGATTTATGATTAGAAGCTCAGGCTCAGGTGAGCTGGAGTTTGAGGTGGACTCTACTGCCCTCTACAGGCCATCAGGACTAAAGCATCCAGTCCTGCAGGAAAACAACACAGGCTTTGGGTTTTCTTTAAAATCACAGTGAATTTAAAGAAGCAGGTCTCAAAAACATAAGCTAAATACATATATTATGTAATTAATATGTTAGAAATGAAGAATAATATTTACATATAAGCCATAGAAATCCCATATGTTGGCTGTAATATTGGCAAAATGTATAAATATACTGTACTAATTTACATCATAATCTCTGTGGATCCACTTTTTTAGATCAAAAGCCTCATTTACTAAAGAATAAAATGTTTTTCTTGTTCCATATCTGTTTCTAACACAAGCGCCAAGAAGGTACATTTCCATTGTAGATAATCAGAGAATTTGGGCTTTCAACAAAAAACATTGGTATCGGCAATAATGAATGTGGAATTCTCTTTTTTTTTCATTTGAAAGCTGGAAATTTACTTGTTGATGACAATGTGGAGGCTTATACGATGGTGTTCCCTGCCATGATTCAGCACGTCAGCCGTACAAGTCATCTGGAATTACCAAAACGCAGACACGAGCTGGAGTCCACACATCAGCGGTTTGATCAGAGATGACAGACGAATCACAGCAGCAGAGACAACAACAGAAAGATTGAAAGACAAACTGATGAAGACCCTTAATCACAAACAACAGACACAAACATGACAGGCCATCCAGCTGATGATGATAAATCCTCCTAGAAATTAGAAAACAATGAATTTGGTGTAGTCATTCAACTGGTGACTGTGTATATTGCTGACCTGGAGTCATCAGCTAACACGGTAACTTGTTACACACGTACATGGAGAGCAGATGATGCTGATATTGAAGTGTGAGAGCTGGTCATCAGTTTTCAACATACATTGAATGATGATATTGATTGTTGGTGTTTATCATGTTGTGTTTACCCTCAGATTAACTGCCATGTTTTGATTTTACTTTTAACACAACAGGTGGTTATGCAGTCTGAGGTCTTTTGCATCCTCTAGTGGTGTTCTCCAGTAACACGCTCCACAAACAGGCGAGTTTATAAACAAAAATGATGACACCAACGCCAATGCAAGGACAAACTGCAGGTGTATCCCTGTCTTTAACTTCATCAGTCATCATTTTCTCAGCCAGCGAATCAAACAGTGACTAAGGGCGTTTTCACATTAGGTCCCCTTGTTTTGAACCGTACTGTGGCGTGGTTCGCCCCCATCCCCCTCCCCCGCTGGCTTGCATTCACACTGGCAACATCGAACCATGCCCGGACCCACTAGTGTATTTACTCAGTTTGACACAGCAGGGGGCGATATGCACGTAACTGGTTACCAAACCTGCTATGGAGGAGAACGAAGAAGAGACTACCATGGTAACCATTTCCTACACCAGACAACCAATGTTTACGTTTGGCTCTCTTCTACATTTTCCTTCAAATATGTTTTTGTATCGTGTTTGAGACGGCATCAGCGACCTTCTGGACCCTCGTAAATCATCGTAATCCTCAACCAGAATAAACAAATCGACAAATTGAGTAAGCATAAGATTCAACCGCGGGATTAACAAGAAGTAATGCATCAAAAGTAGATCGGTTCGGACCACTTTGTTTCACACCAGTGAAACCACACCAAGTGTAGGTAGATGGAGCGGATCGAGACCACCCCTTCATGGAGGTCTCGGACCGGCTGATTTGGTGTGCACCAAAGTGCGGTGGTTGCATTCACATTGACACTAACGTACCAAACCCTGGCCAAGACTTCTTTGGTGCGCAACAAATGTGGTTGGTGTGAAAACGCCCTAACTGGCCTCTTTTTAGCATGGGGCCGGTGTGTGAACCACCACTGTAAAGCTGAAGTGACTTCTTTATAAACCACAGCCTGATGCTGAGTCTGGACCAAGGAGAGCAACAAGATATCCATTGTTATCCACTGTATCCCTGTTTAAAGTCTCAAGTTATTAGAATGACTTTAAGAGGACATTTTAAAAATAAAAAGCAGATATTGTTGTGTTAAGACAATCTAAATATTACATTTCTCCTTAATTTTACATCAAACAATAATTTCCATATTCTCCTGCTTTGACAATATTTTTCTCACTTTAGCTGAAGTTATGATCAATGCTTTTTCACATTTAATTAATAATATTTTCAGTTTTGGACCATGGTGTGTGTTCATACGTTAGAAAGAGACAACAGAGCCCAGAACGTCATTTGTTTTTATTCTGTTATGTTACATGTGGAAGTTATAGCATCGATGGAGTTACAGTAAATATATTCAGGGAACTGGAGAGGAAAACGTGGGAGTGTTTTTGTTGGGGGGGGGGGGGGGGGGGAGTTCAGGGAGAAGGGGATTGTGGAAGTTGACTTTGTGCACAAGTTGAGGACTTTGTGTGTAACATTGAGTGTAATAAAAACCAACAGTGAGTTATTTTAAAATCCGCTTTTTAAAAACAACAGAAAAACACTGAACATTATGCTAAAGCAGAAAAAACATAAACCCACATAGAAAAGAGGAATAAATAAAATGTTCAAATATTTTACAGATACAGCAACAACAACAGACAGCAGAGATGGTTTGTTTCCCTCTGAAGTTTGATGAGAGAGAGCGAGAGAGGGAGGACGCTCGCCCCTCTCTCTCCCCCTCCTGTGGCAGGATTCAGCATCCGGAGGAACCTACAGGTGGGCTGCTTTAGAGATGCTCCAGAGGGGAGGAGGCGGAGGTGGAGGGGAGCTGTGGACACTGACTGTAGGGCTTCTTATGGCACGTCTGGTCTCAAAATCTACAGCAAATTACCGCAACAGGGTCAAAACCAAGGCCCAGTTTTTAAGGGGTTCAATTCTGACAAGAATTCACCACAACTGTACATGGGGCAATATTTCAACCTGAAACAACAAGACAGACCATTTCATATATGTCACTAATTCATCTGGAGAAGAGCACACAGAAAGTGTTTGGGAATGGGCAGAAACTTTCAAAGGCATATGGCAGGTAATTGGACGATTGCCCTGCCAATCACATGATGCACCAGGTGAATGCTACTGCTGTAACATAAAATAAAAACCCAGGACACTACGTAAAACAACAAACTATCGCCAAAATGTGTGGGAATTGAAGCAAAAATACTTCATATGGAGAAGTTTGTAGTGTTATTTGCTCTTCATTTAATCACTCAAGACATATGTTCCTCCTGTTCCTGTAGTTCCTGCCTTTTTCTGCTCTTAAGAATGCTGATTGGACCATCCAGCTTTGGGCTGCTTACAATCATTGTTGATTGGAGTTTGGAAGGATAGATCTGCCTGATTACAGGCATTAAATATGTCTGATCCAGCTGCACTGTGAGGCCAGCATTAGTCATAGGTGGCAGAAATTTGAGCTGAATGGCTAGCAGTGCCTGTTTGACAGCTTTCCTCCTTCAACCACGATGAACATACAACAAATAACAATAAATCTACTACAGCAAAATGTAACAGGCTCCACAACAAATTAATTTATTATCAGCAGCTCCAAAGCACACAGCATGCCAGGATACCTGCCTACAAGCTAAGAGGGTGCTGCTGCCCCCTTAAAAAGCCTTCAACCAAACCTTCCTCCTGCTGTGTTTAAGTTCTCACAACTCTTTATTGGTACAACTAGAACTTCTCTAAGAGTTCCAATGCCTCAAAGGGTTATTGTTGTTGTTATAAATGTGGAAAACTGTCCTACTTCATAGAGTTAAGAAGTCCGATAAAACAGTTTTGCATCCACATTCAGGCCGTGATCACCACCAAAATCAAATCACTTCTTCCTTGTGTCATGACCAACATTCCCTGAAAATGTCATCAAATTCTGTTGATGGCTTTTTGAGTTTTTCTGTTCACAAACTAGCAAACACTGGCAAAAACACAACCTCCATGGTGGAAGAAATTAAGGAGAGTTGGAAAGAAAGGTCAGATTTCCATTTCTGAAAATATTAAAAAATCTTGGGCCATTATTGACAGTTTCTCTGTTAATAGTACTGACCACCTCAATGTCAAAACACCTTTCATCAGCATTGACTGCTGCGTGGTACACAGACTCTCAGCATGGTAGTGACCAAAAGCCTACTCAGAAATGCTCCATCCTCTTATCCTCATCCATGAGCAGCAGCTATAAACCTGGATATCAGACCTCTCTAGTGACCAAGATGGTGGCACACGTCCCAACTCTTTTTGAATTTGTCTGCAGCCAAAGGAGAAAAGATGCCGACAACTGAACAGGTTTCTCCAAAGGTTGAAGCTTAGGGACTTTTTGACCAAGATAAAATTGATCTGGATTGAAAACATAAGATTTTGTTTCACTTCCATTCTTTACAAACAACCAGATTAGTCCTTTAATTCAATTTAACACCTGATAACTGGGCCAAGGTTTTAAAATCTTGCTCTCCAATCTTTTAAAACTTAAGACTCTTACATTTGCTCCACATCACACCCTCCACAGTCCGACCTCCAACCTCCTCTGACCCCTTGATCTCCCCCTTCCCAAGTCCAACTCTAGAAGGCACTGTTATAATTCTCCACATTCTAACATCTGGATTATAGATGAGCGATCGAGGCAATGAGGATACACAAAAATACAGATACACACGGGCCAGCCGGGTAACTTACAGCGGGGGGGTACAGCTGGCTCCTGACCACGCTACGAGTCTCTCGTTACACCCGTGGTTATTATCGTAGATCAACAGTCTGCTGATGACGGAGGCAACCGGATATGTAAACGTCGACAAGGCTGACACCATGACGGGACATGATGATGCTCGTTGAATTTGCTGATTGCCTCTAACGGGAGAAACTCAAACGAATGTGACCTCTTTGATTTAACAGTAACAGTGTACCCCGGTGATGGTGACCTCCTGTCGCCCACGTCCATGTGTATCTACAGAGCAGCGGACAGAAAGACACACTCGGCTGTAAAGACCAGCTTGTGCACAGATTGTGGGGCGTCCGTGTCGTGGGGACGTCGATGTTTGAACGCTGAGAGCTTCTCGTGAAGAACAGGTCGGCCCGCCGTTTATTTACACAGTGGACGGGGCCGACGCCTACACTACACACTGAGTTTGGCTAGTACTCTCGTACGTTTGGAATGGTTTTATTAAAGTGATAGTAATTACTGGAAAAGTCTATTTTCTCCTCCCACTAGTGGCTTCTAAAGTTTCTATTCTAGTTCTCCTGGTGAACACCGAGGCACAAAAGCACTGGAAGTGACGGTTTGAGCTGATGAGCTGGAGGAGTGTTTAGTCTGAACATGTCATGGAGCTTTTGTTTCTTCTCCTCATGGTGACAAAACTGACAGCAACTTATTAAACGAGACAGTTAAAGCCTTTTTTAACTAGCAGGACATCCACTGATTTACTTTCAAATGAAAAAACGTCAAAGATTTGTTTTGTTATTGACGGAAATAACATGTAACAATATGCAATATGTAACAGCCAGTTAGCTTAGCAAAGTAAAAGTACTGTTCACAGCGTCATTTGTGTAAATCAGGGATGGACAACTTTGGTTAAGCTGCATTCACACTGTGACGTCTTCACAGACTTTTGCATGTGAAGAAACGTCGAGCCAAGTCAGCTTTGTTTGTCAGGCAACCTGACAAATTTCAAACATTCTTTGAAGTTTTTAAATTCTTGATCCAATACGCTTGTAAACTTCAGCAAGAGCTGACCTCCTGCTTCCTTAAACTTCTGTGGGCCAACGTTCCTGCTCGTAGGTCAGCGTACATCAGCGGCCTCCTGTAGAGCAGTAGTGTCCCATTACAGCCAGATTGTTATACTAGGGCAGTGAACTCATCTCCAGTGACTCAGACATTTTTTAAAACTTAACACATCGTACCCCAAAGATGTGATTGTTTGTGGACTTTTACAGACTGCAGCAAACTCTACTGCCGTTTGTAAGCTCGCAAATGCCCAACAGCACCTGTGTCATGTACTCTATAAAAGAAAGAGCAGATCTGGGGTGCAACAAGTCTGAGCCTCAGAAGATGGAGGATCTTGAGAAGATAGAAGTCCTGTGGCATGACAACAGCCTTACATTTACGTTAGCCAATAATCCATCAGTAGTGGTGGTTCTTATTTACTTGTTGTTGTACCAAAACAAAACCACCACCCATGGAGAGATTGCAAGGGCAAAGTTAAGATATTTATAAACACACCCAAACATTTGAATACTAATTTTTATATTCAGTTACTGAAAAAAACACAAATAACCTGTACAAAGTTGCCCTTGCTGTGTCTCCATATAAAATATTAACAACATTCTGCCCTTATGCAATCTTAAAAACACAAAAACAACTAACTGCCATTTTCTTTCAAGACTCAACAAAAGACTGAGCCACAATTTCATTCTATTAAAATTAAATAAGTCGAAATTTAACAGCTTTGACCAAAAAGAGCCAACAGAGACCTGCTGTTATTCTGCTCACACAGATTTAAATGATAGGAAACCAATTACAATGCAAAATTTTGGATCTGTGAATGTTGTAGCCAATCAAAATTCCAGAGGGCCCCCGTGTGACCACGCTCATGCCTAGAAAAGTCCCGCCCACTATTTCAGAAACACTTATAATAGTAACTTCATTTGAATAGGTATTATTAACAGTGCTTTTTAAAGAGTGAGCGTGACTTGTCTGTGCAGGGGCGTGGACAGGTGGGCTCTTTCTGATCTGCATTGGTTCATAAGGGGGGCAAGGTGGTGCAGTGGGTAGAGCGCTTGCAACATAGCAAGGTTGCAGGCTCAGTCACCGTTTTTCTCCTGTTCATGTGTGGGTTCTCTCAGTGCATTACAGCTGGTTACTCTAAATTGCCCTCAGGGTTGGGTGAGTGTGTGGTCTGTCTCTCTATGTGGCTTTGTGATTTGCTGGCCACTGTTGCAGGGTCTCTTGCCCACAATCAGCTGGGATATGCTCCAGCCCATGCAACCCCAAAAGGGATAATTGGTATGGATAATGGGCCGTTGGGAAATGTCATACTCCACAATCGACCTGCACTGATCATAGAAAAACTGACCCTGGGAGCGAGGGCTTTAGTGATGCATTTAAGGTCCAGCGGGTAAAGCTGTGATGCTTTGACAAAGAACATGAGGGGTATACATGTCAGAGAGTTGGAGATTTAAATTTTTGTTGTACTTTGCATAAATAACGTTGACTAGGGGTAGGATTAGTTTTGTTGCAGATGAGACGCTTCTATTACCTTATGTAACTGAGTTCTTATTTATAAACTTGTTGCCTTTTATTTATTAGTTAATTTGCACTGTTGGGCTGGCTTGATACTTTTTGTCCATCTGCACATAATGTTATGTATTCACATTAATTCACAAGTAATAAATTAGTCAAACCACTGAATAATTCATTTGTCCTTACTGTAGGACGATTTACTGCAGTGCTCCTTGAGATCTTTTTGTTCTGCTTAGCTGAGCAACACTCGACAAACAAACAAAACCAGTAACAGCTAGAAAAGCCTGATTGGGGCATCCCTAGTGATCAGAAATTAGACACATCCTCTTTGCTGTAACAAATGGACATGCTGTTTATCAGGTTTGAAGCATTTGTTTACTTTAATGTAGGGTAAAAATGTCTGAGACAGTCTGAGACTTGTTTTTAGATTTCAGATGGCTTTAAAGAGGACGTCTCTGCAGACTTTGACTCAAAACATCAGCTTTGTGATTTCTTAGTTGAGGCTGTAATGTTCAGACTGATTAACGATTCAGAGTTTGACGTTTCCAGTGCGTTTGTGCCTTCAGACTAAATACTGTACATGGGCTAAAGTCCTAACACTCCTCTGTCTGTACATGCTACCTACAGTTTACAGTGAAGTTTTTCTTTTCAAACACTCGAATGCAAAAGGTGACGTTTTCTTATTTTACAGCAGAAATTATAGCTTCTATTCCTTTTGTTTGTTGAATCACTTCCTCACTCTTCCATTTTTATTCTCACACGAGGAAACCCCCCAGCCGATAAGAAAGTCATCTGATAATAAAAAAATAAAAGTCACATCAATTGGACCACTTTTGTTTTTTCCTCTCCCTTATCGCCGCTTGACCTCTATTCACATGGACGCACGAAGCAAAGAAACATAAAAAAACATTCAAATTAAAGGTTCTTCGTTAAAAGTCTGCGACCATCCGAGTCATCCCCTCGAGTTAAAAGGTTCCCTGTTGTTTGAGGTGAAATGTGAGTCAAAGAAAATCAACAACAGCTAAAACAAAAAAGAAATAAGCTGCTGTTTCTGCCTCTTCCTTCAAGGCAAATCAGTGAGCTCTGGAGTGGCAGTCGAGACTTTATCGTGCCTCCAATTCTCCTCCTTATCGCCGCTCGTCTCCTCTTTGAAATCTGTGGATCTCCGCAGAGTTTTTGGAATGAATCGGTTAAAAACAAAGTCTTCATAGTCTTTCTTTTCGAGTGTCGCCCCCCGATTTCGTGGTGGTGGAGAGTTCGGTGTGGTCGAGGGTTGTCTCCTCTGTAAGTCCGAGAGCGTGTGAGGAGTGTGTTGGTGTGTGTTTGTGTGTGGGCACCACTCTCTCCGCGGCGGCGTATGGCTGCTACTTGAAGACGTAGTTGATGAGGACCTGAAGGAGGACGAGGAACACGATGATGACGTAGTCTCTCTGTTGGAGGAAGGAGGCGCCCTCCGCCCGGCCGGCTGCTCGGCTCCGCAGCACGGTGATGCTCCTGAAAGCACAAAGCTCATCGTCACCTGCACGACAATCACACATCAGTTTTACATTTCAGAGCGAACGTCAGCCCTCGTACCTGTTGATTTCCTCCTGCGTCTGCTTTATGGATTCAATGGCACTTTGAAGTTCGCTGAGGTCCGTTCCTTTTTTCCTCAGGCGGCTGTTGTGTTTGCTTTTGTGTCCTGTAAACACGATTAATGCAACTTTTATTAAAAAACACAATCAGTCTAGGACATAACATTGTTTTGTTCAATCCAGGACGACTTGACTTGACAAGACAATGTTTTTCTGGTAACGAAAAAAAAAAAAAAAAGATACACACACACCACTTACACTTACACGCGGACACATATCATACACACAGAAACAGCTCACTCCTTTGTTGTATCCTGTATTTTTCTACTTTATTTCTTTTCTGTTTTCTGTTATGTAACTTGTCCTGTTGTATGTCTTAGTCTCTGTCTGTACTGTTTGTTTGTTTTTGCAATAAAAAAAAAAATGAAATAAATTAATTAACTAAAAAAAAGAAGATTGTTTTCTTCAATCCAGGACCTACACTCGACATGCCAAAACTAAGTTGTATGTTCTGTCAAAAGAGAAAACATTTGGAAAATGGCCAACAATAACTTTCCTCTGACTTCTTTCATTTTGAAGCAAACTATGTGCTTTAAATCAACAACTATTTTCCCCATGAATCTAAAACACACACATAAACTCTTCAGTTTATTTAACTCATTATAAATAATGAAATGTCATTTTTCCATTTAAAAAAACAACTATTGTGTACTTATAAAACAAATCAGTATGATGTCCTTACAAAATAATATTCTCTATAAAGCAGTCTCATTATTGAAATTAGTAAAGGGTGTTACATCCTAAAATATTTGTTCTTATTGTTACTCAGGGGGCGATTCATCTGCAGTTTACTGACCAAACACAAAATACCAACAAACTAAGTGATTGTCAAAGAAAGGCAAAAGAAATGACACATAAATATAAAACAGTAAACTGATGTAATGGGAAAGATCTTGATCATTTAAGACTATATCATATAGCAAATATATATTACCGCTTATCATATTATGGTATCTTCTTGATAAAACAGGTGAAAATAAAAACATGGTCCTCTGACTCACGCTCGCTGCCAGAGGAGTCTTGGCGGTCTGGTTCTGGTGAAGAGCAGCCGCTCTCTGGACTCTTGGGTTTATCGCTCTTGTGTTTCCTCTTTGGCACCGTTACCTACATGCATGAACACACACAGGCACACAAGAAGGATTTTCTTTTAATAAAGAGGCTAATCGCAAAGAGCAAAATTAAGCCAATGAAAAAAAAAAATCAAATATGAAAAAAGACAAAATAGATTAAAAGGCAGAATTAGTAACTCACACTTCGTTTTGACAAAACTTTGACACAGAGAAGGCGACATAAACAGTCCTTTAAAACATGGACACACGTCATCATGCATTTGTTTGTGCAAGGCATGCTGGGACATCCATCAGCCACATGAATATAAAACAGAGAATCATCCAAACCTGCCAAGAGCTGCTGAGAAATTAAAATAATTCAATTCTAATGGATTCAACTCTGATGGTGTTTCGGCTCATTTTTCAGGCCTGCAGGCGGAACAAGATTTTTTTAATAACATGTTAAATTAACAGCAAAAAACAATGAGTCAAAATATTCGGACTGTAAAAAGAAAAGAGCTTTAAAAGAGTCTGACCTGATGAGGACTATTATTCATATCAGCCACCTGCTGTAACAGTAAAACTGAGACTCACAGACCAAAGAAAGGCCTCACTAGATTGGCTCCTGGCAGGTGGTTAATTCACACACACTGAAAAATACAAACCCCCATTCTGAATGAAGTTGGGATGTTGAGTAAAACGTCAGTTAAAACAAAAAACAATGCCCTGCAAACCCTACTCTACCTATATTCAACTGAATAAACCACAAAGACAAGAAAATTAATGCTAAAGCTGATAAACTTAATGATTTTATTTTTAAATACTCATTTTAAATTTAATGGCTGCAACATGTTTCATAGAAGTGAGGTGAGTGTCATGATTGGGTAGAGCAGGAGATGGGATGAGATCCACCAATTTGTGAACAACTGCCTGAGCAAATAGTCCAACGGATTAAGAACATGTCTAACGTATGGTGCCAGGTAAATATGACTCCGTCCCAGCTTTACTGGAAGATGTTGCAGGCATCAATTTCAAAAGTAGAGAAAATGTTTATTGGTTTGAATACAACATAAACATAAATTGTCTTGTATTTTTTTTGTATAATTGCATTCTGATTCATTTACATAATACAAAATGTCCTAACTTCATTGGAATTAGGATTTGTATTTAATAAGTTTGAAAAAATGAGCACAAATGAAACTTACAGAATGACAACAGATTTTAGTATTAAAATAAAACATGGACAAAAACCAGGAAAGTTTCTGAGGAACACAAACAAACATGATGAGCAGGTCAACGATTAGTGTTTGTGCTCAGATGATGTTAAGTAGAAATGATGGTTGGGATTGTTTATTTTAGACTCTCCATGGAATGAACTAAATCTTAGAGAGGTTTAATAACAGCTAAGTACACTATTTAATTTTTACCAATATCTGAGATACTGATATTTCAAAACTTGTTTTTGCTGATACCGATATATATAGAAATGAGTGAAAGTAGTTATGTTAAGATCACGCCAATATCATTTATAAAAAAGGAATTTTTGACAGGAACAGTAAAACCTTTTTATTCTCTTTTAAAAGCTAAAACACAGATTTTTTATCTGCAGACAGAAAACCAGCCATATTCTGGGAGCTTAAACTCTTCATTTAAGATTAAAGGGACTGTGAGAAGAATCTATTACTGGCAACGTAAAGACTCTGTTTCCCATGAGCATGTGCGGCGACTGTTGTAATGCTGCGTTCCAGTAACCTTGGAACTGGGAGTGACATCATCTCCGACTTATCGGCGTTCCAGTTGAAGTTGGAAAAAAACATGCCGATCTACCAGGCTATTGTTAGCTGTTGTTAGCACGCCCTGTGTTGTTGTTCACAAATATCACATGAAGAATGTGATTATCACTATGGCAGCATTTTTGTAAATATAAGTCTAACAATACGATGTATACAGCTGATCTAGAGTGACACACCCCAGTCAGGAGTGCAAATAAATTGATTATTACAGGAGCTAAATAACTCTTCACACTGGAGGCATCCATCTTCGATTGTCAACTCGAAGTTTCAACGAGTTCCCAGTAGGAAATTCCGACTTCGGGGAACGTTCCAGTTGCAGTTTCCTACTCAGAACTTGGAAATTCCAATTTCTGAAAACAACTTGAATGCACCAAAACGTGACCCAAGCTAAAGCGTGTGTTTGTTGTGATGCTAATTAAGCATGTAGCTCAGGCCTTCCTCAGAACTCTGCACTGTTATACAATTTCTTTATTCAACAACTTACAGGATGCCAAGCGACGAGGTAATGTATCTCTTTCTAGTTACGTAGTGGTAGTTTTTGATGTGCGACAACAAGCAATTTTTTGAAAACTTAGTATCGTAGTTTTGTAGCCGGTTATATACCAATACTTACAGCCCGGTGCTCTAAGATATGTCCGAATAATATAAATTTGCTCTGGTTTTAATTGTCTTGTTCCCGAAGTTGAGTATCCAGGCCAGTCCAGCCCTGTCCGACCCGACCGCGAAGCTAAGGAATAGAATTTATAGATAACCTATTTTGATGCTATAAAACTCGTCTTAAAGTGTGTATTTCGATCAGGCATATATCTAAAAGTGAGACTTTTTTGTAATTACTTAGAAACTCCTCATAGTCCCTTTAAAGTGAAAAAACTCCAGAACCTTGATGCAAAATACATAAGACTCAAAAACCTAAAGAAATATAGATAGCAATAATATTGTGCATCCCTAGAGGCCCCACCCACAATGCCCCACCGCTACCAGGCTGTAGAAAAAAAATTACTGTTTGTTTAATATCATAGACTGAGGAGTGTTTCATTTTAAAAGAATAAGCAGATCCTCTTATATCCACTTGTGTAACTTGACTGCCAACTTTACACACAGGCCTTCTGTCCATGTCACTGCTGTGACTGACAAAAAAGTACAACTTGAGATGAACTTGTGGTTAAACCTTTTGATCATGCAGTCTTCCACCTGTGCTCTGGACAAAGTTGTAAATATACACAGTCTGGCCAAAGAAAAGTTGCCACCTATAAAGAAATTACAGTCCAATATTTCGCTGGACTGTCGTTAGCTTTGATTACAGCACATATTCACTGTGGTACTGGTTCTGTAAGCTTCCGCAATAGCTGTAAGCTTCTGCCCAGTGCCCACAGGCTTGGACAGTAGGCACTAGGCATGATGGGTGCATCACTTCACCTGCCTCTCTTCTTACCTTGATGCTCCCATCACTCTGGAACAGGGTCAATCTGGACTCATCAGACCACATGACCTTCTACCAGTCCTCCACAGTCCAATCTTTACGCTCCCTCACAAACTGAAGCGTTTTTTTCCAGTTAGCCTTACTGATTAATGGTTTTCTTAAGGCTACACAGCTGTTCAGTCCCAGTCCCTTGAGTTTCCTTCACGCTGTGGGTGTTGAAATGCTCTTACTTTCACTATAAAACATACCCCCGAGGTCTACTCTTGTCTTTCTTTATCCAGGCCGTACCCATTTTTTCCCATCCATTGTGGGATGTAGGATATGTCAAATAGTTTGGGAATTTCCTGTCTTCTGTATCTGCTGGGATTCTCTTGCTGAGGGTACACTTGCACACTTACGAGGTTAAGTCTATCAGAGTTTTTTCATTTTAATTGGCCACATTGTATTAAAATCTATTTCTTTTAGCAAATTGATCCATTGTTCTTGATTTGTTGAAAAAATCACAAAGGAAACCTGATGATCCACTCACTCCGACATTCAGTGTGACATGCAGAGAGAACAGAAGATGCCGGGGGAGTGAGAGAAAGAATGTGAAGAAGGCAAAGACAGCGACGGCGGCAGGCGATGGCGGCACATAAAGAGGAAGCGACAGTGAAGACGGGACGATGAGTGCTACGTGATGGTTGGCAGAGACGACGGGCTTGTTTTTTTAAGGCGGTTTTGGATCAACAACCTACCTGGCACTTGCAATTGTCCCTCCGCGGCGCCTGGTTACTCAGACTAATAAGACTGCCAGAACGTACCATAGGGGTGCGGTGTCGGACCTTGGTCTGGATGCAGCCGTCTTTCTCAAACTGGATTAGGTCGTTTAGGGGGTCCCAGGGCCGTGTGCTAAAGAAAGAGGACAGGAGTGATTAAAATAAGACAGAAGAGACACAGAGAGGCAGGCTATCGTGGGACTTGACTTTAAAGGTGCAGTTACATTGTATTGGCACTAGATGGCAGCCTGTCACACTGTAAAATTCAACGAGATGGACGGAGGCAGATCGAAATAGTAAATATTAAAACTTCGAAAGCTTTGAAACTTAGAAAGCCACAAAGAAATGCTGCAGCAAATAATATGGTTACATTCAAATACATTAATAGAAGGGAAACACATTAATAGAAGGGAAACAGATATTTCAGAACGTTTTCAACAGATTTTGTTTATTAACAATATTGCAAATGTAGATGGGAAAATGATAGTGAACAACCAGTTCACTGAAATGTTTGGTTCAATCTGTTCTCTTATTAGTGCTTAATTAAGCCTCTAGTATATAAGAAATAAAACATGGCTGACAGGTAATAAGATAAACAAAAGTTTTTATAAAATGCACTTTAACTCGAGATCCTCTAGTGTTGTTTCACATGGCACCTTTCTTTAGGTTTGACAAAGCTTCATGGGAACAAGTGTTTAAGTTTCTGTATAAAACAGCTATAGACACTTTTTTAAGAGCTTTTCAGTTAAATATAATATGTAATATTTTGTCAAGGAGAAAAATGTCATGTAAAAGGTGATTTTCTGAGTTGGATGGTTGTTGTTTTTGTTTGATAGAATCAGATTCAGTGGTACATCTCTGTTGGTATTTCCCTGTTAGGCTGATCACTGGAGGAGGTTCAAAGGATGTGCATCGCAATGAAACTGTCTTTTCAGACAGATTTTATCTCCGTGATACTGGGTGGTCTATTAGAGACAACAGATTATTAATCTAATCATTTTGTTCAGAGATAAAAAATGAAGTTTTTGATTCCTTAAATATCAAACACTGGCACTCCTACACATCTTCTCACGTCCCGTGACGCGTGCTCCTCCATATCTCACCCCTTTGGGTCCACCCCCTTTTATCAAGACCCCACATCTCTGGTGTCCCTGGTTTCTTACAGCCTTTTCTTCCTGTATGGACTTAGATCAGCACAGCACTTGGACTACTATCTTAAACTAACTACAATACCTGTTTGTCCTTCTCCCAGTTGTCTTGTCTCGTCCTATCTGTCACTGTTTCCCCTTCTTTCACACTGTGGTGTGGCACGGCCCTCCCCTTCAGCTCTCATCAGGGGTTAAATAAAGTTTTATATGATGGAGTAGCCTACAGGGAGGGCTGGTGATGGTCACTATAGCAGTGAATCATATTCACATATCTCTCACTGCTAGAAAAAAAATGCATTGGTCTTTCCAACGCTGCCACCAGACACAGTGCTCAGCTGTAAAGATAACGCAGACAAGGGGAAAGAAAAAAAAAAAAAAAATCAAACACTGTAGAATACTTATTAAATGTTACTTTAACCTGGAGGGATAAACTGTGAGGATGAAGGAGGACAATGAAAAATATTTAGAAAGACAAAAAAACTTTAGTGAAAAGGAAGGCTGATAAGAAAATTCTTTTAGCTTATATATTGTAGGTTGTAAAACCAAATGATGAAGTTCATGATGACATGGATGTTTTTGTGGTGATTGTGTTTTGGTTTTATTTCCAGTGTCAAGTCCGTGTTGTGTGCACTGTGATCTGTAATGTTCCTATGTTATGTTTTTCTTGTCTTGTCAAATTAAAAAAATAAAACTATATTTGTACTGAACCTTAAAATCCAGCAACAAGGCACACTACTTTTAATTAAAAATTAAACTCCTTTAACTGTGATTTTAAGTGCCAGACTAAAAAAATAATTGGTTTCCATGAGTATTTCTCTGGCAAAGTTTCTAACCCTTCAACGTCTTTTGTACCATATTTGATGCATATTTTCATGACACCTCTATCTAATCAATAAGATTAACAATTACTAAAGAAATATCCGAATACATCACATAAATGATAAAAATGTCCTCAAGTGGTTTATCAGTTGCCAAAAACACCTAATGTTTAAAATGAGATACAAAGAAAGTATACAAGTTAAATTTTATGGATTTTTTATTTTTTAGGATTTCCTTGGAATGTGAAATAAATATTTCAGCTCCAAAAAAAATAGAATTTTCTGGCTTAAATTTGTGTTTTAAGGCATTAAATGTTAAAATTATGGACACCCTGTCGTGACTTCAATCACATTTGTTAAGTTTTAGGTTGTGCATCAATGTTCTTTGGCACTGACTGACCTCTGATCTGTTTTCAGGCTCGAGGAGCTCACACGCAGTCGAGGTTTTTACTCACTCAGCATATCTGTAATGCCACTCTCCTGTGATGGAATCCTGCTCGAACAGGGCAGGGATCCACTCTTCGCATTTGGCTTTCCGCTCACGCGCAGATTTCCTCTGAACCTCCTCCAGGATGAACTTCTCGTTGGTGGCCTCCGTCTGGTCCTTGTTGTTGATGGCTCGGGTCACGTGCTGCCACAGCCTGGAGAATCGACAGGAGATAAAATGAAGGTCAGCTGAATTCAGAGAGGAAGGGGCTTAAGAGACTGCTCGATATAAATGACCTTAAAATGGACAAGGATGCTCAAGAATGGAGAAAATGAGGAAGTACAACAAATCCAAAAGACCACCACCCAATGTAAGGCTTAGCTGCCCTAAATTAAAAGAACTATTTTTAATGGTTAATGGCAGTATGCAGAAGCCCTTTAACTGAAATCATAATTTTAATACTTGTATATTTACTATTGTTATCCATGACTTTTCAAATTTACTGTAAAACAAAAAAACAGATAAAATAGTAGAGCTCATTTTTATTCTTTAATTAAAAGTGATCACATTTTAGTTAGTTACTTGTTTTTCTAAACGGTTCTGTTTTAATGGCTTAATGTAATGCTATTGGATTTAAGAGATTTAAAGATTGGTTGCACAAACACATCATCTAAGGAACACTAAGAACAGGGGTGGGCAACTTTAATGACCAAGAGGGCCACATAAAACCATTTTTCCCAGCCTGAGGGCCACATTGTTATAAATATTCAGAAACTCTCGATGAGGAAAAAGAATGTTGAATAAACAACATATGACAAAAGAAATTTGTCACAAAATTAGAATAGCAATATTCATATATGACAACATAAATACAAGTTATTATGCATAATAAAAATGAACTTGACATAGAATTCAAGCAAATTTACCTCACATACATGGAATTAAAGCCAAAAAAGTTATTTTCAAATCAATAAAATGAGTGTTATTCAATTTTTTAAAGCTCAAATATTTTGCTGCTGCCATTTTTAAAATATAGTATTGAGTAATACTTGATATAATGTTCAAAGGCTTCATAAAAGAGATTTAGAGACACTATTATAGCAAAGTAAGGTCATAAACAACTTCCATAAGCCAATAAAATATCAGTCTAGATTATATAGAATTATTTCTATTGGATATCTGAGTATTCTTCATATTTACAACTGCTGGTTGGGAATGAATGACGGGCCACATTTAGTGATGTGGACGGCCACACTTGGCCCCCGGGCTGCCACTTGCTCACCCTTGACTTAGAAACTACTTGGAGCTCAAAAAACTGATGGTCAAAAAGTTCTTAAAAATAATGAAGCAAGAATGAAGCTGTTACCCAGGATAAAGAAGGCTGTACAAAATATTACGTTTTTTGATTATTATGCTTTAAATAGGACCACTTCATTGTTCATTGTTTCAGTTTGTTGTTTGACAGATAAATACCACAAACATTTTTAGTTTTAAACAATTCTGTAGTATTCATGTTTACTCGTGATCTAATAAATGTCTGTAAATGAAATTACATAATAGATTGACACCATTACCGTCATGAATCAAAACTAATAAATAAATAAACCTTCTGATCAGAAGTGATCGGTAGTCCCACCTCTCTGATTCGAGATCCCCCTGCTCCTCCGGTGGGACGGTGCAGCGTGTCAGTCGACTCTGCCTCAGATCTGGGGTTGGATTCCAAAATGTGTCAGATGTTCCCGTCTTCTTGTCGTTGATGAAGATTTCACTGTCCTGTAGGAGGAACAAAAGACATCCTGAACAAATATCCCTGAATATAATATCAACAGCCTTGAGAAGAGATGAAACTGCCCAACATCTTCTGAGGTACAACGTTCAGGATTAAAAAAAAAATAAACATTTGCTAATCACAATATCTATTCAATACATTTTATTCTATCCTTCTGATATTACTGCAGTCAATACACAAGATTAAAAATCCATCTCCACTGGACTTGAGATGTTTATGGTCTGGTCCAAACTTTTTTTGGCTGAATAGTTCATGCCTCAGCATCATCACACTTTATTGAGAAAAGTGCTTTAAAAATGTTTCTGATTTGTTTTATAAGGGATTGAAGTCATGTATAATTGGGAGCACAGCTGACAAGACAACAAGCCTGGGCTCTCTGTTAGGAGGCTTCAGATCAGCCTCACCTCTTCATTTGTTGTTTTTTGTGATCTGAAATTTGTTGAGACAAAGTCAGGACTGCCACCACTGATCAGCTTTCAGTAACCAAACAGCAGACGCTACTCAGACTTTGACAGTATTTTCTACAGTTGACACATTTAACACAAGACACAACCCTATCACTCAATTTCTGTTTGTTTTGTACCAAATTATATCCGTGAATGAGATAAGATTTTTGACAATATTGATGCAAATGCAATGTATTACCAAAAGTATTTGCTCACCTGCTGTGACTCACATATGAACTTAAAGGATAAGTTCGGTTTCTACAGCTTTCACATTGTTTATAGAATGAAGTAGAACAATATACTCACCCAGAAGGCTTTCCTGATCCAAACAGTGCTTCAGGAGATATTTAGATCCAAAATCGAGCGGCGGACATCTGTATAATGGTAGCACATAGGGCATGTATAGCGCCACTCCTAAAACTGCATTAATCATCCAAAAACTCATTAGTTTCATCAATATTTCATCATGGTCCGCTCGGGCTACTCCTCAACAACAGTCTGTGTCACTCCAGACATGCTGTGTGACTGTACTGACCTCTGAACTTAAGAAGAAGAGCGCTTGCTCCGCACATGCGCAGTACGGCTCATTGTTTCAGGGGAAGACAGCCGGCTACACAACGACTTTCTTCTTCCAGTTTTGTGCAAAATGGACGAATGTCTATCGGATGAAGATGTTGTGGAGGAGAACTTTGAATATGATGGGTGTCCTTACAGTTTCGAGAGATTTACAGATGAGGAGCTCATCGAAAGGAGGACGCGGAGGCAGCGTTTCAGAGAGTACTGCGCATGTGCAGAGGCAAACATTCTTCTTTTTCAGTTCAGAGGTCAGCACAGTTACAAAAATCATGTCTGGGGCGACACAGACTGTAATGGAGGAGTAGCATGAGCGGACCATGATGGAATATTGGTGAAACTAATGAGTTTTTGGACGATTCATGCAGTTTTAGGAGCGGTGCTATACATGCCCCGTGTGCTACCATTATACGGATGTACACCGCTCGATTTTGGATCTAAATATCTCCTGAAGCACTGTTTGGATCAGGAAAGCCTTCTGGGTGAGTATATTGTTCTACTTCATTCTATAAACAATGTGAAAGCTGTAGAAACCAAACTTATCCTTTAAGTTCATATGTGAGTCACAGCAGATGAGCAAATACTTTTGGTAATATAGAGTATCTTCTGACAAATTTAAAACAATACTGTTATGAAATCATTTTGTTTTCAGGAAAAACAAGTTTCTCGTGTCTCTTTGGGGGCAACAAACAGCCCTGTATGGACTCAGATCCAAATCAAGAGCTTTGGTTTCTTATTATTCATCAGACCTGCTGGTCGATTCAATGTTTTTCCTCACAGCAAGAAGGCAGCTAGTTCGAATCCTGTGGAGGTCAGGGCCTTTCTATGTGGAGTCTGGATGTTCTCCCCGTGCATGTGTGGTTTCTCTCTGACTCCTTCTCTCTCACTTCGGCTTCTTCACAGTCCAAAAACATACTCATTAAGTTTATAGGTGACTCGAACTTGGCCTTTGGTATGAGTGTGAGCGTGAACAGTTGTCTTTCTCTCTAAGCGGCCCTGTGATTGTCTGACAACCTAAGGGCAAAGCAGTCTAGATGATGGATGGGGTTAAAACCCACTAAAGTGTTTAAACAATGGAATAAATAAAAAAAAACCTCATCTAAGTCTAGTATGAAATAGGTTTTCAGGATAAATGCCTGTAACAACACATGCATACAAGATTAAAATACATCTCAGCTTGCTCCACACTCATTCTGCCGTTGACGGGACAAACTGCTACCAAAGAAGTAAAAAAAGGCCTGGGACCCCACTGCAACCTCTTCTTTTTTATTTCAAACAACATATTTCATACAAAATTACCACCAACTTGATTAGGTTGTTTGATTTAGAGGAAATCCTTCAACAGGAGGTTACAGCAGGATGAAGAGCAGAGTCTAAGCCAAACCACGTTGTTGTTATTTACTCTCAACCATAATGTTTATACTTAAAAAACATGGGAGAGTTGTCGTTGCTCTTGGAGATTATCTTGAACAACAAGACACGCAAATTTCTTTTTCCATAGACCTTAACATCAGCAGTTAACCCGAATACACTAAACTGCCAAATGTATTCACTCACACATCCAAATCAATGAATTCAGGAAATGGGTTCAGCCCCAAAGTTCGGAACTTAATGTTTTAGCACACCAAAACATTTTTGGCAATTTCATGCTCCCAACTTTGTGGGAACAGTTTGGAGCGGGCCCTTTCCTCTTCCAACATGACTGTGCACCACCGCCCAAAGCAGGTCCATGAAGACATGGATGACAGAGTCTGGTGTGCATGAACCTGACTGGCCTGCACAGAGTTCTGACCTCAACCCAATAAAACACCTTCGAGACGAATTAGAGTGGAGATTGAGAGCCAGGCCTTCTCGTCCAAAATCAGTATGTGACCTCACAAATGCTCTTCTGAAAGAATGGTCAAAAATTCCCATAAACACTCGTAAACCTTGTGGACAGCCTTCCCAGAAGAGTTGAAGCTGTTATAGCTGCAAAGGGTGGACCGACGTGATATTTAATCCTATGGATTAAGGATAGGATGTCACTTAAGTTCAAATGTATGTGACAGATACTTCTGGCTTTTAATTGTTTGAACCAGCGCAGTGCTAACTTCAGGGTCGGCCTACAAAAATATATGGCATCCTTGCACTGCTCCATATCAAGCCAGTACTCTTGTACTGTTTGCTAAATTAATTACAAAAAATAAACTGTGAGAAAACTTGGCAACATTTGGCAAAACCTATCTGAGTGATTTACGGTTATTACAGCTCAATGTACAGAGTCTACAAAGTCTGAGTCTTACCCAGTGTCCCTCTAGTGTAGCCAGCACCTCCTTCCCCAGTTTGATCTTTCCTGAAATCTGATTCACGCTGTCACTGCTGCCCAGGAACGGCTGGAGGGAACAGGGGGAGAAAGGGGAGGAGAGAGGAGACAAGGACGGGAGAAAGCAGCGAGGAAAGGAAATAAAAAAGAGGGGGACAACGAAGAAGGGTGAACAAGTCGATCGGGAATCGGGGATGGACAAGCACAAGCATAGGTTCAGTTTTTACCTTAAGGAATAAATGTTGCTTTTTCGTTTAAATGTTAAAAGGTTGAATAAATCTTCAGAATAAAAATTGATCTCTTCAGTTCTGTTTAATGGAGCCGAAATGAGAACGTTAAATCTAAAAGAGTGTGTAATTAACAAACTTTCAACAAAATACTGAAAAGAAAATAAAGAAGCAAAGGATCTCAGCATCTAACTGATCTGCTTAATAAAAGTTCTTGCAGTTACTGGGCCATAAAGAACTCTGCATTAATCATATTAAATTCTACTAATCTGAATGTTAAATATGTGCTTTAAAAATCACAATAAAACCATTAAAGAGGCAACTATCTCGATGAGATTTAAAGAGGGGCTGGATGAGGGTTTGCTCTCCCTGATAAATACCTGTCTCTATTTAAGGACAAGACGATGCAGGTGTTTGGGAAGTTTGTGGTGTGGATGGATGGATGGTGTTTTAGGTGGGAAAAGGTTGGATTTGGTGTTTGGGAATAAGACATTCAGAGAAGTAACATGAGAAAATGTTCTTGAAAGACGTCTCCAAGGGTTTCTACGGGTGTTAGAAGCTGCCTCCTGGATAAAAAGCTTGACATGAGGGACTTTCTCTTCTGTTCTAGAAAAGTGGATCAGCAGTACCTTCAGTTTGAACTCCAGCTGAGCACTGTAACCCGTTTTCTCACATAAGATGGAAATCACACCGCCCAGCTCCAGGGTCATGGTGCCGTACAGGATGCCTACAAGACACGAAGAAGATTGGAAGTTTAATTTTCATTTAGAGTGCGAATAACTGTCAGAGAAAGTGTGCTTGAATAAAGGTTTGTTCTTGTTCAATCACAAATGGAGAAACACTAAGCCCTGATTAACAGAAAGGTTCCTTCTTGCCTTTTTTTTCCAACGTTGAAAAAGATGAACATCTTGATTGTAAATGTACACAGTGAAGTGATGATAAGGTGCAGCAATGTGATACATTTGTGTATTATGCTGATATACTGTTGATGTGTAAATATTGGCAAAAATTTCAATATCATCTGATACCAATTTCATACCGTGCATCCTTATAAAATAGATATACAAATCTAATGCAATAGAAGAACCACATCTTGCTCTTATGGCCCTTTTCCATTAGCCCTACTCTACTCTACTCGCCTTGTGCTGCTTTTCCATTAGCCCCAGTCAGCTGCCCCAGGGGTGAGCAGCACTGCGGTTATGTCATTTTGAGCGCGACACAACAATCTGTGGCTTTTTGTCACAAACCGAGTAGAGGGCTGCAGGTGGTAAGAAGAAATACCCCTTGAGAAGCACAAGAGAGTTTTGGAAGCTATACAACAGAATGAAGCCGAGGACGAGAGCAATCGAGCTGCAAAGAAAAGACGTATGAGGGTAAGCTAATGGTAGCTACCGCTAGCATGCTAGGTCGTCGCGCTCATGACTCATTGATGGCGACATTGTCTGACCAATCAGTAGCCAGCAGTCAGTGACGTCATCTTTTAGTATTGACTCAGCTCGCTTGGAACCAGAGCGGAGTAGGTACTAAAACTAGCTTGTTTTGGGAGGTACCAGGCTAGTGGAAACACACTGCAAATCAAGTAGGGCCGAGTAGAGTAGGGCCAAGGCGTGCTAGTGGAAAAGGGCCATTAGATATGTTAAAACTAAGACATGCGGAGAATTTGAGATGCTAGTTGGTGTTGGCACTACTTTGACTAATTCTTTCTTAACTCTATGGTTTTCAGGCATTTGTTTGAAACAATGAATCTTTAATCATATTAGTAATCAACAATATCAGTAATAAGGACATTCCATTTAGGAGTGTCAAAACTAATAATTAAACTGATGCATCAGAAGCTGCTGCTGGACTGAAGCACCGGTTTTGTTTCTGATGAAGAAAAAACCTGTTTAGAAAGATGAGATTTTAGTTCACCATGAAAAGACAATCTTGTTGCAGCTGATCTCAAAAGCTATTTCTGATTCTTTATGAGGAGTTCATATTTATCTGACTGTTGTATGTTTTATCTATAAAGGTTCACAGGTTTCACTCATACCTTTACAGTGAGCATACGGCATGTTCATCACATAATCCTCCCCTCTGTTTAGGAACGTTAGTCGAGCTTCTCCGTCCAATATGGCCGACAAAGAGTTTCCTGAAATGTCAGAAACATTCAAAGTTAAGAGACGGATGAGCTGCAGCTGCAATGTAACGACCAACCTTAGAATAACAAAACTTTAAGGCTGTTGGTAAAATGATTTAAATGTTATTTTTGTACCATAAAATTTGGATTTGGCGAGGATGCTGCCACTGACACAGAAACCGTCCTTCCTGTTGCTGACGTAGAACGCAGACACTGGAGGGTGATGGGAAACCTGAGGAGAGAAAGAAACTGGAGTTTCAAAATAACAAAAAGGAACTCACGATTGGGATCTCAGCACGACAGTGCTTGTTTTATGGAGTTGTCAGAGTTGGATTCCTACCTTTATACCAGTTAAACCAATTTTAATGGCCGATGCTGCTTATGTTAATCAACATCATTCCTCTCCAGATTACTTTCAATATAGACAGACTTTCCAAATTACTATCTGATGTTCATGTTAATATAAAGATTGAGCTCTCTTTTTATGGTTGTATTAATTAAACATCCATAGTTACTATCTTTACAACCAGTGACAAATCTAACAGCTCTTTGTTTATCTTGATAGTGGTAGATCTGTCGTTACCTGCTCTGCGATGTAGAAAGTCTTGCTGTTGGTCTTCTGGTGGAGCCACATGCAGCGGTACGTCTCCCCGATGATGGGGTTGTAAGGCTTCTTTAACCCCTGCAGATCAAATATAAACACACATGATTACCTTAGTGTTATATTCTTTAACTAAAGTAAATATATAAGGGATTTCACATATTATTTTACTTCTGACCTTTGGCTTTTTGTAGAATCCAGAGATGTACCACTTCACCACTTTCTTCATTCGGTTGTAGGCGTTCTCCTCTATTGCAGCCCTGAAAATTCAACAGTTTGGTTAAAGCTGTCATTTCTTTAATGGTCAAAGTGATTAATATGATTTTGTTAAAATGTGGAGGATCCCAGATCTCTGCTTATTCTCTTAGTTTAGAAGCCAGGACATGTTTATAACTATAAAATTATAACTCTTGCTTAGCTTGAAAGTTAATAATGTATTATAAAACAAACAGGGGTGGCAGTAGGGCTGGGAAAAAAAGGACAGAAATTTATATCTCCATATTTTTTCTTTTATTCTGAATGCTGATTTTTAAAAAATCTCATTTTTTTGCAGCTTAAATATCTTAGAAAATAAGCTAATGTAGCTAAAGTAGGATTGTCTGATGCAAAAGGCTGCAGCTCACACTTTAAAAGTCCCATGTCCTGCAAAAACAACTTTTTTTTCTTTTAATGTTGTTGAAAAGGTCATACTAAATATATATTTACTAAACTCTCGGTTCAAAGAAAAATGCCCAATGCCCTCTTTAAAGAAAATGCCCCTTAATATGCTTCATTTTCACTTCCTGGTTTATATGATGTCATGGCTATATAGCCTTCGCCAACACGTGTTTCCTGCTCATCACAGGCAGACGCCATGACTGTTTGAAGTCTGCTCCACGGCCTGTAACTTTGCCATTTGGCAGCCAATCAGCACAGAGCTCCATATTATAGCCTTCTGTTTGAGAAGTGTTTCCAAAGGGGGGGACAAAAGAGCTGTACCTGATCCTCCACATTTTTTTTCCAACTTAAAGTAAATCATTTCATAACAGACTCTTAAGACATGAAGTAAACAGTCAAATACACCAGGATAAAGGAGCTTTAACAGTCATCATATTGTGCTCTATGATGCTTATGGAAAATTTGACATTTGTCTGGTGAAAGCTTTACATTTTCTGCCACTCAGTTTTTCTTTATATTTTCAAGATATTTTGCCCATGCTAAATGAGTTGCTCAAACATACCAGAGGATATTCAGTTCTTAAGATTTTTAGAGTTGTAATCTCAGTTGCTTAGTATAGTCTAAAATAGCTAAGCTACACAAAAAACAACACATTTGTTCCTCATGACAAAAATGTCCCACTGAAAAACAACTGAAAAGGCTTTTTTATATCCCATATTTATCTTCATACAAATTAATGTATTCCTTATGTTAAGATTTTATTTTGACAACAAGCTTTTATTTTTTATATTCTCTTATCAGAAGGCACTAGTTATTTCTATTTAAAGCACATCTCAAAATATCACACTTTATACTGTTTGCTACAAGGCTGTAGCATCAAAATCAATCAGGGCCTAAAAATGATAACCAAATGCTCTTTGAAATGGTTTAAATGAATTTATTTTAGTTGGTTTGTTTTGTTTGATGAAAAACACTGGAGTTGTGTCAACATGTAAACATTTATAAAAAGTTAATTTCAGGATGAAGCAGTTCTAAAAGGCTGACTCACTTTAAGTAGAAAAATAAATATACATATTATTTTCTAATTATTTTTATCATTGGTATTGTTTCTATGGAGGAGGCTCAATTTTTCATCACTAGGGACGAATGATTATGTTTAGTTAAGGAACTCTTTGGGTCTAAAGCTACTTCTGCGCTGAAGCAACTTTATCAACATAAACAATACTCTCAGTTGTAAATGCCAATATTTTTCCCAAAATGCAACATTTCTCACAGCCCTAGCTGGCAGCGGTAAACTCACATCATGAGGGCGTGTGCAACAGCTATGACAAAGATAGCCTACGTAGCCTATTGACATCATATTTGACATCATGTGCATACAGTCAGAACACTGCAGTGTGAAAAACTGAATCTTTTTTTTTTTTTCTTCCCCCTTATATATTTACTTTTCCCTCTGCAATCATCTTCCTTTCTAATCCAGCGGCCCTGCAGGGGTCTAGACCCTGAGACTGAGAAACTTGTGTTGGGTACTGTTGTACTTTGCAACTGCAGCATTTTAAATGTATGTGAGAAATCCAGCTCATCTAGCATCCAAAAAAAACCCAACTAATTTGTCACTCACATGTCAACCATGTGAAGATTCAAATGTGATGCAGAATTATTGCACTTTTCAAAAAGTTAACTTTAAAAATCAAAAGATTTACTTTAAAAAATAGCATGTCTGTGCAATATCTGGACAGAGCTGCAGTGGTAATTTCCTGTTTGCTGATGTCAGGTGAAAGTTTGCTGACTGGAGCACTTCAGACATGAATTTATGATTGGCATCGACTTTCTGGCAGCTCTTGGCAGAAGAACTCGGAGGCCCATTTCTCACAACACCAATAAAAACATCACCAACGTCTCCATCATGAACGAAGGAAGTGCTCACTCTGACAGGAAGTCGGCGTGGTAGTAATAGTCGGAGAGTTTGTCCAGGAACGACCTGGGCTCCAGGATGAAGGTGGGCAGCACCACTTTGGACAGATCCATACCGGGTCTGACCTGCTTCAGCAGAGTCCAGATCAGAGACTTGTTCTCTTCTGATACCGTCTCTGTCTGTGCAGCTTCACCGGCCTGCAGGAGGAGACAGGAGAAAGACAGGAGGTCAGAGCCTCCAACAGGAACACACACAATACCTACAAGCACATATCGACGCTCGCATATGCATCTCTGTGCAGGAATGTTTTATGTAAGCATTTTTAAAGGGATTTTTAAAAAACTTTATTTTACCATTTACAAGTTAGAGCAAAACAAAGGTAACAGCAAAAAAAGCACAGTCAAAACAAAATCAGCAACATAGTGGGGCAGGTGTTTCACATTCTTTTCTACGACCGTTGTGGTTGAAATTTCACCTTAACATTTTTGTTCAAAATCCCGTTCTCTAACTCTCTAGAGAAAAGTCAATTTTTCCACGGCGTATATTTCCTCAACAATGACCTGTTACTGTCTTGGCATTGGGGAGTTTCCTTTTAATCAGGTCCTTGTCAAGATCTAAATTTTGGTAGCAACCGTTAATATTTCAAAGAGGTAAGTGTCTTTCTTTCCAATGACTTGACCAGGTATTTAAAGAAATGTGTTAAAGAAATGTTCCTCAACAAATTGTCATAAAAGATGTTTAAAGGATCATTTAATTACTGTTTTAAAATAGTTTCTCTCTTTCATGTAAATTATGTGTATATTTTTTTAATTAATTTTTGGTTTTGATTTATGGTCACTTTTTCTCTGGAGTCCTTGGCAATACGATCCTTCATAGAACTCGCTCATACAGACCACTCGTGTTTTTTATTTGATCTTTTAATTTCTTCTTTTTTAATTGTGGTGGTATGTGTTTTTTTATTGGTTTGTCATAACTTCTGAGTAACTTGTTTTTGTTAGATTGCTTTTTCTTTTTCTCCTTGTTTTGCATGTTTTATGTGCATATAGTATTGTGTAACTTAAATATACTTTAGGTGGAGGCTTAAATAAGTATTTTTGCCTCTTCCTGCGCCTCATATAATTGTTATCTTTGACTTTGGTGTATTTCATAATTGTGCAAAAGAAAAAAAAAAAAAAGAAAGAAAAAAAAAAGTCTCAGATATACAACCCCTGGATCCCTGGGCACTTCAGGTTAAAAATTCTCTCCATTGCTTGAATGACATTGTTCAGAAATAATTGTATTCATATGCATTATCAACACCCTCTCCAACATTTCTGTTGTAAATGTATTTGTTTAACCTTACATATAGGGTGATGAAAAGCTTATGAGGTTTTTCTATCTGAATTCACGCCATCTTCTTGAGCTAGCTGAAGATTGTTGTGTGCTGCACACAGAGATCCAATCACTCTCAGACAATGTGATATTGAATTCTTGTTCCCATATGGATTTGACATGTTGGGAATTTCTGCCATTACATTTTTGGAGACTGTTCTTCAATTTCAATACAATCTTTGAAGGGATGGCTTTGTATGCACCAGTCAGAAGAACAGTCATCGCATTAATCCCCGCTGATAACTGACTTTACACTTCCTTGTCTTAAAAGTGTTGTTACTGCAAGTATATACTGTATATATATATATATATACATATCATCTGACACACTGGGACCAAACTGGGTTTATAAGAGGGTCATAGTAGTAATTTACCGTCACCTCCTATTTAGTTTTTCCTCAAAAGGAGGTTTTTAATTATCTCCTGTCTCCACACACAGCTCCTCGACTTTAGATCTTTTTAATCACCAAGCTGTCACACTCAGATTTCATCAGTATGGAAATACATACGAGTGCTTTCACACTTTTTATGACGCAGACGCCTACAAACACCCACACGGCAGAGCTGATCAAAGTCTGTCCACGAGCAGCTTTTCACCCTGCAGAGGTACACGTTAGTGTCTCCTCATCAGACGGAAAACTCCAGAACTAAAGTTCACATTCAGCTGGAATTAAAACCCAGACTCAGGATGAAAATGGATCAGCAAAGCCTCAGGGAATATTGTGCAGTGGTGCGATGAGGGCAGAGAAATAAGCCACCTGGTTTATTTCAAAATGAGGCAGGTAGGATGATGTTCTTTACATCACTACATTTCATGTTTTTTCTTAATTATTATTAACTACAGGTTTTCAGTCATTCATAGATCTGACGGGTTAATTTACCAATGGCACTTAATATATCTTCAAATACGGGTAGGAAAGGATAAAAAAAGATACAAAGAAAAACATTAAAGGTGTGCACAACAATAATCATGGGGCATGACATTTTAGAGGCTACATCAACTGTTCCCACATCAGAACCACAGAGCCCTGTGTTCGTCGTTTGTAAACTATCAGGTCCCAAGTAAGCTTTGAAAGGACTCCATACTTTATAAAATTGAAAAGGTTAAAAGCTGAGTGCTTCCAATGGCTTGAACACTAGCACACTACTTATCCGCTGAGTGATGCTAGGAGGTTCCACTGACACCCACTTCAATAAATCAATTCTTCTAGCACAGAAAAGAAGGATTATCAGGAGTTTTAGTGAATGTGGAGGAATATTTGGAGGATTATGTACACCAAGAATGCGTGTCATGGGGAAATGCTGACTGTCTGACTTACTATATTACTGATTTCTTTATAAACATGTCATGGATACAGACACATTGAAACAAACAGTGAATGTATGTACCTCCTGTGTTCTTGCACTTTGACAGAGCTGGATTCATTTTATGGCGTCTCACTGGGGTAATAAGTAGTCTATGGTTTATCTTAAATTGCAGTTACTTTTGCTGTTAATAGTAAAACAATTTGACAGATTTAGTCAAATATCTTTCCACTCCTCATCCTCAATGTCAACACCAAAGTCGGTCTCCCGTTTTGATTTTACTTAAACTGTATTTTCTTTTGTCATCCCAGGACAGGTTTCAGGACTGATATTGTTTTCATCCTAAGGAGCAGCAGTTTTACTTTAAATCAAACCATTTTTGAGCACATATTTTTTGTATTTACCATTTGATATAATTTAGGATTATCTGTAGTCTTCAAAAAGTCATTATGTGACCCCATTCTCAGTGTCTCACACGACTTAAGTGCCGGTGCCAAAATAATAACGAAACATATGAACAAGAACAACAAACAGGGATAAGTTAACTCGACAAGTGCTTCTTATTCTGATGTGGAGTCATCATTCATCAATTTCATTTTCAAAAAGCACATTTTTTAACTAAATGTTCGAGACAAAAGGATGATCCAATGGGAATGAAAACAAACACTTTCTATTTGGTAATTTTTGATTTAGGTTTTAGTTCAAAAATGGAAAACCCCCCCCCCAAAAAACCTACATACAGTGTCTGAACACACATCCTGACCATAGTTGTAGTTTTTTTAAACACTGAGAAAAATAAACTTAGGCCTGGGGTGTCCAGACTACTCCCTGGGGGCCAACTGCAGCCCATGGTCCACTTTTAGCTGGACTGCAGTGAGTCCCCCCCCAAAAAAGAAATTTGGCCCCCAAGTTTGTGTCTAACTAGCAGTTCAGACAAGTTGTTAACAGCTTTTAGACGCTTAAAGATTAAAAAAATCAGAAGAAATACAAAATCTTCAATGTTAGTGAATCATTTCATAAAACCCTGGATCCTGATCTGGATTGGGATCACCAACAAAATCTAATGAGCTCTTCATTTGCTTTATAAAGAAACTAAAAGATAGTTACTTACTATATTTTAGAAGAAAGCAATACAAACTAAACTGTATTATGTGTAGCACTAATATATAAGCTGCAGTCAGTTTTAGGAGTCACCCAGATGAAAACAACTTTAACAGTATTTCCATGAGCTAAATTATTGTATACTGTGTATGATTAAGTCCACAACATCCAGAGTTTGGCTCCTCTGTCATTCTTTTCACACTGTTGACTTTGCTGTTAAGTCTTGCTCTTGTTTTACCTTCATCACGGCAGGAATTGTTATGAGCTGCACATAAAACAGCCGAAGTACTGTGACTGCTGTTGTTCACTGAGGAGTCCTTTCAAAGGATCAGCACTACACACATTTTTGACTTCACAATATAACAATGTTTAATTCAGATGCTTGATTATGAATTCATGAGGGATAAACGGTGTTAGTGTCGCACCAGCCTCTGCCAGAGCGGCCTGTCTCATTGTTTCGCTGCTCAGAGATGATTATTCCTGCATCATGCTTTAATCAATGATTGAAAACTTCACACGGTGTCAGCTGGTGTTTGGTGAGTGACTGTGGCCGCTGCATTAGTGGTAATGACGGTACTTGTCTCTGCAATTTCAACTGATGTTTTTGTAACATTAGTACAAAAGCTGCAGCCAACTTTTCAGACAAAATGTTTTATTTAAAGGCAACTCCTAAGCTAAATTTTATGTCACACTGTGGATTTCCATGCAGTTAAAAACTATGCTTTCCTGCAAAAAAATATCAATGCATCAAAATCACTGGTGCTGCCAATCACTGACCCATAATCACGGCCTAAAAATAATCACCAAGCGCTCTTTGAAATTAATTTTATGGAAATTATTTCAGTTTGTTTTTTTTGATAAAAATGTGGAGTCCTTTAAAGGGTAAAAAAACAAATACATAATTTGTATTGGATATGCATATTTCAGGCTGAAGCAGTTTTTAATGACTGACTACTTTAAAGTGGGAAAATACTGATATATATTATCTTCAGAGCAGTTTTTGGGCTCAGATTTTGTCGTTCGGGGTAATTGAGTATGTTAACCCTTTCATGTATGGTGACCACTACAGCAGACAGATGTTTGGAATACATTTTATACCACTTAGTTTGCAATATGGTGTCCAACTACTAGGGGCTTAACTCCCCAAGCCCTTGTCTCAGGTTGCAGAAAAATATTATCTTTGCATATTTTTGTTATCTCGAGATATTGCATCATATAAGGCCAGCAAAGGGCGAATTGCATCATGACCTTCAGGGATAAGTGTTGAATCCCTCTATTTACAAAGAATCAGACCAGTTGAAAACATGTATCTTCTAATTTACCGTAATAATATATTTAAGGAACAACATGATTTTGAATGTGATTAAAAGTAAAAATTTAACAAATAAAAAAGTACTTCTTCTGTGATTTAATAATTCATGCATGAAAGGGTTAATTAAAGGAACTTTTCAGGGTTAAGGCGATTTTTGGTGTCAACAACCATGTCAATACAAACTAGAAAAGCACTCGGAGAGCGCAGACCTCTGCCAGCACCACAGTCCTCTCCAATATTGTGATTTTTACCATAAATATTAGTCCTACCTTTATTTCATGTAAATATTTAGATTCCTTGACCATGAAAACATAACATTAGCAATTGGATTCATAATGATTTCAATTTTAGTTCAGTAGTTATTCACAAAAATCACATTTTTCGTCATGGCGGATCCAGATGGTGATCTGGATCAACACTAAAACTGAATCACTTCTTCCTTTTCCCATGCTGAACATTTCCTGAAAATTTCATCAAAATCCATCCATAAATTTTTGAGTTATTTTGTTCACAGACAGACAAACTCTCCCTAAAACATAACCTCCTTGGCGGAGGTAAAAATACTCCAACTAGTCTTATAACTTGTTTGGAAACCTATTAATATGTCAAGCTGGCAGAAGTAACCTCATCATGAGTATGAGTTCAAAAGCTTTGACACAGGCAGCCTAAGCATTCTCCTAACATAATAATTAACAACACGTGCACCCAGAAGGACGCTGTAGTGAGAAAAAACTGCTGGGAAATGTGATTTAATTCCTTGTATGTCAATTTTTTACCTTTAAGATTCACTTTTCGAAAACAGATTTTATGTCATACTGTGGATTCCCATTTAAGTAAAAAACTTTGAATGCATTATTTTCTGTCCATATTTCCCAGCCCTAGCTACAACACAGTGGTCGTGGACTAAAGTCTTCGTCCCATACCTCTCCGAGCTCCTCGTGCGACTGCTCCAGATACGGGGTTTCCCTCAGGTGCTCGTTGGGATCCAGGTCGATGTACGAGTCGTCTTGGCGCTCGGACGTGTCGCTGTCGCTCTCCTCGCTCTTCTCCAGACCCTCTGGATCGGACTCCTCGTGGTCCTGCTCCCCCTCCCTGTCGGACTTGTCAGAGTACAGGTCCGGGTCTTTCAGATGGTCGCTGTCGTTGAACCTGGAGGAAGAAACACGTCAGAAAACACTGAAGCTTGATAAAATTCACTTAATCTTAGATTTAAGGTCCTGCTCACTGGAAGCCGTGGATGTTGTGGGCTCGGAGGAGGCTGTAGAAGTTTAAGGAGTGCTCTCCCCCAGTGGCAACGGTGCTCATGTCCTCTTTCCCCTCACGGATCATGGTCCTCTTCAGCAGACTGGAGCACTTCAGGGCCAGCTCCAAGGCGTCCATCCAGCAGCGCCCTGAGGACAGAGAGTCTATCTGGTCAAAACAACACTGAAGCACATGAACAAAACCTCTGCACATATTTGGATTTTGCAGCAAGTTCATTGAACAAAAAGACAATTATAGGTGTTTTAACATTTGCTTGTTAACAATAATCAGTCAATCAATATTTATTACCTCCACCATGGAGTTTATGTTTTGGCCCTGTTTGTTTGTCTGGTGATGCAGATAATTGCCATTAGGCAACAATCAATTTTACTCAATAACTATAACTAATACTGATATCACCATGATTCTGAGAGCTTAGTGTGGGTTTTCAGGATCATGAATCATACTATGATGGTAACTTTATCATGGAACTATTGTTTATACAGTTAACAGCAATGTGTGAGCTACTTCGGTAGAGGTTTGTGCTCTCTGAGGACTTTCTAGTTTGTATAGCACCAGATCATAACAAGTGTTATCTCAAGACACTTTACAACAAAGCAGGCTGAAGACAAACTCTTCATTTTATAGATACACATATACATATACATATATAACAAATGATCGCATCTACATCAACCTTTTGGCCTGCTTCACATGTAAAATACATAAAAATTCTTATAATTTGTAACACTACCAACTAAGAGGGCCAACTGCGTCACAAACATAGGAAAACCCTTAAATTGTAGGATCCAAAAAAGCAGCAGACACAGAAGCTCAGACCAGGACACTATAAAGACCAGTTGTAACAACTGGGGATTCATATTTAAATTTTTGTTAACTTAAATATACAACTTTCAATGAATAAACTTAATTAATCAAGCACTTTAACTTTAGAATGATAATGATTAGTGTAAAACTTTTTAACCTTGGGCTAGTTCAAAAAACTTTAATTCATATAAGGGAATGTAATTACATTAAAGCAAAAATAATTCAACTAAGAAAAATTATTTTAAGTTCAGGTAACTTGATTCTAGTTTACCTTTAGATTAACATAAACTTAATTCAATTACTCATCTAGTTAAGTTGCAAATTCACTTCAATCCAAATTAAATTAAATTCAAATATTAAGGTTCAATGCAATGAAAAATATTTTTTTTTTACAAGATAATTTTTTTTGTCCCTTTTTGTTCGTTTACAGGCTTGTGAAAAAGACCGAGAGGGAGAAGGGGAGGACACTTTGCAAGCTGTCCAAAGGGCTGGACTCAAACCGGGCTAGCAGAAGTATATTTTTGAGTCTGCCAAACCACCACCCCAGAAAAATGAGTTTCAAGGGGGAATATAATTTAATTAAACAAACTAATGTTCGACTTTCCAGAATTGTTTAGCTGAATGAACGTGTGAATTTAGAGCAGAGACAGAAATGAGCTTCAAAAATAAATTTAAATATATATTTTTATTATTAGAGTTTGCAGGAGTGTCTGGAGACCAAAATAAAAAATCATTTAAATAATCAAAAATGAATAAAAAATAAATTGACCTAAAATAGTTGAAAAACTTCCGGGACTATGGAGTTTCACCAGGGCCACTCAGACACAGAATCACAAATTAAAACAAGACTTAAATAACATGGGCTACAGCATACACAGTCAGTCGTCAGGAAGTGATATGAGGGGGGTATCTGCATCTTCAGCACCTCAGACAGAGACTGACAGAGGAGACTGGGCTTGATGTTTCAGCACCACGGACAGAGCAAGAAGCGGCTTCGGTTGAAGCTGCTGCAGGGATGTCTCACCTTAGCCTGACATGCACAGGAGGAGATTTTTAAATCTGCACTGGTTTGACACAGTAGGAGAGACCACACATGAGGAAAACAGGGAGTTCATTTTATTATTTAAAGAACATTTCTAGAGTATGTCATTTTCTCTCTCAAGCCAATACAGAGACTCTTATTCATGCTTTTATTACCTTTAGGATTGATTATTTTAGACTGATGCGAGGATGCTGACAAAAAAACAGACAGAGAGCCCACATCATTCCAGTGTTGAAGTCTCTGCACTGGCTTTCTGAATCTTTTAGAACTGATTCCAAGTTTCCTGATAAGTTTTTTTTTTCTTTATTAGTTTATAAATCTCTTAATGGTCCAGGCTAATTCTTTTCTTTGCTGTTATTATATGAGCCCGTGAGAGCTCTCAGGTCTCCAGGTGGTGTGTTTTTAGTCGTGCCAAAAGTCCAAAAAGACTCACAGTGAGGTTTAATTCTTACAGCCCTTATCTGTGGAACAGCCTAGAGAGCTGAGGTCAGCAGAGTGTCAGCATTTTTTAGAGCAAACTCAAGTCCTACCTTTTATTCTCACTTTTATGTTTTTTTAACTTGGTTTCAGGTAACTCCAGTAATATCTTAATCCATTTTGCCATGTTTATTGTATCTGAATATTTACGCATTGTTGTTTAATCATTCTTACCGATCACACTTTTCTTTATCTTAATCTATTTTTTAATTAATTAATTTATTTTAATCCAATTATTACTTAGAATCTGTTATTTTTCTTTCACTTTTATCTCCAGTTTTTCTCATTTTGAACTCATGATGGTGTTTCCAGAATTTCTTGCTTACATACACTCACAGTATGTAATGTATATATGTATATATTTTAATTAATTTATTTCTAATATTGTTTTGCTTACTTTGGGTTTATTTGTTCTAAATATTTGCTTTGCACATACTTTTGTTTGTGTAAAGCTTTTTGTGCTACATTTGTTGTATGAGAGGTGTTATACGAATAAAGTTTGATTGATTGATTGATAGAGTTGTATTTGCCACAAACAGAGGGAGATGGGGAACATCGCACACCAACCGATTCACTTAACAACCAATCTAAAAATAGGTAACATGACACAACACAGTAAAAAAAAAAAAACACAACAAGCACAAAGGACTATTTAGAGTTGCTCAAAAGTTTGTCTGATGACCTTAGACAGAGGCAGGCTAACACTATCTATTGACTCCCAGTGTTTGAGCTAAGCTAATTAGCAGTGGGCGAGCTTTTTCCGTCCCTTCCTTGTTACTGGACACACATTTAAAAGAATGGAGCCTGTCTGCTTGTCATGGACTCTGGGCTGAGGGGTTAATGTAAACTTTAAACTCACGGCATTAGTGATGTGATGTCTGACTTAATTTAAATTGCTAATATGAAGTCTCAGGAAAGCATCCAAAGTTTGACTGACAGCCTGTCTCTTACCATCAGACTCAGAGGCGGCCCTGAAGATGAGGTGGCTGCTGGGAAGCGGCTGCGTGATGGAGCCAACTGCTTCTCCTTTGGGACCCTGATGACGACCGTAAACACAGAGAGAAAGAAAGTGTTACAAATCAGACTGATGGTCTCATATAGCCTCGATATGTCCGTCAGAAATAACGATTCTCATGCTTCTTCTTGGTTTTTAATCTTTCATGAGAGCAAATGGGGAAAATCTGGACTCTGGGGTTTGTCATTATGCAAATAAACTCGGAGAGGACGTGGACTGAGTGAAGTGTTTACTCTGACAGTGAAGAGGACGACGAGGAGAGCAGGAGTGCCGTCATCTAAAAATCAGACGGTTAATTTCTATTCAAGCCCGAACAGGAACAAAAACATTGGCACGGCGAGGTCAGGGATGAAAACCAAACTGCAGATGGGGCGGACGACCAATTGGGACAAATTAACAAAGGGTGAACGTGTGCTGCCGAATATGAAAATGTCCTAAATGAAATAAAGATGAGCTTTTAATTATACAGTCAGCATCTATGTTTGCCTGTTTGTTCTGACTGCATGGGAGAGGGGGCCCATTTCCCCTGATTATCTGTTTGTGTTTATTTTGTGTGTTAATCACTGAAAACAAAAAGAGCTGCATGCTAATCAATCTGTCTCAATAACAAGCTGCTGGCCGCGATCCATCTCTGCAGTGAAGGAGAAAGTTGGCAATCAGTGATGAAAAAAAGGACGAAGACTGAATTAATCATTAAAGTCTCTGAAGCGGAAAATAAAAAGTCTGTCTCTAAACAGCTACAAACAAGTCATTAGTGAGTTTTTAACACTTTGGGTTTCGGTTTTATTTGGGGAGTGGGAAAAACTGGGGACTTAGTCTCCAATAATTAAAAAAATACTAAAGCAATTTCAATGAAGTTGGGACATTGTGTAAAATACAATTCACAATAGACAGAGTTCCTACAGCTCAAGGCAAGTTAAATTCAAGACTTTTTCAGACCTTTTTAAGGCCGTTTGAAAGCAAATTTAAGATCAAGTCGACAACAAACCACAATTGAAACAAGCAAAACAAACAAACAAAAACACCACATGAATTACCTGGGTTAGAGGCAAATTTAACCCAATGTTTATTTTAAATAAAACATCACTTTAATCTTTTTTTAACCCCGTTGTTAAAACTTTATGCCTATTTTCATCTTTTTTTGGTCACTGTCAGAACCACTTTTGGAATTTTTACATGGTTTTTGAAATTTAATTTCAAATTTAATTCCCAATTTTGCTGCCATAATCAATTTTTCCTAAGCCACTTTTGGATTTTTTTGCCAAATTTTTCCCCATTTTTTTTTTCTCTCTCCAGGCACTGTAGGTAGAACCAAGACATGCGTCTGCTCCAAAAGATCCTGGTGCAACCACATCACCGTTTTGTTAGTTCCGCTGTTGTAATTACACGATGTTGCCACGAGAGTAAATTAGCGAATTATTTTTGAAAAATAGATAAATTTTACTAAATATTTTTTTAGTTCAAACTAACATAAATCTAACTAATGTGTTCAAATTTTTAAGACTTCTGAAAATTGGATTTAAGACATTTTAATGCCAATGAAGGCATTATTTTTCGAATAATGAATTCAATGCCTTTTAAGACTTTTCAAGGATCCGCGGGAACCCCGATAGAATAGAATGATTATAAAGCTTTTACCACCTGTATGCTATTGAATACATGCTAAAGACGAGATATTTAATGTTTAAACTGATGAACTTCATTTTTTCAAATATTCACACATTTTGAATTTTATCCCCTTAAGACTTTTCAAAAAAGCTGGCACAGGAGCATGTTTACACTGTGTTACATTACTTTTCCTTTAACAACATTTTTTGCTACTTGTTGAAGCTCTGTAGGTGGAATTTTTTCACATTTTTACTTGATGTTTGACTTCAATTGCTCAACAGCCCAGGGTCTCGAATGGCATATTTTCACTTCATAATGCTTCACACATTTTTAATAACAGAAAATTCTGGACCTTAGGCAGGTCAGTTTAGTACCTGCACTCCTTTACTAACAAGCAAACGCTGTACAAAATGTACCTTGGCATTGTCTCTGAAATAAACAGGGACGTTCCTAAAAAAGATGTCACTTGGACGACAGCATACGTTACTTCAAAACCCGTAGGCACCTTCCAGCATGAACAGCGCCTTCATGATTAATTAATGTTCCAAGCAGTCAACTTTCTAACTTTTCTGTTGCCCTTGTCCCAATCAAAAATTAGTGATTTTTTTTTGGAAAAACACCAAATAAAGTTTATCAGTTAGAACAGTAAACATCTTGTTTTTGTAGTGTTTTTTTTTTTAACTCATTTTAATTGGGTTTTGTTTATGTAACAGTTACAGTATCAGGACATAACAAAATCCATCTCATCTATCCATCATCCTCACATCAATGTCTTTATTGTCCAGCCAGAGTGGTGGTGTCCTATTCAGTCCTCCTGAAAACAGTTCATTTTCCCCACTTTTCCACAAATTGTGATTCCTCTAATCTTAAATTGTGTGTTAGTTTCTCCATTACAAATATTTCCTCAACAGTGCACACCCACTGCTCCCCAGTTGGTGGTTCTACTTTGTACCACAATCTGGTGATTAGTTATTTACTTGCTGATAATAGTATTTTAACAAGATACTCATCCTTTTTTTGTATTATATCACGTGCCAAAATCCCTAAATACAAGATCTTGCATGTTTTGGGTATCTGATATCCTAATATTTTTTGCAAATTTTGCCATATTTCTTCCCAGTACCCATTTAGTTTTGGGCATGACCAGAATATATGTGAGTGGTCTGCATCAACATGTTGACATGATCTCCAACACAGCTGCTGTGTAGGTACCAATTTCCTCTTAATCTTTGGAGTTATAAAAAATCTGATGATATTTTTCCAGTTAAGTCCATAGTGTTTTAATTGAACAGATTTCAAAAAGCACTTGGAGATCGTTCTGTCAATATTGTCGCCTTCCAAAATGTCCCAGCTTTCATAGGTTGAGGTTTTGTAAAAGCACTGAGCACCTTCACTTTGCACACTCTGTTGTTTTGCCTTTTTCCTGTACACTCACTCTAGGAATAGAGACTACAAAAACCTTTTTTATGAGCAGTTTTGGATTAATTTGTTTATCCCGTCAGCTGTAGCAGCAGCAGGTACCAACCTGCTCTCTGAGACGGAGCTGCAGTAACAGAAATAGGAGAAGCTTCACACTGAGTCCTCAAGTTTCTCACCTTAAAGGAAAATTATGTGGATTTTGCATTTTCCAGAGTGCTTCTCCCCCACAATCATAGTTTTTAATGGCCCTTTTCCACTAGCACACCTTGGCCCTACTCTACTCAGCCCTACTCAATTTGCAGTGTGTTTCCACTAGCCTGGTACCTCCTAAAACAAGCTAGTTTTAGTACCTACTCCGCTCTGGTTCCAAGCGAGCTGAGTCGATATTAAAAGATGACGTCACCGACTGCCGGCTACTGATTGGTCAGACAATATTGTCATCGATGAGTCATGAGCGCGACGAACTAGCATGCTAGTGGTAGCTACCATTAGCTTACCCTCATACGTCTTTTCTTTGCAGCTCGATTACTCTCGTCCTCGGCTTCATTCTGTTGTATAGCTTCCAAAATTCTCCTGTGCTTCTCAAGGGGTATTTCTTCTTGCCACCTGCAGCCTTCTTCTGCTTTCCTTTTTTACTCAATTTGTGACAAAAAGCCACAGATTGTTGTGTCGCGATCAAAATGACATCACTGCACAGCCGCTCTCTGTTTACAGCGACACTGCATCCCGTTAGGCAGGCGACAGGGGCTAATGGAAAAGCAGCACAAGGCGAGTAGAGTAGAGCCAGGTAGAGTTGGGTAGAGTCGAGTACAGTAGAGTAGGGCTAATGGAAAAGGGCCATAAATGTCAAAAGTGGGACCATGACAGACAATTAATAAATCAAATCCATCTAAACAATATATATATAAAGAATATAAAAGCTCATCAACTCTATGAAGTATTTAGAAGGCTGACCACACATTGACAACATTTAAGATATTTTATGACCTTCTTTCAAAAACATAAGTTAAGGCTTATTAATAAGCTAACAGGATCTGCAGAGACCTTGTTCTGTTTCATTCTTATCATTTTGGAGTATGTTTGCTTTTTATTTTTTGTGCAGATGAAGGACAGATTCCAAAACAAAATCACCAGGGATGCACATCAGCTTCAGTTCTCCACAGTATCGACAGATGAAGGCTCTTTTTCACAAACATCAGCCATTGATAAATTAACAAATATCACTTTTCAGATGTGTATTTGTGGTGCTATGACAATATCATACTGACTTCTGGCACACCTCACAACTGATGGAAAAAAGATGTTTTAATTTATGGCAGGAAAAGTGAAATTTCAGAAAAACTGCGTCTGTTTTTTATCAGAAGGGAAGAAAATATTGCAATTACGGGAGAATGACTCTAAAAACAGGTTATTGGAAAAACATCAGTGTTGGCATCTGCACTGACTTTCATAATCGGTGCACCCTTAGACGTTGCTGAGTGGGACATCATAGCAAATCCCAGGTTATCACCGCTTGTACCAATATCGAAATACTTTTCAACTTCTAATTAGAATAAAACATGAACATTGGTGTTGTGCTTCAGAATCAAGTCCAAACAGCAAAAGAAGAGGCTTCAGGTTTTAAGACATAAAACTACAGAAATTCTCCTTAATGGTCGACTGTAAAGAAACATGATGCAGAGTATTTTCCTTCAGAACAAAGTTAATTCCCCTCTTCTCCTTCTTTTACATTAACCATTCTGTTTGACAAGCCTTACATAAGAACGTTTACTCTGTTAAAGACCGCCTCTGCTGCTGAACTTCTGAAAGAACTCAGAAGTTTTAATGATTTTTCTGTCTCCAAAAGTCTAAGTAATTGCCCGGCCAGCACATATTTTACTTTTCTTTGACTTTTTTTCTGAAGAAAGCTGTGTATATAACTAAAAATGGATTTCAAGACTGCAACTTTGGAGAGCATTATGACTAATCTTGCAATATGTTTCTATTGGTAAAACAACCTCAAGCCTTTTCCTGACAACATCGTCTCTCATATCCGTCCAGTTTGTTATTCTAAGCTGAGGTTTGTTTGATTTTCTGACCTTAACAGCCCAGATCGATTGCTCCAGCGGGTGAAACAGCTTGAAGCAGAAGCCGTCCTTCTTGGAGGGTCTCTCGATGAGCTCGCAGGCGTTCAGCAGGACCGTACCGACCCACTGCCCGTTCTTGTGGGTTTTGTAGATGAGGAGGACGCCCGGTTTGAGGACGCACCACAGCTTGGTCCAGCTCTTCAGGGTGCCGCGGATCTGAAACAAAACATCAGGAGGATTAAAATCTTCATATTATTTCCATCTGGTGTATTTTCTTTGTATTTGTGTTTTTATGGAACAAACAAATCCAGTCATTGTTTAGAGTAAAGCTGGTGTATGGATGATGTTATGTTGTCTATGTCGCCTGCAGTGGGGGTTGGCCTACGTTTTTTTTTTTTAATGAAGATTTTATTAGTGAAATAGTAACATAAACAGTGATATGAGACAGACGACGGAGAGAGAGAAAATACAGTAAAAGAGAGTTGGCATAAGCTTATTATGAAGTAAGAAGACCCTCAAAGGAATGAGACCATGTGCAGGCTAAGAGGCAGAGGGTATGTTTGCATTAATCGATTGTGCATTTAATCATTTCTCTGGAATCTAATAAATATACTGTTTGTTCACAGGCCTGAATGTGAAACCTAGATAAGGTCCATGTTTGGAAACACTTCTGGTTAAATGTCTTGAGGGTACTCTATAATTCTACAATTTCATTTAGCAGACGCTTTTGTCCAAAGCGACGGACAACACAAGTAAGAATTCGGACAGAGGGGAAAAACCTAAGCAAGTGCGTCGAAGTGCTTCAAGTCCATTGGCCACAGGTGCTGCCATCTCTTGTCAGAAGAAGTGCCAGTTTTTTGTTTTTGTTTTTCTTATAATTCAGCTTATCACAACGAATAATTTAAGTCACAACAAAAATTCAAGTCAACAACATCAATCAACATTCCAAGCATTCAAAAATTCAGTGCTAAATATTCATTAAGAGCTGGTCTGAGACCTTCTGATTCATTCTACCTCTGAGGACAAAGAGGAGAAGATCAGATTAAGTGCCAAAGTGTTCCCTGAACAGCTGAGTCTTCAGACATCTCTTAAAAGTAGAAAGGGACTCTGTGGATCGTATGGAGCTAGGAACTTATGATACAAACACTCTGATGTGTAGGAAAACCTGAGAACATGTGTTAATTTATTGACCACAATGAACTTAAACATAAAAATACTTCAAACTGTTGAAGGACTACTGATTCAAAAGAATCCATGGACAAAATTCCATGTTCCAGTGAAATGACAGAGGCCGTTATGGGTTATTTGGTAAAATATGTGATACTAATAATCTGCCAATATTAAGAATCATTGTAGTTTTATGACTTCTCCACCTTTAGCCAGTCGGCCATGACGATGACAGAGGGGTCCGTGATGGTGCTGAGCAGCTCCTTGGTCGCCCTCTTCTTCTCCTCTCTGTAGTTTTTCTTCTGAACCTAAAGAGGCACAGACGCAGAGTTCACACAGACGTGAATAAAGACGATACTGAAAACATTTAGGAGCACATTCACACCGTGATCACACTCAACTGCTAAAAAAAACCCGGCACAGTCTAATGTGGGTGAGTTTTCTTATCATTTTCATGATTAGCCCACATTCAGTGTGAAGGAAGTCTAAAAACTCCTTTTCCAATGAAGTTGGGAAACAAAATGATTTGAAAATCCTTACTGACCTATATTCAACTGAACTCACTACACACTTCTAAATGTTAGGCCTGCAGCATGCTCCAAATAAGCTGAGACAGGGGCATGTTTACCGCTGTGTTACATCAACTTTTAGGAATTAGTGTTTTTCTGAGCATTACTGAACCGTCTCAGTCTTTTGTTTCATTGTCCCAGCTTTCTGGAGCATGTTGCAGGCATCAAAATCTAAATGAGTGAACATGTGAAGAAACAAAGAATCTTAATAGTTTGAGAATTAATTATCTTGCAGTCTTACAGTACATTAAATTCAATATTGAAAAGGATTTGTTAATCATTGTATTCTGTTTTTGTGTGGTATGAGACCATTATCATGTGCTAATTTTTACTAAAAATCTAAAGGACTCGTTTATAAAATGTGGTAAAACAATATTCCCCATTAAGTCTTAACATTTGACATTTCAACTTGAACATCTATTATTTTTGAGAATTAGTCATATGAATTCAGCTGTTGACCAGTTTATTAAGCAAAACTCAAACCAATGGCCCAATGATGTTAGAAGAAAAGTATAATGTTAAACATTGAGAAATAATTCATATTGAACTGTATTGTCTTAAATCCTTTGAAAAATATATAAATGTATCTTGAAACCTGAATATATTACCCATCCCTACATGCTACACAACAACAAGCCTGTGTCATGTTTCTATAAATAACTCTCCACACATGAGGGCACGATGCGTGCCTATGTTGAGAGTAAGTCTCCGGATAAAGAGACTTAAGCCGATTTAAGCTCTTTTACCTTGAGGGACTCCTTTTTGGTGAGCTTTCCTCCGGACGCAGACACATCCTTGTCAGAGCCATTATACAACTTTGTTTCAGACTGTGGACAGAGAAGGGAGACACCATTGATTAAAAAACAAAACTTACACCAAAACTTTAACAAAGATTTCCCCATTAAGTATTTATAAATATGTTACAGAAACAACAGCTACACATTAACTGCCATATTCAGGAGGATAAATAAGCATGTCTGCCATTTAAAACAAACCCTGAACAAACATATTTATAGTTAAAATAAAGCACAGCTACAGCGTGTTCCCTCTGATGGTAAATCTTTATCCACGAGGGCTAAAATCGACAGTCTAATTACATTAAATGTCTGAAAACATGCTCAGGAAAAACATCCTCTGTGATTGTTTTCCCCTTCGGCTCCTGCTGGACCAAACTTAGCTCGGTTAGCCGATATGAAGCCTATAAACGTCGGCACAGGTGCGTCCCTGCCAGCTCGACTCTTGAGCCAATTGGAGCGATTTAAAGCGGACAGACAGACGGCGGTGTGTGGGGATCCTGGAGAGGGAGCATTTAAGGCCTTCAGCTCCTGCAGGCCGGGCCGGAAAAACACCAGGGGGTTTGAGAAGACCGGGGCGCAGATCTTTACCTCCAAGACCCCCTTTACTCAGAAACTGTTAGTCACAGAGTCATGGAGAGTAACTCAGCTCACTATTCTGAAGAAAATACACTTGATGTGTGTTTTTGTCTCATATGATAAGAGATATATTTAACCAGATGACCACTGCAGTCACGTTTCTGTAGAGCCTCAGAGAAGGAAGCTCAACATTTGATAATAGCACGAAATCAAGTACACAATCACAGACCCATGTATACAAATAGTTAATCAGCCAATCACAAAGCAGCAACACAAGGCATTTATCTGCTTCTTCAGACTTTTTACTCTCCATGAGCTTTGGAAATGGTGAGTTAATAATACATATTTAGCCCTTTTGAAGTGACAGAGGACAGAGGAGGAAAATTATATTCACCAGAGATTCCCAAAGACCAGGATATGGATTTGGATGTAGAAGATATTTTGCTTTACCAGTAAGAAATCTTCTAAATCTCTAAATGGTGTGTTTTGAACACCCTGACAGCAAGACTGGCCAAGCAAAACTGCTACCTCCAGATGTGGGAGTACTGTGAAATAGTTTGTTGTAGGGCTGGGCAAAAAATCGCTTAAATCGATTAATTCGAATTAATTTCTGCAGAAGATTTAAAAAATAAAAAATCTAGATTTTTTTTCTTGCCTAAGTCCAATTGTAAGTTGTTGCAATTTTTGAAAAAAATTACTATTTTCATGATGGTCGGTCTTGTAGGGTTTGCACAAGCACTTTTATAGGCTTGTATTTGTTATTTAAGTAAATTAAATATTGATCAAAGAGAGTTTCATGCTAATACTGTAAAAATACCTCAGCCTTTTAGTGTTTATGTAGACAAACCTGCCTATGTTCATACTGCATAATCAACCTTTTTTGACCCAGACTTTGACTTTGAAAGGGAAACATTTAGACAACATAAAGGCAAAACTTGATTTGTTTCATTTTTATGTCACTGGGAGTTTTGTTTCTTTTAGGGAGGGAAAAATCGATTTAAATCGTAAATCGAGTGTTGTGGAAAAAAATCGGGGATTTTATCTCTAGGCCATATCGCCCAGCCCTAGTTTGTTGTGACTTGTCTTCAAACATGTTTTCTATAAAAATATATTCTTAACCACCAAACCAATTGTGTAGACCCTCACTTGCTTAAATTTTAGATGCAAAAGCAGTAAAAAAATCACAAAAATGCACTTCAGTTTGTACTTACTCATGCCAGTACTGTTAACAGTGAATCAGCCCACATAATTAGATGCCTCTAATTTTGATGTTTCCATTGTGCCCAGATCACAAAGACTAAACACTCAAAAGTTCTTGATATCTTACCTCAGGAATATCCACATGGTCACCAGTTTGGAAACACACAGACACAGTCTAAGAAAAAACAGGTGTAAAAAATACTTGTTTGAGTTTCGTTGATGAAATTTTAGATTTGATTAGGAAATACTTCATTGTTTTCCATCTAATAGGTTCAAGTGGCATTAATCTGCAGGCAACTGTTTAATCAAAAATCGCCTTATTTTTGTGTACTCAGGCTGCCATAAGTCAGCGGTAGCAGCACCTACAGTGATTCTGATTCTGGTATGAAAACTTGAGAATATTACCTTTCCATAGAGGTCAACTCCCACCCCCTCGTTAACTATGCAACCGCGTCGAAGCAGCCGTCTGAGACATCGGCTAAGTTGGGAAAGAAGCTACGAAACTCTAATTACAGGGCAGCATAGTTCCCCGACACTTGTTATGTGTCAGGTGATCAAATGTTCTGCAAATTTGGCCAACATACTGAGGACTGAGGACCACCTGAAGAGTGAGTGATTATATTTCATGACTTTATACTGTGTCTCAGGGTTAAAACTGCATAAAAAAGGAATTCTCAAAAAATTTAAACCAAAACAATCAAATTACGGAAACAATTATAGCAGAATTTGGAAAAAAAAATAATACTGATTTTCTAGGGTCCTACTTGTCCATCCCTTTATGAGCACAGTGTGGCCATCATCCAGCAGGATAAGCTCAAATCATCTCAAACTGGTTTCTTGAACATGACAAGAGTTCACTGTACTTCAGTGGCCTCAACAGCCACCAGATCTCAGTCCAATAGAGCACATTTGGGATGTGATGCAGCTGTAGTTTAGCAGCACGGATGTGCAGCAGAAAAATCTGCAAATCTTCATTAGGAAGTTGATATAAAGTAGTTTAAAGATTCTGTATGTTGAAACCTGCTTCCTTAGTTTTTTTAAACTTAGTTTTTTATGCTCTTTTCTATTTTAATGTCTTTATTTGATAATCCTACTGCTATGCTGTTTATAAGAGCAACTGTAAGCAACCAAATTTCCCCTTAGGGATCAATAAGGTACTCTTAGTTCTGATGATCCTCCTTTAAGAAAAACTTATAAAAGGCTTTTTCATCACTACATCCTTAAAAAAATAATCTGAAACCATCTAAAATGTCTCTGTCTGCCAAAAAAATGATTAAAAAAAGGACACCTAAGCCAGCTCTACCTACAAAAGCCACAATTTAAACAAATTCTGTGAGACAGCTTTGCTTGTTTATTTTTTCATATATACGGATATATGTATTATATATATATATATATATATATATATATATATATATATATATATATATATATATATATATATATAGATATAGATAGATATATATATATAGATATAGATAGATATATATATAGATATAGATATATATATAGATATAGATATAGATATATATATATATGAGGAACTTTTTATTTGTGTTCAATGAGAAGACTTATTTTAGGATAACAGTGAAACAGTGAAGCGGCACAGCCCTGTTTCATGCCACCTGAGGATGCCGAGGAGAAAGAGTCGAATCATTTAATTTGGTCAAAGCAGCATTGTTGGACTTCACTGCAGGGATTTCAACTGGATTTCTGTTCATAATATTTTGAAGACCCTCTCTGAATAAAAAACGTAAGGAGGACATTTCTGATCTTATCGTGTCAAAATAAAGAATAATCAAATCACTGATTTAGTTTCTTTGCTGGAGAAACTCTTAAATCTTTTGCAGATCATGAATAAAAGTCTCAACCCAGTTGATGAAATATCTGAGAGCGCAGACAGGGATTCATTAAAACCCTGTTTGTGTCAGAAGGTTTCTCTGACAGACAGTATTTGGAGATGTGAAATGATCCTGTCAGATTGTCCTGTCACGTTTCCTCAGAACATTAACAGTCAGACGGTGCGACAGGGAGCCTCGGACTCCCACGTCTCTGCTGACAGACGCATTCGAAGAGGACCTCGACGGAGAAACCAGACGGCCTCCTCCACATTGGCTGATCTGGGTTTCTGAATTTTTCACCGGATGAATGTTTGATGTGTGCAGTGTTGGAGTGTGAGTCATCTCCATGTGGGCTACCTCCAGCCTGAGGCAGGACCGGGGAGGAGACAGACGACGAGTAATTCCCAAACTCTCTGGACTCATTACCAGGCAAACTTTAAAAGAAGTTCCTCGTCTCACAAACACAGCTCCTCAGATAAAGGACTCATGGGAAGGGGTCTTCTTACCTTGCTCTTAGATATTGAATGTGTGTCTTCTTTTAAAGGCAGAGACAACAGGTCCTCCTTCCCCCTCTCGAAACCTGAAACACAAAAACACAACGGAGTCAGGACATCCATGAACATCCTGTGAAATTCTAATGAGGTCAATAAACACATCAGGGATTGGTGAACTCAAAAAACCCGACCACACTGCCTTGAGTTATGAGGCAACAATGATTATATTCTACAGAACATTTAAAGAAAGCACTCAGAGAGCACAAACCCCCAACAAGGTAGCTCACATACTGCTGTTACATCTATAAGCAATAGCTCCATGATAAAATTACCATCATAGCATGATTCTCTGACCCTTAAAACCCACAACTAGCTCTCAGAATCATGTTGATATCATTCTTACTTTAACAGTTATTGAGCAAAAACAGTCATTTGCTAATGGTGGTTATCTGGGTCACCACCAAAATCTAATCATTTTACGTTGGGTCATTAGCCAGGTTTACATGCAGACCTTTTTTTCATTCTGATTAAAGATCTCAGGTGAACTGTTTACATGTGACGTGACCTATTCTGATCAGGTGTTTACATGTGCCACAACATTTAATCAGAGCAGCTGTTTTATAGACATGTGGCACACGCAGATCTATTTAAACATCACATAGTTTATCAAAGATGGTGGTCAGTAGGTGTTTTATTGAATTATTTGAGGGTTGTGCTGTTTAGTCTTATAGCAGCCAGCCTTCCGAGTTTTGCAGCGGTTCCTTATTTGTTCGACGTTTTGGTCTATCCCGGCTTCGCTGAATTTTTTGTGGACTTTTGTAAATAGTTCAGTATTTATTGTTTTTCTACCATCTATAATATTTAGTTATTTGAGTGTTTATATTAAAAACAAACTCTCCACCGCAGACCAGTGCTGTGTGCTCTGTTTGGAAGCGCCATGTTTCTTAGTGAGTAAACGTCACTGCTCGTTTACGTCAAGACTGAGCATGTGCAGACAGAACCCAGCCAGACAACTTTCCAATTCACCGTTTACATGACATGATTTTATTTTTAATCAGTTTGAGAAAAGGAATATACTACCCCTGTGCAACCGAATGAAATTCCATTTGGATTTGGCCTGTTTATTCCGATTGAGGTGTTTATATGGAGCATTTTTATTTGGTCTGGGCTTCTAAGCCGATTCTAGTTGGAATATTAGGCTCCATGTAAACCTGGCTATTACCAACACTTCCTGAAAATTTCAGTTAAGTCCCTCCAGTAGTTTTTGAGTAATCTTGCTAACAGACAGACAAACAAACAAATGGGCAAACTACCATACATAAACATAAAAAACATAACCTCTTTGGTGAAGGTAATGATGTCATTAGCTGATAACAAAAATATCCCCACTGACTGATATAAACCTGACACTACAATCATCATACATTAGACACAAACCCAGGTAATACGGACCAAGACTCACAGCATTATTGAGTGAAAACATCGATCAAAGTTGGGTTGGGGCTCATGAAATATATTGAGCAGTCCATCTGGCGTGTTACTTTTTTAGCAACAAGGTGAAGCTTATCAGTGCAACAGCATTAACAGCATAGGACAGGTCAAGGTCAGGTTTGGGAACACATGCTCGGTAGCCACTTTGCCATTCATCATTCCTGACAACTCGTTTGCACCACCACCACCGTCACCCTCACTTAAATCACAAAGGGCTTAACAACATGAGCAAAAATTTTTATCTCAATATTCATGCCAGATATCTCAATATCAATACAATACGATATGACTACGGGTTGGTGAAAACCAAGCATTTTCCCAAAAAATAAAAAAACATCATATTACAAAAGAATGTGGAAGGTAAAATCTATATGGTTTATATTGTTGCTTTTTCAATATATATATATCTTGAATGTTCATATCTCTATAAAGATACGATAATCATATATCATTCAGCCCCAGTATACTTGCAATGAAGGTAAAGGCACATGGATGCAAACCCTAAGCCCGAGGCTCCAGAGGCAGGAAACACCCCCCCGTTTCAGCTCAGTCACTGTAACGTTGGCAGTGCTTCAGGAAGTCAGCCTGCACCTCCTCAGCTACCGAACCAACTCCTTGGTTTTGGATCAGTACTTGAACCAGCCACCCTCTCCAGCCAAAGCCCTTATTGGGTGAGCTACTTCTCAGAAATTGCATTTTCTAGTTCTAAAAACTTGTGCAGCCTGGAGGTTGAACATTTTTCATGCCTCCAGGACATAATCAAAAATGCAGCCTGGAATGGTGTGGCATGTCGGGGTAATAAAGAACCAGGCACGACTCATACACATGCTTCGGCCGGCCCGGGTTCAATTCCAGCCTGTGCCAGTTTGCACCTGCTCTCTCTCATCTCCCCTCACAGGCCCATCCACTGTCTCTCTCTCTCCGACTAATAAAGGCACAAAATGTCACGCACACACAAAAAAAATCTAAAATAAATGCTGTGGACAAACTGGTGGGATTTTGGATGTCACAGGAAAAGGTCAAGAGTCTCATGTGCATCATTTGCATTATCTTTGAAATATTTTGAGATAATTCCTTCAAATTTTGTGCAAATAAAAACCATGACTCAAGGTTGAAGTGGTTAGATTCTGGAGGTCAAGGTCAAAGTTCTGGTTAATTAAGTCTCTTGTTCTTCTTTTTCTATTGTACCAGTTATTTTCAGAATGTCTTGACTGAATTTCTCAAAACTTTTTACTCTAACAAAAGAATTAATTGATAAGATTTTGTAGGTTAAAATTCATGGTTACCGTGCATCTTATCCTTTTTTCAGATTTTCCATTTCTTTTTTTTCACTATGTACTTTATTGATTTATTGTTGATAAGACAAATAAAAGTAAGCATAAAAGGACAATCAGAACAAAAACAAAAGCGAGAAGGAAAAAAAAAAATCACAAATGTATAACTTGTATGAAAATATAGACTTGTTTATCCTTGATTATGAATTAAGTTCCTGTTATCAAGCTTTGCTCTATTTCCCCCACTGTTTACAGCCCTGGAACAAAAAAAACATTTCTCAACAATGCAAGTAATGAGAGTAATAACAACAACATAACAATGACACAAAAATGTCAGCCTTATGTGTTTGGTTCGTTGAGTATGTTTGTAAGATTCTACTAAGTAAACAAGATAAGATTGTTTTGGATCATGTGCTATTGCTTCATGAAATCATGCTGTGCTCAAGTTTTGTATTTTAATGATGACTTTTGAGTATTTGTTTCATGTTGTTTTTTTGTTGAGCTCTTTGTGCGAAACAGTCCTTCATTAGAAAACAGAGTCCATGATTCACTGTTCTTTCTTTTGATAATAATGAAATTATTGATCCAACCTAATCAATCACTTCCTTTTTTTACCATTTGTTTTACCCATTAACCCCTGCAGAGCACTTTGTGAACTCTCACCCTCGTTGTAGCTCCATGTGATGGAGTACATTTATTTTGCATGAGAACTGTGTAATTTCTGAAAGTCTCTGCTCAGTTATTAATGCAATCTTTGATGTAGCTGTTGTGTCTTGATGCCTGCTGCAGGCTTAATGTCCACAGGGATGAAAATACAGATGAAGAAGACGGATTATTAACCAGTGAAATCACATTTAATGTGGTTCAATGAGTTCAGTCAACACTTAAGTCTTTTAATTATAACAGAAAATGCAGAGCAGCGTGGGACATTGGGAGCTTAATCAGCATATTCATGAATATTTAATCACATCAATAATCAATATAATAAACCATATTCTGCATAACTGGTTGATGTCCCATTTCTTTCCAAACTCCATCATCCTGTTTGTTTCCATACTGTTTCGTGATTTCCCCGCAGAGATTAACCTCCCACTGGAAACCAAACATGTTTGAAAACATGGCCCGGGTTTACCAAAGTCTGAGCGGCAGAATGAAATCTGGTTACATAATCTCAGTCACGGGAGCACGCTGCTCTTCCAAGTAAAGGAATCAAACCACAGAATCTGGACGGCAACAAGTTGGTGCAAACAACGTCCTAATCTGAACGAGGTCTAAAGTTAGAAACGTTGGCTCATCGACAAAGATTCTCCTTTAAACCCAAAGTTTGGCTGGAACAACACGAGTGAGGAGAGTAAACAAAAACCTCACGCTGACACTCGGTGGAAAGTGTCACAGAGAGGCGGCAGGGGGGGGAAGTGTTAATGTGACAATCATGCATGAGCAGACGTGCTGGTTTGTGTTTACATAGGGCTGGGAATGATAAACCAGATCTGATATCTTAATACTTTTTGGATGAATAGTGTTTATTAAGATGTTTTCTCTGTACATACATAAAACATGGTTGTCACAGTACAAGAAAAACTTTATATAAACTTTGGGATGATTTTAATGAAGGTCAAACCCTGTTGGCTAGAACAACAAAAACAAAAGCTTTGGAAAACCAGCAGCTGAGTGAAAAACTTGAACAAAATGCTCTCACACATACACTGAGTCTGTGGACTGTCACTCAGCGATTTAAGTAAAGGATTCATCATTTAATAAAAAATGTACAATTTGCTCACTGAAGGCAGCGGGATTCCCCAACACCTCTCTTTCTCTTTTTTCATTATAATTACCATCAGCATTGGCTGACTGTACTAATAACAGGTGCTTCAACTCAACGTCTTCTGCAAAAAATCAGATACATGGTGTCAGTCAGATAAACGGAAAGGCATGTGTTCCAAAATGTAACAAAATTGTCTGACACATATTATTGAACAAGGAGCTTGAAAGAAAGCATTTCCTAGTTTATTAAAATATTTAATTATTGTTGTAGTTAAAATAAATAAACCAGATTTTGACAACCTTGAAGTGAACAAGAGCCTTGTACCCTCACTAAGACTGACAAGGTGTCCCATGGGGGGCCTGGACCTCAGGCTGGGACCAAAGATATAGACAGTGCTGCAGTCCGGACAGTGTGCAAGAGTCAACCTTCTCAAGCAAATAAATTATGTGGTATAAGAAGTTCAGGACTTCTCTTTTTGGCCATGGTATAAAACAGGTTTCTATATGGTTTGGTCTATAATAAAGAGAAGAATGTTGCTTTAATAGAATAAACAGGTAAATTAACTTTAGACTAACATTATAAATATTTACATTGTGGTCAAAAAGCATTATATCAGTGTGTCTTACTATAACCTGCCTTTTTTTTTAACAATGTGTTCATGGAGTTTTGTGACATTTACTTAGGAAAACATTGTAAACCATTCTTAACTTAATAAAAAAATAAAATAAGATAAAAATAGTAGAAAAATAATAATATTAAAAATAAGTAATAACAAATAAAAATATAAATTAATTTATATTAAATATATAAAACATCATATTTAAACGATATTGTAGATATTGACACTTCGAGAGTACATGGTCAAAGGAACATTTCCTTCTGCAGAGAAATCAAGCATTAGCAACATACAGTCATGGAAAAAATTATTAGACCACCCTTGTTTTCTTCAATTTCTTGTTCATTCTAATATCTGGTACCACTAAACATATAATACAATGAATACAACAAAAAATGCAGCTGGTCACATAATACTTTATGTCCTATTTGACATTCTTAAGCTTAATTGATTCCCAGGGTATATAAGAGGCCATTTCATGTCACAAGCAGCACTGCACATGCAAAGGCCTAGAGTGGTTTCCTGCTTACATTCAAGCCGTAGCACAACTCAGAAGTTGTCAGCTCTCACATAATGCCTAAAACAAAAGAATTATGTGAAGCCACAAAGGCAGCCATCTTGGCACTGCTGGAAATTGGCATGAGTGAGAGACAGGTAGCGAAAAACTGAAGATCTCCAAGACAGCCGTTCATTACAACAAAAAAAAACAAGCTGAACATGGCACTACCAAATTGCTACCTGGCCGTGGCAGGAAACGTCTTTCTACCCCACGAGATGACCGTGCACTCATCCGTTCCTGTGTCAGAAATCGCCGTCAGACCTCCAGGGACCTTAAAATGAGTGGGCACTGTCGAGAAATGTGACTTGTTCAGCAAGGACAGTTCAAACCGACTTGTTGAAGCTGGTTTGAAGTCACACAGAGCACGCAAGAAGTCCTTCATCAATGAAAGGCAGAGGAAGGCCGGTTACTCTTTGCTCGAGACCACAAGGATTGGACTGTTGATGATTGGGCTAAGGTTCTCTTCAGTGATGAATCAATTTTGAATTGATGCCCACTCCAGCCAACTTACTGGTTAGGAGGAAGCCTGGAGAAGCTTACAACCCAGACTGTCTTGCCCTACAGTAAAACATGGGGGTGGATCAGTCATGATCTGGGTTGTTTCAGTCTGAGTGGAACAGGGCAAATGCAATTGTGTGAAGGCCGAATGAACCAGGTCATGTACAGGACTACCCTTGAAAACAGTCTTCTTCCATCAGCTGGAAAACTCTTTCCTGCCTCGAATGACTGGATTTTCCAACAAGACAATGCCCCTTGCCACACGGCAAGGTCAGTTAAAGCCTGGATGGAGAACCACGACATTACATTACCATGCCTTGGCCTGCTCAATCACCAGATCTTAATCCAATTGAAAACCTGTGGAAAATCATCAAACTCAAAATGGAGAACCACAAGCCCAAAAACAAAGAAAATTTGTTTGAATTTGTCCAACAGGAATGGGCTGCTGTGACAGCAGAACAATGTCAGAAGCTGGTGGAGAGCATGCCAAGACGCATGGCTGCAGTCATCAAAAACAATGGTTATGCAATCAAGTATTAACTCTTGTGTGTATCATGTGTTTAAAGCAAACAGAAAAGAAAACATGGAATGCTTAAAAGTAGTGTTTTTGGCGGTACAATGCCATAGCTATTGATGTAAGAATTTAAGTAATTTTGGTTATTATCAAGAAAACCATGGAAAATGAATAGTTCTTAGTCCTTAAATTAAACTCTCATGAGCTATTTTTGTTGTTATTATTATAATTGTCCAAACAAATGTACCTTTAGTTGAGCCAGGCATTAAAATTAACAAGAAATTGAAGAAAACAAGGGTGGTCTAATAATTTTTTCCATGACTGTATATCATTTCTCCCTATCCTCCTCAAGCAAACCAGACAAGTCATTGTCCCTAAGATATTGAATAAAAGGCTCCCAAATGCTGTGAAAAAGATCTTGCTTACCTTTCAGAGTATAAGTAATTTTTTCCAAGGGTAGAATCACAGACCTTTCATGAAACCAATGTTTAATGCTAGTCCTCTCACTGTTTTTCCAAGTAAGTGCTATTGTTCTTTTTGCTTGTAAAAGACAGATATCTATGAAAATTATTTCCTTTCTTTGTATATTTTGGTCCTTGGGGTAGATTCCTAATATAAAGAGCTTAGGATCCAGTACTGCTTGGAAAGATAAAAACTGCTGTATTACCTGCCGAACCTGTAACCAGTATAACCTGCCTTTTTACTCTGCAGTCGTCTTGACATCTTTTATATATCAACATAAACTTCAATAATGTCTTAACCTTGATTTTAACCTCAGTTCTGAATCACACATCCAAGATGTTACCAAAAAGGCTTTTTATCACTTAAAGAACATTTCCAGAGTGCACCAGTTTCTCTCTCAGACCAATGCAGAGACTCTTATTCATGCCTATATTACCTGCAGAATTGATTGTTGCAATGCTCTCCTCTCTGCTCTTCCTAAAAGAACATGTCACAGCTACAGCTGCTGCACTTATGCTGATGAAGACCAGAAGAAGAGCCCACATTACCCCGATTTTAAAGTCTCTGCATGGCTTCATGTATCTTTTAGAATTGATTTTAAGGTTCTTTTATTGGCTTTAAAATCTCTTAATGGTCTTCCTATTTATGTGATTTGCTTTTACCATATGAGCCCAGGAGAGCCCTCAGGTCTTCAGGTAGTGGTCTTTTAATAGTTCCCCAAAGTTAAAACCAAAACATAAGGTGAAGCTTCTTTTCAAAATTATGGCCCCCGTCTGTGGAACAGTCTACCTGAAGACCTGAGGGCAGCACCTACTGCTGAAGAAAACTGAAGACCCACCTTTTTAATCTGGCTGTTAGCTGAATTTTGTTTTACTCTCTTAATTTGCATTACATGTGTTTCACTCCATTTTAGTTTCAGAGATACTATTTTATGTTTCAACTCCTTAAATATTTTTTCCTTTAATTGTTTGGTTTTAAACAGTTTTATTATTTTATCAACGTTAGTGCTTTATTACCTTTATTACCTCCGCCAAGGAGGTTATGTTTTCGGGAGAGTTTGTCCGTCTGTCTGTCTGTGAACAAAATAACTCAAAAAGTTATGGATGGATTTTGATGAAATTCTCAGGAAATGTTCAGCATGGGAAAAGGAAGAAGTGATTCAATTTTGGTGTTGATCCGGATCACCGTCTGGATCCACCATGACGAAAAATGCAGTTTTTGTGAATAAGTACTGAACTAAAATAGATATCATTATGAATCCAATTGCTAATGTTATGTTTTCATGGTCAAGGAATCTAAATATTTTGAAGAAATAAAGGTAGGACTAATATTTATGGTAAAAATCACAATATGGGAGAGGACTGTGGTGCTTTTCTAGTTATATCTTATAATGGTTTTATCCATTCTGTCTTAGCTCCTGTGTTTCCTCTATTCTAATTCAAGATACCGTTCCCTCAGTCCTCTCTGGCTGTTCTGACTTATTGTCCCTGTGTGTGTGTGTGTGTGTGTGTGGGTGTGTGTGTGTGTGTGTGTGTATGTGTGCTTGGTAGCATGCATATGTGTAGTGGCTGTCTGTGTTAAATGTGGGCTGGGAGGGTGGGTGGAGTTCTGTATTTTATTTTGTTTCCTCTGACTCTTATCTGCTTGTGTACTTGAATGTTCAGCCCTTTGTGCTACATTCTGTGTATGAAAAGTGCTTTATAAATAAAGTTTGAATGATTGATGAACCTGTAAATCCAATGACAGACTTTAAAAATCCAGTGCTTTCCAGCTATATGCGTTTCTAATCTTAATCCAGGCGCAAACATCTGACAAAGAACAGAACATTATCGACAGACCCCTCGCTGAGACCCTGACAGCTGGTCTCGGTGGTGGTCTAAAGGTGAAGGAGAGCCTGTAAATATTTAATAGTTTCCGTCTCCGATCCAAAGGGCGCTGGGAGAAGGTGAAGGCAGCACAGCAGAGTTTCATTACAAATGAGATATTTATCACAGAAGGATTAACATCTAATCTGAGGAGACATTTGCCTTCACGAAACAGCTCCCTGAAATGCTCTTCATGCAGTCCGGCAGCGTTCGCTCATTTCGTCCGGCTGAATTGAATTCTTTAATAGCTGTTTCAGTTTCAGTCCTCATGCTCGGATGCCTCCCTCACAACAGAGGGATGTTTGGAGCTTTGTCTGAGTGATTTGGTGCAGAAATGTTCTGTCATGTCTGCTGGTTTTTATCCTGCCTTTGTCATTTCACACTGATGCTTTTCAACAATCCCTTATAAACGGTTTTGTTTGCTGGATTGTGTGAAGCAGGACAAAGTGATACTGACTGAGATATCAGACAAACCAGACTGAAAATGCACCTCGAATGGAGAGCGTGAAGAGCCTTTGTGTTTAGAGAGAATGATTTATTTCAATAAGCAGCAGACAGACATTTTCATGCTTTTGAAAGCGACAGACGAGACTCCCACCCTGCAGCAGTGTCCTTGAAAATGAAGAAAAGGTGCAACAAGTGACCATCACAGCAGCAGGAGAAGATACTCGACAAGGAATCATTTGCATTCTTGCTCTTTAGTTTGAAAACACTTCAGCTGTTTGAGTGATTGATGCGAAGATGGCATGAAATTAAGCAGTGAGGCTGAGAAAGGCGTCCTGTGATGCCACTTCGAATCAACAAACTGAAAGCAAACTAATTAGATCTGGACGGGATTGTTTAACTTTGTTGGGTGCATTTGATCCTGCAGCAACACAATACCGACGTTTACTGGTGTTTTTTGTCACAGACAGCTGAATTCCTCACAATGCTTTTGTCAAACGTGACAATTCTGCAGGAAATATTGTGGGTATATTTAAAACAGTGGATGTGATTAGGTTTGTTTTCAGCTGTTGTCAGAAGTGATTGGTAAGCTCATGCAACTTTGTTGATTTAAACCTGCTTCATGATACTGACACTAAGTTCTTTTCTGCAGTTACTCTGATCAATAAAGGCCAGTTTACACAAAAATGGTGCCTGAAGTGCCTGAATCTGCAAACCTTGAAACCAGGGTCCCGAGTCACAGTTTTGAAAACGTATTTGTTATCGTCTTTGTGTAAATGGGGATCTCGGTTCTAAGGGAACACTGTGAAGCGTGAAGCACGCACAGTACTCTCTCAGATAAATGTGGCAGGTACTTAAGAGACACAATAACAGCTATGGCCGACAATCAAGCTACAAGTGCGCTGCTTACTGTGCTCAATTTATTATCGCTCCTCCAACAAAATGTGTATTTGCTACGTCCACACTATATGGAAGCTTGTTTTCGGAAACTAAAAAAAAAAAGGTTTAGGGAACTTAAAAAAAACAAACCTAAGACATAACTAGAAAAGCACTCGGAGAGCGCAGACCTCCGCCAGCACCACAGTCCTCTCCCATATTGTGATTTTCACCATAAATATTAGTCCTACCTTTACTTAATGTTAATATTTAGATTCCTTGGCCATGAAAACATACCATTAGCAATTGGATTCATAATGATATCTATTTTAGTTCAGTAGTTATTCACAAAAATCACATTTTTCGTCATGGTGGATCCAGACGCTGATCCGGATCAACACCAAAATTGAATCACTTCTTCCTTTTCCCATGCTGAACATTTCCTGAAAATTTCATCAAAATCCATCCATAACTTTTTGAGTTATTTTGTTCACAGACAGACAGACAGACAGACAGACAGACAGACAGACTCTCCCGAAAACATAACCTCCTTGGCGGACGTAAATATGAGATAAAAAGTCCTAATTATGAGATAAAAAATTGGAAGTATGATATAAAATATGTGATCATGACTTTTTAGCTCATGATTAGGACTTTGTATTTTGCTTTTTTTAGTCCCACCAATTCTGGAAAAAAAAACAATACCCTTATCAGCACAGACACATTTCTTAAATTCGCCAAGGACAGTACAAACCTACATCACCAACTACTGGCCTAGCATCAATGCTACCCCGTTTTCAGCTGTTCTCGCGGATTTGAGCATCATTATTATACATGTGCTTTTGAAAATAGAATGGAAAAATTCTCCATTTCTGGTGACAACATTGTGAACAGGCCCTCAGTCAATGGAGGGGTGGGTAAGTGGAAATACTTTAGGGGCAGCAGGTAAACTTCAGGATGAAAAAACCCTGTTCTCTGCATTAACACATGCAGCTCATCAGCTTAATTTATAAAGCTATAACTACTGTAAAAGCAGTGGCAGCTTTATCCAAAAGCAGCCTCAAATGTCCACAATCAAATCTTGTTCTGGTCTCTTCAGCAGAAACCTTTCATAAAGTCCAAGTACTGAACGATGATGGTGATGATGTCAAATTGTGTTCTGTAAAGTCCTTCAAACAGAAAATGTTAGGTATTAGTTTAGAAGCTCCATTTGGCCAAACTGAGAGGTAGACATCAACAAACAGGAACATGCTGTCGCCTTCGCAGGGCCCCTCTGATTGAATGTGTCTCTGGTTTCAGTGGTAAAACAAACACGTCCCATCAGACCATCTGTGCCCACTTGATCTCCATGCCAACTTCATCTGGAAAACAACTCAAGGGCAATTCACCCACATAGCAGGCATCAAGTGCTTATGTAATGTTTTGTCCCCTTATCTCAGCGTCAACATGAGGGACAATGAACGATCACAGGAGGGCCCTTCCATTAATTAAAATGCAATTAACATAGTCAGAGTGTAAACAGATACATCACTGTTCTGTTATTAAAGTCCAGGATAAAAATCTAATCTTTTAAAGTAATATAACGAGAACTGAGTTGTTATAAAGTTGTAACTCTGTTGGCTTTTGATTTAATTTTGGACAAACAGGGACTTCATTTTGTTAAGCAGTCATGATAAGTGTCCAATTTCAATTTGGGACACATGAACAAGACACTTCACATTGTAAAATCTTTATTGCTTCAGCTTGACTTTCTTTGCCTTTGTTAATATCGCCATGATAATAACAACAAAAAATCAGGAGCGAGACATCAGGTCATACACTAACACGGTGACCTTGGTGAGGCAGAGGGAGATAAAGTGGAAAGTTTCACAATGAAAGCAACATTGGGGGAGAAAAATGTTTACTTTGAGTTTCAGAAAATGATGTTTGCATGGACTGGGAAATATATTTATATGAATGTATATTAGTGGTGTGCGTTATGATGACATTAAATCGTTAAGGATTATAACGTGGGGATGATCTCATAAAGCAGAAAGGTCGTCAGATCGTCTGTGTGGGCGCAGAGACAGTGACGCGCACCTGACTAACCAATCGTAGCACATTATGCGCAGTGTATGGTGGGATCTCATGTTTGGTTATGTAGCATGTAGCCATGGTGGAAAGAGAAAAGGAGATAAAAGCTTGAAGATGTCTGAACAAAAATCTGTTCTAAAGCAGCTGTATTATTCATTAAGTTTATAGACATTGCAGTTCGATAACATTTGTTCTAAATTGTTGCACTATAAGAGATAACCAGCTATTTAAGTTTGCATTTATATTTGACCCTTTTCAATGAGCTATTTGGTGTGTTTAGTTTTTATGTTACAAAAGTGCACTTTATTGTTGTTCATTCACTTTTATGTTTATATTTCTTGCAAATTTTCATAAAAACTGCACCATTTAAATTAAAACCTGTTCAGAAAGTTTCTTTGTCTTAAAATGTAATTTTTTTCTTTTAGGGTTTTACATATTTAAACATAAGGAAAAAATGGTCAAACATGCAAATATGTCTAGAAAAATCAAAGTAAAAAAGAACTGTTATAAAATCGTGATTATGGTTTTATTCTTAAAAAATTGTGATATGATATTTTTGCCGTATCGCCCACCCCTAATGTATATGTCAGGTTTTTTAGATATTCTAATTAAGAATGTCTCGAATCTTAATTGGTGGAAATATGAGATCAGGACTGACGTGAGGGATCAGGGACTGGGACTTAAACTGATTGTCTCACTGCACTGATTTACTTCAGTTTTGGACAGTCGTGGCGAACATGTCCGCGCTGTGGAAATTAACACAGTGATGACAGTCAATTGGCAACTTTGATATGCCATTCTTAGTAGAATTTTACTTCTTTGTAATGAGTTGTACAATATAACTACTTGGACTTACTGAAAGGGAAATAAATAAGGGCATCTTGTCTCTTTGTTTGCTTATTTTGGTTAAAAAACAAAAGACATACAACAATTTGTAGCTGCACCGTCCATGTAAATGTAAATATCGCATGAGGACTCTGGATCAGCACAGGCCGAGTATCTAAAAAACGGATCAGGACATCTCTAGTTCTAATACACTTTCAATTATATGGGGTAACTTCAAGACAAGGGGTATAAATATAAAACAAAGAACAATACATATTAAATAGGGATTTGTTATCTTTATGAAACATGTTGCATTTAGGAGCAAATGACTGTGTTACTGTTTACCTTCTATCGCCTGAAACCAATCTGGCCATTCCCCTCTAGCATCAGTAAAGCTTGTAGAAACTGCCACCCACTGGATATTTTCTCTTTTTGGATCATTTTCAAAATGTTGTTTAGGGTTCTTCAGGAAAATCCCTGCACATTGGCAGTTTTTGAACACCAACAACCCTGCCACGTTCAAAGCCTCTTGAATCATCCAATCTGTTGCTTGATTTGAGCTTCAGCAGGTCATGTCGACTACATCCACATGCTTAAATGCACTGAGTTGTGACATTTGATTGGCTGATTACCTGTTTTTGCATTAATAAGAAGTTGAATGGTTGTACCTAGGTCTATATTGCCTGTCCTTGCTGTCCAAAGAAAACATAAATTAAAGTTGTTAATCCTGAAGCATTAGTCTTTTCAGAAGCTCCTTAATCTCCTTGATGGACTCTGACTAAACTTTTCTTTCATTACTGGAGCTCATCAGCTTCATTATTGTCCACCTGGGTGTGGGGTATCTCTCATGTGGGATTCTCTACCTGATCAACCTATGCAAGTCTCTTTGGGAAGAGGTCTGAAGTCTGCAGGATGATAAGGACAATCCCTGCCTCAAAAAAAGGGCTTGAAGTTTTTGCTAAAGCTTCTGCCAGGACCAATGGCAGAGCAGCGGAGCAACCATTAATCATGAAGAACTGGGACATTTAAGGAGAAGAAGGTTTGAGATGTGAACTGTGGAGGACTTAGTTATATTTAATCTGATACTCCAAATGACCCAGTTTCTTTGACAGCATTTCAAACACAGATCCATATTCCAAACTATTTTTAAACATAATATACTGCAGCTGCCTTGACTGAGAAGGTCTTTTGTATGAAGTGTGCACAGCTTGGAGAGACTCAGAGCAAAATCACACTGAGTCAATCTGCCCTGTAACGTGCTCAAGCACAATAACCTCACTATGTTGACAAGGCAACATTTGCACCTCAGAGTTGGCAACGTAGAGAATAGGGGGAGACTTTACTGCTTTTGCGGCATATTTCAATTTCACTAAGTTTACTGAGCTTTGGCAGAGCTTAGGGCACTCACACCACATTAATAAACTGGACTTAAAGGTGCTATGAGGAGAATTTATTTCCAGTGACATAAAGACTCTGCTACCCATGAGCACGCACAGCGACTGTCGTAAAGAGGTGACCCAAGCAAAAGCGTGCGTTTGTTGTGATGCGAATGAATGCAGCTCGGACCTTCCTCAGAACTCTGCATTGCTCTACAACTTCTTCTTTCAACAACTAACAGGATGCAAAGCGAGGAGGTAATGTATCTCTTTCTAATTATGTAGCGGTAGTTTTTAATGTGTGACAACAAGCAATTTTTGGGAAACTTAGTGTCGTAGTTTTGTAGCCGGCTATTTATCGCTACTTAAAGCCCGGTGCTCTAAGACGTGTCCGAATAATATAAATTTGCTCTAGTTTTAAATGTCTTGTTCACGAAGTTGAGTATCCAGGCCAGTCCAGCCCTGTCCGACCCGACCACGAAGCTAAGGAATAGCATTTATAGATAACCTATTTCGATGCTATAAAACTCATCTTAAAGTGTGTATTTCAATCAGGCATATATCTAAAAGTGAGACTTTTTTGTAATTACTTAGAAACTCCTTGTAGCATCTTTAAAGCTATGGTCTACGATTTGGAAGCTTGGTACATCTTAATAACACCTTTTACAAGGCCGTTATAGTCCTATGGTCTGATTTACGCAATATAAAGACTAAAAAGAATGAAAAAAAATCCATTCAGTATATCCACTGCAAAGCAGCATAATAGTTGACCACTTCCTTCCTCATATACCGGTGAGCAGCTAGCTGCACAGCTACTGAAGCGTCATGGAGCTGGGAGGCGGCTTCTGTTAACCTCCACATTGAAGAGAAGGAAACGTAAAAGTTTTGAGGAAAAGGCTGAAGTAAGGAAGAAATTTGAGCAATATGGGTCCCAACGGAGGCTTAACATTAGATAATCGTACGGTGGAAAAAGCTGCAGAATGATTTGGGATTGTTGAACACTGCGCTGGCCGGCGGCTACGGAACGGCCGGCCGCAGCTACTACAGTGGGAGATGTCTGCTGAATAACTCTGGTCTGTGCCTGTACTGGCTAATGACTGAACGTTGTTGGTCAGAGTGGGTAGGCTCTGTCAATAGATTTTAGCATAAGTTAGCCACTCATCGTTAGCATTGTAAACTGAGCTGGTGAGGACACGCCGAGAAAGATAAATCCTCGCCCACAATCGGCTCTGCTCTGGCGATGCCAGACCCGCTTCGCCGCAAATTTATATTATTCGGACACATCTTAGAGCACCAGGCTGTAAGTGGCGATCTGTAGCCGGCTACAAAACTACGATACTAAGTTTTCCAAAATTTGCTTGTTATCACACATCAAAAACTACCGCTACATAACTAGAAAGAGATACATTACCTCGTCGCTTTGCATCCTGTAAGTTGTTGAAAAAAGAAGTTGTAAAGCAATGCATAGTTCTGACACGCTTTGGTCTTTTGGTGCGTTCCAGTTGTAGTCAGAAGCAGGAATTTTGAGTTCCGAGTAGGAAACTGCAACTGGAATGTCCCCCGAAGTCAGAATTTCCTACTGGGAACTCGGTGAAACCTCGCCACCCCCGAGTTGACAATCCAAGATGGATGCCCCCAGTGTGAACAGTTATTTAGCTCCTGTAATAATCAATTTATTTGCACTTCTGACTGGGGTGTGTCGCTCTAGATCAGCTGTATAAATAGTATTGTTAGACTTATATTTACAAAAATGCTGCCATAGTGATAATCACATTCTTCATGTGATATTCACGAACAACAACGCAGGGCGTGCTAACAACAGCTAACAATAGCCTGGTAGATCGGGATGGTTTTTTCCGACTTCAACTGGAATGCCGATAAGTTGGAGATGATGTCACTCCCAGTTCTGAGGTTACTGGAACGCAGCATTACGACAGTCGCTGCGTATGCTCATGAGTAGCAGAGTCTTTACGTTGCCAGATTCTCCTCACAGTCCCTTTAAATTGATTTAAAACTGCTACCAAAGCAGGAAGCAACCATGCCTATCTCCACAGGTGAGGCTTGCAGTTGCCTCTCACTGTTGTTATGCTTGTAGCTCCAGTCTCTGTCTCTGTTCACCGCCTCTGCAGACCAAGTCCAACCATTATAGTTTGGAGATTTGCAAGATGGATCTGCCTAATAACAGGAATCAGGCTGATCCAGCTGCACTGCAAGGTTAGACAGTCAGTGGGTACAGTCAGAAAAGGGACAAGAGGGCAGAGGAATACAATGGCAACAGGCATAAATTGAACCTAGTCTGGCCACACTTGGCAAAATCCTCTGTACATGGGTGCGCATGGACAAGACCACCAGACCATAGTCACCCCCCCCCCCCTTCTTAATTACCTATTTAAAAAAAAAAACAATCAAAAAAATCTACACTGAACCCTTTTAAAGACAGATTCATCTATTTGTGACTGTTCAACCCTGCTTTCCAGAGTCTTTTCATCTGTGGGGATGATATGGACCAACAAAAGACTAAATGAATTCGGCAAATATAAGGTAGACTTGGCTGGAAATCATTAAGAGCCAGTGATACTTTCCTAAAATGTTGATATCCTTTTCCAGAGGGACATATTGTCAATCAAATAATGACAGAGAGTGATGCTGATGGGTTCTGGTAATGTACATAAAATGACTCTTTCCTGTTGAGCAGATTATCTACCATTACTGAACAAAACAGAAAAACAAAACAAACTTTTAAAGGAAATGCTTTAGGCAAAGACTTGAAGATCAGCTGGCTGTGATGTTTTTTCTTTCTCTTCCTGTCACAAACATTATGAGGAAACTCTTGACAGATGTCAATCAGTTCATTGAGGATAGATTCCAGTTCAAAACAAGACTCTGAGATGCTGCTGTTCCCGTCTGCTCCATTTTATAAATGTGTCTCTTCAACCACAGCTGCTAATGAACACCAACTGACCGTAACTGAAGCCAGGATTTTAATAATTCAAACAACGTTTTAGGTTTGGGGCACGTCTCCAAAGATCCACTCCACAATTAAACCCCTTTATTGAGCTTTGTTTTGTGAAAGGCTTGACAATACTTCTATAATCTCACTCTGCATTGTAAAAAAAATAGGGAAAATAAATCATTGTAGTTCAATATGCCAATCCTTGATTACCATTTTTCATATTTAATCATCTTATTTTGGTAATTTCATGTCTCTTAATGTCAAAATGTCTTTGTTTTGAACTATCACCAGCATTCTGAAATCACTATTTGTTTCATCTTGAGATTAAGATACTGTTGATTTTTTAATGTAATAATGAAATGTATTTCAGTCAAAGTAAGGGATATATTGAATAAATTTGTGAATACATTAGTAGTAGGTGATGATATGATATACTTCCTGATACAGAGGTTAAAAAACAATACATGACGATTCATCAAGATGCAATCAACAATGGTCTTGTTTATTTACATTGCACTACCTTTCATACAGTCTCTAATCTGTTTTATGGCATCTGAAACATTAAAAAAAATGTTGTATGTCTCAGTCACAGGAATAACAGCAATAAATGTAACAGAGGGTGAGAGAGTCAAATCGTTGATATTCTTTAGCTCCCCAAGGCCGATAAATGACTGAATGGTAAAATATCACAATATTGCACTGAAAATATTGGTACAATATATGTGTGTATGTATGTGTGTGTATGTATATATATATGTTCTTTTTTTCTTTCCTTTTACTTTATTATCATAATGTTGAAATGCTGAGTCAGCATTTCAACATATTGTTCTTCCTAAAATTTATTCTTCTTTTTCTTTTTCTTCTCCTTCTTCTTCTTCTTCTTCTTCTTCTTCTTCTTCTTCTTCTTCCTCAAGATTTTGGCACCTTTCACAGGCTTCAAATTTGCACAGATTTTCACAGAAAAAAATTGACATATGCAGCATGTTCAGGAGAAGTGCGCTTGTATTTTTCACAGCTTTAACAGTTATACTTTTTACAGTAAAAAATAATTTCTGCATGTATTTTTACATTGAAATCAATGGGACATTTCTGCAGCTCTGCTGAAAACTTCAGCAACTTTGAAGTTCCACAGATTGGGCATGCTTCCACCTACACTTAATTCATGCTTTAAAAGCTGCACTGACTTCTCAACTATTTTTACATATCTTCAGCTTTTTGCTGGCTTCTACAGTTTTTTAAATATGATTTTTTAAGCAACACCAACTTTTGAGGAAATCTGTGTGTGTTCAGCGTGTCATGTGACTTCAGACTGAAGCCCTGAACAGCCGAGTGCTGCAGTTTGAAGCGCGTTTTTAACTCGTCACTGTGTTCACATTTTGAACAGTACAGATATGAGAATTATATCACACGTTTTAGTAGGTTCTTGGGATGCTCACGGTGAAATCCTTTTCCTGATATCTATTCAGGTTTAGACGCAGCGAGCGTTTGTTTACCCAGAAGTACCGAGCGTCATTAGAGTGCTATATGAGACAAACAGGGGAAATACCGTGCTTTCCAAGGATCAGCAATTTAGCCCTGTGGTTGAAAGATTAGAGCAGCAGACTATAGAGCAAGAGACCCGGGTTCAAATCCAGGCTATGGCAAACATACTTTTCTTTCCATCTAGTACAGATTCTTCATTACAATAGCGTAATCATGCTTGTCTTTACACTCTCAACCTTACTTTGGACGTATTACACTGACTGGCCACTTTATTAGGTACATCTACAATCATCAACACATTTAACCATCTTACAAAACAGTCATTCATTTTCTGCTTTCTTTCACAACTGCAAACAGTTTTTAGTGCACTTTTCACTATCTGCTACAGTTTCTGAGATATGACTGTTGAAGCTGCATCAACTTTTGCACATTTCTTTGAAGTTAGAGCATGGTCAAGTGACCTGTGGACCTGAGCTCCAGTATCTATAATTTTCTGCAAACATTTTTATTTCACATCTCACACATTTGCAGCCCTGATTTACTGCTTACAACTATTCATGCCACATTTTCAACTTTCTTTGCATTACTTTTAGCAATTTCATTTCACAGTTTCAGCAGTCACACTCAGCATTTCAACGCATTTCCTGCATGGAAATGCAAACTCTCTAGTTACTATTAATTTATTTTGATGTATGTTTCTAAAGTTTTGTGTTGTAATGTTGTAGAAATTAAAATCTTATATTAATAAAGTGTTAAAAAAATATTCATACAGTGTTGAGCCACAAATATCTTCATATCCTGGTGTATCAATATTTTCTTGCTTCCCTTCCCAGAATATATGGTTGATAAATTGGCTGTAAACTCTTGAAGAAATTTTTCTGTCCGGAAAAAACGTGTTTAACTTTTCATTTAGCAGTTATGTACCAACACTTCTATGGTACCAATAACACTGTGCAGCCCATTAATTAAGGAGGAAAAACAAGATCCAATCCAGTTAATGTCAACAGTTTTCCCTCCTCTTTATATCCATCTTTTTGGCTCCAGAGGGGAGAATCTAAACATTAAAAGAGAGTGCACACTTTGGATTAAAAAAAAGTGAAGAAGAGGACTGAAGATCAGTGAAACTTCAACATAAACAAGTCGATAAAAGGCTGCTCGGCGAGGATCCTCTGGGAGACATGGCTGGATCAAAGTGAAATAAGTCATTCGCAGTGGCAGAGTGTTGAAGTGCTATTTTTCTTTCTCTTACTGCTTTCAGTGTTTTTGACTCACTGCCCAATACCATGCTCTATCTGTCCAAGATGCTTCATGTACAAGTGGTCCAAAGTCTTGGGTGTGAATGTGAATGGATGTCAGGAGCAGAGTGTGTAGCAGAGGTTGTGGAAAGCTCACGTCCCACTGCAGGCTGACTAAGGTATTTGTCTCTGAGAAAGAGCTGCAGTGATCTCACTCTGCATCAAACATTACAGGAGAGAGAGAGGGAGAGAGAGAGAAAGAGAAAGGGAGAGAGAGGAAAAAGCTGCTCTCTGTTTTAGTGAAGGTCTTTCCACACTGTTGCTCTGCCTCACAGAGAGAATAGAGTCTGGTTTCGTTCAAAGAACTGCAGCAAATGACATCAGATTACTATGAAAACAGCTGATTAAATAGAAAATTAGTTTAAGGTTAAAGGAGTAAAAGCATAAAGAAAGTAGTAATGAAACCATTCTGTACAATTCACTCTCAACTAAAACCCCAAATAACTAATCTTTTAAATTATGAATCAAGGAAATGCACTTTTAATAGCACTGGCTGTCTCTGCAACCAATTTCTTAAAGTTTCATCAACATCAAGATGCTAAAAAATGTTGCTACTGATCACAACTAAAATGATGGTTGTAAATTGGATGAAGGGATTCTAGCCAACAACAGCTCGATAGACTCAGAGAATCACACATCTATATTAGGGCTGAACAATTAATTGCAAATTAGATTAAATCACAATATGGTTTGTTGCAATTTTCAAAGTGCAGACAGTGCAATATTTTTAACCCAAAATGTGTTGAACATTTTGGCATTGTGATGTAGTTTCTTGCAATTTCATGCCTATTTTAACCTTTTTTAACCCAGTTTTTACAACTTTATGCCTATCTCGCTCCCATTCATCTTTTTTTTTTTGGCCACTGTCAGACCATGTTTGGATTTTTTTCATGGTTTTTGAAATTTAATCCCAATTTTGCTGCTATAATCAATTTTCCTTAGTCACTTTTGAATTTGTTTGCCTTTTTTTTTCTTCTCAATTTCGTACCTATTTTGCACCTATTAACTTTTTTCTGCTTTTGTACCATTTTTTTTACCCAGTCTTTACAATTTCATACCTATTTTGCTTCTGTTCTTCGCTTCTCCACTTTTTCTCAAATCTTTTATCCTTAGATTGATTTATTGTCATATTGGTTATACTGGTTATACTATTGGCTACAAACTGGTTATGTTTGTTTAAGAACACATAAGATAACATTAAAGCAATCGCAGAGTAAACCGCATTTACAATATTGGGGAAAAGTATCGCAATTAGATTATTTTCTCAAATCGTAGTATGACAGCAATTCTGCTGTTTTTACAGAGATGGACTCCACTTATGAATCACCTGAATGTGTGCATGCCTGGATGTTATTTGTCAAGAAGTATTGTAGACAATTTATTTCCCACTGCCTTTGTTGAGTTTAAATAAAATTACAGTTCCAAAAACAACATTAAAGTGAAAATGGGATACTTTCCTTTGTAGAGAGGGAGACTATTTATCTAACCTTTTCATGCACAGTGTTGCCTACAGTGGACAGTTATTTATTTTATATTTTGGACCATTTAGGCTAACCATGTCCCAACTATCAGGTGGTAAACACCAGAACTACATCCTCAAGATTCATAAAAATATGACCTTTGTTCTTTTTGTTCATTTTGAGTTATTACATCATAAATCCAAAATGTCCAACTAAGAGGGATATGCACCACACCCCTCAGGATTAAGTGTTAAATCCTTCTGTTCTAAAAGAATTAGTCAGGAAAAAACAGGCACTCTAATTCAATGAGATGTTAGGACCACTTTTATGCAGAGTTTTTTTTATCTGTGAGCAAAAATTAATCTTCAGAGGACATTGTGCAGTGAAAAGTATATTCTATGTATTATGCCTGTATTTAGATTTCAACTAATTTCATATTTTTTAAATTAATTTTATCATTTTTTTTAATTGAAAGTCAAATGTTATTAGTTTGACAAAATGCATTATTAAATATAATTTGTATTTTGCATTTTATTTTGTATACTTTTAGTAAATATTTTAACAAATATGTGGTTGCTGATCTATATTAAGTTCCATTGAATCATTATTAATTTTTAACTCACTCAAAATATAACATATTAAAAGACTGCACATTATTTGTAGCTTGTTTAAAAGCAAAAGGACATATTTTAAAAATCATTCCCATGTGATTTAATAAATTCATGCATGAAAGGGATAAATAATGTTATGTCCTACATATCAAGATATGCAGTGCAACACTATGCAACACTAAAAACAACTGGATGGGTTTTGCTGAAATTTTCAGGCGATGTTGGTCATGGCCAAACTTAAAAACGATACAATTTTGGTGGTGATCAGGATAAACGCCATCGGCAAATGATTGCTTTTGCTAAATAATTGACTATGATGCTTTTCGCTCATCAAGGAACTATGACTTAAGCCACCTACACACCAAAAGCGACTTTGTGGCCTTGGCGACCATTCTCCATGTAAAGTTAATGTATAGTTGTGATGGGGCGGGGTTAACCCTCCGCCCTATCACAGTCAAGGAGACCATGTCATTTGTCGCTCTGTCGCCAAAGTTGAAGAAGTTGATCTTTTCAAGCGATGTCTTGTGTGGCTGTGCAGCAACAGTCAATCAGCGTTGTGTGGGTTTGTGACGGTACCTGTGACAGACTGTTTTTATTCCGGTTCACAGAGACAGAGTACATATGATTCAATGTACAGCACTTTGGAGATTAATTTAAAATGGATTGGATTGGATTGGATTGGAGTAACAATCCATGTCCGTGTGGGAAACATTAGTTGATGAGGACATTAGTTCCGTCTGGACTGACTGCACAAAACTGAGAAACGAAGGTGCTGCAGGGCATCAGCTGCAGTGTTTTGTGGTTGGTAGGTGAGTGAAAAGGATACAGTTGGAATAATGTCAGCTAATGCATCCTATTTTATGATATATGATATGATTGCGGTGAAACTCGAGCGGACGTGACGTCACCGAGTGACAGCGACGGTGACCAAAATGAGGTAGTTAAGGACATGCGATGTGACTTCAATGGGCGACGCGATAATGGTCGCAAAGTTGTATTCAGTGCTTAATAGGAATAACAGCAATACATGAGCTAATTTGGAGGAGGCTTGAGTCCCCTGAATGATGTCTATTTCTGTGGAAGGGATGGACAATAAAGTTCATCAATAATGCAGGGACCTTTCGATCGTGTAGCTGACTCCATTAGGGCTGGGTGGCTGGTTCAAGTCCCAAATGAAATAGACCTGGAAATTGGTTTGGTAGCTGGAGAGATATAAGCTGGCTCTTCTGGACAGAGCTGTAATGGCAGCTGGAAACATGGCTTAGGGTTGGCGTCCCTTGCCTTCAGAGCTTTGGGGGTAGGGTTTAAACTCTTGTGCCCTGAAACCTCAGCTGAAGGAGGGTTGATGCTGGTGGTGGTGCAGATGAGCTGTTATGATACATGGTCAAGTGCTGACCTGGTATGTACGCCCAAACCTGACCTGACCTGACCTGACCTGACTTAACCTGGGGGATTATGATTTATTTTAAAAAGACTGATTCAATTCTGCGATTGACTGGCGACCGGTTCAGGGTGTACCCCGCTTCTCGCCCGATGATAGCTGGGATAGGCTCCAGCCCCCCGCAACCCCGAAAGGGATAGCCGGGTATAGAAAATGAAAAAAAAATGAATGAATGAATGATTCAATTCTGTGTATTTAATACTATATTTTAATGCTCAGCCACAAATATAACAGTGGGTAAAAATTTGGAAGTTTCTTAGTTATTGACAGAATTCACTAAAAATGGGAACCTGATGTAAAGTCTGTTTTTAAAGGAAAGAAATGAAAGTAGTTACTTCATGATCCTCGCCAGGGGGTTATGTTATTGCAGGTGTCTGTTTGTTTGTTTGTTTGTTTGTTTCTCTGTTAGCAACATTACTCAAAAAGTTATGGACAGATTTCAATGTCCGAATTGGGGCGGGAACAAATTATTAGATTTCTGGAGTGATCCAAATCACCGTCTGATCAGCCATGAAGAAAAATGTGATTTTTGTGAATAACTACAGAACTAAAATAGATAACATTATGAATATGAAAAATTGCTAATGATATGTTTTCATGGTCAAGGAATCTAAATATTTAGATGAAATAAAGGTAGGACTAATATTTATTGTGAAGATCACAATATGGGTGAGGACTGTAGCGCTGGCGGAGGTCTGCACTCAGTGATTTCTAGTTTTAAGATAAATTTCCCTGTACCACACTACAACAAATGGCTTTGAGAACATGACTCCACATCTCAAGATATGCAGCGGTGGCACTGCAACTCAAACTCGAAATCCCAGAATTCTATCCCTGTCCTGATAAACACTAAATGAAATGTACCCCACCCACCAAAAACAGAATATTCTCCAGTCTGGAGTGGTACAAAATGTAACCCATCTGAGTCAGGGTCCTTATTATTCCAAACCCATCCCAGCAAAATAATTGGCTGTGGCTCTGAAATGGAAACTGAAGACTTCAAAACCAGTTCATTATCTGTGTTTGGGAAAGCTCCAAGGCAGTCCACAGAGAAGATGCCACACCGCATACTGTACCAGGATCATTTCAGTCGTGTTTATTTTAATCTGCTATTACTCAGAAATCTCGTTGTTTAAAAGAAAGAAAATATATTCACACTTCCCTTAATAACTTGGGCCATAAGCAGCATAACTCTTAATAATGCTGCTTTGATACGCAGGAAGTGTGAAGGTTTCCATGGTGACTGGTGGCTTTGAAAACAAAACATGTAGGGAAAAATCATCCGGCCAAGTTACTCTCTAATCAATTTTAGGGAGAAAACTGCCAGTTTGAGTGCACTGAAAACCTGCCATGGGAACTGTGTCATTGCTTTTTTGGATCAAAATCATAAAATTTGGAAAGGACTGGCATCTTTACAAAGGAAACAAGTTACAAACAGAAATTTCTACTAATGCTGAGATGTTTGAAGAAAGTGGTTATCCTTCTAGTGACCTATTTCAGGTTTTGAGTCCCTTTATTTTAAACAGTACCTAGTTATGGCATGTCTGTCATGTCTGATTTGACACTTGCAGTTAAAGTAATTATTTCACTGAGCTTGCCATTTTATATTTATTGAATAGGCTCTGTAAGAAAATGCAGGGCTAGTTCAGTGATTTTGACCCAAATGTTCACATAGGCGCCCATCCTTTCCCATAGGGAACTGTATTTGTTACAGTAAGTATCCATTAGCAGCCCTGATTGGCTTGAAAAACAACATCAAAAGATCATGAGAGACCTGAAACTTCACAAGGTAACTAGAGAATTTGCATTTCCACGCAGGAAATGCGTTGAAATGCTGAGTGTGACTGCTGAAACTGTGAAATGAAATTGCTAAAAGTAATGCAAGGAAAGTTGAAAATGTGGCATGAATAGTTGTAAGCAGTAAACCAGGGCTGAAAATGTGTGAAATGTGCAATAAAATGTTTGCAGAAAATTATAGATACTGGAGCTCAGGTATGCAGGTCATGTGACTAAGCTCTAACTTCAAAGAAATGTGCAAAAGTTGATGCTGCTTCAACAGTCATATCTTATAAACTGTAGCAGATAGTGAAAAGTGCACTAAAAACTGTTTGCAGTTGTGAAAGAAAGCAGAAAATGAATGACTGTTTTGTAAGATGGTTAAATGTGTTGATGATTGTAGATGTACCTAATAAAGTGGCCAGTCAGTGTAATACGTCCAAAGTAAGGTTGAGAGTGTAAAGACAAGCATGATTACGCTATTGTAATGAAGAATCTGTACTAGATGGAAAGAAAAGTCCATCTATCTCAGCTGGGAGTCGAACCCAGGTCTCTTGCATCATACCCCGCTACTCTATCCTTTCAACCACGGGACTAAATATGCTGAATTATGGATAGCACGGTACTTATCCTGTTTGTCTCATATAGCACTCTAATAACGCTCGGTACTTCCGGGTAAACGAACGCTCGCTGTGCGAAAACCGTGATAGATATCAGAAGAGGGATTGCACTGTGAGCATCCCAAGAACATGCTGAAGCCATGGGTATAAGTTTTATGTCCATAAAGTAGAAAATATTGACATAGTGGCGAGTAAAAAACGGGCTCCAAAGTGAAGCACTCGACTGTCCCGAGGTAAAGAATTGCATTACCGCAGATGGAAGATTTTGCAGCATAACGCAAAAGCTGAAGCTCACTGAGACAAAGCGACGTCAGATTAAACTTTGAAGCGGATTTCATGTGTAAGAGGAGAAGTGCGTCCACGTTTTGATGCATAAATCATGTCTGTGGAGGACTTTTTAACGAAGTTATGACAAGATAATTCTGAAGAAGTTTTTGTCTGTGTGAAGGAGGGCTACGGTCTAATCTGTCACGTGATACGCTGCTACATCAGAGCACTCCTCAAAACTTAGTGTTGCTCAAAAATTCATATTTAAAAAACCCTAGACGCCAGCAAAAAGCTGAAGATATGTAGAAATGGCTGAGAAGTCAGTGCAGCTATTAAAGCACAAATGAAGTCTGGAGGCGGAAGTATGCCCAATCTGTGGAGCTTCAAAGTTGCTGAAGTTTTCAGCAGAGCTGCGGAAATGTCCCATTGATTTCAATGTAAAAATACATGCAGAAATTATTTTTTACTGTAAAAAGTATAACTGTTAAACCTGTGAAAAATACAAGCGCACTTCTCCTGACCATGCTGCATATGTCAATTTTTTCTGTGAAAATCTGTGCAAATTTTGAAGCCTGTGAAAGGTGCCAAAATCTGAAGGAATAAGAAGAAGGAGAAAAAGAAAAAGAACAAAATGGAGGTTAGGGAGAACAATATGTTGAAATGCTGACTCAGCATTTCAACATAATTATGAGATCACGCGGTAACAGGAAGAGCCACACGTAAGTAACAGGTTTGACTTCCTGCCTGACGTTGATCTGCTGTCTGCATCTGGATGATTTCCACTATATTCACTAAATTCTGGAAATCTTGTCAACAAATACAGCAAATAAGAAACTTATCCAACTCGTCTTTTCAAAACTATATCAAATGATGCATCAGCAAATAAGATCCAGACAAGACTAATTTAAACTCTATTTTTACTGGAGAAATATCCTGAAACAAAGAGAAACAAAACATACAAAACACTTGAAAACAGACTTATGGTGACTACAGGGGTAAGATAAAATACTCTGACGTATCTATAATGACCTAGCAACATGACATAGGAGTTAGCGGATTCCCAGATGTAGAAGCAAAACAATCAAACAGAGCAACTTAAGTCTGCACACATCGAAGCTAAAATGCAGTAAGTTGGCAACATAGGCCCTTTATATTATCAGTAATATCAAGGATCTAGGCCTGTCACGATAGCAAATGTTGCTGGACGACAACTGGCCAAAAAATTATTGCCGATAAACGATATTATTGTCAATATTATTGATTTTTTTTTCATTTTTTCATTCACGTAATTATAATATATGTCATAATAGAGTGAGTGCACCATATCAAAAGCAATAAACTTTAATTTCTTAAGAGTATTTAACTGTAACTGGAAGGTCAAGATCTTTTAAAAAAATAAATTTAATAAACAATCTAAAAAATTTAACAAACAAAAAAAGCAAAAAAAAAACCCAATGAAAATGAAATGGAGTCTCTTTTAGGAAGAATTGCATGTAAATAAAAAAAATTATACCGATCAAAAACAAAAAAAGAATAGACCCTGTCTCTGTAAAGAAAAAAACAGAACTCTAACAAAAATGCGATCAAAAAAAATAAATAATAAATAAAAGGGAGTTTATACAGTTCAAGAATTGTTTGGGACATGTATTTTCTCGCAATCAATTCATACTGTCTGTCAAATGTTTGTAACATTGCTGGCTTTTCAACTGTATTGAATGGTTGCATTTCTTTTGCAATGTAGCGAACAACACTGTCTGTGAGCACACCATTTTGCGCTTTTATTTATATTTACTTTGCAGACCAAACACCTCAGTAAGCCCTGACTCAGGACGAAGGCTCTACTGCACCTCGCCCTCTTCTTCTTCGTTGCCACTACTTTCAAACAAATGCGACATATCGGCATGTCGGTGTTCATGAGCTCACACCTTGTTCATTCTGTTTAAAACCAAAATATTCCCACACTTGTGCTGTGGCAGCCGGCTTAGGAACCGTAGTTTTCTTGCCATTATTCATCTTAGCGTTTGTTTCCTCATTACTCCTCAGGACGCTCACTTCAGCTCTCTCCGTGTGTACGCACAAGCTGCCCCACCTCACCCCTAAGGATAGCATGGGTGACAGATGCTCACTTCCCTATAAATCCATTAAATTTGCTGTAGAACCAATGCACCCCGGTGTTAATAAAGATAGACAGAGTGAGCCATCTTCTCATTCAGCCTCTTTGGTAGGAAGAGAGGAGGAAAACAAACACGCATGCACGTGTCAGTTTATCAAGGCCGGTAAACTTACCGAGGACATTTTTATTTATTGTGTTGTTAATTGATTTACTAATCATAGTGACGGGCCTACAAGGATCACTAACAGAAATGACATTATCAAGACTTTAGTTCATTTTTGTGTCTCAATAAAGCTCTACCTGAGTTTGGTATAATTTTTTACAACTTTACTAACAAGCTGAACGACTTTTTCCAGGATCACTAAAGTACACCTTGAGAAAATTCAGCATTTGTCCCACCCTTTAAGGTCAAGTCCTCATATCTGCAAGCCCCATAGACCCGTCTCATCCAGCCTTTACCCACCTCTGCTCTCTCCAAACAACACTCTTATCTTGTACTATCTAAATGGTCAGAGGCTTCCTGAATGTTCCATAATGATGTATGCCGAGTCATGCCGACCCCAGAGGAGCCATGATTCCATCTAATTATCAGCCACTAGAGCAGAGCTTTTTCCACTCCCTTATTAGCTGAATGAAAGCCCCCGTCTATAACCTTTAAATCAACTTCTGCTGATGGTCCAAACATTCGGGAGTGGAGAGCAGAGTGGAAAGTGCAGCCTGACATGAAAGGGCACCAACACACTAACGGAACCAGTAGTTACAATGACTGGAAAGTAATAAACACCATATTCACACTCTCTTCAACTTTCTACCAGTGGAAACTTTTACCTAATGGTACAAACAAACATATCAATATGGAGATGAAGTTTGAATAGAGGGTGATCCTTTTATTCTGTCAGTACTCGCAGCTAAATGAGAGGAAAAAATGTCCTAGAGGAGGTGACATTTCAAACTGCTGTCCTGATGACAGTGGGGGCATTAAGCAGGATGTATCACCATGTGTTTGTTTTCTATTTATAGATGCCACCGTCAAGTTTATGTGAATGTTAGATGCTGTTTATTAAAGATATAGTTCTAGTTTTCAAACCTTTTCAGACAAAACAATATATCTGCAATGATATGCACAGAAAATTAAGTAAAATGTATGATTCTCTACCTAAAACAATTGGTAAAGCCAATGACAGTGACCGTGACAGCCAATAAATCACCACATGAAGAAGAGATGAGTCCAGACTCCTAATTCTCTAATGCAGGTAAATAAGTGGTGCAATTGTTGATTATGAAAGCAAATGACTGGGCATTAATCACATTAATGTGTAACATACATTGACAAAATTGTTGGCACCCTTCTGTTAAGGAAAGAAATCCCCACAATGGTCACTGAAATAACTTGAAACTGACAAAGTAATAATAAATACAAATTCGCTGAAAATCAACTAATGAAAAATCATTGTGGTTCAACAGAATATTTTTTAAAAACAAACTAATGAAACTGGCCTTGACAGAAACGATGGAACACTTTTACTCAATATTTTGTTGCTCAACCTTTCGAGGCAGTCACTGCAATCAGGCAATCATGCAATCACCTTCTTTCATAAATGTTCAGTAGGATTTACATTATGGATCATAGAAGGCCACTTCAGAATAGACCAGTGTTTTGTTCTGAGCCATTCTTGGGTGGTTTCAGCTGTGTGTTTGGGTCATTATCCTGTTGGAGGACCCATGACCTGTGACTGAGACCAAGCTTTCTGACACTGGGCAGCACATTTCACTCCAGAATGCCTTGATAGTCTTGAGATTTCATTGTACCTGCACAGATTCAAGACACCCTGTGTCACATGCAGCAAAGCAGCCCCAGAACATAACTGAGCCTTCTCCATGTGTGACAGCAGGTGCAGTGTCCTTTTCTTTGTATGCTTCATTTTTGCATATGTAAACATAAGAGCTGATCTGCCAAAAAGCTCCAGTTTTGTCTCATCCGTCCAAAGGACATTCTCCCAGAAGCTTTTTGGCTTGTCAATTTGTATTTTGGTAAATTCCAGTCTTGTTTTTGGGTCCTTCCAATAAGTCGACTTTGGCTCAAACAGTGATGGATGGTGAGATCTGATACTGATGTACCTTGACCTTGAGGTTCACCTCTGATCTTCCAGTTGTTCTGGGCTCTTTGGTTACCATTTGTATTATCCTGCTCTTCAATTTGTCATCAGTTTTTTCCTGCAGCCATGTCCAGGGAGGTTGGCTACAGTCCAGTGGACCTTAAACTTCTGAATAATACGTGCAGCTGTGGTCACAAAAATGTCAAGCTGCTTGATGATGATCTTATAGCCTTTACCTTTAACATGTTTGTCTATAGTTTTCTTTTTAATCTTGTTAGACAACTCTCTCCTTGGCTTTCTGTTGACCATGTTCAGTGTGATACACACCATGATACCAAACAGCACAGTGACAACTTTTCACCTTTTAAATAGACAGACTGACTGATTATAAGCTTGGAGACACCTGTGATGATAATACGACAGGACACACCAGTTTAGCATGTCCCTATGGTCAAATCATTTTCAACCTATTCTAGGGGTACCATCATTTTTGTCCAGGCCAGTTTCATTATTTTATTTTATTTTATTTATTTTTTTAATGATTCTGTTGAACCGCAATTCAAAAGCAATGCCCGATTTTCATTGGTTAATATTCAGTACATTTTTATCTTTCATTACTTTTGTAAGATTCAAGTTATTTCTTTGACCATGGTGGGGTTTCTTTCTTTATCGGAAGGGTACCAACAAATTTTTAAAAATTTTGTCCATATGTGGACAACAAATCTCTGCAATAACAGTAACATAGAGGAGCAAAGTGTAGCAGTATCGCAGTCTTAAAATTGGGATGAAGTTGTAATGAAAGTGTGTTGGGTTGCACTTACACAAAAACACTTAATTGGATATATTCAGCATACAAACATGCACATTTAACTATAAGGAGCACCAAATTCACAGGCGCAAGGATGCACAATATAATTAAAGAAATATCCACATTGACAATTTCTTAAAAAAGATGATCTGCTCTGGCATAAATGAACATTTATGCTGATACATTAGTCATTTAAGTTGGTCGCTATTAGCTGTAATGTTGGCAGAATGTTGAAATGTAACAAACAGGTTTACCACATCATCAACAGACGTCCCCTTTTACAAATTAAAAATATAATTAATTTAAGTATAAAATGTTTTTCTTGCTCACATCAGTTTCCAACACGAACAGACTATCACCATAACAGGAACAGGCCAATCTTTGTAAAATGGCAGCTTTGTGCTCTTGACAAATGATATTGTTGCCAATATTTATGTTAGTGGTTATGAGTTGTGAGTCACACATCACAGCATTACACCTAAATGATAATTCTAAGCACAGTTAAAGATGTAAAAGCATACAGCGCTGATTCTGATGTCTGTTGGTCATCTGTGTAAGCCGATCTAAAAATACTTTTATTTATTAATATTATGTCAGTTCCGACCTCTTAATTGTTCACGTGTCTGTAGTTAACATCCCCTCATAAGGTTGTTTTATACAGCCTGAGCTCTCTCCTGGGTGTCCACCAATGAAAATTATCAAGCCCAAGGCACAAACATCTAAGATCAAGCAAAAATCTCAAGGCACACCACATAAGGCCTGTATTCAAAATATCGATCCAGCAAAATATCATCATGAACTCTTTCTAGTGTATCGATGCAGATTCTACTAAATCATTACAGCCTAAAATGTTGTGACTGTTTTTGCTAATACACTTTGGGTGACATAATCACCAGTACAGTTAAAAACAAATCCAAACTACGTGATGAAGCACATGTTTGAAATATTAACTAAGGTCTAAAATCTTTTAAGATCTAAATTTAAGTTTCTTGAGGTGTAAAACAAATCTTTTTATTTTTGCAATGCAAAAGAAGAAGTGGTGTAATAAATATCCATTATTTGGGCTTATTGGGATACCTATCGTATCATAGCCTCAATATCAGGATATGTATCGTAAGGTTGCTGGAAATACCCAGCCTACACCACATCAAGCCTGTGTGGGTTTCCTCCCACAGACCATTTCTTATGAGGATAATTGACTAATAGAAACTGATCACCTTGTGATCGGTCCAGGTGTACCCCCACCTTCTCCTGAATACACCTGGAAAAGGCTCCAGCTCTGTGACTTTGAAAGTGATCAGAGGTCAAAGATACTGCATGGATATTCTTTGCCACTGCAGGATAGACAAAAGCTGGATACTGATTTAGAAACTCTTTTTTGAGGCCTATAAGATGACAAGCAAATATGTTGACAGCAACTTTTGAAGAGATGCACAACACAGGCTGAAAACTACCCGAGTCATCATTTAAGTCTTATCATGACACAGAGCCTCAAAGAGGGCAAACCTGAATATCTTAAAGCTGAGACGGAGCAGGCAGAATCGTGTCAGGGAACTCTGCTTTGAGACCAAAGTGAATCAGAAGATCGAAACAAACTCAGAGGGTAAAAACAAACAGAAAGTGAGTCAGTGCAACCTGCCTGCACCAGTCGTCTCCTGAGTCTAAAATCAACATAAATGGAGCAGAACGCTGGGAAGTGGCTGCGAGGGAAAGCAACACATGACTCAAAGTTTTCAACAGAGCTGTTGGAGGAAAATGAAGTAGGCTTGTGGCCAAAAGGTCACCAGCCTGAATCCACAGACATGAAGAAGTCTGAAGGAAGGAAAAGGCAAAAAGAAGGATCACCACTCCGTCTATAAGTGCGGTCTGATGCCCTTAGGCAAGGCATTTAACTGACTGGGCCACTCATTGGCAAACAGCAGAGGAGTGAGGTTGTGCTAGGACACGTCTGCCTGAATTACAGCAAGAAAGTGTGGCAGTGTTTGTGCACAGTCAGCCTTTCCTGGATTAATCAGGTTAAAAACAGCTCCCTGCAAAGGTAGAGCAGGGAACATGCAGTCTCGAAGCGCTCCAGGGGGGCGGCCAGCTGTCTGACATCAGGCTGTGTCCTTTTTCATCAGGACAAACAGAGAGAGAGCACAGAGGTGGGAGTTTCACAAAGGTGCTCTGAATTCCCCTAATCCTCAGTGACCTATGGGATTTAATTTACCGGCACCTATAAAATATGGATCGATATAGTGTTTCTCATGGAGGTGTCATTGTTTAAGGAGAATCTAAGCCCCTGATCTGAGGCTTGAGCCTGTAGTCATTTATTTGCAGGAACCTGCTAAAATTGCAAAGGCTATTAAAGGTTATAGACGCCAGAAAAGTTGAAAAAAACAGTCCTTGGGATGAAAGTTGCACAACCATGACAGCACAAAGTTTCTAAAGAAGACATTTACAGGTAGATTTTGGTCGGAGTGTGTCCTGTCGGCTTGGAGCAGAAGCTAGGATCAGAGAAAAAAATCAGTTTAATCCCAGTTCGAGCTGGGCAATAAATCATTTGAACTGATTAATTTGAATTATTTTTTGCACAATATAAAAAAATAGAAATTGAGATTATTTTACTAACTTAAATTATAAGATGCTACAATGTTAAAAGTATAAATACTAAAAATTAACAGTTTTTATGATGGTCGGCCCTATCAGGTTTTGCACAAGCATCTGACTTTAAAATGGGATTAAAGACTGATCAGAGAGTTCCATCTCGATACAGTGAAAATAGCCCCACATTCAGTGTTTATACGGACAAATCTGCCTACGTTTGAACTACATACTCACCATTTTATGACATGTACTTTTACTTTAAGAAGGAAATTGAGTTTGAAAAATATATTTTGATAATATCATGGCAAAACTTGATTCATCAGCTTTTTTTGAGAAAGAGAGAGACAGAACAAATCGATTAAATTTCTAACTTGAATGTTGTGGAAAAAAAACAGGAATATTATCTATAGGACGCAACGTAAACCTTAACAACAGTGTGTCCTTGTAATTTGTCAAAGGGCTCAAACCCTGCAGCTGTTTTCTAACATACATGCAAACATTCAAAGATGTTCAATATTAAATTATTATTTAAGACTGTTTTTGCCCAAGGCACGTCTTATTAATATCCATACAAGAAAACCCTTTAATATGTGTTAAAAGCATCTTATTGATCTCCATCTGCCAATCCATTATCTAGACCACTTATTCCTTTCAGGATCACAGGGGGGTGGAGCCTATCCCAGGTAAAATTGAGCAAGAGGCGGGGCACACCCTGAACCGACTGCCAGCCAATCACAGGGCCACATAGAGTGATGGACAACCATTCCCGTTAACACCACACTTTTAGGTCTGTGGGAAGAAGCTGGAGGGCCCAAAGAAAAACCTACATATGCACGGGGAGAAAATGCAAACTCCTCAAAAAATCCAACCAGCAATGTTTTTGCTGTGAGGCAGTTGCATTACCTATTAATTAAGCAAAATAACACCATTACTTAATTTAATCTGAAATGTACAGTAAATACAGGCCCTTTATCAACATGGTAACGATGTAACCAAAGAACTGACAAGAACTTTTTTACCCTAATGACCTTCTTCCATCTCACTTTCTGTCAGCTGCACTGAAATGGAATAAAGGTGGAGATCGATTGCCACGGCACTAACAATGTCTGAGAGAACGATTTTCTTAACCCTATAAAGCCAATTGTATCATATTTGATACATACTTTTATATTACCTCTTTTTACTCAATATGATCAACAAATTACAAAAAAAAACATCTGAATATAATCAGGTAAATGATAAAAATGTCCTCAAATGGATTATCAGTTGCCCAAAATACCTAATGTATCAAATGAGATACAAAAAATCTATATGTTGAAATTTTATGGACATTTTGATTTTTATGGATTTTAGCAGAAAGTGAAACAAACATTTCAGCTCCAAAAAATGAGAATTTTCTGGCTTTAATCTATGGTCTTGGGCCTTAAAGGGTTAATTTCCTTCACTCCATTCATTCAACAGAGCTCCTGGTAGCCTGTTTCACTGTGCTGTCATGTGCAACTCCAGGACTCACTATATTGTGTTTTGTTGTCACCATAATGACATTAAAGAAGGCATTTACAAGTGAGATCAGCCCATGATGTTTCACCACATCTGTGTGATTGAGCAGGCGCTAAAGTAACAGGAGATGTGAGAATCCCTGCTGCCTTTAACAAGCAGAGTTAATTAAATTTCACTGGAAATATGGAGATTAGAAGTTCCCATCTAACACTTTTCTGAGATGAGCTCAAACTATAAAAGGCTGAATGTTAAAGCTGTCAAGATTCAGATGTCTGGACTGAAGCCAATTAAAACACTATGGAGGACTTTAAGAGGCTGAAAGCAAATAAACATATTTATAAAACGCTGCACAAAGGCATTCACCCCCAGTCTAACTGCATTTTCTGGAAACATTAGCGATATGTCAATATAACTCAGTCATTTCAAGCTGTTAGATAAGAAAATAGTTTAATCATCCCACTGAGGAAAATAACAATGATGCACCAGTGCCAGAGTGCTGTTGAGGCACATAATTTCTTAGAAAATCTGAAGAACTTCAATTTCATGCAGCATTATTTTGGAGCGCTGATGTGCTTTAGGATCTGTTGAAGGTCTGTAGCGACTTCAATGACAAACAGAGCGAAGTGCAGGACACAACACTGAAAGAAACTTCAGATGGGTGCTTTAAAAAATATGTCTCTGCTAGCGCCTATAGCTCATCTAGGGCTGGGTATTTCCAGCAACTTCACGATACGATACGTATCCCGATACACGTAAATTGTAAACATTGACTATGCTTTAAGCAAAATTCTTGACAAGTTTAGTTTTTTCTTATAAGAAGAAAAATAACAAGGATGAGTTTTAAGTGGTTCTACAACTTGAGGGACATAAATTCAGATCCTCAAAGATGGTAGACCTAAGTTCAAATTTAGAACATATGCTTCATTATGTAGCTCGTCTTCTACTTTGAACTGTGCCACTGTTGACATTACCCAAAGTGGATTTACAACAACTGTCAAAATATTTAGGCCGTATCGATTCTCTACAATCGATATATCGATACACGTATCCCAAAGGAGTGCGATACGATATTTTGCCGTATCGATATTTTGAGCACAGGCCTGAGCTCGTCATCTTCATGTTAATTCAATCAAGAGTCCGTCAGCTGTTGTGGCTAAAAGGGTACACTGAACAGATTGATTTATGATATGATGGTGTGCTCGGGTGCACTCGCACTGCTCCAGTGGCAACCAAGCCTGAGAATGGTTACTTTATCACTTCACTATTCATAGATCTTTTAGACACAATGTAAAACTGCAGCATTTTGCGCTGTCTTATTTATATTTACTTTGCCGACCAAATGCCACAGTAAGCGCCGACTGTCAGGACGAAGGCTCCGCTGCACCTTCCCTTCTTTGTCACCACTACTTTAAAACAAATACGACATATCAGCTCATCGGTGTTCATGAGCTCACACCTTGTTCATTCTGATTAAAACCAAAATATCCCCACAGTGGGGCTGTGGCAGCCGGCTTAAGAACCGTCGGGTTCATTCCATCATTCATATTAGTGTTTGTTTCCTCGTTACTCCTCACAACGCTCGCCTCAGCTCTCTGTGTATGTACGTGAAAGCTGCCTCGCCTCCCCCTCAAAGATTGAATGAAAGACAGATGGATCACTAACCCTAACCCCGCTTATTTGGCTATAAAACCCACGCGCCCAGGCGTTGAGAAAGATGGACAGAGTGAACCATCTTCTCATCCAGCCTGTTTGGTAGAACGAGAGGAGGGAAACAAATACACATGCACGTCAATTCATTGAGGCTGACAAACTTACCAAGGATGTTTTTATTTATTGTTCGGTTTATTGACTTGTTGATTATCGCAACAGGCCTACTTATTTTAAATTATTTTGTTGATATACATGGTTCTTAAGGCCTTTATATACCAAGGATGATGTGTATACATGACATGAAGTTAAAATTTTTGTATTGTACTATCTATTTCCATTCAGAGAGCACAATGTTACAAATAACTTGAAAACATAAAAAAAACAAGAAACTAGAAAACACTCAGAGAGCACAAACCTCTGCCAAGGTAGCTCACATATTGCTTTTACATCTATAAGCAATAGTTCCATGACAAAGTGGCCATCATAATATGATTCCTTGACCCTGAAAACCCACAACTAGCACTCAGAATCATGTTGATATCAATATTAATTAGGTTATTTATATATCTTAATTATATAAATATTAATTAGACAGTTATTGAGCAAAACATTTTTGTTTGCTAATGGCCGTTATCTGGATCACCACCAAATCTAAGAATTTTAAAGCTGAGCCATTACCAACATCTCCTGAAAATGTCGCCAAAATCAGCAGCTCCAGGACCAACTGTTAACAATGTTAGAAACATAAGTAGACACACTCTATGATCACCCTGCACCTCTGATGACATTGTCTGCAGTCATTATCTTCTTGATTTTTATGCTTGTTGTTGGATGAAACAGGAGTTGTGAAGCTTTTACGATCAAGCAGTGTATCTAGTTGAATATTCTGCCTGATGTGTGCACCAACAACATACGAAAGACTTTCCCCTGCCGTATTAATATTAATGCTGTGATGAGTATTATTTGCATGTAAACAAAAATTTTGGTGGGCAAATACCTTAACACTCCATTGTTGTTTAAATCATTGTTTGAACTAAAGATGGTGGTACATAAACCAAGAAAAACAAGAACTTAAACTCCTTTAATATTAAGGACAACAAGTAATGAATTGATTTGGGTGGTGCTGCTATCATGTCTTTGGTCTGTACTACACAACTATCAGAGGAGTAGCTCAGGTTTAAACTTTAGCTTTACTGCTAAGTTATCACAAACTCCACATGGTGGAAACTAGGGATGTGCGCGACTAGTCGTTTAATCGGTTAACCGCCTACTTATTTATTAATCGTTTAGTATTTTACTGGTCGGTTAAACGCTACGTTAAGCATCATGCATCTTGTTCTTCACGCCTCTGCGCAGAGCTGTAAAGTCTCCCGTTGTGGCCGGGAAACTACCTTATTTTATCCCTCTTTCCCGCCGTCCTCCCGTATTAATATTTTCCCGTAATTCTCCCGTATTACAAAAAAACATTCCTCTGCCTCTTAATGCCACCTGCAGTAGCCGGCATGTTTGTTTTCCTCCTCTTTTACTACCAAAGAGGCTGAATGTGAAGATGGCTCACTACGTCTATCTTTCTTAACACCGGGGTGCATTGGTTCTATAGCGGATTTAGCGGATTTATAGCCGAGTGAGCATCTGTCAAACATGCGATCTTTGGGGTGAAGACGGGGCCGCTCGCGCGGACACACGGAGAGAGCTGAAGTGATCGTCCTGAGGAGTAATGCGGAAAAAAACTCTAATATGAATGATGGCACAAAAGATACGGTTCTTAAGCCGGCTGCCCCAGTGTGAGAATGTGTTGGTTTTAAACAGGACGAACAAGGTGTGAGCTCATGAACACCTACGAGCTGATATGTCGAATTTGTTTGAAAGTAGTGGCGACGAAGATGTGCAGGTGCAGCGGAGCCTTTGTCCCGACAGTTAACACTTACTGAGGTGTTTGGTCGGCAAAGAACATATAGATAAAAGCCCAAAATGATGCGCTCACAGACAGTGTCGTTCGCTACATTGCGAGAAGTGCAGCCCTTCAATACGGCTGAAAAGCCAGCAGTTACAAACGTTTGACAGATAGTACGAATTGACTGGGAGAAAGTAGGCCTACATGTCACAATTCCTGAACTGTATAAACTCCATTTCATTCAGGCCATAGTTTTTATTGTTGTGTGAGTTTTGTTTTTTCTTTACAGAGACAGGGTCTATTTTTTTTTGTTTTTGACTAGTATAGTTATTTTTATTTACATGTAATTTTGCTAAAAGATAGGCCATTTCATTTTCATTGCTTTTTTTTCTCTTTTTTGTTTGTTAAATTTACAATATTTTTTGTTCAATTTACTTTATTTAAAATATCCTGACCTTCCAATTACAGTTAAATATTTTTAAGAAATGAAAGTTTCTTGAATCGTGCACTAGTCTTAAGTGCCAGAGATTTCAGGGAAATTCTATTCTAGGCTACTATGTTGTACGTTTGGAATTGTGATGCTGCTGCATCTAAGTTTCATACCAAAGCAGTATTCATAATAAATGCCATGCATTGCATTGGCAAACATATCAGAAATGTATTTCTCTTTAAATTGTTCAACTTTATTCAGTCAGTTGTTGTTACATCAATAGAATTTAAATTAACAGTTTGTCCTGAGTGTTTGGGCTAAAATAGTTCCTAAATACACATTTGCATGTTAAACTTTTAACTTAATATGTGTATTAAATTGCGAGTTTTCTTGCTTATAGACTAGTCGACTAGTCGCAAATAAAATTTGAGACTAGTCGGCGGGGAAATTAGTCGAAATTCCCATCCCTAGTGGAAACATTTACATAAGATCAACACAGCCGCCCAGAAACTGCATGTTGTGGACTTTGCTGAATAAGACTGAACTTGCTACACAGATACAGTTTAAATATTTTGTTCCTCTGCAAGACCCTTAAGAAAGCATCCTGTAAGAAGGTGTGACCTACCAAACAGATTTTTAGGCACATTGGTGGAACTAAAAAGCTGCACAGTTGACCTAAACTTAAATTATACATACTCTACAGCAGGGATGGGTCAACTGTTGCCCTCCTTCTAACTCAACATGGCTCGACAGTTGATTTTAAGTCTCCAATAACTGCAGCCACAAAGATAAAAAAATCTACCATGATGCATTTCAGTTTGAATTGCCATGACAAAGTAACAAGCTGAACCAGTTTTAACAAGACAAATATTATTTTTTTCCACATTTGTCTAAAAATATTGGTTTTATGTATTTTTTAAAGGAACAATTAAGCATATGTTTCCATATTAATTTCTGTAGAGGTCTTTTACCAAGCATTGTGAACAGTTTTTGAGGGGAAAAATTGGAGAAAGGAACTGAATTTTACAGTCATTAACTAAGATTTTTATACATGGCCTTGGGACTTACGCAAAGGGGATTTGATTCTCAGAAGTACTCGCTGCTGATCAAGAAAAACAACAATGTACACCAGTTTACTGAACTGTAAAAGTAACTTTAGCTGCATTTATTGCATGGTTAGCTCATTTAATCTAGTTTTAGTGTTTGGTTTTGTGTTTGGACACAAAACTATAAATACTGATGACAACCAATTATTATAATTTGGTTGCTTTACCAATGATACTACTTTGTTTTCAATGACTGCCCTCTAAATTATAATAACAATAACGTGGTGGCTGAAGTTACCCATCCCTGTTCTATACTCACAAAGTTGCATCCACCAAAACTTGTATGTTTTTATGGCTAGGCTGCTTCACTTTCTTTAGTTATTAGTGGGATTAATAAAAGTTTGCTGAATTGTGGTAAATGATCACATCAAACCTTTGCAAATAGAAAAACAGAGTGAGAGAAACCCAACTCTAACTTATTTTCATGAGCTTAAATGATTCAGACAAACATTTTTTTAGGTTTTCCTGCCGGCTAAAAAGAACAATGTGCTTTTTGTTGCAGAAACATAAGAACCCTCTGAACTCGCTCAGTTCTCCACAAATTCTCTGAAAGCTAAGACTGAGTAGACACAAATCAGCTGAGCGAGAACAAGCTTACAGGACTGTGGGTGACAGAGTCACCCAACGGAAACTACAGAAGAGGTCAAAAGTCTGAGGGAAACTTTGAAGCAACAGAAAATTAAAGACTCATCCAACATCTACAGAGACGGATCCCTATGAGACCGTCCCCATGTCATCACACACCAACCTGGCAGCGAGATGGGTGACAGCTCGTTATAACCCCCGAAGGAGGCGTTGCGGATGAGCTTGCGTCCGTCCGGGTGAGGCGGTCGAAGCGCAGCGGTCCCGCCGCACGTGGAGAAGCGGCGGCGGCTCAGCAGGCCCTCCTCTTTCATCATGAGGCCGGCGGGATCTCCCTCGGAGTGTGAGGGGGCAGGGGAGAGGAGGGGAGGGGGGATATTAAGGAAACTAAAGGGTAGAAGGTCAAGGGGGGCAGGGGAAACGCTTCGATCCGTCCCACTCAGCTACAGCGAGGAATCCCACAGAAACACACACAGAGTATCTCAGACAGCGAGCACTGAAGCGGTTTGCTGCTCTCCTCTACGCTCTCTTCAGCCGACTGCTCCCTCCCTCCCTCACCCTCTCCGCTCAGTCAGAGTGTGCATGAAAGCAGCCGCCTGTAAGTACTTAATAACGAATAAGCCGAGCCCCTCCTACTCCCTCTCCTCCGGATGGGTAGGAGAGCTGCATCTTAGCTCCAAAACAGTCCTTATGTTCAACAGCTCAGCTCTCTCTCTGCTGCTCAACCTCTGGCTACATTTCTAATTCATGATTTCAGACACAAAGGGACACTTCACTGCTCCTCAGCCTTTTTCAGAGGGTGAGTCATTGTGGCGGCATGCCTATGACGTCCGTAGTTTTTGTTATTATTGTCCGGGAAGTTGCAAATTTAGCTCAGCTAAAAATCATGTGCAGGAAGGATTTTATGTAAGCTGAAAAAAGACTTGGTAATAAATGTAACAGCCATTGATGGAGCTCCCCAGGGATGCATCTTAAGCCCACAAGTTTTTTACCTCTCACATTATTTTACCTTACTCAGTTCAGTCTAAGCTTTTGTTCCAGTTTACTTTTGAGAATCCTATGAGCAACGCCTGTGTTTTTAAATCATTACTGTCTCCAAAGCTGCTGCACTTCGACTGTGAAATTATTTAATTCTTTTACATTTTTACTGGAACTGAACAATTTGAGAAAATAATCTAATTTTTTCCCCAATATTGCAATTTACTCTGCAATTGTTTTAATGTTCCTCATCTTATGTATTCTTAAACAAACATAAGCAGTAGATCTTTTATAGTAAAACCAACATGACATTAATTAATCTAAGGATAAAAGATTTGAGTGGAGAAGTGAAGAACAGAAGCAAAATAGGTATGAAATTGTAAAAACTGGGTAAAAATGGTATTAAAGTGGAAAAAGGTTAACAAATAGGTGCAAAATAGGTATGAAATTGCAAAAACAATGGGAAAAAATTGCCAAAAAAAATCCAAAAGTGGCTTAGGACATTTGATTATGGCAGCAAAATTGGGAATTATATTTGAAATTAAATTTCAAAAATCATGTAAAAATTCCAAAAATGGTTCTGACAGTGGCCAAAAAAAGATGAATGGGGGCAAAATAGCCATTGAGTTGTAAAAACAGGGTTAAAAAAAGGTAAAAATGGTCCAAAAGTGGGGAAAAAAGTGTATGAAAAGAGGTCAAAAATAGGCATGAATTTTAAAAAAACTACATCACAATGCCAAAATGTTCAACACATTTTGGGCTAAAAATATTGAACCTTCTGCGATGTGAAAATTGCAACAAGCCATATTGCGATTTAATCTAATTTGCAATTAATTGTTCAGCCCTAATTTTTACTGTTTATTTAGCAACTTAAAATTTTCTCATGAAGTTGTATTTATTGTGAGGTTGCCCTTTTAAATGAGATCTTGATCTCAATGGGAATCATATGATTAAATGAAGGTAAAGTAAAACAATTAAAATAAAATCGCACACAGCCACTTTAAGGTGATTTATTACAGTTCCTGCTTTGCTAGCACCCGAACTGAATAGTTGGATCCTCCAAGCCTTGTCTTTCCCCTCCAGTAGGAGCATGCAAGAAAATATTTATGTCTGAACATAAACAGGGACTGTCACTTCACACACATTTAAACTTAGATTTGGATACCAAGGGAATAAGAATAAAATCCTGACACCAGAATGGGGAATGTCTTCATTTAAAAAGCACATATTTTGCTTTTTCATATTCTTAATGTCTTCAAGAGAGTTTACTTGCTTTTATGCACAAGACAAATCATCAGCAGCATCAGGACTTCTACTATTTCCCCTCTTTACAGCTCCAGTAGGTGCCTGAAACATCTTGTTCTCAGAGCCCCACGAATAGGCCTACCAGTGTGATGTCCTACCAAAGTTACCAAAGAGTAGATCAGGAAACCAATCAGAGTAGACTGGGCCTTAAAGTGGCAGTCGCTTCAACAGAGGGTTTAAGACAGAGTGAATGGTGAGGTGGATCAGGCGTACACAGTATATAAATACTGAAGGTAAACAAAGTGAAATATAAGAATCAGAGTTATGGCTGGATATGGTCTCCTTAACAGTCAAATATTTAACTAATTTTCAGTTTACTCCAGTCCTCAAGTCATAATTTTGGCTCTCACTCTGAAATCCCATTACATATCCGATGTTTGCATGCCTGCAAACCCTTAAGTTTCAGCCCTTCTCAAAAAAGTCTGTTTTAAAGTTAAATTCTGTTTTAACATTTCAATAAAAATAAATACACAAATTAACTTTTTTGGCAACTTCCAAATAAATAAAGCTGTTATCTAGGTCCAAATGATAATTAACTGTCCCATACTGCAGATAAGAAACTGCAACAAGAGAGACTAAGAGCTCATGTGCTGCTAATAATACCTCCATACAGTCAACGCTGCAGCAGGTTGTTGAGCTGATGGCCTAAACTTTGTGTTTCTTGTTTCTTCCCCCAAGAGGCTTTTCAACACAAGAATCAGAACAGGACAATTTATCTGATGCTTCATTTCATCTTCTTTCCTGCTCTTTTAGGACAGACGATATAGATCTGAATCAACTGTACACAGGACAGCATGTAATCAGATGCCAGTTTGGTAAATAGTTTATGAAGTGCACTTATGTCCGGCCGTTCTAGTCTTTCAAGAACTCACTAAGTTTTAAACTCATGCTATCATAGATCCTTTCACTGAGAGACCAGCAAACTTTCCTACTGCTTAATCTCCAGCTTTACCAATGAGCCACAACAGACAAAGCTTAATCTATGGAGATGAATTCATGATAAAACCTCAGATCTTATCGAGTCTTTTTGTCTAATTTCTTTAAAAATCTCTTTACAACAACACAAGTGACATAAAAGTGCTTATATATAAGAAAGTGGTAAATATTACAGAGAATAAACACATAAAATTGGCTTTTACGGTGTTATATTTATTATTGTTACCTCTGCCAAGGAGGTTTGGTTTTTGCTGGTGTTTGCAGGTTAGATTGTTTGTGAGCAAGACAACTCAAAAAGTTCTAATTGGATTCTGATTAAATTTTCCAGAGATTTTTATCATGCCACAAGCAATAAGTGAGTTGGGTTAGTGTAAGCTTTTAGCAGTTGTGATGCTGGATGTGGATCAAGGACTTTTTCAAGGATTTACTAACATTACAAGATAGAGCACTTAACCACATAATCAATAGCTCAAAAAGCTATCCAGGGTTTTTGAAAAAAAAAACAAAAAAAAAAAACAGAAAATGTTGGTCCTGGCACAAAGGACAAGTGATTCGATTTTGGTGGTGATCAGAATACAAATATTGATCCGATAACTCCTAAAGTACATCTGTTAACAACAGGGTAGTTATCCACATTTTTAATAATTATTCAGTGAACAGTAACAGAAATGCCTTGGCAAAGGTTTATGTTCTCTGAGCACCTCTTCTTTCACACAAACAGTTTGGGACTTATTTCTTATTTTCTTGCACTTGTAAATGGTGTTAATGTTGTTTCACAAATACATCAACTTTTAGAGTAAGCTTTGTACTTTATTGTCAGATAAGTCAGAATATTAGTGTTGAAGGTAACAAAGTTATAGGTCAGACTAATTCATCACAGATTTTCTGTGTTCCTTCTACAATTCAAGAAATCAATTATTCTTTCCTTTTCATTGAATATATGGGATAATGGATGTTTCCTTAATTGTTAAAAAGAAAAGAATATTGCAGTAGCATCTTCTATTTCTGTGTCCTTCCCTCCTTTGGACAGGTTGCCATCTCTCAGTGAAAACACAGCTGTGTCAGTGTGCATGTGTTCTAGTTAAAGAGGTCAGCATTGACTTTGTGGATCTAATTTGTTCCATACAGCCTAAAATCCCACCAAAACACTCTGTCTCAATATTAGCACAGCTGTCCACTGTAGCTCCACTTTAAGTCTGCAGCAATCAAACTGTATCCTCTGCAATGACATTGAGTTCTGTATCTGCACTGCTTCATAAGAACAAGTATGAGCTTTTAGACTTGGTATTGACACATGAATGCATCCCAGCTTTAGCGTCAGTCAGCAAACACAAGTGAAGAATGCTGTACTTCACATTGTCTGCCGCAAATGTAGCTTTTACTTCGACTGTTGTGTGATCAAGGAAGGACTCTGTTTACAGTGTTATCAGGCGAGCAGCAGGCCTCTCTTTTTGTGGGTGGACAGACCTACAGTCTGGTAAACAGTCATTTTCAAGTCTGGTGTGGGTTTATCAGTCTGAAAAGGCACATAAATACATACTGGAGCATTAAATAGAACCTGAGGTTTAAGCTTGGCATAACAGAAATCAAATCCAGGTTGTCTGTGAGAGGCTCTTAGGAGTTTGTTTCATAAATGGCTGAATATGGATGAAAGGTCATTGATAAATAGGCATATCGGAGCAGTGAAATGTCCCTCTGACACTCCCATTTGTTCCAGTGCTCATCATTGAGGTTACACTTTTGTAAACACTGACTGTTCTACAACAAACTGCACTCCCACACACACACACATCACATAAAACAGAGCTCAAATGAGGGCAGAATGAGGCATCACACAGTAGATTAAACAAGGAAATGTTTTCGCCAACAAATATGTGCAGTTACTGGTAATTTCCTCTATCAAATCATTTGTTCTGCTTATCGTCAGAATTCCTATTTGCTGTGTGAAGGTCCTGCAGCTGATGTGTCAAACAGAAAGTCTCCAGTGGAGTGTCATTGGTCCGTGAATGCAGCGCTGAAACGTGCTTCCTCCAAGCAAAGTAAATATAGCTGTAAACAGATGCTTTGTCTGCAGCGGGGCAGGTGGTTCTGACTGTAAACTGCTTTGTCTGCAGACATCTGTGACACTCTCACGTCGATGTTCCCAGAATTCTTATCTCAAAGTGCAGCTGTGCTTTTGGGAAATAATGTGGATCATGACTTAGATCAAGGCATTAGGAGAGAAGGTGCAGTGATAGTTACATAATCGTACATATAAAGAAAGTTTGTCATACTTGTCATGATTGGGAGCATTGAAATAGCTCTGCATAGGCAGTAGGTAGCTACTGCTGAGCAATGGGCCTCATCCTGAAAAACCCTAAATGTACATCTGTGCATGTCCTGTGGGAAATTCAGTCACTTTTAGCCACCCTACCAATCATGCACAGTAATGAGAAATAAGATCCAGTCCCAACTAGTTTAAGGCATCTTTATCCATATGCTTATATATGGTCACTGTATACTGAATATTAGTATATCTGTTCACAGTGGGTGGTAAGAAGCTGTAATTGAACTGTAAATATACATAAGACTTAAGTACACCTGCAGCAGTGAGCCACTTGGTCCAACAGAAGGCGCTCTCAGCATAACTTGACCATCCATACACTAATATTGCACCGTTGACCTCCATAACAAGTGAAGAACATTTATAGAAAATGGAGGACAGCCACTTAGAGTGAACAAGAATAATACAGTAATATCTGGAAGTACTTTGGTTTTCATTGATGATGGCAAATAAAAAACGACCAGGCTGTGTGCCAATTATGTGCACAGCAGCTGGCCTACACCTCATCTACGACAGACATATCTGCAGGCTCATTCATCTACTTTTCACACAGGTGCCACAGTGGGGGGGCACACCACAGTCTAGCATTACATATAAGATTGGAAGATAGAGAGATGGCCACAAGAATATCTGGCCTGTTGGTTTCAGGAGAGATAAAGAGTTCAATGATCTGATATAAATGCCTCCTGTTTGACATGCCTTGTTTAACAGTAGCATCACGCTCTAGCAAGAGGCAGTCAGTGGAAATGACAACAAAGGAGTTGAGAAAATAATAATAGCAGACAGGGGACCTAAACATGGCTTAAATTTAAACCAGTGCAATGTTTGCGTCTGTGCAATTTTGAACCAGGGGTGAAAATGCTACCAATAGGACCAATCGCTAGTTAACGCAGCATAATATTTATTGTCAGAACTGCCAGATCTTAAATGTTTGTGACACTGAAAACCTGGTCAAGTCTACCTTTTTCATACAGAAAAGCCACAATAAGAATGTTTCACTTTCTCTTTTAATCCCAAGGAAGAAACGTTGACTCACAATGAACTGGCGACCCTATAAGACCACCACCTCTCGTCAGTACAAAGCACTGCACGTCTGCTTCTCCAGTTAAATCGGATTAGTAATACCATGTCCGAACAGAGTTCACTCACTTAGCAGAGCTTGTTTATCGTTCTTTAACATGGAGACAAGGGAGCATTTGTCTAATTCTTTGAGTAAAATGTTTCAATCTACAACCATTGTGAGGGTCTCAATCAAAGTCCTTTAGAGCAGGAAGAGGTGGAGCTATATGGCCGATGACAACAGCAGGAAGTGAACTGGGCTGAGATTTAGCATAAGATGCTACCCTTCAGTACAACACTGCACTGCTTTTACCAGTTACAGTTTAAAGAATTTTGCATTACTGTTTACTAAATGGGAAAAACAGCAACACTGCACAGCAGCTGGATCTGCCAGAATCAGTGTTTGAAATTAGGCATATCCATCTTGCCAAGCTCCAATCTACAACCATTGTGAGGGTGTAATAGCATTGATGATAAGACAACTGACAACAGCAGGAAGTGACTGCACAGAGATCAGCATAGATGCTAACAGCTTCAGAAGCAGTTTTACCAGAATTTAACTCGGCCCTCCACATCACTAAATGTGGCCCGCCATTCATTCCCAAAAACCAGCAGCTGTAAATATGAAGAAAACTCAGACATCAAATAGAAATAATTCTACATAATCTTATGTAAGTTATTTATAACCTTATTTTGCTCTTATAGTTTCTCTTTCATGAAGCCTTTGACATCATATCAAGTATTACTCAATATTATATTTTAAAAAATGGCGGCAGCAAAATATTTGAGCTTTAAAATTTTGAAAAACACATCATTTTATTGATTTGAAAATGCAGTAGCTTCATTGGCTTTAATTCCATGTATATTAGCTAAATTGGCTTGAATTCTGTATCAAGTTATTTGATTACGCATAATAATTTGTATTTATTTTGCAATAAATGAATATTGGTATTCTAATTTTATGAAAGATTTATATTCTCATTTGTTGTTTATCCAGCATTCTTTTTCATTACCAAGAGTTTCTGAAAATTTTAACAACGCAGCCCTCAGACTGAGAAAAATGGTTTTATGTGGCCCTCTTGGTAATTTAAGTTGTCCACCCCCGGTCTAGATGGCGTGTCAGGTTACGGCTTGTCTACATCGTCAGTGAAAGTTGCATGGATTCAGATGAAGTTTTCATGGCCTATTGGTCTTAACTCTAGGCAAAAGTGATTAGATTTTGGTGGTGATCCAACCAACATGATCGGTCTGCAGCTTACCCCACCTCCCACCTATTGTTAGCTGAGGAAAAGCTCCAGCCATCACCATTAAAGAAAAAGATGAAGAAATAAAGGTAATAAAAGGATGGATGATAATTTCACTGATAACAATTAATTAATTCCCAACATTAAAAATACATATTAGATATCGTTAATCATCCATCATGAAGATCTTCATGTAGAAAAAGATGCTTCATCTTGATATATTGTACAGCCCTTAACTGCAGTTGTCCCCACAGGACTAAAGGGAACTTGAATTATCAAGTGTAATGAGTTCTGGATGTAGAATTCAGGTCCCAGACTTCATTAACCTGCTTACAGAAGAAGTTCCCATTTCTGCTGGTCTGAAAGTGTTTGAGGAAATTGTGCTAAAAATAGTCTTCATCTGGTCCACTTCTGTGACTATCTCCAGTCGAGCTTGGTCTGACCCTTGAACTGACTGTTGACAAATCCCAACCTCATCTTAATTAATTACTTAACAAGCAGAGCTAATCCTTAGCTTAGCATGGCTTTCGCCCACTGTAAACACTCTGTTAGCTCTTTGCTCGTCATCCACTGATTTCTCCATTCACACAGACACCAATATTAGCTTTAGCCTCCTACAGTAAAAAATACAGGCAACAAAACAGTCCAAACCACCCTGAAGGACGATTAAGTGAACAAATGTGAGCGTGGTCTGAGTATCAGCTCTTGCCCTGATTTCCTGGACTTGCTGGATGGAGTTACTTGTGCATAACGTCTGTCTGCTCCACTGTTTGTGTCTCATGTGTTCCAGGTGAGCTAGTGTCCGGTAAAGGGAGAGAGTGAGGCAGGTGAGCTGGCAGAGAGGTTAGAGAGGTCGGCAGCAGCCTGGTAACAGAGCAAAGCTAATCAGAGGAGCCAGAGCTGTTTGTCGGTTTAGATATTTAAGAATCATCTGATCCATGAGAGTAGGAGGAGCACAGTTTCATTTGGTGGCTTTAGATCTGCACTGTGGGAGCTTCAGTCTGGAGCGTTAGTCACATTCCAGTCAAAACATCTGTTACATAAATATGGTAAACATCTTACTTTCAGATACACATAAAAGGTCTACGCTTCTCAGAATAAGTGAGAACTTATTCTATTAAAGGAATACTCCAACGATTTTGGACCCACGCCCTTTCCCTATCATTGACAAAGTGAGACAAGCTCAAAAATTCCTTTTTTGTGTCTCTGCGTCCAGGGGCTGGCTCCCAGCTGTTAGCTTCGTAGATAGCTTAGCTCAATGGCTGGAGGTCAATAGGAGTCAGAGCCGGACTGACGAAAGTGGACAAAATACTCCTTACAGTGGTCCAGGGGATGGCGTATTAGCACATGAAGTAAATCCGAATGGTTATAAAACATTTTAAAAGACGGGTTTTCTTTTCAACCCGTTAAAATAACGTTTTGATACACACAGACCTGCGCATGCGCAGTGCTCCGGGGAAGCACAGCAGCTCAGAGCAGGCTGAAGAGATACGCAACACTTTATAACAGCTCTTCTCCTACAGGTCATGAAGGTCACAAGAATGCATAACGAAAATGGTGGTAGACTGACCATAATTTAACTTCTCAGTCTTCTGATTTGATTAACCAGGCTGCTTTAGTTACATTATTACAAAAAGCTTGATAAAACAGAGGACAGCAAATATCTACAAGCCACATGGAGAGAAAGAATAAGACACACAGTAACCCAGACCAGACTGTAAAGGGTTAGTGCCAGCTTTTCTTCATATGTTGTTCCTGTGCAGAGAAAGTTATTCTTTGGGGTCATAAATACAACTTTGTTATTAGTCTGGTTAGTCTGGTTATTAGTCTTCAATGCAATTATTATTACTGCTGCTGCTTCTTACACTTCTATAGCAGTGTGATGAGTAAAACTGTTTGTGTTGGTTCCTGGGTAAATTGTGCCTCCACTGCAAACAAACCACTCCACGGTTGATATCAAATTAAGTAAATGCAAATGAGAAGTGACTCGAAAAACTTTTCCAGAATTGAAACAACCTGAGAGGTGCCTAAAAATGACTTTGGCAGTCATTCAAGCACAATTTTTAGAATTTATGGTATTTTAAGTCACTCAACTGTACTTTTAGCAGATTATTTTGAGGTCTTATAAGCAACTTAGGCCATTTTTATTATTCTGAATGTTCAGATATCTCGTTTATTTTGGCCTGTGGGATGAATCATTCCTTAAAAAATGCAATGGCACAATTTCAAGAAATAAATCAGATGAATATGCTTCCTCAGATTTCGTCTTTGCAGCCTGACAGCATCAGTTGGACCTTTGGAAACTCTGTTGTTTAAACCAAATCTCCACAGCTAATTTATAGACAAGCAAAAAGATAGGCACTGGCCTTAAACTTGCACGAGTTTCACCCACTGTCCATAATATAAAAAATGTACTTTGAATTTTTGATAGTGTGCGGGAATTAACCTGCGATTTTGGTAACTGCAAACAAGAAAAATTTGGTGTAAAGGACTTCAGTATCAAAACAAGTACCAGTGGGATCTGGTGCCTCAAACTGAAATTTAACATCTAAATATCTAAAAAGCAATTCTTGGTTATAACTATATCAGGTCAATTTTAATCAAAAACCATATTGAAATACCAGCAAACAATGCCATCTGACCCTCAAAAATCTAGAGAAAATGGAGTGATGCACATCTGCTTCTAATACCAACTGATGTTTAATTTGTATCATAACCAGAATCCAAACTCTGGTATGATCCATTTGCTCAGAGGAACATCCAAAAAGCAGCTACCTGAGCACAATAACATGACCGCACTGCAAACAAACTATGACACAGTAACCTTGGAGCTGCAAACATCTGATACTGAGCAGTGCAAGTGATACACACCCTGCAGACATGCGGATAGACGTGTATATAGTCTTACATAAAGGCTACAAAGAGACCCTGTAAGCCTGGGATTAGCTCTGCAACAAAGAGGCTTTTTGAACATTGGCCTTAGGGCGTCTTCTGCTCTTCTTCAGGTCTGACTGTCATTCGACCAAGTAAAGAAAGAACCATAAGAGGTTTCTTCTGTTGGTTTAAGTGTAGAAGCTATACGAGAATAGTGTGATATTCAATCTGCCCTCATGAGAAGCCTGATAACTGCTAAATACACAAATCAAACCACCAAACTAAAGAAGAATAGCAAAAGAAGCTCTAACTACAGGACTAGTCTTCAAAAGGTGCTACATGATACTGTACCTTGCCGTCTTTTCTGACAACAACTTAAGAGAAAAGTGTCCCAAGGTCAAGTGTTACCAGGATTTGAATCTCACAAAATCATGCTACAATTCCTCCAGGTTTAAATCCAGGTTGTGTCAGGCCCGGAAAGTATTCGGCCGTCCGAGCTGAGCCCAGGCCCGACGGCCAAAACTTCCTCCACCATGATAGTCCGCTCCTTTTTTACCTCTTCACAATCAAAAGAACAGAACTGGGATTCAAGTGCCGTCGCTCTTGGGCCTCACAGGGGCTCGTCGGCTCATTGGACGGGAGCGTAAATGGAAGCGGGAGCACTGAGTAGCCACTGGCTGAGTGTGCAGGGAAGACCAGCCCCCTCCATGTTGTTATCGCCGTCTGCTGGCGCTTTAATCCCCGAGGCTGAGCTTAAATCCCGGATGACCCCACCTGCTCTGTCACTGCTTCAATTTCTACTGTTTAACTCTCTCCAATTTCATCCTTACACCCTCATTCCTCCCTCAATTCAACCATTTTCTCATGCTCTTTACCACATCTGCTTCCAGGACGGCTCCCCTGCAGGCAGACTCTGTGTTCACCTGGAGCCTGGACAGCACCTCAGCGAAAGACAGTTAAAGCGAGAGCGTCCTAAAGCCGATTGAGGAAGCCTTATCAAACAACCTCCTGGTTTATTTTTGTTCTCAGTGAGTCATACAGACAAGAAAAATCAGCTCACTCCTCAGTCAGACACCAAAGTTCGTCTGTGCGTATGCGATGATGCAACAACACTCAGACTCGACTAAATAATGCAAACTGCCAATGAGATTATGAAAGAGGACTGCAAAGAAGTTACACACAACAGTTTACTATAAATAACTGTGCGTGCTTCCAGACTGAAAGCCTGAACCTGTTTTTGTGTATCCGGGCTGATTTGGGAAGTCTACAGAGAGCAAGGCAGGATGGGAGATTTAACAGACTCAAATCGAGGCACTGAAAATGCAACTGGACAGAATGATTGCCGGGAAGCATTTGTTTGTTTTTTAGATTTATCTTTCAAAATTATGATAAATGTTGTGATCCAGTCTGGAATGTCCCTACTGGGATGTCAGGGGATCATCACCAAGCCTGATTTGACAATCCAAGATGGCTGCCCTGGGTGTAAACAATTCTTCAGCTCTTTTTATTCCGTTTATTGGCATTTTTGACTCGAGTTTGTCACACTAAATCAGCCATATACAGACCTGATCAAAATCTCAAGACCAGTTGAAAAACTGCTAGAATATGCATTTTGCACATTTGGACCTTAATCAGGTTTTAATAGAGCTACAATATGCAAAAGCAAGAAGGGGGAGTGTGACAAAAAGCACTTTGAAAAAAGTAATTTATTGAAAACAAGTAAACTAAAATAGGCTGTTTACCAGCTGATCAAAAGTTTAAGACCATCGCTCAAAAATTACAAAAAACCCTCCAAACCAGAACAAAAATGTTTCTCAGTAGGACCCAGTAATGAGTAGCTCCACTGTTCTTGTTAATCACTTCAAAAATTCATTTGGGCATGCTTGATGTGAGTGTTTCCAGGAAGCTTTTGGGAACATTGCTCCAAGTGGTGAAGATGGCTTCATGAAGGGCATCAACTGTCTGGAACTGATGACCATTTTTATAAACTTCCCTTGCCCTCCATCCACAAATGTTCTCTATGGGATTTAAATCAGGGGAACGGGATGGTCCAAAAGAGTGATGTTATTCTCCCTGAAGAAGTCCTTGGTCAAGAACTGCAGCGCTGTCCTGTTGAAAAACCCAGCTGTTACCACACAGACGAGGGCCCTCAGTCATGAGGGATGCCCGCTGCAACATCTGCACGTAACCAGCCGCCGTTTGACGACCCTGCACCACCTGAAGCTCCAGTGTTCCACTGAATGAAAAAGCACCCAGATCATGATGGACCCCCCTCCACTGTATCGGGTAGAAAACATCTCAGGTGGGATCTCCTTGTCATGCCAGTAACGTTGAAGCCATCTGGACCGTCAAGGTTACATTTTTTCTCATCAGAGAATAAAACTTTTTTCCACCTTTCAATGTCCCATGTTTGATGCTCCCTGGTAAAGTCTAAACGGGCAGTTTTGTGGCCTTGAAGGAGACGAGGTCTTTGAATTTGTTTCTTGTTTTTGAAACCCTTTACTTCAGATGCCTTCTGATGGTAATTGTGTTGCAGTTGGCACCAGAAAGGGCCTTAATGCTGTTTTGGTGTTATTTATATTCTTCATGTGGTTTGTGCAAACTACAAAGCAGGGTGTGTGAAAAACAGCTCACAATAGCCTGTTGGATAAGAACATTTTTTCAGACTTTGTAGCTGGAACGCTGAGAACTCTGATATGACGTGATTTCCACTTCCCTCTTCTCAGTTTTGGTGTAAATGAACATAAATTTATTGTCTGCATGATAATTTTAACAAAGTGTTATGTTTTTAAATTACCCATAAGCTCTTGTTCTTTTGTTTTAGGTCGATCTGCTTGTTTGAGATTGAAGCCTGCAGGTTAAGGTTCAGAATGAGAACAGTGATAACAGCATTTGCGCTTAAATGATTTTTCTATTGTTGTGATGACTTTATCTAAGCTGATGTTTTCTTGATGTTGCTTAAAGGGACTGTGAGGAGTTTCTAAGAAAAAAGTCTCTCTATTAGATATATGCCTGATCGAGATATGCACTTTTAAGATGAGTTTTACAGCATCTAAATAGGTTATCTATAAATGCTATTCCTTAGCCTTCTGGTCAGGTCGGACAGGGCTGGACTGGCCTGGATACTCATCTTCGGGAACAAGACAATTAAACCTAGAGCAAATTTATATTATTCGGACACGTCTTGGAGCACCGGGCTGTAAGTGGCGATATGTAGCCGGCTACAAAACTACGAACCTAAATTTTCCAAAAATTGCTTGTTGTCACACATCAAAAACTACCGCTACGTAACTAGAAAGAGATACATTACCTCACTGCTTTGCATCCTGTAAGTTGTTGACTAAAGAAGCTGTAAATCAGTGCAGAGTTCTGACGAAGGTCCGGGGTGCATTAATTAGCATCACAACAAACACGCTTTGGCTTGGGTCACGTCTTTTGGTGCGTTCCAGTTGTAGTCAGAAGTAGGAATTTCTGAGTTCCGAGTAGGAAACTGCAGCTGGAACATCCCCCGAAGTCAGAATTTCCTACTGGGAATGTGGTGAAACCTGGTCACCCCCGAGTTGACAATCCAAGATGGATGCCCCCAGTGTGAACAGTTATTTAGCTCCTGTAATCATCAATTTATTTGCACTTGCGACTGGGGTGTGTCGCTCTAGATCAGCTGTATACATAGTATTGTTAGACTTATATTTACAAAAATGCTGCCATAGTGGTAATCACATTCTTCATGTGATATTTGTGAACAACAACACAGGGCGTGCTGACAACAGCTAACAACAGCCTGGTAGATCAGCACGTTTTTTCCGACTTCAACTGGAACGCTAATAAGTCAGAAATGATGTCACTCCCAGTTCTGAGGTTACTGGAACGCAGCATTATGACAGTCGCCGCGCGTGCTCATGGGTAGCAGAGTCTTAATGTCGCCGGTAATAGATCCTCCTGACAGTCCCTTTAAAATTACCCGTGTTTGTAATGTTTGCACGTTTTTGTGCACATGTATGAGCCTGTGCTGTGGGTTCTCTTTGCAATTTCAAATTATCGTGTGCAAGAGCCATAGACGTCTTTTATTTTTGTGTGCATAAATTCAGCTTGTTTAAATAAGTTGAGCTTAAATCCAGTATAGATTTTAGCCCAAATAAGACAAAACTGGAAACACCAAGACAGTTACTGAAGTGCAAAATTTAGCATCAAAGAAACCATGAATTTATTTGTGGCAATGTTTTTCAGAGTGCTAATTTATTCAGAGGAGTACTCAGGCAGTGAGTCAGTGATGAGGCACTTCACTGCTGTCGTAAACACTCCACGTTCACCTGAAATCCTGAGACATGATCCTCCTGAAATAACATCAGTTCACTTCAGCGCGGCGTCAAATGACTAAAACAGGCAGAGACAAACGAGCAAGTAATGTGCAAAGAATATTCCTCATCAATCTTCACACCGTAGCTGTTAATTCACACGACTGGAATCGTCATTTTACGACAGAAATGAGGCGTCACTGCTGCATTCATCACCCTCTGACTCTCATTAAAAGTCAGGAGACAAAACTGAAAAATCATGAATGAAGAAACACCGAACCCCGTCAGCGCACTGACTCACACACAAGCTCAAGCAAAACATCAGTTGCCATGGAAACCTTTTTTTGCTGCATGGAGTCGTGGGTCAATAAATCCCTCATGTTTTCTCTTGCTGCACAGAAGCAGAGGACGGAGAGGTATCTTATAGTTAGAAATGTCAGTGCTACTACTTAAACATCTTACTGAGCATTATCTGAGGAATGTTTGTGCACCACAAAAATGTTTTTAATCCAGTATGTGGGCATAACTCATAAATACAACATTTCTGAATTGATCTAAAAAAATGAGTGGCAGATTATGCTAAATGCACAAAGTTATAAATATGACACTTTCCTTATTTTCTATTCTTTTTGCTGTCTTTGTTTTGTTTTTTGTTTTTTATTTTATCATTACTATATATATTCAGATACGGGTATATGAATGTCTTGATATATGTTTGTTGATACTTTATTATTATTTTGTCTTTTTAATGTTATTTTGAAGTTCATATGTTTATCATTTTTACAATTTGACTCATTTGTTACTATAATTATTCACTTGTTATTAAGTGATTCTATTTTGCTTGCAGTTCATTCATTCACCCGTAGTTATTACCATTCTAATTATTTAGTTTAATTACTATATCATCCTTTTGTTGAGGACAGCTGCAGGTCATCGGCACAGATGTTGTCTTGAACACAAAGTCAGTGAGATGAGATACATCCTGCTCCTATAAATGCATTATCAGTACAGTCTGCAAACACTGCAGCCTCATTAAAGGATAACAGCCCTCATAAAAGGGACAAAATGTGACTGCAGATGCAGAAATGTTCACAATGATGTATAAAGACGTTCAGATAGTGCGTGTGTGATACAGGGAGTCAATAAACCACATTAGAGTAATGAGCTGTGAGGAGATGGACACTGTGTCCATGGATGATTACTGTTGTGTGATGCTGACTCCCTCTTGTGGCAGCATGAAGAACCACAGTCTTCTTCACTGAAGGAGTGAATCAACATCTTTAATGAATTCAGACAAATTTAACTTTCACTGGACATAAAGAGACAAAAGCACAGTCATCACAAATCTTAAAGGAGACATATCATGCTTGTTTCTCCTTTTCACTATGCCAGACTAGGATGCCTGTAAAGCATTTCTGCCCTCAGTACAAGTCATTTAGTTCCTTCATTGCCCCACAATAGCGTTCTCAAAATCCTCATTTTAGGCCATTATCAAGCTCTCGTTGAAACACTCGGATCTCAGGATGACCTAAAGTAACGTCGCAACGTCACAGCCCTTTGTGCTCTGATTGGTCAGTTCTATCGGGGGTAGAGCCAGCCTGTCCTTCTTCTTCTACTGTATTTTCCGGCAGGCTCAAAGCAGCGACCGCGTATTGAGTCCCCCTACAGGCCAGAGCTGGTAATGAGTGAGTGTGAGCCAGGGAGCTATACTGCCGCTGGACGAATGTGTTCGGTGACGGTTTTGTGGCTAACGGACATCACAGAGGAGGGAGTGTTTTATCAGATTACTCCAACAAAAAGAAAGGTACCTCCTGTCGTCACGACAATTTAAATCTCGCGGACATCTTGCAATGATCTATTTTCAGAGGCATCAAATCTCGTTCTAGGATATCAGGAAAAATACAATATCTCATTTTTTGAAAATTAAGTGGGTGTAAGGTCTTGTTTTCAAATTTATTATATTATATGTAAGTATTAAATCATGCATCAGCATGATATGTCTCCTTTAAAATAAAGCATATACCTATACTTTTATTTAATAAGGCCTGGCTGATTTTACAATTTAACCCATTAATTTGAGTTTTTGTTGCACAATATTAATATCCTTAATAATATTTATATTTCCTGGGCCCACCATGCCACTCAAGATTCATTATAATAATACATTGTATCTAAAATTTGAAGTTTTAACCCAACACAAAAAAAACCCTCCCAATGACCAGACAGCATAGAAAAACAAAGAAAAGTAACATAATTATCTGTGACTTCTAACACTACACACATATTAACATCCATAATAAGAAAAATATAAAAAAGATAATAAATAATGGAACAGAATAAAAATAATAAAAACAACAACAAAAACAATAATAACAATATTAATGCTACTATTATTATATGACAGATAAATAAATAACAAAAACAACTAAAACAGAATCACTCAATTTTAAAAAATCATACCATAATGAAAATAATTAAGCATAAAAAATAAAACAAACATAATCAAAAAATACCATTGAAAAGAAAAACAAATAATATCAATATACATATACATATACATATATACATATACAGACACTTATACCAATAAAAAATATTTTAAAAAAAAACAGACATACAAAAGATTGTGGTTGGAAAATTTACTGGCCAAATTTTCATCTCTTGTGTTAAATGACCTTTTCATATATTATATCATATTATATATAATATAGATAGATAGATAGATAGATAGATAAATAGAAGAAAGCAAATAAAATATGGATAAAAGAAAACGATTTCCATGACCATGTCGGCTGAAACTTCCGCCTTCCTCAGAAGTGTCACTTGCTGGTAGGTGTGATGTGTCATATCGGCTGGTGTCTCAGAGGCGTCAATTTTACTGTCAAATTTTTGCATGATCGTCTTGTCAAAGAACAAAAGCAATTGACAGGAGGGTCACGCCTCTGTAACACCAGCTGATATGACACATCACACCTAAAGTGACACTTCTGAGGAAGGCGGAAGTTTCAGCCGAAGCATGTCAAGGTACGAAAAAAGAAGATGTGTCTGAGATAAAAGAAAAAAGAAAACTATTTCTAAGAAACTGAAGTCATCATGAACACCATTCAGCAAGTGAAAGACTGTTAATACAGCCTGGGCCGTCAGAATACTAAAGCTGCAGAGTCGTCAGATTGATGCATTTAAGTTGTATGACCATAGACACAAAGCAAAAAATCATTTCAGAATCTAAATTCATTAGAGTTTAATAAAAAAAAAAAAATGCCACACAGATCAATAATGAACAAGCCTGTTCACATCCACCACCATCTCAAACCAAGACTGGAAAGCTTAACTAGACCAGAGCACAAACCCCGTACAAAGGTAGCTCACGTATTGCTGATCCATCTATAAGCAACAGTTCTATGATAAAGTTACCATCATAATATAATTCACTGATCCTGAAAACCCACACCTAGCCCTAGAATCATGTTGATATCATGAATAGTTGGACAGTTATTGAGCAAAAACAATTGTTCACAAATGGTGGTTATCTGGATCAGCACCAAAATCTAATCATTTTTGAGCTGGGCCTTCACCAACATCTCCTGAAAATGTCAGCAAAATCCGTCCAGTAGATTTTGCACAATCTTGCTTTCAAACCAACCAACTAACAAACAAACAAACAAAAAAACATCCACAGGCAAAAACCTAACCTCCTCAGTGAAGGTAAAAAGTAGAAGTTTGGTGCATCTGATTGGTCAGTTACTGACAGGAAGTTGTTACCTGTTCTAAAAGTCAAAATTGAAGATCAGTGGTTTGACTTGTCTACTACGTTTTACTTTAAAACTTGTCATTTTAAAAAAAGATCTATTGCTGTTGATCCATAAATATTATCTTTTTAGAAATAAACACAATGAACTTCAAGGCCTGATTATAAATATTCTAGAAGAGACACTTTTGGCCTAAAGTCCTGACTTGATTGACAGAGAAGTGGGCCTACAAACACATTAGATAGATAGATAGATAGATAGATAGATAGATAGATAGATAGATAGAAGATAGACAGACAGACAGACAGACAGACAGACAGACAGACAGACAGACAGACAGACAGACAGATAGATAGATAGATAGATAGATAGATAGATAGATAGATAGATAGATAGATAGATAGATATATAGATAGATAGATAGATAGATAGATAGATAGATAGATAGATAGATAGATAGATAGGAACTTTATTAATCCCTTGGGAGGGTTCCCTCAGGAAATTCAGACTCCAGCAGCAGGTAACACCATAGTACAGACAAAATATGTGGATTAGATACAAATAAAAAAGATAAAAACACAGGTTATATACAGCAAAATACAACTAACAGTAATAACTGAACTATACACTCTAGCAGCAGTGGGGATTTCCAGCATAAATAAAATGCAAAAACAATAAGTTACCTCTACAGCAGAAATTAGAATGTCCATTAAAAATAAAATAATGAACATTAGCACTAACCAGGTAGAACAATTGACATAAATAAACTACAATACTAGTAAATAAACCTTAACACTGAAGCAGCAATTAAAGTGACGGGTATGAAGACACTACAATGCAGATAGACTGTACACTGTAGCAGCAGCAGTGGGAATGTCAGTATAATAAAAATACAGCAGTGGCAGTAATACAAGCAGTTGAGTTGTTTTATATGTTAACAAAAAAAAATGTAATGCTATCACAAATCTTTGACATAACTGTTAGAGCAGTAGATAATAAACCTGGAAACACTTGCCCCCTCCGGGCCACAATAAACCTCAAACAGTCCAGCAAACACTGTTGATGTTCTCATTATGGTACAGATGGTGAAAACAACCAAATCTTGCTGCTATTAAAAGAGCATCCACAAGAGGGCGCTACGAGCCAACTCTGCAGCATCAGTAATGTGTGATGTAAGACCCTGCCTGAATGTACTGTACCCTCCAGCTTATTTCTCAACAGACATACATCCTCTGTTTGATTCATCCGTAATCCACAGTTCGACAGAGTCTCTATTTTTAGACTTTGAGGACAATAAAACAGGATTTAGACCAGAGACGGATCCTGATGACCTAAAACAGCCACACAATGACAGGGTTCAAAAGCAGGAATCAGAAAAGGAGAAACAAACCTGCTGATTATTCTGCAGGCTGAGAAACAGCCTGTTTGTTTCTGTACCAAACTGTCTGTGAGAGAATACGGCTAAACATAACTCTGACAGACGTCCTCAGGCTGGGACAGCATGTCCACGGTCAACTCTCAGTTTAATTATCTCCAAGGACTCCATTATTAATGATGTTCTAGGGAAACATTAAACACAAGAAAAGCAAATGCAGCAGCTTGTTTAAAGGGTTTTTGACACATTGGTCAACAATTTCAGATTAAAACAGCCTCACAGGGTCTTGTCACTCGCTAGCAGTGAACTGAAGACGTCAGTTATTGTTTAATTACATCATCAAATACCAAACCTTAAAGATATAACACTCAGTGTAACTATGGGCCACGCAGTTTTATCTCCATGAGAGCACTCTCTTTATTTTCCATAGGTGATTGAGTCCAAATGGCTCAGGAGCGTCTCTCTGTTAGGCACAAAAAAATCAGTTCATGATGTATGTTCAGTGTGTGATTATGAAATTGGGAGTCTTGTCTAGGGCTGGGTATTGATTCAGATTTTCTGGATCGATTTCATTTGATATTACCAGGTCTCAAATCGATTCGATTCACGATACAATAAGATATTTATTCAGTCTGGGATATCTCAGTTAAAATAATACTGTAAACTTAAAAAGTGACTTTTGACCTGGTGCATTATTAAAATTGTTTTTACATTAAGAAATGAACCCAAAGCAGTTAACATTAATCTTATATTAATTATATACATTAATGCATATTCTGCATATTACTTGTTTTCTGTCCAACTCCTCTTTTCCTTCGTGCTTGTAAAATCTGAAATATGTCCATACGTCAGCCTTTAAACTCGCCGGTGTTGCCCATATAGTGCTATTTGCTTATGCCATGTTTGTTTGATTACTTGCAGTAACATCTCACGAGATTTTGTTCAGTGGAAAGCAGCGCTAAACGCAGATCACGCAATACTAGCAGGGTTGATACCACAGGCTGCTTCTCTGCACGTCCAATGAAGAAAAAACTACCCAAGTTAAAAGATCGATCTTTGGATTTTATGGATCGATTATGAACCAGTTGAAGGGAAATTGATTAAAATTGATTAAATTGATTTTTTAAACCCAGCCCTAGTCTTGTCTATCATGCAGAGGCCTACAAAAAGCCTCAAGATCCAAAAGAGGTAGGCATTTTGAAGTTTCCAAAAATGTTGGGACAAATGCTTTGCTGCTTTCATCTGATTGACTTCACTTGTGGTGCAGAGCATGGATGCCCTAATCAGGCTTTTCTCGGCCATGTGTTTATGAGATCATCTGACACCTAAGAAGTTTAAATTTGTTTTTAATAACTGGTTCAAAGGTTTGTTCAGCAAAAAAGAGCAAAAGGAGCAACAAGTATCTAAAGTAAGGATGTCTGATTCACTCATTAAAAAGACTAATCTGTCATGTGTTTTGTCAATTATATATACTTTATTAATCTAATCCAAAGGGCAAAACTGAGCAAATAGTTTGATATATAAAAGGCAATGCTCTTGAAATATAAATTCATTAAAGCAATGTAAAGTAGGTAATTGTTTCATAATACCAAAAAACAATATACACCCCAGCCAGCTTAATCTAAACAAGGTGCAAAAATCTGAATCTATTCAACTAGATTTAAGCACATCATGTTGGTAGCTTTGTGAAATACTTTTTTACTGAGCCAAATGCATCATTAAAACATTTGTTTTCAAGCTGTGTTGCTCCTTTGGCTGATTAGCTTTTATGCTGCTGGTTTGAGCATGAATTTCAGAACAGATTGAGATACTGGATTAATACTTTAGTCTTAATGGACTGAAGATAAATTTATCAGTTTATTTAAGAGGATGACAGAGTATCAGGAGCAGCAGACTAGGCCTGTGCTCAAAATATCGATATGGCAAAATATCGTATCGCACTCCTTTGGGACATGTGTATCGATAAGGATTTTACAAAATCGATACGGCCTAAATATTTTGACAGTTGTTGTAAATGCACTTTGGGTAATGTTAACAGTGGCAAAGTTCAAGGTAGAAGATGAGTTACATAATGAAGCATATGTTCTAAATTTGAACTTAGGTCTACCATCTTTGAGGATCTGAATTTATGTCTCTCAAGTTGTAGAACCACTTAAAACTCATCCTTGTTCTTTTTCTTCTTATAAGAAAAAACTAAACTTGTCAAGAATTTTGCTTAAAGCATAGTCAATGTTCACAATTAACGTGTATCGGGATCCATATCGTATCGTGGCCTGAGTATCGGGATACGTATCGTATCGGGAAGTTGCTGGAAATACCCAGCCCTACAGCAGACAAGTGGATGGCATCCACAAGAAAGCATGAGGTTAAGCCACAGGTGATCCATGGATGGTATTGGTTTACACAGGCATTAACTGATCAGGTGTTTTGTTTTTTTTTGTTTTCACAGATATCTGCTGATATTGACACTTTAGTGCAGAGTAAAATGAGATGTTTCTTAGCAAAAAAAATCTGATAAATTGAAGGGCATGGATTACAGCAAAAACACTTAAAACTAGAGAATTTGCATTTTCATGCAGGAAATGCATTGAAATGCTGAGTGTGACTGCTGAAACTGTGAAATGAAATTGCTAAAAGTAATGCAAAGAAAGTTGAAAGTGTGAAATGAATAGTTGTAAGCAGTAAATCAGGGCTGAAAATTTGTGAAATGTGCAATAAAAATGTTTGCAGAAAATTATAGATACTGGAGCTCAGGTCCAGAGGTCACGTGACCACGCTCTAACTTTAAAGAAATGTGCAAAAGTTGATGCAGCTTCAACAGTCATATCTCAGAAACTGTAGCAGATAGTGAAAAGTGCACAAAAAACTGTTTGCAGTTGTGAAAGAAAGCAGATATTGAATGACTGTTTTGTAACATGGTTAAATGTGTTGATATTTGTAGATGTACCTAATAAAGTGGCCAGTCAGTGTAATACGTCCAAAGTAAGGCTGAGTGTGTAAAGACAAGTATGATTACGCTATTGTAATGAAGAATCTGTACTAGATGGAAAGAAAAGTACTTCTGCCTCAGCCTGGATTTGAACCCGGGTCTCTCGCTCCATAGTCTGCTGCTCTAATCTTTTAACCACAGGACTAAATCGCTAAGACACGGAAAGCACGGTATTTCTCTCGTTTGTCTCATAGAGCACTCTAATGACGCTCGGTACTTCCGGGTAAACGAACGCTCGCTGTGTCTAAACCGGAATAGATATCAGGAAAAGGATTTCACCGTGAGCATCTCAAGAACCTGCTAAAACGTGTGATATAATTCTTAAATCTGTACTGTTCAAAATGTTAACACAGTGACGAGTTAAAAACGCGCTTCAAACTGCAGCACTCGGCTGTTCAGGGCTTCAGTCTGAAGTCACAAGACACGCTGAACACACACAGATTTCCTCAAAAGTTGGTGTTGCTTAAAAAATCATATTTAAAAAACTGTAGAAGCCAGCAAAAAGCTGAAGATATGTAAAAATAGTTGACAAATCAGTACAGCTTTTAAAGCATGAATGAAGTCTGTAGGTGTAAGCATGCCCAATCTGTGGAGCTTTAAAGTTGCTGAAGTTTTCAGCAGACCTGCGGAAATGTACCATTGATTTCAATGTGAAAATACATGAAGAAATTATTTTTTACTGTAAAAGTATGACTGTCAAACCTGTGAAAAATACAAGCGCACTTCTCCTGAACATGCTGCATATGTCAATTTTTTTCTGTGAAAATCTGTGCAAATTTGAAGCCTGTGAAAGGTGCCAAAATCTGAAGGAATAAGAAGAAGAAGAAGAAGAAGAAGAAGAAGAAGAAGAAGAAGAAGAAAAAGAAAAAGAAAAAGAAAAAGAAGAATACATTTTAGGAAGAACAATATGTTGAAATGCTGACTCAGCATTTCAACATAATTAATTAATTGCTATTTCCCCACAAAAATGCTTTCTCAACATCCCATCATTGTTCTTCAGCTAAAGTTTTGAGCTGAAGGATCTGTGACGTAAGGCATGGCCATGAGACAGGAAGTACAGTTTGAAAAGCTGAAAACCCTCTGATGACCTTGGTTTCTACTACACATAAGCTCAGGTTAAAAAACAAAAGCTTTTTGTAGTTTCTGTTCCTTAACGCGTGTAACATTAGCTAAGTGTTGCTCTCTACAATACATCAAAAATTCATGGACCTTCTAAAATAAAGAAGACACAACTATCATACCAAGACCAACAAAAAATCCTCTTGGGCCAGTGTTGTAATTCCAACACGAAGTCAGCCATGTTGAATTTTTTATTTTTCATAACTGTCAAATGAATGCTCAAATCACATTGAAGAAAAATCAAGAGGAAGACGGCGTGTACATTCATTTTCTTTCTTTCACCTTGCACATTGTGTTTATTAAGCTTTGTATTTGTGTTGTATTATTTACACTGAATAATAACATAAGTTTAACACCAAGTGGTGATACAGATATAGTTTTTCGATGTCCCCGTATGTCCTGTACGTATGGCAGGAATCAACAATAAAAGTGACTTTGACTTATCAGCCTTGTGTTACCAGTGAACTCAGAGTGTAGCAGAAATGTCTCTTACCGTGGCTGTAGCTGACCCCCGGGCTCAGGTTAGAGGGGGTGGCGATGTGTTCCCTGCTTGGCGTCTGGAGGCCCGCCTCCTTCTCCCTCTCCTTGTCCCGCTCCTTCACCTGGCGCTGGCTCATCCTGCCTGGGGTCAGAAGGAGGCTTTCATCCCCACTCACGACAGCAGCTACAGACACAAGAAGAGAGAGCGGGGATGAAAAGAGTGATGTTGAAAAAGATCAGACATGTTCTAATGGCAGCAGAGAACAGAGAGAGTGTTGACTTCTGTTTAATAAGTGAGAAAACATTCACTTTAATCCTGCTCTGATAATTAGAGAGTGGTTTTAATAAGTGTTGATAACTTAAATACGGGAGACTCTCCTTTATCTGCAGCCTCCAGTGTGTTTATCTAAGCTAATAAAACAAGCTGGAGGGTTAATTCTCTGCTCATTTTTTGATTGGCTATGAACCAGAATAAACAGATAACATTAAAAAATAATGATCAGATTGTTTTTCTTTTTCAACAATGTTTTTCTTTACTGAGCATCAATGGTATTACATAGATACACATGTAAAGGTGCCATAAAAGCTCATATCTAATTTTACACTGCCCCATCCCAGACAAGTTGGACATCAATCCAGTGACAATAAGTTACTAAACAAAAAATGTAAATACATATTAATATACATAAACACTTGAGATAAAAAAACAACCACTGCAAAAAAAAAAAAAAAAAGAAGTTTGCCGATAATAAAGCTGTACACTATAGAACACATGGTTCACACTGACTTAAGCACAGACACAGCAGTGGCTGCTAACACAATTAAGTGGACAGAGTTTTGAGTAGAAGATACGACAACACTAGGTCTCCAGATTGTTTGTCTGGCCATATAACACCGATCGTGTTTAGTCAGGGTCAAAAAATTCTGTAAATTGTCAAATTCAAAACTTTCCATCGGCATTGATGGCATTAAACCTGGATTTTACAAAATCAAAGGTTTTAATACATCACTGTACCAATGTTTCCTACACCTCTAATCCATTAATTAAGCCTTTCTTACATCCTTATTTAAAACTCCTGGTTACAATTTTTTGTATGCACTGTTTTGCCACTGGAACGAGTGAAACATCATTTAACGTGGCTTAATTTTTGTTGCAGCAGGTAGAGCTGGTGCCTCACAGCAGAGCCTCACTGCTGGACTGACAGGGACAGAGTTCACAGGTTCTCCCTGTGCATGCATAGGTTAACCTGGGATACTTTGTTTCCTCCTACCAGCCAAATAAACACATTATAGGTCAATTTATGACTCTAAATTACCCCAGGATAGGCTCCAGCCCACTGCTGCCATTTTAAAACTTCATCATATCAGTTATTGATCTTGTCAATGACAAAGGAGCATCAAAATTAATTTAAAATACCAGCAAAAAGAAAAACAAAAACAAAAAAAACAACAACCTCACAGGAGCTTCAAAATGAGAGTTTCATATTTCTACAGGAACACTTTATGTCAGATTTGTCTTGATTCATTTCATTTCATTTTGAAAGAGCTGAGCTTTGTCATTTGAGTAAAAAAATACAATTTAAGGTGATTTTATTCCCTAAATCAGTGGACTCCAAGATAATCTCAAGTGTTTTATTTCTTTCTTGTGAACAACAGAGTTTGTTTCAAATCTTTCCAAGAGGACAGATCAAGTCTGAGACTGGCATGTTGTGAGTTTTGTCCAGCGGTTTGCACACACCAGCACATTAGACAGCAAAGATAAAACATAACCCGGATCATAATCCGGTGACATCAGTGAGTGTTTGTCAAATAAAATAGCAGTTTAAGTGGATGTGGATAAATCTGTGTACATAAATGGACTGAATGTTCCCACACTGACAGACTTTCAGAGGGTTAAGAGGGCAATAGCTGCAAGGAGACAAACAAACCCAGAGCGCTGCACACTGTACAGGATGATGCTCCTGAAGAGTGCGTAATCAGCTCACACATTTGGAGTGAAAATGAGGTTTTAATCTCCACAAAGCTGGATAAACAAAGATATTATAAGAACTCCACAGAAATGTTAACAGAACTGGGTGCTTATTTTATGCTCATGTTGAACTACTTTTGAGGTTTTACTAATAAGGTCTGACTTTATTAATAAATGGTTTCACTGAAAATATTGATAAAAATACATATCATATTTTGTGGCACAAAACTATATCTACATTTTTGTAGAGCCTTGCTATATTTTTTATTCATTAATCTATAGAGATTTAGGACATTTAGTTTGTCTTTTAGTGCAGCATCTGGCAGCTAGTTTTGCCAATATTATTTTCAATTCACTTAAATAAATGTATGAATAAATGAATAATCTCTGAATGATGATGGTTGGTATTAAACTGATTACATCTTATGTTTATATTTAAAGACAGGGAGTAAAATATTCAATTTAGGATGATTTTAGTTTGTCTTTGTTTTATTGATGGTGTTTTGTGAAGCCCAAAGGGGTCCTGAGCCCCAATTTAGGAATCACTGGATTAAGTGGTACTACATCCAACATCACGTGAAGCACATGGCTGCACAGCGATGCAGCAGGAACAGATGATATCTCACAGCAAGATAAATAAATGTTTCATGGTATTTTGTGGCACAATACCATATCTATATTAGAGCTGGGGAAAAAAATCAATTAAATCGATTGATTTGAATTAGTTTCTGCAGAAGATTTAAAAAATTAAAATCAAGATTTTTTTTCTTGCCTTAGTCCAAGTGCATGTAGTTGCAATTTTTGAAAAAAATTACAATTTTCATGATAGTCGGCCTTGTAGGGTTTGCACAAGCACTTTTATAGGCTTATATTTGTTATTTAAGTAGATTAAATATTGATCAGATAGTTTCATGCTAATACTGTAAAAATACCTCAGCCTTTTATACAAAACGTTTATACCACATAATCAACCTTTTATGACCCAGACTTTGACTTTAGGAGGCAAACATTGAGACAACATAAAGGTTAAACTTGATTTGTTTCATTTTTATGTCACTGGGAGTTTTGTTTCTTTTAGGGAGGGAAGAATCGATTAAAATCGTAAATCGAGTGTTGTTGAAAAAAATCTGGGATTTTATTTCTAGGCCATATCGCGCAGCCCTAATCTATATTTTAGTGCCGTATTGGGATTTTTTTATTATTTAATAGTTTATAGAAAAGTGGAAAATCTCTTCAAAATCTCGTCTGAACATAAATAAATAAATGAATATATAAATCCCTTTGTCATGTAAATCAGTTGTCCCTGCTGTTGGACACTTTCCTGCAAAAATCAACTTTCTCTGTTTTTAAGGAGCAGAAGACAATGACATCTTTTACTGAGCTTCCTGTTTACAGAGAAATGCTCCGTCCCTCTTTTAAGAAAATGACCCTTAAAACACTCTCTTTTAACTTCCTGGGGTTTATGATGTCATAGCTATACAGTCTTCACCTACACGTGTGCTTTCTGCTCGTCACTGGCAAACATCATGACTGTTATGAAAGTCAGCTCAGCATCCTGTAATCTCTCCTCAGCCTACCCTCACCCTCAGATCTGCACGTTTTCAAAGGGGAGGGGAAAAGTGCTGCATCTGCTGCTCTACAGTGACAAATATTTTCTTTCTTTTCACTCAACTTTAATTAATTCCCTGCTTAATAGACACCCACAACACGATGTAAACAGTCAAACACTTCCTGAAATGGGACCTTTATGAGTTTTTTTGTACTTCTCTGTAGAGCAAACACTAAACCAGTAATTACAAAACACAAAACATGATCTGCATCAGTCACAAAAGGTGATTTGTGATCTGTATCAGACAAAAAGCCTCATCTGGGCATCCCTGCTTCTTGATTGTTTATGAGCTAGGACTGTATTGTGTGGAAATGTCCAATTTTTCTGCAAGACACATGTGACAAGGTAGAGGGAAGTTCATACAGGAACTGTTTAGGAGAAAGTGCAATTGGTTTCAGTTCCCTCCAATAGGATCCCATTTTTAACCAGAACAGGGTTTTGATTTTCACCTCATATCACAAACAAGATTTATAAATATACTGTGCGTAAGTATATGCATACATACATTCTCACATTGCTGAAATGTTCCATCATTGAAAAGCTTATTAACTGTGTGTATTAACCTGAATTATGGTTCAGCAGTTGGCAAAAAGAGTTGCAGGCAGACAAACTCTGCTCTATATCATATGATCTGTTATATTTTAATGATAGATTTTGATAAGAAATCTACAAAAAATAAAAAAGATGCATTGGTGGAAAAAATGCACACCATTTAAATTACACTTCAGCTTAATATGCAAGCCAATGATCAAATTTCTGATGACTAATGACAACAAATTAACGAAAAACAGATGCCAAGAGACATAATCTTCATATCAAAACTTCATTAACTGCTTTCTTGTCAACCCGACTTTAAGGTCTCTGTCTTACCCGAGGTGGCATGGCTCTCTCTCAACTCTGCGTGGTGCTACCAGAGGGAAGAGGGTGGAGACGGATGAAGAAAAGTGCGAGAGGGAGGGCAGAATATGAAAGTAAGGGAGCATGGAGAGAGAGCAGAGTGGGAGGGGTTGGACGGAGTGAGTCAGAGATTTTGGAGGGCAGAGGGGTGAGGGTGCGTCCGTCATGTGTTGTTGACCAGATGTTGGCAGTGGTGGGTTGTGCGTGACAGCAGGATGGTTGATAGAGGTGCAGCATCAGCAACAGCAGCAGCGGTGGCAGCAGCGGTGGGTGAAGCCGCAGCCAAACAGGACGACAACGAAAAATAATTCAAAAAAAGAGGAGACAAGAGACAGAAAACAAAAGAAAAAACAGACATTAGTATAACTGAAATGTCAACAGAAGACAAAACTTGAGACAAACTGGCAACAGATTGATGCAATGGCAAATGACAAAAGAAAAGATTATGTAATGCAGAAGGATTTGATGAATGAGCATCGCAACATCACATGAACATGCACATTTGTACCATTAAACAAGAGAAAAATATGATGACTAATGCACCACTCTTACATATACAAGCCCCATTTCTTCCATCAAACACCAACAGAAATGACATCATTTAACATAAATTCATACTTTTAGACCAATTAAACCCACTTCAGCTAAATGCTGCTACATGAATCAACATCATCCTCCCGAGATTATATTAAAATTCAAACATTAGAATAATCAACCCTCTGCCTTTTACAGTTTTGTTTGCATGTGTTCAATTTAAGAAAGACAATATCTAAAATAGTTACCAAAGTTGAGATTAACCATAAAACCCTGCGCCATACAACAAAATCGGGTGCAGAGAGTCACGCAGCAGGCAGAGAGAACCAAAGATTCAGCTGTGAGCAAATAAACAAATCCTGGATGTTCATCCTTGGATGTTTGTGAGGAGGTGCTGACCTGCTTTTACGATCTTGGAGTACAACTCATTCAATCAAAAAACTCACATATATTTCCCTGCAACAATGTTGCATTTGTAGTTTCTATTCAAAACGTTTGGGCACTGTTGAACATAATACTTACAGTTACTGTTCTATTGATGATACAATGCATTAAGTAATAGGGGTGGGAGAAAAAATAGATTTACATGAGTACTGGAATTTTTTGTTTGATGATTTTAAATCAATTTTTTTGCTCAAAAATCTATTTTTTCCACATTAAAATGCTTCATTTTAGTCTATGTTATAAAGCCATTTATAAATGCAGTCCAGGCTTTTGAAGAGAGAGTATAAACAGCTGGTTAAAATGTATTGCTGAATAAATCCTAAAAACTCACTCACATGTGATGTGTATTTTTCCTGATGTAGTCTGTAAGCATCATCATTTTTCATCTTTTTCACTGGTGTTAAAAAAGCTAACTAAAGATTACAAAAATCAGCAATTTCTGAGATTCACAATTAAAATCGAATCGGCGCCTAAAAAATTCTAAAAAATCAAATGGGGGAAAGGCGTATCGTCTCAGCCCTATTAAATAAACAGCATTAAAGGGCTAGTTCAGGATTTCTGCAGTGGAACTTGCAAGATTTGCCCCTGTAGAGAGATATCCAGGATAGAACATGTTGGTTGCCACCAAAAATCTCCTAATCAACCAACTTATAGGTTAAAAGTACACAGAGAACTATGTTGGCTCAACAATATGCTACAGTAAGACTCTGTACAGTGTTTAAGTTTACCTCGACAAAGCCCCTGTGTTTAAAATTTTAAAATGTTGGGACGTCAGGGTTATGTATTCCTCTGCTATAAGCTGGTCAGGTCATGAGAAGAATCAATGAACACCAACGTCACTAAAACTGAAGTAAAAATGAGCGACTTTGACTCAAGTAACTTTGTGTTGTAGTCCTGATTGATAAATATGGACACTGCAGACAAAATGCTCTGTTGCTGCAGAGAGGTGAATTCTTATGTCCATATTTAAAACAAGTCAAATTCAGTGATTTATATCAGTTTGTGCACCACTGACCTCTACTGGACCCCGGTGCAGCACTCTGATCCGATCTAAGAAGAGGAGCTGCTGGTGGAAGGATACAAAGCTCCTCACTGCATCACAAAACAGATTCAAACACAGGGGCTTTGTTGAGGAAAAGTAAAAGCTGTAAAGAACCGCGCTGTAGTGTTTTGTCGAGCCACCATACTTTGTTGAGTAGTTTTGACCTACAGGAGGGTTGATTAGGAGGCTTTCAGTAGCACAGTGTACTGCTATGTTCAAGCAGCCACACAGCAGCTACATATCAAAGGAACTAACCCTTAAGTGGAAATGTGCCAAATCAAGTCCGAAGACTGTTGTGATCAAGGTTTGGGCTGATTACTAAGGTCCAATGTCCTGCAAAACGATTTTTCTTTACTTTTAATGTTGTTGAAGAGGCTTGTGGAGCAGAAGAATGAGACAACTTTTACAAAACTTTCAGTTCACAGAGGAATGCTCTGTCCCTCTTTAAAGAAAATGCCCCCTAAAATGCCGTTTTTTTCTACACCCTGGGGTTTATGATGTTATAGTGAAAAAGTCTCCACCTACATAAGGGCTTGGCAAAATATCAATTAAACAGTTTAAATCAAATTATCTACAGAGGATTAAATTTTTTTTTTCTTGACTTACTCTAATTTGGTAGGTTTGTGTTAAATACTGAAAATGTACAGTTTTCATGATGGTAGGCTCTTTCAGGCTTTGCATAAGCACACATTTAAAGCTGGTATTTGTTCTTTAAATGGGATTAAACATTAATTAGAGAGTTCACGCTAACATCTGTGAAACTAGCTCAGCTGTCAGTGTTTGTGTAGAAATACCTGTCTATGTTACAAATACATAATCAACATTTTCTGGCAAGGTTACAGCGCACACTTTAACTGTAGGAGGACATTCTGTTCAGTTTTGGAAAACATTTATAAGATTGTGGCAAAATTGATTAATGTATTTTTTGTTTTACTTAAAGTTCATTTTGTAGAGGAACAAAATACATTCAAATCATGAATTTAGTTTTGTGGAAAAATCAGATTTTATTTTAACACCATATCGCCCAGCCCTAACTCACACATGTTCCTGCTCATCACAGGCAGATGCCATGACTGTTCTGAAAGTCCACTCTACGGCCTGTAATCCCAGTTTCTGATGGCTACTTCCAGCAGGATAACACAACATGTCACAAAGATCAAACCAACTCAAACTGGCTTCTTGAATATAAAAATTGTACTCCAGTGGCATTCACAGTCACCAAACCTCAATCCAATAGAGCATCTTTGGAATGTAGTGGAATGGGACATTTGCATCATGGCTGTGCAGTAGGGGTGGGCGATATGGCAAAAATATCATATCACCATTTTTAAAAATAAAATCACGATCACGATTTTATCCCCGTTCTTTTTTACGTTGATTTTTCTAGACTAATTTGCATGTTTGACCATTTTTTCCCAATGTTTAACATATAAAACATGTAAAACCCTAAAAGAAAAGAAAAAGACAATTAAAAGCCAAGGAAACTTTCTGAACAGGTTTTAATTTAAACAGTGCAGTTTTAATAAAAATGTGCAATAAATGTAAACATAAAAGCTAATGAACAACAATATCAACGTTATCTCTTAAAGTGCAACAATTCAAAACAAATGTTATCTCACTGAAATGTCTATAACCTGAGTATATAGTACAGCTGCTTTAGGACAGATTTTTGTTCAGACATCTTCAAGCTTTTATCTCCTTTTTTCTTTCCGCCATGGCTTCACGCTACATAACCAAACAGGAGATCCCACCATGCACTGCGCGTAATGTGCTACAGTTGGTTAGTCGGGTGCGCGTCAAAGTCTCTGCGCCCACCCACACGATCTGACGACCTTTCTGCTTTATGAGATCATCCCCACGTTATAATCCTTAATGATTTAATATTGTCATATCGCACACCCCTACTGTGCAAATCTACAGCAACTGTGTCAACATGGACCAAGATCTCAGAGGAAAGTCTCCAGCGCCTTGTTGAAACCATGCTCCAGAGAACTAAGGCAGGTCAGAAGGTGAAACAGGATCCCACCTGGTCATGGCAAAGCATGCCTAATAAAGTGACCAGTGGGTTTACACACCTGCAACTGTGCAATCCTTGTTACACAAGGAAATCGTAGGGGAGGTGTAGCAGTAATCATGCAGAGTTTACAGTAAGTATATATCGAGCCGCAGTCCAACCAAAAGAGCAGCTTAAAGAGCTTCTACTAGCCAGCTGTTGACCTTCAGAGCAGCATATAGCTAAAGCATCAAACACTAATCCAGATCTCTTCATATGTGCTCTTTTTATCAGCCTTTCATACACCTGCAGGCTCTTGGTGATTCGACTTTGTCACTCCAGTTGCATCTTACAAACTCAACATGGTGATCCCTTTCCTCAGAGACCTTTTGGCTCAGATTGAAGTTTTCGCAGAAACTGATTTTCAATAAGATCCGAGGGGATTCGAGACCATCCGTATGGGCATGGCAGACCGCTCACCAAACTCCGTACCTGGAATGATGCCTGATTGCACTAATCTCCCATCAGACAACACAAACCCGCAGGCAGCTCAGAAAGGCCGAGAAAACAATGCCACTGATTGGATATTGCTCGCTTAAGCAGGAAGTGGGAATCAAAATCGCTCAGTTCTGATTGGTTCAAACCTCAGAGCCGCGGTCTGAGAGGATAGACACGGCTAATAGCTGCTTACAATAATAGGGCGGAGGGATTAGGAGACAGTGGCAGAACGTCAGAGGTCGATTAACGAGGCTTTGTGGTGGAGAATCAACACAGAGGTTTTCTAATTTAATCTTGGCTCAGCCCGTTTCTCTCTGCGGGGGAACGCAGTGACACTGAAGCCACGCCCACTGGTGTCAGAGCACTGACCTGAAGTCAAGAGGGGCTCGGAGGTCAGCGGACGTCCTGACAGGAGAACTGTGAGCTTTCATAGATGTAGGGGTGGAAAATCAATCAGATTTTAGGATAAACTGATCATCTCAAAACAATAATAATAATAATAACTTTATTTATATAGCACTTTGAACAACAGAAGTTTCCAAAGTGCTTTGACAAGGAACAACAAGACACAGGGAAGGACATCAATCCATCACCAGGCTACACTAAGAGACACACAACCATTCACTCTCACTCATACCTAAGGGCAACGTTAAGGCTATGTTTACAAGGAGGCACTGTGACATAAAACGCAAAGGTTTTTCCTTGGCGTATTCAAAATCCACGTTCAGATGGAGACACTAGAAATGAATGAAAATGCTGGAGCGTGCATGCCAGTCCAGTGGATGGCATGATGTAGGGTTGCAGAGAAACAGCACTGTTACAGCACACAGGTGAACAAGAAACAATTTTCACAAACAACAATGGTGGCTTGGACGTACAAAGACACACAGGAGTTTCTTGTTCGGACAACAAATCTGTCTGGTTTTGTCTGGATAAAAAAACGAGTACAGTAGGCAGCACACATGTTACTCAGTAGACGGCCTAAGCTGTTGTTGTTCCTGGTATGCACACGCAGCCTTTATGTGAAAGAGTGCTGCATGTGTGGTGACGTCAGTGCTTCATCCTGAAATGCTCTAACTCTGGTTTACACGGAGCTGCATGGAGGAGCATTTAAAAACTCTCCACCCTAGACCCTGGTTTCAAAAGTTTGAGGATTCAAGCACTCCAGGTACCATTCCCATGTAAACAGGAGGCCAAAACACAATGAAAACATACTGGACTTGACTGTGTTAGGCCTTGCGTAAATGGGCCCTAAGTCTTCGAAAAACCTCAGGTCCCAGAGGGAAGCCACTCATGCACATGGAGAACATGCAAACTCGAACAAGAGATCAAATCAACAACCTTCTTGCAATGAGGCATGAGAACTACCTGCTGCGCAAATGCGCAGTTTTTGATGTTTTTTTCTTAAATCTATTTTCAGTTTTTGTTTGAATGTCATATCACAATCATATAGGTTTTTTTTTTTTTTTTTTACGTTATTTTTTGGGCTTTTTATGGCCTTTATTCTATAGGACAGCTGAAGAGTGACAGGAAAGCGTGTGAAGAGAGGGGGGATGACATGCAGCACAGGGCTATGGCCGGGATTCGAACCTGCAGCAGCTGCTGGGGGTTGGCAGCCCCCGTACATGGGGTGGACGCTCTACCAACTGAGCTATTGTCCGCCCCATATAGGTTTTTTTTTTAACAATTAATCATTTCAGATTTTTTTTCCTAATGTTTTTTAAATGTATTTTTAGCTTTTTATTTATTTGTCTGTTGATCCTAGGGCTTGGTAATAAATTTAAAAATAATCAAAATCTACATTAAGACCATCTAATCAAAGTAATTTTAGTCATGTTGATTATTTTGATTATTTTCCCTGAGTAAGGCACATGACCGTGCCCCTTCCATAGTCTGCGTTCACTTTTGCCAAGAGCAAAGAATGTGTCACCAACATGGAGGAGACAAGTGCCAATCAATTTGAGGACCCTGTAGCCAAGAAAAAATGACGTCTCCATTGTTGGGGCACATTTTGGATTTTGTTCAGAGGACATCTAGCACAAAGAATTTAAGTGTAAATACTCAAGGGAGACCATGTCAATGACTGTTTGTATCACCACTAATTTGTCCCAGCATGGTATAAAATAATCGTTCATTAATCGTAATCGAGGTAAGACCTTCAATTAATCATTACACTGAGATTAACAAATATCGCCCAGCCCTTGTTGATCCTTGGTTTTATTGCTTTGCCTTCTTTCTATTTTTTTTATATTTTTATGTCATCTTGACTTTATCTATTTTTTCTGTAGTTCAATTTTTTTTTTGTCATCTTGATTTTTACATTTATTTTAATTTAACTATGTTGGTATGCATTCGCTCCAAATCTGTCCTACCCAGTGTTATTACAATAAAAGTAGAATACTTCTTAGTTGATTGATGTCCACCGGGCATTTATTTGCTGAGTAACTGAGAGAAAATCTATGATGCTTTTTGATCATTTTTCTGCCTCTATGAAGAGATTTGGCTAAAATTACATTGCAAATATTAAATTATGCTACTGTGATAATCATTAGTTATATTATATGGCAAGTTAAGCGAGACACTGTGCTAATCATTTAAAAATATTGAGCTACAATTTCTGGTCCATGTTGCCCAGCCCTACTTGATGGTATATCTATACCATAGTTCATGGAGGTCAGTCTTCAGTGCAGTGTTCCTCTAGCCTGAAGCTTTAGTCTAATCCCAAACAGAAACATCTTGTCCGCTTGGCTCAGTAAGTCCTCACTTTCCCCACTGACTGACTGACTGATGACCGACGTCTCTGTAAAAACTCACCTGGTGATTAAAACTCATTAACGATGCAGATGAGCGTGTGGGCACAGAGCGCACTGACAGAGGGACAATATGAAGAGCTGTGAATAATCTCAGAGTGTCACTAACATAAAATAAATGTGTGACAAGCTGCCGGATGAGAGTTTTATCTGAGCGCTGAAATGAAAGACGCACACAGTTAGATCTCTACATGCGGCAGGACTGCATTAGCATTTCAAAGCTTTCCTGACGATAAAATGACAATCAAGCTGTGGCGGCTGCAGGGTGACTCGGCTGAAGGGGTGGAGGAGTTTATCTACACGAACGTGTCCTCTTCGACACGAGTTTGGCTCGATCGTAATAGAGAGACGTCTGAATAGTCAGCACAGCATAAGATAAACTCTGTAGCAACAGTATTTCATTTCAAAACGGCTTTCACCTTCAGTCTGTCTGAAAAATAAACTTTCTGAGGACAGGAATATTCTACAGTGAAGATGATCTGACTGTCTACATAAATAATAAATCAGTTAATAATTAAGTACGCCTTGCATTCTCTTAAACTGATGCACTTGCAGACTCTTCTTGCTCTGGCCTGCAGATGATAAAGCAAGGGGCTCTGATGATGGGTGGTAGAGGGGGAATGAGCAGGACAGGGACTCAACTTTAAGGGGCATTCCACCAAAGAAATATTAAGAAGCATTTGCAAAAGTTTTTAATAGTATAGGTATTAATAGTAAGAATACGAATAAGAATAAGAATAAATACATAAAACTGTAAACCTTGAAATCCTTGGATCCAATCTACAACATCTGTATTTCTCAAAGAAAAATCACATGTTTGAAACCGGGTCCCACTGTAGATAAATCTGGACATGGAAAACAACTTAGATTTGCGTTTGTTTGCTTTCTCATGAAGTATGCCCATGCTCCGGGTCTTCTTTGGTGGTTTTGTGTATGCTTGCAGCAGCGCTACAGCAACACTTAAAGGCCTAGCATTTATACTACAGCATTTTTTAATGTTTTCATTTAGATGGACACATTTCTCAAAACCATGTCATCTTTGCAGAGACTGTACTGTACAGGATAACAATTGGCAAATAATGAATATAAATTTATATGAAACAAGTGAACGACCTGTACACCCTGAACCGGTTGTTACCAGGTCCACACAGAGAGACAGACAAACCTAAGGGCAATTTAGAGTCACCAATTAACCTAATGAGCATGTTTTTGGTCTGTGGGAGGAAGCCGGAGTGCCCGAAGGGAACCCACACATGCATGGGAAGAACATGCAAACTTCACACAGAAACACACAGACAAACACACACACACACACACACATATGTGTATATATATATATATATATATATATATATATAAATATATATATAAATATATATATATATGTATATATATAGATATATAGATATATATATATATATATGTATGTATATATATATATATATATATATATATATGTATATGTGTATATATATATATATATATATATATATATATATATATATACACATATTTATATACATTCACATATACACACACATTAATAATAACAATAAAAGTATGTGTACATTATGTGTATTATGTGTGAACATTACGTTGTACTGATTACTCATGATGAATCATATTTAGTCATTATGTTTTCCTTATATTTCCAAATTTGGATTTTGTTTCTGAAAAGAATGATGGCCAGCTGTGAGTGAGGAAAAGAGCCGCCAGTTGCTCACCCCTGATCTAAAATATTATTATAATTATCCCAAGACATTGAATTTTACAAGAAATAATCTTCCTATATTCTAAACTCATGTCTTATGAGATATTAATTTATGCAGACTGAAAGCCTTTACCACAGCTGAACGAAGGACATGATATAACCTTCAGAGAGTCCTTATAGAAAACTTCATCTCAACATGTTAATAATAAAATTCCAGCTAACATTCAAAGCCTTTCACCTTAATCTTTACTCATATTCTGTGCTTGTGCAGAAGCTTAATTAGAAAATTGTTAAAGCTATTTAAAAAAAAAAAAAAAACACACACTCCCTACGTTTGCCACATACACCGAGTGAATCCTTGAGTATGGGTGAATTTCCACTTACATTTTAATAACCAGGAGAAATTAGAAGAGAAAGGACACCAGGATGTGAGTAAATATTAGAGGGATGTCATGAGGAGAGCATCCATGATACTCAGAGGACGGAGCAGGTATCACTGCCGCTCAGGATATTGAGCAACCTCTCGACCTGCTGTGTTTTATTAGAGCGGAGTCAGATGATATGAAACAAAGCAAACAGAGCTCCAGCTTTCAGATCCAAGGGTGTCCTGTTCTACCACAAAGAACAAAACACAACTGGCCTGTGGTCTGATGCACCGATTCTGACCTTGACTGCAGGCATATTCATATGAGTGATCTTTTATTGAACAGAGAAATATACTTGATTCATTTTTCAACTTTGTGGTAAGAGCATGGTTTGGAAGTTAATGTAAAGTTTTCTAAGGTAAATCACTTTGTTTCTGAAGAAGGAGAAAGAAGACACAATCATTTAAAACAATGTAGTTTATTCTGATTAAAAAAAGGTGTTATTGGGTTTTTCGGTTTGTTTTATATGCCTTTTAGTGATGTTTAAAATGTCTTCCTCTCATAGCTGTGTTTATGTGCAAGACAACAAACTAGTGACGCACCAAATGTGATAATCAGGGCCAGCTAAAGACCTTTGTTTAAGTAATGATTTGTGCTGGTAATGATGTGGTTCCAGTATTTTTCTGAATTAAACACAGTATACTTTTATAGCCTATTAAATCTCAACTCCTTGCTTTCTCTTTCTTCTTTCCTTCTACCTACCTCTCTGCTGCTTATTCCTTTAACTTAACTCTTTTCTATCAGGTTTTATGTACCTGTTCACCTTTATTTCCTTTGTTGAGTGTTCGTCGCAAAATGAAAAAAATTAAACCAACAAGTGTACGATTCGTAAGAAGTTGTATAGACATTCACGAAGGAGAAACCAAAGCAAAATGTGCCTAGCAGTTAGCTTCCAATATTCCTGGAAGTTGAGATGTCTGTCCACACCTTTTCTGGTCAGTTTGATGTTTATAATTTACAGGTTACGCTGTATAAAAGCTCATGTTTGCCAGAAATTAATGATTTTGAGCCTCATTTCTGAAGACCTTCTAACGCTTCCCCTTTACCCTTGAAAATGTCTTCTTTCCTTCCATGTAACAAAACACAGAGGACATGCTCCACTGTCCTTGCTGCACTCCATAAAAAAACATCAGGATTTTATTTTATTTATTTATTTATTTATTATTTATCTCAAACTTAAAAAACAGAAAACAAAAGGAAATAAAGAAATAACAAACAACAACCAAATCCAACAATTAATATGTAAACCAAACTGTACTGCTACAGTATATTAACAAATTAAGCATGTGAGTACAAACACATGCACAGCAACCAGTTTGAGAAGGAACAGAAAGAAGCAAAAAAGCTTATCTAGTCCTGCCCCTTCACTACAAATCAGAGACAATACTAAAAAAATGTATGTCTCAAAATTGTAGAAATTGTAGAAATTGATCATGATTAATATTAAGAATTTCATACCAAGGAGTCACTGATCCACAATAAGGTAAGAGAATCTTTAGGACCATTCGATGATAAGGCTTTTGCTGACTTTGTTTGAAAGCAAGGATACAAGCCAAAACCCAGGCCAATTGTCTTGTAGTGTGCTTGACTTAAGAAGGCTAATTTGGATAATGTCTATGAGCAGATGAACCCATTAAAGCAGCCAGTGAGTAAAGATATTATTTCTGGTCAATATCACACAGCCCTAGCATTGATCCCTTTCTGTTTCAGCAACAAAAATACACAGAAAAAGCTAATTTTCCAGCCTCACCTGAGTGTGGATCCACGACATAGTCTTTTTATTCCCATCTCTAATGCACTATTCTTATACAGTAAAATGTACTTAGGTTTAGTGTTTGATCTAGATCACTCAGCCCTCGTAGAGTTATCAAGTCCTTAATTGTGCATCATTGCATGCATATGAAACAACCTCCCTAGATCAAAAAGGTAAACTAGAAAAGAGCACTTCTACCATCATTTGAAGGAGAAGAGTGCAAGCTCGTCTCTCCTCCAGTGTGAAAACTGCTGTTTATTAAGACAAGGTGACATTTTGCTGTCTGGGTTTGGCGCTCTGCCTTTTTATCTGGCTCTCAGACCAAAGGCAGCAGCCCGCTGTGTCGACGAAATGACAAACAAGGGCAGAGGAGGGGACGCTCTGCACTCAAACTGGAATATTTTCTGTCTGAAGCACCGACATGAAGCACAAGCAAAAAGAAGAAACAATACAGCCTGTGTTACTTTCTGATCGCTCCTCACAGTTTTTTTTTTGTTTTTTTTGCTTCTTCTACGTTTAGATGAATAAAAAACAATTGTTCTTTAAAATGTGAGCTTTCATCATCATATTTTAGAGCAATACCGTTTCTGTTTTGCTTGTTTTAAATCTGAACCAATTATTGATAAAAGACTTCTGGCAGGGGTTCGAGATCAATTGTCTGATCCATAAGGACCTGGTGTCGTGTTTTCAGACCGAAAATCAATGACATTTAAACTCATTGATGCTTCTACTGAGTCTCATAGGTCCTGTAACGTGGCATTATGTCTGAAGTCAATATCAAAATCAAACTGCTGTTGCAAAAATAAACATTGATTGTGTGCTGAAGTTTTAGAAAATAACTGAAATGCCAGCCAAAACATTCTCAGCACATCATCTCTGAGATACAAAGCTGTTTGGACATAAAACTGATATTGGTAATACCAACCGTACTTCAGTTCTACTAGTATTCAATTTTAGTTTACTAGTGCATGAGCAGATTTTACGAGTGAAGCAAAAAGTGTCAGTAGCAGTACCAGTAGATCGGGCAATGTTAACTAGCTGTACTAGTAGACTTTTAGTATTACTAGTCGACTTAAAATGTTCACTAATACTACTATGAAGTCTTATAAACTAATGGGGGGGGGGGGGGGGGCAAAGCAAATTCAGGCTTCCCATTGGCTTATGTAAATACTACAACCAATCAGGGTGCTGGGTTTGGTTATCATCCCTCCTTCTTCATTAGGTCTACTAGTACTACTTGTGAATCTTTTGGCTTATCTAGTGCTACTAGTAGACTAAAATAGTCTACCAGGACTACAACATTTAGAGTTTCTTAATTTTACTAGTAAACAAAGAAATTGTTTACTAGTATAGCCTTTTGGTGCACAAGTGCATGAGTAGATGACCAAGGAGACAACCACCAGGAGACAATTTTGTGTTACTAGTACTAACAGTAAAGTTTTTACTTGGAACCTTTTGTAAGTCTACTCGTACATCCATTACACTGGAATCATGTTGGCTGCGTCTCATGTCAGCACCTGCTTGCGTCACCACAACTTTCCTACCAGGCTAACATGTGCCGTGTGTTAAACGAGGCTTTTACTTTGAAAGGGAGTGTGTAACTGTACTGTGTTTATCTTCACTGTGATGTTCCAATTTGAACATACAAATGTACTAAATAAAAGTACACATGTCTCGCAATTTATCTTTGGTCTTGGGAGTCTCATGGTAATTCAACAGGTAATGCACTTGCCTCACTGTAAAAAGGTTGCTGATTTCGATCCTTGTGATTCCACCCTAACAGCTTAACAGCTAAAAGCAATGTTCTTATTCCATGGCACAGATTACGTCTGAACTGCTTCAAGCTGACTGACGTTATTACTTTCAGCTGTCTGTGTATGTACAGGTCATAGTGCAACAGGCATTATTACACATCACCTGACAAAGTGCAGAATGAAAGAATGTTGCTACAAACCCATGAATTTAATAAGTCTGCCAAACACTCCATGCAAAGCTACTTCATTTTGTGGTGAGAAACCCGAATAAAGGTAAACCTGTAACTGAGAATCTTATTTGATATGAATGGTGCAATTTACTGAATAAGAAAATGATAATACAAAACTTTATTTGTAAAGCACTTTTGAAATTCAGGTTACAAAGTGCTCCACAAGGGCAGCAATAATTTAAAACATAATAAAACACAATGGGCAGGTTAAACAATTATAAGCTTGGGCACAAGAAAACAATACCTAAACATTTTAAAATATAAGGATAGTTTAAAATAACACAAGATGTAATAAAATAACACAAGTATATCTAAGGAAGTGATTGTTAATTTAATTTTTACAACATACAAAAATTTGCACTTTGCATAAAGTGATTGGGGATTTCTTTTCTTGATTGGATAATCCGTTTTAAAGATTTGTTGGGATTTGTAATTAAAGTGGAAAGCTCTTTTTACCGAAAAAGCATAGTGGCCAATATGGTAACTGCTTGTTAAATTGATCAATTCATGTAAACAATGCTAGAAACAATGCTGAGAGAAAAAACATAAACTGGTAAAAGTTTTAAATTGAGGAGAAGCCCTGACAGGAGTCAATGTAGCTTAACAGATAAAAGCATCAGAATGAATACACGAATAAAAGCCATAACATAAATTCAAAAAACTTGGCAACATAGAGAAACAACGCAGCTACAGGAGCTTACATAAGATCAGGAGTGATTTTCTTCCACCTTGTTTCGCACTGAGCTGTGATCAGATTGTTAGAGTGTTGGGACTTTCTCTGCCTGTATAGATTATTCTGTGTTCATGTTTGTTCAAAAAGTCAATAAAAACAGTTTTAAAGAAATGACAGGCAGGTCGTATTGAAGAAGCTGGAGGGTCACTTATGGCCCCTGGGCCACCAGTTGCCCACCCCTGACCTAAACTACAATTAAAAAAAAAAAGCTTTGCTCCTATTCCGAAGGTGCTGTAACCCACCTCACTCCCTCTTTCAGAAACAGAGCGTCAAACAGCACGTTCCCTCTGCCCTGAGAAGATAAAGAGTGCTTACACAGGAGAAAACGCGGTGACTTATTACATAATGTTTAAACATCACTCGCAGCACATTTCTGACCCACTTTTCTTTGAGCAGCTGGAAAAGAGGAGGCAGAATCAGCAGCAGTTTTCTGTCTATTTCTCATAACTGAGGGGCTTTTATTCTCAGTTTCATTCAGCTTACAATGGAAACACTTTTTATGAAGCAAAACCAAACACTGAATGAGTTGCCTTGAAGCTGCACTCACACCGAACAAGACATGGGCAACCTGGGCGACCAATCTCCATGAAGAATCATCGTACAGCCACGATCAGCCGTGACCAAGCACGACCGGATCTCACACGAAGAGACAAACACAATCTAGGAGACTTGTCCTTGTAGACTGATACTATTGGGGTCACTTTGGATGCAGAACAAGGTCTCTTAGCTTGATCGCTCAAGTTGAACATTTTTAACTTTTCAGGCCACATGTGGCTGTGCTGCTACAGCCAATGAGCGTTGTGTGACAACACCCGCAATAGACTGTTTTTATTCTAGTTCACAGAGTGACAATCCATGTCCATGTGGGAAACAGTGGTCAGTGAGTATATTAGCTCCGCCTGGACCGTAGAGAACTCACAGATGATGCTGCAGGGTTTTGTGGTTGGTAGGTGAGTGAAAAGGGTACAGTTGGAATAATGTCAGCTAATACATAATATATATGACATGATAAGATCGCAGTGAAACTAAAACAGGCATAACGTCACTGAGCAATGGTGACAAAAGGAGCTACGGACATGTGACATGATTTGGGCGGGCAATGCTAACTTGGTTGCCCAAGTCGCGTTTGGTGTGAATACAGGTTGAAAGTGAAAGTTATAAATCTGTTAAAAAAAATAAAAATGCTTCATCCAAAGAAAAGACTCACTCCATTATGTGTGGCATAAACTATCTCAGAGTGACCAGCTGAGTGGTCATGGTTTAGCTTTCTGATTAGCTTGGACAAAGGGCAGTTATTGTGAGAGTATGAGCTCTGCTTTTCTAAGAATAAATCATCTTATTTATTGTTTTGGTGATGGTGAAGGAGAAAACTGTCAATCAAAGAGGCTCAAAAATCCTCCTCAGAGACAAAGACTAATTAAACCCACACAGACGAGGAAAACAAAGCAGCTCGCTCCCATGTGTTTGTTTCAGGAAAATGCCTAAAAGCTGCAGTGGATGCATTTTTAAAAGGGTTAAAAGCCCAGGACTTCTTCATTGTCTGTATGAAAGGAAAAACAAAGCTTTTCAAATTAAACAAGCTGGATACAGACATGTGAGAAGGATCAATGATTTGGATCTACCACTACAGCTGCATTTCCACCACGTAATGCAGTTCAGTTCAGTCTGGTACAGTTCTCAGTTACAGGTGTTTCCACTGTGAATTAGGGCTAAGTGAAAAGGAAAAAACTAGGGCTGTAAAGTCCAAGTCGACTGGTCGACTAATTGGTCGATGCGTGCTCAGTCGACCAAAATTCTGATTGGTCCACCAAATGTGTCAATTTATTTTTTTCCCCTGTAGTTCATTTCATCAGGAGAAACGTATCAAGTGAAATGGGGGTATTTTCTGAGCATCCCCGTTTCACAGGTAACAGCATGTCTCAGAACACCATTTTAATGTATTTATCGTTCATTTTAATATTTTTATTTAAGAACATTTCAATATTCTAGTCTAATAAACATTTATTCATTTTATAACTGCATAAGCACCTGCCCGCTGCCTGTGCTGCAGCGGCATCGCTCACCCAGTCCGTGCTGGATTTTATACCTCATATAAACACCCAAATGCAAAAACGACAACACAGAAGGAATTGACAGTTTTATTTCTCAGAATATAAGGCACATTGGTGTCGTGGAAGGCCAAGAAAAACATTGGAACCTGGATATTCAGTGCCAGCCCGCCAGACAATTACGCATGCACAAACGGCAAAATACAATGGAGTAAAAAAGAGAAAGTTTCCAAGTTAATAGATAAAGATAACAGATGTGTTCATCTCTTTGAATGGATTTCTATATGACAGTGACTGCCCATTTCATTGATGAAGACTTGAAAGCAAAGAGTCTTGTGTTGAGAGAAAAAAAAGGAGAGGCGCACACAGAAACATCGCTGCGTGACTATTTGAAGTTGCCGATGCCTTCAAAGTTTCAGCAGAAAATAAAGCATTTTAAAAAGGGACACAAAGCAAAAACAGAAGCAGGTGCTGATATAAGTTTTACCCAGCAGAGCTGCACTCTGCTGAAGTTTGTTGTGCTGATATTTGTTCTTCTTTTAAAAAGAAACGAGGCCCAGATCTAATAAAACTGCTAAAGCTGTTAGCATCTATGCTAATCTCTGTATGAGTAGTCACTTCCTGCTGTTGACTCACAGCTCCACCTCTTGCTGCTTTAAAGGACGCTGATTGGGCTGCTCACAATTATTGAAGATTGGAGCTCGGGCCCCACAAATCCTGCAACGTGACCCACTAGCAGACTTCCCCGGTCAACTCTGGTAAACTCTTGGAACTAAAGAGTCCTTTCAGAGAAGAGGTGAAACGTCTTCAAGAATCAGCTCCAGCCCAGCTGCCACTTTGAACAGCTTTGCCTCACCATCATGGATCTTTACAACAAATTAGCAAAGTGACACTCAGATTTATTTAATAATTTATTCTCCAATGTAGGACTCATGATAATGATAATAATAATAATGATAGTAATAATAATAATAATAATAGGATGTTGAGAAGGATTTGGAGCATAATGCACATAAGAAAAGAAAATCCAATCATTCCATCAAACTTAATTTAGAAAGCACATTTCAAATAAAATTCATTTCTGATCAAAGTGCTCTACATAGAGGCTGATAAATGACTGTCAAAAGATAAAAATAAAAATGATCATAATCATGGATTTTTATAATGACTTAGTAAATACACGCTCAGCAGAGATCCATTTACTAATCACTTCTCCACTGTAACAGCAATAATAATAGAAAAAAGGATGTCGAGATGGATCAGCAAAACTAAAATAAAAACAATCAAATCAAGGTAATTGATACAAATAGAAAATAAATGAAACAAGAGAAAAGGCAAAGCAATCAAGCAAGCTTGGATATTCATTTAGAGAGCTGTGATTAAAAAAGTATTCACATCCAGCCAAAACATTTCACCCCTTAAACCTGTTTAAGGTTTAAGGGGTGTTATTTGGCCAAACAACTACAAACTATGCAAAAATCTATTCCCGTCTATTTGTAACACTGCAACTGATTAATGAAATCTACAGTTACCTCCAGTAAAATGTCTATCCATTAAATGACTTTAAATAGCAATGGATCAAGAGAAAAATAGATAGATAGATAGATAGATAGATAGATAGATAGATAGATAGATAGATAGATAGATAGATAGATAGATAGATAGATAGATAGATAGATAGATAGATAGATAGATAGATAGATAGACAGACAGACAGACAGACAGACAGACAGACAGACAGACAGACAGACAGACAGACAGACAGACAGACAGACAGACAGACAGACAGACAGACAGACAGACAGACAGACAGACAGACAGATAGATAGATAGATAGATAGATAGATAGATAGATAGATAGATAGATAGATAGATAGACAGACAGACAGACAGATAGAAGTGATAATAATAATAACACTATTTATAGGTGGTGGCACGCTGCAGTACTGGTGTTGAGGCTGTGCCCACAGATTAAATGCTCGTACATTAAGGTTATTAGAGACGTCCCTCCTACCACAAACTATAAAGACGTTTATCAGCACAGCTTCTGAGACACTGGATCAATCAGTGTGTTTACAGAGGCCTGTTAAGAGCTTTGTTTATTCTTCAAGCCAATGACCTCCATTTATATGGTTTAATATACTGTGCAGTACATGAAGCCTGGACAACAAGACGTGTCGTATTAAGAGCAGCAGCAACAGAAGAAATATGGCCTGGACAAACAGATAGACAGGTAGTTAGACGGATGGATGGACGGATGGATGGAAGGATGGATGGATGGTGAATTTTTAGGGTATTTTTGCATTCAGACAAATACACGCATCACCACCAAAATTTAATCATTTTTAAGTTGGCCATTACCAACATCTCCTGAAAATTTCAGCAAAATACTCCCAACAGTTTGTGCATTATCAAGCTAAAAACCACACAAACAAACGAACAGACAGACATACGTTGGCAAAAACATAATTACAAAACTGATGTGACAAAGAGAGATATATCAACTATAACCACCACTAAAAAGTAAAGGTATATAGCTTTGTAAATAAAGCCAGGGTAAAAAAAAATGAAGAGTTGAACAAATAAATAAATATGCATACAGATATGGCTAAAGCTTGTTAAGCTAAGTTACAGCAGCTGTTTCTGTAGTTTTTTTCAACACCTTGGGTCCAAAACCTCTGACCAGAAAGAATAAATCACAGCAAAGAGGGCAGGAGACAAGAAGCTTTTAAAGAGTCCTGCGGTATTTCTATATTCCTGTTGCAGATAAATCCTCCTTTGAGAACGAGCAGAGGGTTAAAACAGTTGGTTGGCATCTGGTCTCACCAATTTTTTCTGGCACAGCTGTCAGCATGAGGTGAGTCTACAGGCAGAGCTGAGGTGGGCAGGGAGCCGTTGAAGGAGGTGCAGATCTTGTAGCCGCCCACACTGTGGTTGATTTATAGCTGGTGTGAAACTGCAGCATGCTCCATAAATAAAATGTTTAATCATATCAGCCTAAAGAGCACGGCTAGAGCCCAGTCTGTTTGCCAAGATTATGTCCAGACTGAGAGCCGAGCCAAAGGACAAAACACTGTAATATCCATTCATCGGGAAACTAATGACAAAGGCAGGAGTTATAATCCTAACATCTATCGAACTGAGCAGCCAATCAGAGTCTGAGTCACTCTACAGAAACACAACAGGGCAGGAAAGAGCTCACACTTCCCTCTTTGGTTGAAACTAAAGAGTCATGAAGCCGATCTGGCCAACAGAAAACAACTTTACATTTGTTTCACACTCTTAAATAAGCACAAAAGCCTTGGTTTGAGGTGGATGTGCTGGTGAAATTCATTTTGGTGTTAATTTAAAATGTTGTTCATCAAGGTCTGTTATGTAAGGTAAAAATTTAAAAAAGAAAAAGGCTCATGTTTTGATGAGAAAGTGTCTAATTTCAGTCAGGCTGCAGGAACATCATATCAGGTCACTATAACGAGTCATGTTAACAGGTATTTGAAAGCCTGAGCACTTGTTTTTTCTGATATTTACTCCTTAACATTCCTACACTATATTTTACTTGGAGGGACATTTCAGTTTTATAAATTAGAGCTTTAAGTCCAGTTTTTATCCAACATAAAAGAGAAAGCACACTGCTGTAGAGTGAGCTGTATCTCCTTGCGTCGCAACGCTGTTTTCTCTCTGCTAAAGTGAAGTTGAGTTACATGATAAACACATTCTGTCTCCTATAAAATCTTCACAATAAAAGAAAGAAATACACTTTAACATAATGGCAAACAGGATGTATAAGTGAACATGTTTTTGCCTGCCTTTGTCTTTTCTTTGAATGGTCAGTTAATTTGTCCGTCTGTTTGTCTGGAGCAAGATAACTCAAAAAGTTCTTACAAGATTTCAGGAATATTCTAAAGGCATGTTGGTTATGGCACAATGAAGAAGAAATGTGGTTTTTGAGGTGATCTGATGCGCTGTTTCCATGACAATGTTGTCACTAGAGATGTAACAGTTACTGGTAAAATGGTACCCCGGGGTAAAATTTCCCACGGTAACCATTTTAGTGTCCTATTAAAATTGCTGTTTTACCATGTTTGATCACCGCACTGCATCAATAACGCTCAGTGATGCTGCTCTTTGACTGGTAAGGCCTGAACTATGAGTCTGTTCTTCGATGAAGCAGAGTCACAGGAAGCGCGCATGCATAGTTTGCATTGTTTTGCCTCTGAGAGCAAAAGTTAGAGACACAGTAGAGATTTCCCTCTCCAAACGGACTCTGGAATCTGGTTGAATGTTGGATTTAAAAGGAAAAAAAAAAGGAAAAGATAAAAGAAAAGACGTGCGCGGTTAAAACTGCTGTAACTCCTCGAGTAAATGAACTGACCGAGCTGCAGAGGTAGAGAGAGAGAGAGAGAAGATTCAGTGAGTCATACCTGAGTGAATAAAAGGTGGTTTATCAGTATTCTCTGCCTCAATAATAAAAAAATCTTATAAATAACAGCATAAGTATCATTCTGGAGTGTGTTCTTGCCGTTCTTTTGCCGTGTATTCGCAGTAATTTTGAAACTGATCATCATTTTCTGGCAAAGTTCGTGTTTTATGGATTTAATCAGTCCTAATTTGGAAATATCAAGGATATCGTCCAGGGAGAGGGGAGGCGAAAGTGCTATCGAAAGTGAAAAAAAAAAAAACTCCCGACATGGTGTAAAATAACGAGCTGTGAAATGGACACTAATGCTGCAGGCAAACAAAAGTGTTAGAGTGTTTGTAAAAAAGGTTATTTGTTGTTCATTTTCAATTGTTTATGAAAAAAATCCTGTTTTAATTCAAATCTGTTCTTTCTTTTCTGTAATCGCACACTGTTTAAGCATTTATAACATAATAATGGCAAATACTTGCTAGAATTGTTTACTTTTATTTCTCATGAAAAAATGGTAAAAAAGTACTCAAAGAGCTTTCTTGACACATGTATTGACAAAAAAGACAAACAGAACTGTTATTATTATTATAATATTAAAGGGGTTAAATAATTTCACCTGTGTGTTAAATTATTTTTTGAACATTTTGAGCACACTGCAACAATACCGCGATAATTATGAGAACAGTGATCATTTTGGTCACAATAATCGTGATACAAAATTTTCATATCGTTACATCCCTAGCTGTCGCCAGAATGTGAAAGGTTTCTCCTTGGTGTTATTCAAAAGTAATCCACGTTCATTGGGAGACTATGTGAAACAATGCACGTTCACACAGAATCTGCGAGAACGACTGAACATGAGGTAGCATGCAGGCCAAGCCAGTAGTTTGGCGATGTAAGTATGTGGTAAAATAGTCATGTCATGTAAAACACAAGTTTTTAGTCTGGATAACAAACCAACCACAGTAAGCAGCAGACATGTTGTAGCTGTTGTAGTTGTTGTTCATACGTGCACTCGTAACCTTAAAGAGGAAACTGCTCAAGCATGTCCCTGTTTTCCCTAACAATGTTCCTGTTTCACAGAGCTGATAAAAGAAATGATTAAAAAACTTTTCACTCTGAGTCCTGGTTTTAAAAACTCTCCATGTTCAAACTATCAGTGTAAATAGGCCCGAATCCTAAAGCTGATCTAGAAATCATTACCTACACTCAAAAACCCCTCCATTGATTATGATGACATTGTCAGGAGATGCTGGTCATGGCACAAGGGTGAGGTCAATACATTTAAGTGTTGCTCTGAGTTTGGACACAGTTCCAGGAATTTTTAAAGGTCCAAATGTCCCAGGACATCCGTCTTTGTGACCCAAGAACAGACAAGAAGAAGACGGATGTATGGATTGTGGGCATAACAGGAAAATAAAAAAAAAAATACATTGGAACCTAAAACTTTAAAAATATTGTACTGTGGTCAATAAGCATAATCCTGTTGGGTAATCTTCATTTAAATATTCCTTTATGAGGAATAAACTTGAAGCATTGTTGCTTTTCAGATTACCATTATGTGCACTGATATAAATAAAACCTTCCATCTTGTTTCAAACTACATTGCCATACCACAAAAACTTGATAAATCCCCCACCCCTTGTCTTAACACAAGTCCACGTATCTGTAAGTTCAGTGGACTTCATTTCCTCCAGGGATCAGGTGTGATCACTAAGGAGTCTGTCCACTGTCCTAAAACGGTGAGCACAGAAACAGCTTCCTGTAATGAGGCTGCAGCAGCCAACGTGTTAAAGCTCACAGGATTCACATCTCAACGACGATCAGACATGGACTGAGGAGATCGAAGCCTGGAGGACTCCAATGCCATTAGGGAGAGCCAGGCATCAGCCAGATGTGACCAGTCCAGATGAAAACTTCTCTGGATCAGCTCTCGGCTCTTTTGAGTTCAATATTCTCATTTATCCAAACATCACTTTTGCTTTTTGTCAATCATGGAGCACACTGGTGAAGACGTTCTCAGAAATGCTGCTAACAAGAGATGTGCTTATCCACCAGTCCACAGCTCAAGACAAATCCTTATATCAACCTGTTAAAGAACCTATCAGACCTATAAAACAGCAGTGGGCAAGTAGCGGCCCGGGGCCACACATGGCCCTTCACCTCACTCAATGCAGCAAACTAATCATTTAAAAGAATAATAATAATAAAAAAATAAAATAAATTTGGAAATATGCAGAAATCATAACAGCTGCTTAATATGGTTCATAAGGAGTAACCAGTACTACATGATGTATAAATTATGATAGATCAAATATTTCTACTCACCATTCACTGCTGATTGTTTTTCACAAGTTAGTAAAGAACATACGTTGCTATGATTGTAAATCTAAACATCTTTTATGAGGCATTAAAATGTGATATACAGTGTAAGTGAAAACTAGATTTATAAACAATAGTAAAGGTAAAATATTTGTGCTTTAAAAACTGGTAAGCATTCATTTATTGCAATAAAAAAAGTTTAAAGTAGCTTTAGTTATGTGTCATACTTATTAAATTATGATTTTTTTATTATGTTTGAGTTCAAATACAAATTAATGTCAGTCTACTTTTTGTATTTTATATTTGATACTTTGGTTTATTTGTATATTATTTTCCTTATTGAGAGACAGTTATGCGTTCCTCTTCATAACCAAAGTTTCCAGCCATGCTATAAAGAACAAAACATTTCGCCAAATTTTATCATTCAGGTGTACATATGTCACGCAGATTTCAATTTCATGACTTAGTAATTATGCTTTTTGCCCTTAATTCCATCTCCCATTATTTTTCACAATGCATTGTGGACCAAAAGAACATAATTATACCCAAAATTGAAAGACTGATGGATCATTACAGGGGGTTTTGAGTCAGTTTCTCTTCTGAAGCCTTAAACTAAACTGTCTTTTTATCTCAAACAGGCAGGAACAACAACACAAGCTGGTGGCTTTAAAAGGATTTTGAATCAGCCATAGGAGTCTCTGTAGGTATAAGCTGTCCAAACATCTGTGACTGAATGATTATAATGCTAAAAAAAACATGATGGCTTTCAGGCATGCCCTTCAGGTATTAAGAGCTTCTTTGGGCTACTAAATCATTCCAGGTAGACTCATAGATGTGTTTTTTATGATGGACCTTTCAAAGGTAACAATATCCTGAGGAAGTGAAAGTCACACCATGTCTAAAAATATGGATAATTTGTCAATGTGCAGATATGACTCAGACAGAGCAATATTTTTGGCGGCAAAAGTCGAACTATCACCTCCTACAGAAGGTTTACTCCGGATCTGCCATGAAAGTTAAGGTTTTTTATGATCAATGAGAAAGTACAGATAAATTACAAAGTTTATTTGAACCTATGAAGATTTCAAGAGCTGGAAAGACCTAGTCTTTTAAAATTCATTTTTAAGTATGTCTGGTCATCCAGATAGAAGCGAGAAACTCAATTTCTATTCCTCTGTATGTAAATACAAAGAATGGAAAAAAAAGACCTTGAATTAGGGCTGAAATATATATCGTTATCATATCTATATCAAGATATGGACATTCAAGATATTAACATTGAAAAAAGCAGCGATATAAACAATATCAATTTCTGATAAATAAAACTGCACCTTCCACATTCTTTGTATTAAAATGTTTCTATTTTTCTGAAAAAATTCTTGGTTTTAACCGAACCTGTAGTCATATCGTATCGCATAGATATTGAGATATCAGGCGTGAGTATAAAGACATGAAGTTTTGCCCATATTGTTCAGCCCGACCTTGAATCCTTGAATCCCCCTTGGGGAAATGTGAGTTCCCCTGATGGTGCTGCATTCTCTGTGTCAGATACGCTCTCCTAAAGCTCCTGCCTCTAAGGCTCTTTTCCTCAAGTGGGAAACTCAGTGGATAATGATCAGTTCAGAGCTGCTCTGCACCATGTTGTCAACAACTCTGCATTCATTCCAGAGCCTACACTCTGCAATGGGCTTGCTACAGTAAGGTAATGGGCTAAAACTGCTGATGAAACAATGGAAGGATGCTACACTTGCAGGTCGAACGAGGTGAGGTGCAACAAGACATTTTTGGCAGCTGCTGGAGTCTAATAAAGGAGAAGGTAGAGAAGTCTTGATGTTATTTGTTCTTGGTCGTGGAGGTGCAGTTTTGGTCACCCAGAGGAGACAGGCTAAAAAAAGTGGGTATGTAAAACTAAAAAAAATCAGAATATAGTTTTTTTTTATTTCTAAATTTGTTTTGATCTTCTTATTAGAAGTGTACATTATTAAGAATAATTATGTCAATAATGTTCAGCATACTGCACAAACATGCAGCGCTACTTCTAATGATAACTTGCAGCACACAGCTCTTGAAGGTTCAGTGTGTAGAATTTGGCATTTTAGCAACATCTAACATTCAGATTTGTAACAATTATTTATACACAGAATTTAAATCCCTAGTGCAGAGTAACAGCTGTCTATAGATCCACCGCCGTCCTCTCTCCTCTTCTTCCCCTGCATTCCCGGTAGATTTCAGAACCGGCAGACAAATTAGCATTTCGGGTTTTTTTGTCCCTAAAATCCACTAGTAGATAACACGACAGATCATCATGTCATGTTCTACATGAACGCGGCCAGCGGAAATGTAAATTTTAAGCTTTTTCCAACTAAATAAAAATAAAACAAATGTTTTATGGGGATGATTGTACTCCTATTTTGACGGATTTTACATACAAATAAAAACCTTACATCTAAGGCTGTAAAGTCCAAGTCGACTGGTCGACTAATCGGTCGATGCGTGCTCAGTCGACCAAAATTCTGATTGGTCGACCAAATGTGTCAATTAATTTTTTCCCCAGCAGTTCATTTCATCAGGAGGAACGTATCAAGTGAAATGGGGGTATTTTCTGAGCACCCCCATCATGTCTCAGAACACCATTTTAATGTATTTATCATTCATTTCAATATTTTTATTTAAGAACATTTCAATATTCTAGTCTAATAATCGTTTATTAGTTTTATAACTGCATACCCAGCTGCCCGCCGCAACAGCGGTATCCCTCACCCAGTCCGCGCTGGATTTTATGCCTCATATAAACACCCAAATGCAAAAACGACATCACAGAACGAATGACAGTATTATTTCTTAGGATATGAGGCCCACTGGTGTCGTGGTAGGCCAAGAAAAACATTGAAACCTGGATATTCAGTGCCAGCGCGCCAGACAATTATGCATGCACTACCGGCAAAATACGAGGGAGTAAAAAGAGAGAGTTTCCGAGTTAATAGATAAAGATAACAGATGTGTACGTCTCTTCAAATGGAGTCCTATATGAAAGTGACTGCCCATTTCATTGATGAAGACTGGAAAGCAAAGAGTCGTGTGGAGAGAAAAAATAGAAGAGGCGCACACAGGGGAGAAACATCGCTGCGCGTTTATAAGTTGCTGATGCCTTAAGTTCCAGCAGAAAAAGTGTCTGTTGTAGTGAACAACGTGGTTAATATGAAACTCTGTGGGAACACTAAAAGAGTCCCATGAATATCCAGGTTCCAATGTTTTTCTGGATATTGAGTGCCAGCGCGCCTCACAATTACGCATGCACTACCGGCAAAATACGAGGGAGTAAAAAATAGAAAGCTTCCGAGTTAATAAAGATAACAGATGTGTACGTCTCTTCGAATGGAGTCCTATATGAAAGTGACTGCCCATTTCATTGATGAAGACTGGAAAGCAAAGAGTCTTGTGCTTAGAGAAAGAAAGGAGGGAAAGAGGCGCACACAAGGGAGAAACACGGTGGGGGGGTCGATTGGTCGATTTTTGGTCGACAATAGCTGTGTTTTAGTCGACCAACAATTTTTTTGGTTGATTACAGCCCTACTTATATCCAATATTCACCGTTTCTGTTTGGCGAAATGCTGCCAAATTCTACACACTGCACCTTTAAAGTATTTTTGCAAAGCGACGTGTTCCAGTATTTGCTAAGAGCTACAATCAGATTTGAGTGTTTAACCTCTCCTCCATATAGAGCAGGAGACGACAGAGGAAATAGACGTCCTTGTACGGTCTGACAGGAAATCCATAAAAAGATGATGCTGAGCAGCGGGGCATATTCTGACGCTTACAGCAAACAGAAGCCATCCCAGTGGGTCTCTGCTCTTCATCCTTTACATTCATTACATAAACTTCGATGCCGTTTCGTGACACCGAACAGTAAAGGAAGCAGAGCCATAAAAACAGGTGTCTTCTCTGTGTTTTATCTTTAATGAGGGAGGAAAGAGAAGAGCCTTGTTTTTCTCAACACTGGACCCCACAGGCTGCATTTCAATGGACCACAGTGTTCCAGGGTGTCAGCCTTCAAAAGAGGGGACCAAGGGGGATAGCAGGGAGGGTCTATGAGTGTCAGTGTCAGTCACATCGAGGGACAGCACCAGAGGATGGGTAACAGACACAGGAGACAAAGTCTACGAGGGAGAATGTTTGATTAAAGAGAGACCTGAGAAAAAGACCAATACAGGACTCTTCCACGTTTAGGGGTCTTCTTGAGCCCCATTAAATCTGCCATCACGGATTTATGGAGATAAACATTATTCAATATAAATACAGAAAATCCCAGAAATGACCAACATTTGTTCGTTTGTTTGTTTTGCTATGGCTTAGTACTGGTCCATAGCCAGGGAACTGACCCTTCCCTAAGCCTGTCCTATAAATGGCTACTGCCTAAGGCCTGTCAAGTCTTCGGTAGAAACCAATACGCCTAAACTGTGTGCATATGTGGCTAGCAAGTCTGAAAGTCAATTTCCGAGAAGTTTGGAGGGTGGTGTTGGCTTTTTTGCTTTCCCCAAGCCCAAGACAGAAGAAGAAAGATGCCGGGTGCGGATAAAGCACAAGAATATCTACGTTTGTTCTAAAGTAAGGTGCTAATTCATGTTAGCTAACCATAGCTTGGTGTGTTAGGTAACATAACATCAGCAAACAAAGATGTCTTAATAGCAGGTTACTTCTATTAAACTTAGAGCCTCCGGGTAATATCTGACCAAAGAAATATTACTTATACTAAAGATAGAGACAACTTCTGACTTACTGATATCTTTTAGCATTTTGTGAATGGATGCCCTCAGACAGGCAAACACAACGATAATGAAAGCTAACTAAACATTAATTTAAATTTAAACAATATATATTGACTTACCTTGCTGTACAAGAATGTTGTTTTTCTTTATGTGATCGTTTTGAACGTGTCAATGTGTCATGTGTAAACACATTGAGTGCTGGATCCTTGCATTGAGATCAGTGCGTGTTCCCCTCTAGTTTAATGTCCTCTTCATTAACTGAACTGACATTTGATTTGGTGAATGTACTGTAAAAAGCAAACTGGAGAACTTTCTGTCTGCTTCTTTATCTCTGAAGAATTTTTCCAGAAAACTGCTAATATTACCTCATAGGAATATCACTCACCGGTATCAGTAAAAACTCCATATTTCTCATTCTGCTAGGGAAAGCTTGATAAGCATAGCAACGGTAAACAAGGGGGCGGGGCTTAGCAAAGGGTCAACTGTGTACCTCTGTTTTTATTTACCGTATACCTCATATTTGGGGCTTGATGGCTTGATTTTGAGGCCCCTAGGAGCATGAGACCTCGAGTAAGGAATTGGTTTGATTTAGTAAAACTATAAGTACAGAATTTCCTTGGGCTGTTAAGGACTTTGACTTGTGCAGTTCTAGTGGAAAGTTGCTGTTGAAAGAAGAGTCTGACTTTGCCGATCTGAGACTTTTCAATCAGCCCATGGAAATCCTTTGTACTGCTGGCAATTTTTTTTTTTTTTTTTTAAATCAACAAAAACAGTTCTGTCTATTGGATTAAATAATCCTTTTTGGCAGCTCAGTATGCTAAACCCAAACTAGGGCTGAGTATTTCCAGCAACCTCCAGATCTCCCGCATACCCCAAAACAGAGGCCACGATATATGACACACTGCAGTAAGTTTAAAGTGTGGACACTTGCTTCACCTTGAACAGAATTTCCATAAACTTCTGTTCTGTTGTGCAAGTGTATAAGAATTTATATGTTCATTCATTTGTTTTAATTATGTTTTTGGTATGTATTGTATCATATAACTTTGTTAAAATCCTTTGTCTCTTTTTAGTGTGTATGTGTTATTATTCTATGAAAAAGCTGCTGTAATCACCAAAATTTCCCAGCTTTGGATCAATAAAGTGCATCCATCCATCCATCCATCCATCCATCTATCCATCTATAAGCACATGGAGTTACATATGCTGTAGGAAAAGTGCTATTTAAGTAAAGTTTGATTAATTGATTGATTGATTGATCTATCTAAAAATAGCAAAGGCATTGTTTAACGGTTTATAAAACTGGAGACACTCAATCTTATGTAACAATACTGCAACATAAAATAAATTATTCATTTTTTATGAGCTCCTTGATTCAACTTTTTATCCTTGTGAAGATGCTCCAAATGATTGGCAATCTTGTTTAAGTGCTATAGTCAGTAGTAGCCAAAACATATAATCTGTGGTTGATTCTCTGGTGTCTGGAAGAGTTTAAAGTCAACCTACCTCATTGGAAAGTAGGACAAAAGGCACATTTTCAACCTAAGAGGGACACCTGCTGCATTGCTCTTTCTGGTCTCTTCAGTGAAGTGATTGAAAGCATGTTGTTGACTGAATAAAGATAGCACGGCTAAATCAGCTGTTATAACAGAAAACGACTTGTCCATTCTCATTCGTAAATGATAGTCACACTATCAGCAGTTTGTAATGATGCAGCTTGAATTCAAAAGTGAACCTTAACTTTGTCTCCACTGTTAAAACCATCCTGTCTCATGTGGTAGCTCTGTATGATGTGCCATTATTTAGATCCTTAGCTTCACATAATAGTGTGATAAAAATAGTGCAGTGAGGAGTGCACGCCGTGAACAGAGACTGTGTGCAGATGGACTTGCTTTCATTACATTGCTGCAGTGCACAACCCACTGATCAAAGTCAGAGCAGTATGCAATTTGCCCCGGTCTCAGCGTGGTGAAGCCATCAGTTGTACAATAATCAAACCTCACACGGCTACAGAAAATGTTTCCATCACTGAGGACAAGGATCCATGGACTGATCACAGCTGAACCTCTTTCATGTTCTGTGATTTAGCGAGCTGACGTGTCTAGTGTAGCCATAAGCAGAACTGTCTAGTGGGAGGTTTAAAATGAGAGACAAGTCATAACATTTTCTTGAAATTGGATATGTGGGATGCAGGATTCTATATTTGTCCATTAAAGGAGCATTTTCAACAGCACACATATACGTACTGACCATTTTATTAGGTATACCATGCTAATACTGACTTCCTTTTGTCTTCAGAACTGCTTTAATTCTTCATGACACATTCCTCAGAGATTGTGGTGTATATTGACATGATAGCATCACAGCTGCTGCACATCCATGATGAGAATCTCCTGCTCCACCACATTCCAAAGGTGCTCTATTGGATTGTGATCTGGTTACTGTGTAGGCCAGTGGGGTACAGTGAACTTATTGTCATGTTCTGGAGACCAGTTTGGACATGGTCCCCTACACCTTTTCACCACCACCTCCCGTCTGGACTGTTGAATTTATCTTTGAAGTATGGCCTTGAATATCAGGATTGACGTGGGTTGGACACTGTGGCCAGTGAAAATGTATATTGGGCAACTTTTGCCCACACAAAAATCCACAGGAATTAATAAAGGAATAATTGCATCCATTAGCAGAACCGTTAACGGCATTGCTATCAAAAAAGTTCCCATCCCTATTGACCTCAACCTTATTTCTTTAAAACTACGTAGAATCAGGAAAGTAAAGTATTTCTAATTATGAAAAATGATTTGTAGAAAGCCAAAACCATGAAAGGTATAATATATGAGGGACCCCTCATTCTTCTAATCCATGTAGGAGATCAACAGTTCAGTATCTGCCAAACCTGAAAAGAATTGCTTTTGAGATAATCATACTGCCATTTTTCAAATAACTCCCGCACAAACATTCATCAGGTTTTGCAGAGGGAACATAAACTCTTAGCACATCAGCACAGTTGCTTAATTAAGCAGGATATGTCTTACCTTTTCACCTGGTAACACAACAGACTCAGAACATACTGGCCCAGGTAAAATCATCTGCACAAAATGGCTGCTAAAGCACATCCAGACTTTGGCTAAAAAATAAAATCAATCTTGAAATCCCCCCTCTAGTCAGCAGGATGACAACTAAAAGCAACTTAATTATTCTTAATGGGCCTTAACAAGCAGATGTTGACGGTTACATTATGATACGTTCAATGTCAGCAAGAGAAAATGACAATTAGACGGATAGGCTAAATATAACCATGATTTGATTGAAAACAACAACAAAAATATAAAAATTCTGTTTTGTCTAAAACCTTCGATACTACTTCGACAGAATCATAAAACTGATATAGAGATGTTCCCCAGACATATACATATACAGTAGGGATGTAACGATATGGAAATTTTGTATCACGGTTATTGTAACCAAAATTATCACGGTTATCATTATTATCGCAGTATTGTTGCAGTGATCTCAAAATGTTCAAAAAGTACTTTTACACAGAATTGAAATCATTTAACCCCTTTATTGTTATATTCATAACAGTTCTTTTGTCTTTTTTGTCAATAAATGTGTCAAACTCAGAGGCCAAACAATGCAAACTGCGCATGTGCACCTCGCGTGAGGCTCCTTAATCGAGGACAGACACATAGTTCCGGCTTTTCCAGGCAAAGAGTAGCATCACCGTACGTTACTGAGGCAGTGTGGTGATCAAGCACGATATAACGGTAATTTGAATTGGACACGGTAACGATTATCGTGGGAAATTTTATCGCAGTTTACCATTTTACCGGTAACCGTTACATCCCTAATATACAGTATATATTTGTTTTAAATTATGTCATAAAATGAATGAAGGATGTGGAAATGTTTTGATGTGATGCAAAGAAATCTTAAAACACCTCAGAATGGAATAGATTACAAGGAAAAGATGGACTTGAAAAGACTGAAGTGATCAAAAATCAAGTGCAAAAAGGACAGTACATACTAAACTGTGGGCAAACTGACACTCATTTTGACTTTCACCTTTGCCTTTACTCAGTTCCTCCTTTAATCAATGAGGACATTTGGGAGAGGTTTGAAGAAAATACCTCTAAGTGCTGTTGAGATATAACGCTCAAAACTACAGCCGTGACACACATACAGACTGAAAAGCATAATTCCTTTGGCCTTGAATATCGCTGGGCTCGAGGTATAAAAACTATTCCCTGTCCTGTTGTAGACTGCAGTATCAGGCAAACCCTCAGACTCCAGCAGATGTTCAGAGTGAATGAACACAGGCTGCAGCTCGTACTATCAGTCTGATTACAGCCAGTCCATCCCTGCTGCCTGCTGCACCACTGAGCTGCAGCCAACACTCCTGCCTCTGCTGTGGGGACGATTCAGAAAAACAAAAACACAAGCAGCCCTGTGAAGCTGCTCTTACATAACAGCCCCCCACTGGAGATAAATGGTTTACTTCCCTTCATTCAGGGAGACATGCACATTTTATGACATATGGGTCACATACAAAGGAGTGGGTGGGTTGCTTTTGCTGCAAATTCTTCAGTCTTTAAGATGTTTTGGAGTTTTTGTGTCGTACTTTACTCCTTCCTGCAACCAGATACTTACCACCCACTTTCTCATTAGCTTCAATTACATCCATGTTTTGGCTGTCAGACTGCAGTAGGCTGCCCAGTTCAGTTACATATAAAGACTCCAGAAAAAAGCTGATACGCTTTAACAGTCTAACCAATGCGACGCTGTTGGAAGCTGTATTGATGCATGTTTTAGTCTAAAAGCTTCATTGATTTATGCTAGAGGCGGACATTGTGAAATTTCCAGCTGAAGTGGATAAAGTCATTCTCTAAATGGGTTGTGAAACTATTTTCCCCCTTAATGGCCAAGCTGAGGTATTTACAATGATGCTTGCTTCCAAGGTTAATAACATTTTCAATACTCTTTTCAGATAAATGTATTGAGAGGGATCATTTCTGGGCTTATGTGATTGATAGTACTTAAAAATACAAATGCTACAGCTACATTTTCTGTAATCAAACAGGTTATCAGACGACATGCCTACAGGTAGCTTGTCCTTGCAGCGTGCCATGGGAGTCTTTGCACCAAAATAAGCTCAATAACACTGTTTACATCAAAGATACTTCCCTATCAGGCAGCAAGCAAAGTGAAGCAGCTCAATAGTATAGGTGGATTAGACCCTGATTCCCTGTTTCTGAAGTCCTGCATCTGACAGCATGTTACTTCTTGGTAATATTTGAAAACAGAACTGACCCCTGCAGTAAACTTATACCGTAATGTTCAACCAACTATTAACTTTGGCAGTACAGCTCAACCCATAACACTTGGGCTGAGGACCTGGAGAGAGGTTGGTTGAAGTTCCAATTGAATCATGCTGGGAAGTTGGTGTGCTTCCTGAGGCACTGCTGATGGTTACGGCAGTTGGTAAAGCAGCTGAAGGGATTGGGGTCCTCTGCATCCGGACCCTCAGGGTGTAGGTTTGCTATGAATGAAATCAGGTGGATGCCGAAGGTGGTGCGGACGAGTCATCAGCAGTGATGAATGGCAAAGTGCCAACCTTGCATGTGCTCCCAAACCTGACATGAATCCCCTTGGAGCGTTTCAACAAAGCTTTTGAGGACAGTGTTAAGGGGCCTACACACCAGACGCAACTTGAGCATCCTCTGCTATCACTCTCCATGCAATGTTAATGTACAGCTGCAATGGAGCGGGGCTCACCCTTGGGCGACGCGTTGGCCACCTTCAAGGGGACCACTTCACTTGTTGCACGTTGCCAAAGTAAAAAAAAAAAAGTTTATATTTTCAGGTGGTGTTCTGCGTTGTTGTGCAGCAACAGCCAATCAGCAGTGTGTGCAGGTGTGACAGTACCCATGAAAGATAGCTTACATTACAGCTTACAGAGTAACAATCTATGTCCGTGTGTGAAACATCAGTCAGTGAAGCCATTAGTTCCACTTAGACGGACTGCAGAAAACTCACAGAGAATGCTGCTGCAGAGCCATCAGCTGCAGTGTTTTGTGGTTGGTAGGTGAATGAAAAGGATGCAGTTGGCATAGTGTTAGCTTATACATCCGATTATATGATATATGTTATGATCCCGGTGAAACTTGACTGGACGTGTAGTCACGGAGCAACAGCATTGGACGACAGTGACCAAAATGAGGTATTTATGGACATGCGACACAACTGCATTGGGCATTGCGATTATGGTCATGAAGTCGCGTTTGGTGTGAACACAGCTTTAGGATGCTTTCACCCCAAATGTGTTTTATCCGCAACAAAGTAACTCTGGTTGGCTTATTTGGAAAGTCTGGTTGATTTGGAGTGGTGTGAAAGCTCACACATACTTGGTGCAGAACAAACAACTCTGGTCTGGCTGAAAACAGGAGTTCCTGGTTTGCTTCAAAGCAGACAGAGTTCAATTCATGTTTGGTGCTAAAGTCATCCAAACCAAACAGAGGGTGCAAACCAAAAGGTAATTAACTGTGACTGGAATTTAAACAAACAGCAGAGAGCAGGTAAGCTGCATTCACTCACAACCTCAAGTAGAATGTAGCAAATGTTTGCACTGCCAGCTTCAAGCCCATTTGTCAGAATAATGTCTAAATCCTTGTGGAAAATGTTTACAAGCTGCTCCAGTCAACACACCAGTGCCATCGTGAAGCACAACCAAGGGCCAGATGGCAGGGCCAAAGACCTGGCTTTTGCCTGACAAAGTGCAGAATGAAAGAAAACCAATCCATGTTAAAAAAAAAACAGACATCTGCTGATCATTTAATGAAACTTATTGAACAGCAAAGTCTCATTTTTGAAAGAAGCACACCAAATGAGCTTCAACAAAGCCAGTGATCGCCGGTGAGACATTTCACCTAACTGAGTAGGAAAAGAACGTGTGCGTATTTTCCAAAATAGTTGGGACAGGGGCATGTTTACCACTATGTTACCTAATCTTTCTTTTAACAACATTAAATAAGGGTTTGTGAACTAAGGTTGAGGCTTTGTGGGTGGATTCCTCTCATTATTCTTGAAGTACGACTTCAGTTGCTCAACAGTCGGTGTCTTCTTTAGCATATATGTGCTTCATAATGTGCCACTTTTTCAATAGGAGAAAAGTCTGGACTTCAGGCAAGACAGGCTATCACCAGAAGATTTCTAGTATGAAGCTGCGCTATTGTAAAACACTTTTCACACTATTTTGGAACAAGATGTACACATCCAATCAAAAATAAGTGAATGTTTGAAGTTTATCAGTTGGAATATTAAATAGCTTGTCTTTGTAATGTATTCAATTGAATATGGGTTGAAAAGACAAGAGAATTCTGTTTTTATTTTTGTTTTACACAGCGGCCCAGCTTCATTGGAATAATGATTATACTGTTGAGTTTGAATTCACTCTGCAGCTTCATCTATGTGACAGCAACAAATGTTAAACATTAAATGAGGTGTTGACAAAAATTCTAAATGACCCGCTAGAAAAATATACGCCAGCACAAAATCATCTGTTGAAGTCCATACCAGCCGACCATCATGCCGTTTAGTGGTCAGGCTGTTTTCAGTAACAAACACTGAGCCCTCTGAAAGTCTCCACCTTGCTAATAGGCACAGCATGATCTGTGTTAGCTGTCTGCAGCCCTTGAGCAAAGCATGGCAGAGAGCATTGGCCTTCATTTAGTGACAACATGCTGAGTAAACAACAGGCTGGCGTGGAAACAACACAGCCGGCTCTGTCTCCAAGTGTAAAACCTGAACACATACACAAGTCTGACGCTTTGAAAGATAACTCCATGCAGAAAAACAAACTATTTATAACCATTTTTATCTTGCAGCACAACAAAATCCTTCAAAAGTGGCAGATCACCCTACCATGGAGTCAGCCTGATGTCTAATCCGCCCACTCCTGCTTCCCGATTTCACACTCGGCGGTGTAAAGGCTCAGTAACAGAAGGAGAGGAAAGGCGTACCGTGTGGCTGTCAGGAGAAGGAGGTGAACTCGCTGCTTCTTGGTCAGAATAAAACCTGGTATGACAAGCCGCTGAGCTCAGCCCGACTATCACACACACACACACACACACACACACACTCACACTGAACACTGAAGGGAGGAGACAAGGCAGGACCGAGCAGCCTCTCTCTCTCTGATGGATACTCGCTCTGCTCCTCTTCACCTTACTCCAAACTAGGGCAGGGAAAGACGGACCAACATTGGAGGTGTCGGGGAAAATAGACTTATGTCAGTGTTGTAATTCTTACTCTCTAAAGCTGCAATCACACACTGACATTTTGACCAACTTTACAGAGAAAATCAAGCTGTGCCAGGCTGAGTTAATGCTGGTTGGGCAACACTGATGCTCAACACATCAACAAGTGTTACTCATGTTTAACAATTCCAAATCTTTCCTTCAACACACTTTAAAGGGCAGCAGAAGTTACAGCTGCTCTCATCTCTGTCTGTAAATGTTTGGACCCACCAACAGGCTCATGTTGAGCATGAGGTGCCTTTGTCCTCTGGGTATGATGTCTAAATACTGAGACCAGTATTACACCTATATAGGCATATAATACCACATCCTTACCCTTTAATTTAAATAAACTTAAATTCTAGCAAAAACATGTTTTTGGAGTTCAAATGTTTATTTCAAGTTCAACTGAAATTCAAAAAAGATCATCATTTCTATTTAATTTAACAAAGATATTTTTGTATCTCATTTGATACATTAGATGTTTTTGGCAACTGATAGTCCACTTGAGGACATTTTTATCATTTATCTGATTGTATTTTGATTTGTTTTTAGTAAACTGCTGATCATACTGATTAGACAGAAGTGTCATAAAAGTATGTATCAAATACGATACAACAGGCTTTAAAGGGTGAAGGGGGCTTACCTTTAATACATTTATCTTCAACAGAGATAAATATGATGATGATGGCAAATTTATGGTCTGAGCGTCCATAAGTTGGTTGCTTTCATAAAGACATCACCGATCAAAAATTCTTATTTTGATGTTGTTGTATTGTTCAAAATCAGTCATCTCTATCTTACAGTCATTATGTATGCTGGTGTAGATATTGGAATAATTTCTCTTTTCATTGAGTGTTATTGATTATTTCTCGAGACAACCATCTTGAAAACCAGGTGCTACATCTTAAGGGCCTTACCTTTAATACATTTATGTTCAGCAGAGACAAATATGATGAGGACAGATTTACAACTGATACTTGGGGTGTCCAGAAACAACTTTTTCAGCTCTGGCGAAATAGCGATATTGCAGCTTTTGAGTACTGGTCGATATCGAAATTGATCCGATATCAGCAGGAATCAAACATACTTTTATTACTTATTTTTTAGTACAGACTGTAAGAAGAGGCTTGATCAAGTGAGTTTAGTCAAACACAGAACAGCAGTCAGCAATAGTAGGTATGAGAAAAACTGACCCATTTGTTATTAACCAATGGGTTAAATAAACTTTAACCTTAAACATAAGAATATACTACAATTAAATAAAATAATGAAAAATAAATTAGAAGACCCCAAAACATAAGCATATTCTACAACTAAATTAAATAAATTAATAATAAATTATTTTGGAGAGCTTATATTGGATATTGCAAATGCAGGCCGATATAATCTGGTATTTGTTTTTTTGCTGATATTGGACCAATATCCAGTATCAATATCAGATCGGGACACCCCTAACTTATACATTGACCAGGGTATTTAACACAGCAAAATTTACCCTGGGACGTATTTTTACAGAAATTTTGAAGATTTCTCAATGTTTGTCAACAACAGCTAAAGTATGTTGATTTTTGAATGCAGAATAAGATTTGGAATTGATTTTAAGACTTATAAAAGATCAAATAATAGATGTTTTTCCTCATATTTAAAGTGCCAGCAAACAAGCTGCTGGTAGTGTCTGTCTGTCCGGACATAGTTGTAGTGAAGCGCTTATTTAATAAAAAGAGTTCTGGTTTTATAAGTGGGGATGTGACTGACATGGCTCCATGTCACTGTTAGTCAGGTGGCCTTAAAAACAGCCTCTACGTCTGTGATAGGTTGAGTTTGGCTGAGATGTCTTTAACAGTGCAGCAGTGTTCATTATGACATATGAACAACACTTAAAATTATTCTTTGCCAATCACATGGCTGACATCACACGGCTTTGCCATATCTTCTGACAGCCCATAGGGAAAAACCCCCAAAAAGCATATAGAGGGGAAGAACACAAAACTCCACACAGACAGCCTGAAACAGAGCAGCTAACTGAACTGCTAATTTAGTCGTCCTGGCCTTTAAGACATTCATCTTCAAATACAGTGGACTCAGTAAAAGTCCCCAACTCTTCTATAAATACAATAACTTGATTTTGAAGGAGTGACATCAGGAAATTGAGCATTTTCACGGGCAGTAACACAGCAAAACATCGTCATCTGGAGCTGGAAGATCAGTGACAATAAAAACTCAACAATAACTATCTTCTGTCCTAATTTTGACACAGAATGTACTTCAACTTAGGCCTGGGCGACAAAACGATAACAATAACAATCTCGATATAATTTTTGTCAAGAAAAAATACAAAAATGCTCGATAAAAGTCGATTGAATTAAATTTGTAATTACACCAACCGAACACCAAGGAAAAGAGGGGCGCTATGTCTACAGCTACGTCGACTTTAGCGCGAGATATTTAAAGAGGAGAAGAAAGCGACAAGGAACAGCCGATCATTTTGCATGGATAGCAGTGAAAGGCTCACAGACATGGAAGCGGAAAGAATACTACACGGACAAAATGAGCGATAAGACGGAGGATAACGCTGAGCCTTCCTGCTCAAAGCATGCTGAAAGAATCGAAGACAATAGAGGCCCCTGATCCTCAGTTGTTTGGCTACTTAAAGTCTGATAAAAAAACAGAGCGGTGTGGACTGTGAACTCTGCCAGCAACATATGCCAACCAAGACAGACAACACAACAAACTTATTCCACCATTTAAAACAGCATCACACACTTGAGTACACCGAAGGAAAAAGCCTGACACTATAGACAGAATATTTTTTCTGACCTGTAACCTTTAGAGCAATAGCTTTGTTTTCTATTTTTTTACATTTTTGAAGCTATTTTCTTTTGTGTATTTATTTTGTTTACATTTTCAGACACCGTAAGACTTCATGCACAAAAGGGTCTGACAGAGTTTAAATTAAAATTAGTCTGTGTATTTTTTTGTTTAATTTTTTAATTAAACAAAAAATATTGACTGCATTTTGACTACCTCATATGTGCAATATTCTGCATTTTGATGACCTAAATTTAAACTTTTACACAATATACCTAACATTTGTTAAACGCTATGTAGTATAGTTTGTCATGTTCTGACAATAATATTGGTTTAAGCAAAAAAAAGCAGCATTTGATTTCGGCAACTTTCACTCAGAAGCAAAAATCGGACTTCAAATTTAAATTGATTTTAAAAATTATCATGATAATTATCGATATTGACTGATATGAAAATTTTTATCATATATATTTTTTTTTAATATTGCCCAGGCCTACTTCAACTTTATTATTATGCCATGGGAAAATTGTTTTTCAGTAGCAGGCATCAGCACACCAGTGCATGAAAGAACATAATATACAAGCAACACGAAAAATCAGGAAAAATCCTGGGCACAAGTAAAAAGGACGACACTTAAACCATAAAATTCCAAGACTAAGGATCAGACAAAACCCAGAGTGCATTCAGTAAATCAGACAAATGAACAGAAATGATGAACATATGAGGCAAAGCGGATAAAAAGAGATTCAATAAATAGTCAAGGATTACAGTCTAAAAATCAGCATCTATTCTATTCACAAGTTGCATAAAGTCTCTAAGTATTGGTTCTCTGCTTTCTGTAACATTGGCCAGAAGGCCAAACTCAGCAGAGAGCAGTGACTAAATTGTATGAGTAGAAAATGCAGATTGAATTGTTTTTGCCCCTCACCAGGCCAACCCACTCCTCTACTTGTGGAAATTCTCTAAACATTACACGAGCCATAAAAAAGATTCTGCAATATCTGATCTGTTGTTTAAAATGAACACCTTAAAGTTGATTTTTAAGCTCTCCCTCAGTTGTTCCACTCTGCACATTTCTTCCTCTGGCATTTGTTTCCCGTCCTCAGTTATAATGCTTCCTCAAAGTAGTCTCTCTTTCTATCTCTCCATCTCTTCATTCTCCAGTTTCTCTATTTTTAAACCCCCATCAGGCATTTTGACCACAAACCATCCCCTCTAAAGGATGTTTGCTGCAAAACATGATGAAACACACAAACCAGCAGCACAGCACACAGCTACAGGAGGAGGAAGTGGGCTGTCTCTCTTTATAAAGAGCTGAATCGAGTGCAGCGCGGCACTTATTAGTGCGAGTCAGAGCTCTGAGAACGCCCTCGAGCGCAGCTACTGTAAGCACACTGCTCTTCCTCATGCTCTTGTTGACTGAGGCCCAGCGCGCCTATACACCAAAGAGGCGAACTGCACTGCCATCATGGAAAATCAGCACAGAGGAGGATGCATGCATGACACTGCTGCCCTGAAGGAATTTCAAGGTCCACTAATGTGAGCTGTAAAGTGTGCTTTAAAAGGCATGTCTAACAGCCTGTTTCATGTCTGGTGTAACATATGAGCATCCTGATGAGCTATAGAGCTGATCTGAGTGACACTGGCGTGTCCTGATTCATATGGGCCAATTACATAAGTAAGCTACCTCGGCCCTCCTCACACGAGGACGGCCCCGTATTGTCTTGGCGTTGGCATCAAAACATGTACCACTGTTCACACATCGTATTGTACATAGGCTTGTGCATTTACGTGACAACGCAAAATCTGCGCAAAATCCTGTCCGGTTGACCGTCTGGTTCTGCTCCGAGGTGGATTCCACGTCAACACGTGCTCATGCACGCCTAACATGCTGCACCTCTGCATGAGCACTTGTTGCTGTTGTTGCCGTTGCTGGTGTTGTTGGTGTTCTGTGAGCAAATGTTGGTATAAAAGTCGTAGCAATATTTGTAGCTGCTGGAACAAGATCAGAATCAGCCTAGCTTATCTGTTTATACCAACTATGGCATGAAGAAGAATACTCAGATATCCACTTGCAGACCAGTTTTCAAAAAGATGCCGAGTCATGGACAAATACGTATCTCCGTGTGTCAATATCACCAGATCGATAGTTTATTTTACCGGAGTCTTACAAATTCGTACTTGTGTAAAGCCCACCCTAGATAATAAGTAGTTAGCATGCTGACACTTGTTTTGCAGCTGCAGGTCTGCCTTCTTCATTTCTAATCAGCTGTTTTTACTTCCTGGCAACATGATGAAATCAACAAACAAAATATGATTTAACCTGGGCTTTCTATTGACTCAAGATTATGGATTAAATGCAAACCTGAATCTCAATTACCATCTAGCTTTGGACTACATTTTATAAAGCTTTGAAATGCCACTGACAAACAAAAATATGATGCAAATGTTATCTGATCTTATAGGTGCAAAGATAATGAGGCTTATTGCAACTAAAGTATCACTCAAACAGTAAACAGTTAGGACGGCCTTATACACCAAACCTGAACGTCTTTTTGAGGATGTTGTGTCCCATTCATACAAAATCTGCAAAAATAAACTCAGCCAAATGCTTTTTGTCACCAACAAACAGACTTCATCCCTGCAGGCGGGGTGAGAGAGAGGTCTGCTGTGTTTACCTTTCACAACAGCTCAGCATTTCTGATGCTAGCATGAAGAGGACAGCGTGTGATGGTGCAGCTACAGCAGAGCGAGCGAGTGCATCAGTCAGTGGAATCGGCTCAAAGAACTGGTCCACTGTCCTCACACTCTGTCAGCAGCTTGTAATAAAAGATTTTTTAGGGCTTGATAATATGATTTTTGACAGTCTAACGCTGTGATGGTGCAAAAACTCGACATGTAACAAGTTTTGTTTGTTCCCAAGCGAGTCCCTTCTGCTTCACCATCTGCTATGACAAATTATTTGTTTATTAGAAGTTGAGGATTGTTGCCAGGTTCAATCTTACAGGAAACAATTTTCAATCAACAGCTTTGAGTGGGACGAGAGCTCCTGATCTCTTTTCTAATGAGATGTAGGGTAAGACAACATTGTTTACACTGATACCAGGGGTGGAAAATATTTCAATTAAAACAATTCATTATTATATATGTATATTTAGATAGATAGTAGGGCTGGGTTTAAATAATCAATTTAATTGATTTTGATCAATTTCACTTTAAATGGTTCATAAAATGGGCGGCACGGTGGCGCAGCTGGTAGAGTGCGTGCCTCACAGCAAGAAGGTTCCTGGTTCGATTCCCGGGTCGGGCAGGGGCCTTTCTGTGTGAAGTTTGCATGTTCTTCCCGTGCATGGGTTCTCTCCGGGCACTCCAGCTTCCTCCCACAGACCAAAAACATGCTCATTAGGTTAATTGGTGACTCTATGTTGGCCTTAGGTATGAGTGTGAGTGTGAATGGTTGTCTGCCTCTCTATGTGGCCCTGCGATCGACTGGTGACCTGTTCAGGGTGTACCCCGCCTCTCGCCCAATGATAGCTGGGATACCCAGCCCCCCGCAACCCCAAAAGGGATAGACGGGTATAGAAAATGAATGAATGAATGAATGGTTCATAAAATCCAAAGATTGCTATTTCAACTGGAGTAGTTTTTTCTTAATTCGACGTGCAGAGAAGCAGCCAGTGGTATCAACCCTGCTTGTCTCGCGTGATGAGTGTTTAGCGCTGCTTTCTACTGAACAAGATCTCATGAGATGTTACTGCAGGCAGTCAAAAAAACATGGCGGACGCACTTTTGGGGGCACCGGTGGCTAGTAGTTTAAAAGCTGATGTTTGGACGTACGTCGGATTTAACAAGCAGATGCAAGAAGAAGTAATATGCAGAATATGCATTCATGTTTATCACTAATATATGATTAATGTTACTGATTTGGGTTCAGTTCTTAATGTAAAAACAACTTTTAATAATGTACCAGGTCACTTTTTAAATTCACAGCTTTATTCTAACTGAGATATCCCAGACTGAATAAATATCGAATCAAATTGATTTGAGACCTTGTAATATTGAATCGAATTGATCCAGAAAGTAGATGATAGATAGATAGGTAGATAGATAGATAGATAGATAGATAGATAGATAGATAGATAGATAGATAGATAGATAGATAGATAGATAGATAGACAGATAGACAGATAGATAGATAGATAGATAGATAGACAGATAGACAGATAGATAGATAGATAGACAGATAGACAGATAGATAGACAGATAGACAGATAGACAGATAGATAGATAGATAGATAGACAGATAGATAGATAGATAGATAGACAGATAGATAGACAGACAGACAGACAGACAGACAGACAGACAGACAGACAGACAGATAGACAGATAGATAGATAGATAGATAGATAGATAGATAGATAGATAGATAGATAGATAGATAGATAGATAGATAGATAGACAGATAGATAGATAGATATAGATAGATAGAGAGATAGATAGATAGATAGATCAAAGATAGATAGATAGATAGATAGATGAGACAGATAGATAGATAGATAGATAGATAGATAGATAGATAGATAGATAGATAGATCAGATGGATAAATAGATTCAGATAGATAGACAGATAGCAGATAGATAGATAGATAGATAGATAGATAGATAGATAGATAGATAGACAGGATATAGACAGATAGATAGACAGGATAGATAGATAGATAGATAGATAGATAGATAGATAGATAGATAGATAGATGCAACAAGATCAGACAGATAGACAGATGGACACACATGGTCAGAGGATAGATGAAGGATAGATAGATAGATAGATAGATAGATAGATAGATAGATAGATAGATAGAGCTAGACCAGACAGACAGACAGACAGACAGACAGACAGACAGACAGACAGACAGATAGATAGATAGATAGATAGATAGATAGATAGATAGACGGATGCATAGATAGATAGATATAGATAGATAGATAGATAGATAGATAGATAGATAGATAGATAGATAGATAGATAGATACTGAGAATTTTAAAACGAGTTTTACGATCAATCTGATCTACTCCAATTCAAAGCTTTTGCAATGTTCGGAAATATAAATGTTGGAAATTCGCAGTTTTTATGATTTAAGGCCTCATCAGGTTTTGAACAAGCACATGTTTAGGCTTTTTTATTCAATGAGATTAAATATTGATCAGGGAGCTTCATGTTGATATGCTGTGTAAATAGCTCAGCTTTCAGTGTCCATGTAGACGAACTACATCATCAACAATTTATGACACGCTCTAACTTCAAGATGAAAATTCTGTTTGGTTTGGGAAAGTTATTGATAATAAAGGCAAAACTTGATTCATGTCAATTTCGTGTCATTCAGAGTTTTTTCTTATTTACCTGAGAGGGAAAAAATCAATAAAAATTCTCAATCATGTGAAAAAAGGGTTAATTTTAAAGTCAGGCCATATTTCCCAGCCCTAGCTGACACTGATAATGTTAATTTAAAAAAAAAGAGCAAGGTGCTCCCTCTCTTTATGAAGTAAAAAGTGATAATTATGTGTTATGTGTTTTATATGTGTAACTCCTCTTTTGGGGCTTGCTCTTCACCTACCATCACTGCAGCACATTAACAGGAACCAAACCTGAAATGATAAAAATGGAGCAGCAGGTTTCTCAAAAGCGTTTTCTGGAAGCGTTTCTCAGTAAAAAGGATCCTGGTTCACAATTTGTCCTTTGCACCGCAGCAGTAGAGCTCGCTAACTACATCCTCTGATTGGTCCATACTAGGGCTAAAAGGTTTATCATTATCGTATCTGTATCAAGATATGAACATTCAAGATATTAACATAGAACAAAAAAAGATGACGATTTCAAGCGCTTGCCCTACATGTACAGCTCTGAAAGTCAGAACAAATTCATTTTTTCAATTGCCCCTGAATGCTCCGCTTGGTTTTCGCAGAACATGTTGTCATACTGTACCGTACCGATGTCGAGATATCTGGCATGAATATCGAGATATGAAATTTTGTCCATATTGTTCAGCCCCAGTCCATACTATCCAGCACTGGTTGCAAAACAAGTTGCAGAAAACTGGAAGCTGCACCAAAGTCAATTTAATAAGGATCATAACCACAGATGTAACATTACATGTCCGACTTAATCAAAGAACAAGTTAATGACAGTCTGACAGTGCTTTGGGTCATGTGACTGATACTGAAACTTAAATAATGACATATGGAAAAAGATTTAACAAGTGCAACATCTCCTGTAGCACATTCATCTTTTAATCACAGTTTTTATGTTGTAGGAGGCAGTAATTGAAACTGAAAATAGATTAATTGCCCTACCCGACATAAGCCTTATCATTAAAAAGTTTTTATTACTGACTCATAACTATCATTATGTTTTATTCTAATTAACAGTTGATCAACTGAAATTGCTATTTATGAAATCACATGGAATCAAAGACAATAAGGACTTAGCTAAAAATGTAATAAGAATTTGTATGATGCAGGGCTCCAGACTAACTTTTTGCATGGGTTGCAACGGTGCACCTAAATTTTTTAAGGTGCACCAGCACAAAAATTAGGTGCACCCAAATTTTTCATAGTGTCACCTTCAATGCCATAAGGTCATCATTTTGTTACTCTCCATAACTTTTATGTAATGTACATGATTTTCAACAAGAACAAGGTAAAGAAATACTTCTCTTTATTTAAAGCGAAACTATATATTGAAGGGAAAACAGAGCGTTTAAAGTGCTTCACTGAACGAAATTGACAATTTCAAACTAAAACATTAAGCAGAATAAAACATTTCCAAATGAAAGTGCTTAAAGTGCTTTACTGAAGGAGAATTTCAGATTTCAAACTCAAATATCTCAAGTTAAATAAAATATTTCAAAATAAAGCAGGTGCTTAGTCTTGTCCATTTTTGGCTGATGTTTCTGCTACCCCAGTTACTTTCGTCAACTTAAATTTTATAAGAGTACACCTAACATTTTTTTCTTGGTGCACCAGTGCGCCCAAGAAAAAATGTTAGGTGCACTCTCATAAATTTTGGGTGCATGTGCGCCCAAAATTGTTGCAGTCTGGAGCCCTGTGATGGGGACTGGTTAGAATTAAGGAGAGCAGAGACTTTCATCGGCGTTCATGTATAATCATTTGCCTGTCCTCTCATTGTTATTAGGTTAAAACTTATTTTTTATTCATCTAGTTATTTATTTATTATTGTGATCATTAATCTTTTTGTTTTTGGACCTACTACATGCTTGTGTGCATTGATCCATGTGGTTATGTATTTGCTCAAAAAGACAATACAAACAGTTCTGTTATATCTTGTCATTACAGATCATAAGATTAATCGTTCTTAGACCATGCCACATTTTTTCTTGTGTCAGCTTTTTGATTGGCCAGTGCTCGGTGATCCAAGTCTTTAGCCCACTGATAGTTGAGGCAGCCCTCGTGATCACAAAATGAAAAAGCAGCATATATAATGAATTTAGCGACGCCAATAAAAGGACTTTAAGGAAAAGTGTTGCATGACGGCTACAGGAAAGAAAAATGCCTAAAGATGATGAAATAATAGACGAGACCACACATGACTCCAGACATGCCGATCATCCTTTCTCCTCTCTGTGTACAACATACATCAGCCAGGGAGCTGACACACAATATATCTCCCTCCACCAGCCAAAGGAACTGGATACTCCACCAGGGAGGAGTGAGGGTGGCTGCTGTGCACTGATCGATCCACTGAGGCAGAAACAGAGACTTAACTCAGCTTCCTATAGGGTCACGTACTAAAAGCATCAGTTTAATAACAGAGTCTTTAGGGGAAGCACACACAATGACAAAAAACACATGCGATGCTACCAAACAGTCAATAAATCTACCTCCTTACATTCAGCAAAAACATGGATTAACATGTTCCCTTTTTACTCCACTCTGCGGATTTATTCACCTTCACAGCTCGACATGTATCATCTAACATTTGGCATGTTTACAAATCAGCTGTTTTAGCATGTAAAGCTGTGCAGGATGAGCTTTCTCTTCCTGTTTACTTTAACTTTAGTGGTGTGTCTGCGTCTCTTCAGCCCCGGCTGTCAGCTCAGCTCCGTCAACAGCAGCCCGAGTCCAAGCGCTGACGTCCAGGAGCTGAAGCAGCGTCCTTTTCTCGCTCCCTGAGAGCAGCCTGAAGCCAATTTTCACCTTCCTGCAGCCTCCTGCAGCTTGTTCCTGTCACATTATCCGGCACTTTTTGGTCTAAGAAACAAGACCCTGCGCCTCGCTCTGTCAGTCAGAAATTATTTTTAAAACTGCAGGATGAAAAAATAATCATGGCCGCTATTAAAAGTTTTATGTGGATGGCTATTTCTGGAACTCTGCTCTATTGTCCAAAAGTCTTTTACATTTAAAGAGGCCTCAGCAAAAGCAATGGCAGGTTTGTTTTTACTTATGTGACACTAGAGCTGAGCAATGAATCATGTTTAAAGGTACACTGCCTGGTCAAAAAAAAAAAAAGCCACCATCTGGATAACTGAGCAAATTGGTATGAGCCCCTTATTGGGCAATTACTGCATGGGTGATTATCTTTGAGCTGGATACAAGTTATTTAACCCCAGCTGATGCAATGAGTAGCTTCTAATTTCTTAAACAACCATGTCAATACATATCTTGTGGTCATGGAAAAGATGGTCGTCTGTCTAAGAAGGGTCAATCATTGGCATGGATCAAGCAGAGAAAACATCTAAGAAGACTGCAGAAACTACTAAAATTGGATTGAGAACTGTTCAACGCATTATTAAAAACAGGAGGGATAATTGGGGAACCATCATAAGAAATGTGATTGGAATAAAAACTCTGAATGATTGTGATCAGTAAATCACTTAAACGTTTGTCCAAATCAAATCGAAGAAAAACACCAGTAGAATTTAGTGGTGTGTTTAATAGTGAAAGTCAGAGCATTTCCACACACACAATGTGAAGGGAACTCAAGGGATTGGGACTGAACAGCTGTGTAGCCTTAATAAAACCGCTAATCACGAAGGCTAACCAGAAAAAAGGCTTCAGTTTGCTAGGGAGTATAAAGATTGGACTGTGGAGGACTGGAAGAAAGTCATGTGGTCTGATGAGTCCAGATTGACCCTGTTCCAGAGTGATGGGAGCATCAGGGTAAGAAGAGAGGCAGGTGAAGTGATGCACCCATCATGCCTAGTGCCCACTGTACAAGCCTGTGGGGGCAGTGCTGTGATCTGGGGCTGCTGAGGTTGGTCAGGTAGAGGTTCAGCAACATGATGTCCCCAAAATGAGGTCAGCTGACTACCTGAATATACCGAATGTCCAGGTTATTCAGTCAAAATGATATTTAATTAACTGTTTTATTTTATATAACCTTTATTTAACCAGGCTAGTCCCATTGAGATCAAAGATCTCTTATTCAAGAGGGGCCTGGCCAGGAATGGCAGCAATGCAATTTTAAAATAAAACACTCAGACACACACAGCTCAACATAAGCAACAGGTACAGTAATAAAAATAAACATCAGCTAAAGCAGTGGCATACAGACAGTTTGGTTTCAAAAATTATCACTAAAGATTTAAAAACACTCAGAGGCATGAGGTTCTGTAATTTCAATTCAGTCTGCAGATTGTTCCACGCAAAAGGAGCAGAAAACTTTAAGACCTTCTTTCCTAGGTCAGTTCGGACTTTGGGAACAAAAAAATAAAAAATAATGACAAAAATATTGTCCACATTTCCCAGCCCCATCTGGGAAATAGTTTTCATGCCAGAGCAAAAGCTTAATTGCTCTGCCTTCCTTTAATTACTGGAAAAATAAATTAACGTTAATGAAGAACAATGCACAGTCTAAAATGAGTGTTATGTAACACAGGGATCATGAACGTTAAACACTGGGAGCGGTGAGCCCGTCACAGCCTGATGTTCAGTTTCAGTGTAATCGTGTGGGCATCCAGCAGCCCACAGGAAGCTACAAGTCCATTTTAATTCCATTGATGCTGTAAAAGGCAAGACTAATGGAAGCAAATTAGATACAGATCTATTTACAGATCAGCATCACAAGGACCTCTTTAGTTCATCAGCGAAGAAAAGCCACATTAATTAAACTGTTTTTCACTGCTGCAAAGGAAGTTTAAGGAGTGAAACCTTCACACTGACACTATCTGATACAGTGTTTTTTCAATGCCTTAACTTCATCATTCTGACTCAATAACTGCTCAGACTTTTCCACTGATGATTTACTGATCAGTGGAGGTCTTACGGACGCGCATGAGAAGAGCCCATTAAAGAGTAACTCCATTTGTCGATTTCAATTATGAGTCCTGCTGGCTCAGATATCAATAAAGGTGTTTTACGTGCAGTAAACAAATAGAAGTGCACACTTAGGCAGGAATGACTTTTCATAAGCATCTCAAACACCAGTTGATGACAATATGAGGAGGGGGGATCTCAGGCCTCATGCTGTGGGATAAGAAATGTGTGGGCAGGGAGTTTAATAAATGGAAAGCATGGTAGAGAAATCATGGGGCTCATAATGTTTAATGCAAAGAGGTTCAGGCATCTAAAGGGAATCATAAATATCTTAAAGTCATCTGAATGTTTTCAGTCATGTGTCCAGTGCTGAGGGCTGGAGGGCAAAGCCAAAGTCAACAATTGTTTACCACTGTGTGGAGATGCGGCACAGGCTTTTTTCATCTTCAACAGATGGTTTAATCAGCAGAAACTGTAGGACATGGAGAAACTTTGACAGACTCTATCCTAATCCTTACTAGGATTTTAACATTGTTTTTTAACACATTGAACTGTAATCAAAGTTTTAGGGAGGTCACTGGTGCTTCAAGAAGATTACTAAGGTCGTATTCACAGGAAGATCGTTAGGACAGTTTAGTGCAGTTTGTTTATATATGAAAAGGAATGGGACCTAAGATTTAATAGATGGCAATTCCGTTATCGATTCTGCTTATCAGTCAAGTTCCTGTGGATTTAGTGTGTAGGCAAAAGTTGGCCTTCACAGATCTTTAGTCTCAACAAAGTTAAACACATTTCCATCAATCCACCAATCATCTATACCCCTTATCCCTGTCAAGGTTTTGGGGGGCTGACATCAGGCAAGAGGCAGGGTATACCCTGAGCCGGTCACCAGCCAATCACACCACCACATAAAGAGACAAACAACCATTACAGATCACACTCGCCATGCATGCACAGGGAAAAATGCAAACTCCATTCAGAAAGGCCTTAACCAGAAACCTCCTTGCTGTGAGGGGCATGCACGACCTGCTGCGCCACCGTGCCACCCCCAAGCATGTCTCTCCAGGAATTTTATGCCATGTTCCACTGATAAATGCTCTGGAAGCTGGTGTTGCCACCCATGAAGCATTCAATAAATGTCTTTATCAAAAATTAATCCACAGGTTGACCACTTCTTCCCCCTGTTGGCTATGATAATACTGTGTTTGAGCTTCATTGTTGTCAGTTCTGCTGATTGCCTCTGATGAGAGCATGACGTCCTTCATTTGCAAGAGAATCAGAACAACATGAAAGAAACTGACGGGGGAATCAATTCCTCAATAGACTTGTTATCGGTTCTCATATGAAATGGTTTTCGATTCCCATCCCTACATAATATGCTTCACAAAGCTCAGGATTGGAAAGCTTTAAAGTAGGGATGCACGATATTGGATTTTCTGAACACTGATACTGATACAATATTTCTGGTAAAAAGCTCAAGCTCTGTACTTAATAACTGAACGTGTTTCATTCAGTGTTACAGTACATGTTTGTGAGGAACTGAAGTACAACAAGACAAACAGCATTTAACTGACAAATATGAAACCCTGACTTTTTAAGTGTACCCATGCAGTGATGAGAAGGTGCATCAATATTATACATTTGTGTAAGATACAGACATTCCAGCCGATATATGGCTGATACGTGTGGCTGATGAATCTGCTGCAAATCTCTGCGAAAGTTTCAATAGTGGTCAATGCTGAAACTTAAAGGTGTAGTCAGCGATCTTCTAATCTTCTAATCTAATGTAGTATGTGGAAAAAAAAGTCTGGTTTCAATACACAGCCTTGGCTCTGAATTTCAGCAAGCAAATACTGTGGCTCGGGCCAAGTCACCAAAACAGGGTACACCCCCCCACATCCAGTGGGCAATCATACTCATGTGCAGATCAGACAGAGGGGGGAGGGGGAGTCCTAGGTTGCGTAGCGAGCGCAGTTAGCGTTAGAGAGAGATAAAATAGGTGCAGTAGCAATGGCTGAAAAACAGCCCAAAAGAAAAACGTCAGAGGAGCAGAAAGTGAAAAAGAAGGGCTATGACTATGAAAGAGCGAAGACCCGGGTCAACATTGGTGTTGCTTTCCAACGGTGGAGGGAATTCTGAGAATTGAAAGACCTGAAAACGGACGCGGATGTCGCCGTCTTTCAGCTGGGCAGGTAAGCAACATTAGCTTTGTGGTGCTTCACATAACAGTAACAGCCGTCAGGCATTTATGTTATTGTCTAATCTGTCAAAATGTACTGTTGTCGTGATGTTATCAATTATGGAAGTCGAGTTGTTTGAAGAGTCGGGGTTACCTTAGCTACGTTGGTCAGCTACGCAGTTTCTCCAGTCGTTTGCATGACGTTGCACGTCCATAAGCTTTCAGGGGTGGAGCCAGGGGTGAGGTATGAAGGGAGAGGCGGGTCTAAATTCATTTATAAACAACCTCTCCACTCGTTTTCTCCCTCATTGCTGACTACACCTTTAACTTTTTAGGCTAATGTCGGCCGATACCGATATCAAAATGATAACACCCTGCATCCCTGTTTGAGAGGGGCGTGACTGGATACAGCTCATGAGGATTAACACTGAAACTAGCTGTTCTGAGCAGGGCTGAAACTAAAGAGTTAAATCTAACATCTGTGAGGAGTTTCAGGCAAGGAACTTCATCACTATATTCTGGGGTTGTTTCAATAAAGTCCCAGGATAGTGTGAGACTCAGATGGTGCATCCCTGGCCCATCCTGTCATTTGCTGATGGAGTCTGCTGCTTTGCGATGCTCCCAACAACAGACGAAGTGTTCTGGGAGGCACGCCAGGTGTCTGACACTTTCCCCTCCTCGCTCTGACATCCCAACAGAGAGGCCTCAGGAAGGTCTTATGACAGCCAGCCCCCCCCTCTCCTGATCCAAACACCCACCACCATTCAGCAGCCTGTCATTTGCATTGTACATACTGTAATGATGGAGCTGATGGCCTGCTGTTAGGAATACAGCAGTGAAAGGCGCACAGGCGGCCATTATGACGAGGAACAATGGGTTTGAGGTGGCTTAGAGGATCTGAGCGCTGACTGAGAGGATCTGAGCTGCTAAAATAAATGAGAAAACTTCTATCCTCCACGAGATGCCCTTTGGCAAGCAGTGCACACACATCTGCTGGAGAGGAGCTTTGGAGCAGCCATCTGTGGAAAACTTGTTGGGCTTTGAAGCCCGGTGAACGTGAGACGGGATCTCAGGGAGTGTACACAGCAGGAGGTTTGGATTCATTTACCTAACATGAAGACTGAGGAGATTTCAGAGCAGTGTTTCACCCAGAGTGAACTTAGGCCCTGTTTAAAAGGGGTCTGTTGCTAAGGTTTTTCCTTTGCTTATTTAAACCTGATCCACGTTTAGACGGAGACACTTGAAATGTATGAAAACGCTGCAATGTGCATGCCAGTCCAGTAGATGGCGATGTAGGTTTGCAGAGAAACAGTGCTGCTACAACACGCATGAAGAACAAAAACTTTTCAATAACAAATGCTGGTGGATGCACAATGTCTGGACAACAAATCTGTCTGGATAATTTTATCTGGATAACAACCCGAGCACGGTAAGCAGCGCACACCTTACTTGGTAGACGGCCAAAGCTGCTGTTGTTCCTGGTATGCGTGGACAGCTTTCCTGTGAAAGAGTACTGCGCATGCGTGATGTAAGCATTTCACTCTGAAACGCTCTGACTCTAGTTAACACGGAGCTGCATGGAGGAGCGTTTTGAAAACTGGTTTCAAAAGTTTGGGGATTCAAGCACTCCATATACCATTCCAATGTAAACAGGAGGCCAAACAGCAATGAGAACTTAGCGAATTTGGCCATATAAGCCTCTTGGAAACTGCCCTCAGTTTGAACTTTGAACTGCAGGAGACCTGCTGAGGCTGTACATCACATTTGCTTTCCAATGAAGTTGGGATGTTCTGTAAAAACAATTCAACAAATGTAAATAATTTAGTTGATCTATGTTCGACTAAATTTACTACAACACTAAGGCATTTCTTGTTCAAAACATTTAGACTTCAATGTTTTCTTGCAAATATTCTCTCATTTTAACTTGATGCCCACAACAAGTTCCGGATCAAGAAAACATTTCTTGACGTGTTATTGTGAAGAATTTAGGGATTTCATCATCTACAAAATCATCAAAAGATCCAAAGGATTGAGAGAAATCTCTGCACACCAAAACCCAACACTTAATGCCTGTGACCTTTGATCTTTCAGGTGACACTGCATAATAAACCAGCAAAGTAAAGGATATCAGCACGTGGGCTCACGAACACTTCAGAAAACCATTGACAGTTAACACAGTTCATCTCTACATCTACAAGGTCAAACTCTACAATGCAAAGACAAAGACAAATATCAACAACACCCAGAAGCACTGCCAGCTTCTCTGAGCCTGAGTTCATCTGAGATGGACTGAGGCAAAGTGGGAAAGTCTGCTGTGGTCTGAGTCCACTTTACAGACTTTGGACATCGTGGTGTCCTTCGGGCTGAAGAGGAAAAGGACCAACCAGACTGTTATCGGAGCAAAGTCAGCATCTGTGATGGTATCGGGGGATGTTAGCACCCATGGCATGGGTAACTTGCACATTTGTGAAGGCATTATTAATGCTGAAAGGTAGTTTTTTTAGCTACATGTGCTGCCACTCATCTTTTTCATGAACATCTCTGCTGATTCAGAGTAAAGAGTGCAGGTACTAGACTGATCTGCTGCAGTCCAGACTTGTCTTCCAATTTAAATGTGTGGTGCATTATGAAGTGACAAACAGGTGAACAGTGACCCCAAACTGTTGAGAAACTGAAGTTATATATCAAGCAAGAATTAGAAAGAATTTCACCTCCAAACCTTCAACAAATAGTGTCCTCAGTTGACATATGAAGTGTTGTTAAAAGGGCAGGTCAGGTAACACAGTAGTTAACATGCCCCTGTCCCAGCTTTTTTGGAACATGTTGCAGGCATCAAATTCACAAGGAGTGAATATTTGCAAAAGAATAGAAGTTAATCAGCTTCAACATTCAATATTTTGTCTTTGTGGTCTATTCACATTAGTATCAATGAAAAACGATTTGCAAATCATTGCATTCAGTTTACATTTCTGCTGAACACAATGTCCAAACTTAATTGAAATACTTGTTTGTAATATAAAGCAAAACTAAGATGCTCAGTTGTGGCCTTCTGAGTAATAAAAGCATAAGCATATAAATTAATATTCAGTTGCTAAAACAGACTCAAAGAGGATAGGCTATAAATGAGCTTTCAGCACTCAAATTAATCAAGTGTCGTTAAATAGACTCCCACTCTATGTCAGACTTAAATATGTAAGAAAAAGGCTTTTTAGCTCTGCACACATACACTCCCTTTCTATGTCATTTCTGTGTGGAGGCCTGTGGGAGCGTCAGCGTCCTTATCACCTCAGTTATCTACAATTATAATTGCCCTCCTGCTCGCTGCAAAAATGGCTACTGGGGATTATGATGAAGGTGAAAGGAAAGGGCACAATCACAATCCCGAGAGCGAAGAGGAGGTAGTGGTATTTAACATGTGGGTGTGTGAATGTGTGCTGACTTTGTGCCACTGCAGCTTTCTATCCTTGTCTAAATCAGGTAAACAGAGATGGTTTTCCCATCAAAAAAATGTGATTTAATCCATTTTGATTATTCTGGATCCATAAAGACAAAATTACCTTAAAAAAAAGTCCTTCATGGCTGGATTAAATGCTTCCTGGACAAGATACTGTATATTCGACCTGGAGTCATCTATAAATGTTAAAAGACTGACCTTCTAAACTTGATTTTCCAAATTAAAAACCAATGTACAGTCCAATGTCACTGTTACTGCTTGGTGGCACTTGTGCTTCGGGCTGTCACCTTATACTCGATGTTCTAATATCTGTTCAAGCATGGAGATAAAAGTCTGTGTTCGAAGTGTTAAATAAATATTTGAATGTTAAATATTAAACGTAGCAGCACACCAGGGTGCCAACAGAGGCCGCTCTCAACCACATACACTGCTCAGTAACAAAGAGTGAGGTTACTTTTAATAAAAGGGAGGACGCACAGATGCTCTCCGGTTGAAAAAAGCAACACCCAACTATCTGAGAAGCACTGTGTGCCGTATTTTTGAGTTCTACACCATTTATGGCGAAATCATAATTAGGGATGTAATGGTTATCGGTAAAATGGTAAACTGCGGTAAAATTTCCCACGGTAACCATTATCGTGTCCTTTTAAAATTACCGTTATACCGTGTTTGACCACCATACTGCCTCAGTAACGCACGGTGATGCTGTTCTTTGACTGGAAAAGCCTGAACTATGTATCTGTCCTCGATTAAGCAGCCTGACGCAAGGCGCGCATGCGCAGTTTGCACTGTTTAGCCTCTCAGTCTGAGAGCCAAAGTTAGACACAGTGGAGACCTTTCCTCTCAAAACGGACTCTGAAGTCTAGCTGAATTTTAGATTTTACATGGATGCCACGTGGAAACTGATAAAAGACAGTCACCCTGTCTAAACACGAAGCTGCAGCGAAAGAAAAAGACGTGCGTGGTTAAAACGGCCGTAACTTAATCTAGTAAATAAACTGACTGAGCCATAGAGGTAGAAAGAGAGAGAGAGAGAGAGAGAGAGAGGATTCACAGAGCCATACCTGAGTGAATAAACAAGTGGTTATCAGTATTTTCTGTCTAAATAATGTATAAATATTGTAATTAACGGCATTAAGATCATTCTTGAGTGTGTTCTTGCCTTTTCTTGCTGCAAATTCGCCGTATTTCGTAGTAGGTTGTCTTTTTCCATCAAAGTTCGTGTTTTATTAATTTAATCAATCGTAATTGGTAACTATTAAAGGAGATGTCGAGGAGATCTGTCAGGGAGAGGGTAAACCAGAGGAGAGTCACGAAGGGGGCTAACTGCTTCAGGGACTATCGTCAGTAAAAAAAAAAATAAATAAATAAATAAATAGAAAAAATATATAAGGAGCTGTAACATGGACTCAAATGCTGGAGGCAAACTAAAATGTGTGAGTGTATGTAAAATAGATTACATTTATGTTTGAATGTCTCAAAGCATGTTAATTTACAATTGTTTATGAAGAGAAACCTGTTTAAAGTTCATATCTGCTTTTTCTTTTCCTGCAATTACACACAGTTTAAGCATTTATTACATAATCATGGCAAATACTTGTTAGACTTATTTACTTTTATTTCTCATGAAAGAAAAGTAAAAAATGTACTCAAAGGGCATTTTATTGACACATTTATTGACAAAGAAGACAAAAAGAAGTGTTGTGATTTTAATATTAAAGGGGTTAAATGATTTCAATTCTGTGTAAAAGTACTTTTTGAACATTTTGAGCAAACTACAACGATACTGCTATAATAATGATATCCGTGATAATTTGGGCTACAATAACCATGATACAAAATTTTCATATCGTTACATCCCTAATCGTAACAGTGCAAAGCAGCTTTCTTACTCGTTCATCCAAGCCATAGTCGAGGAGGAGGCACAAAAGTATCAGGGCTGGGACGATACACTTTTCTCCCAATTAGATTTTTTACGATTTTTTAGGTGCTGATTCGATATAAATTGCGATTCTACGATACTGCCGATTTTTGCAATCTTTAGTTAGCTTTTTTAACACCAGTAAAATAGATGAACAACGATAATGCCTACAGACTATATCAGGAAAAATACAGAATCACATGTGAGTATGTTTTTAGGATTTATTCAGCAATATATTTTGACCAGCTGTTTATACTGTCTCTTCAAAAGCCTGGATTGCATTTAAAAGTGGCTTATTAACACAGACTAAAATGAAGCATTTAAATTTGGAAAAAAATACGATTTTTGAACAAAAAAATTGATTTTAAATTTGTCAAACAAAAAATCCTAATATTTATGTGAATCGATTTTTTCTCCCTCTCCCAAAAAGTGCAGCAGTGCTTTGTCAAGAACAAAACCACATGTGACTGCATTTTTCAGCAGGGTCTTTACCAGAGGCGTGGAAAAAGGCCAGCACAGATAGGGGTTCATATGCAAGGATATACAGCATTTTAAGTATTTAATGACAGAACTAGAGCCACGATACACCATTCTGAGCCGCACCCTGGTTTCCAGCCACAATGTTAAACTGTATGACGCAACGCAGGCAAGCATTGAGGCTACATTAAGATATGACTCTCTCCCTCATGACCCGATGGGTCTGGAAAATGCAACCTTACTAGTGATCCCATGGAGTCGAGGAGGGTAACTCTGTAGAGCTTTAGAAAACCTTATTTTAAATCAGACACCTAATTTTAACTTTTATGTGTTCCATAAAATCAAGTTTGAATTTCATCACTCTTTATGGTTCCCCTATGACCACGATGCTGCCTGAAGTAGATTTGTTTCTAATTAATCACATCACAAATTTCACTAAAGATGTTTTTCTCAACAAAGAAGAATTCAACAACTATTGGGCCCTTTTTACATGTAACTGTGAGCAGGAAGAATCTAAAACAAAGACCAAGTCCTGTGAAATCTTTGTCCTTTTCATCTGAGACGTCTGCTTCACGGAGATATTTTTCCCCAGAAAGAGGAAGTTAGCAAAACAAAACGGAGTGTGACCTTTAATCATCTGTGACAAAGTGACTTTGGCTGTCTTCTCTATCTGCTGGCACACACTGACACAAGTTTAATTACAGGCGGCACAGTTCAGAGTCTGCTCGGCGACCCTGACAAGCCTGTGTTAGGTTAGCGGCATTAGCACCTTTAGCTAATGATTAGAGTTCAGAGGGCGTACTCCTGGAGCAGATGAACTGTCACTGATGTCAGCTGGAAACAGGAGACCTTTACAGCTTCAGACTAAAGATGTAGGCTGAGAGAGGAGCAATTATTCAGGACAATTAGTGTTAAAGAGGCAGGTGGGAGGGTTTGAGATCTTAAGGAAGACTTAAGAGAAGATGGCCGGGATAGTGGTGTTATTAAAGCACTTAAAATGCTCCAAAGGTTAATACATAAAAGTGTGATGCAGGTATAAACAAAAGAAGGCTGAAAATCATGTGGGGGTGCAGCACCAAAGGTCCATCTGTTCAACTCACCAAAGTTTTCTCAGGCTCCTGTTGGGACTCAGACGAGGACTCCATGGTGGTGATAATCCAGAGTCAGGCCTGTCAGTGCTGCTACGATGACTGCATACCTGCCAGGAGAGAGGAGGAGGATCAGACAACATGACAAGTGTGGAGCGCCCCCTTCAGGAGCCAGCAAGTAGCATTTAGAGGAGATTCACGGCATATTTAATTAACTAAAATACCAATATTTGGTGCCAGCATATCGATAATCATATTGCGGGAGAGAGGATGACGATAACCGCTGTATCAATTTTTTGTCCCACCCCTAATCCACATTGCTTGTACAATTCGCTTGTTCGGGTCTCACAAGGACTGACGGAAGCCGGCCAATCACATGGCCACTTTATACCCTTTTCAGACTGGCCAAAAACCTGTTTAAAACTGATAACAATCGGCTCCTGTCAGCAGTTTGAAAGGGTCTACTCGGTATTTGGACCCTGGTTGACTGACATGGGTTTTAATCGGTTGGCCTCCGTTCGGCTTCAGTGGGAACGTCACACCCAGGTCAACCCCCTTACTACCGATGACATTGGTGAAACATGCCTACGGCATAGCATTGCACTTTCGTGACTCTTTGCCATCTCAGAACAAATTCCATCCGCCTTTGTATCATCAACGTTGAATGTTATTCAGTCAGCGCTGAGTTTGTAAATTTTTAAAAAGGGACAAAAGTATGAAGTGAAGTAAACCATGTCCACAGCTTCCATGCTCCTTTCCATTGTTAACATGGATGTGTTTCATCACACCGATGATGTCATCATGCTGATGACATCAGCTTGATGTGCCACCTTGCAGCTCATCTGCAGCTGATTAGACCTGGTCTGCTGACAGTGGGAAAGGAGTCATTTGCCGATCGTTAGCAGGTTAACCCACGTGAAAAAACCTGCATTGACCTGCTAATATTATCATGAAAGTGGTACTAGAGAGAGGAGCAACCATTCCAACACATTTACGCCAAAGGGCACTTTAGAGTCATCAATCAGCCTGACGTGCACACTTTTGGTCTGTGGGGGGAAACTGAAGTGCTTGAAAAAAACATGGAGAAAGGCTCAGACCGACTCGAGGAGTTGGACCAGGTCCCAAATGTGCTACCTGGTGCCCCATCATGCAGCGTTGTTAGCAAAAACCGTCCCTTATCACTATACTTGAGGAATGACTCCTGATTCACCAAAAGGACAAGGCTGCCATCATACTGTCGTATGATACAAGGCAGTGATCCTCAAGTTGGGTTGAACGACAGATCCATTTCCAGCAGGCTGTGAGCCTTTGCCAGAGCAAAAAAAATGGAAGGAAAACTCCTTACATTTTGCCTTTATTTTGACGTTTTTCTTATGCAGTGGAGCACTGTCTTTCACACTCTTTTTAGGTGGAGATGTTATGCTGTAATGCCAACTGACACATTGTAGTTTAGTTCAGTTCAGTGTATTTGTCCCTTAAACAATTAGTACATAAGTGCACACATTTTCAATAAACACCTCCATGATTGGAAAGAAGCAGCAAGAATAAAAACATTTTTTTGTCTGACCCCCATTTAAACAATTAAAAAAGGAAAAGATGATCTGACATTACATCCGCTTGATTTACAATAGTCTACACCAACAACCATTTGGTTATAACCACAACAAAAACAAACAAAAAAATTCCAAAAAATTTAAATAAATAAATGACTCAAAAAGTAGAAATTTACAAGCTCAAAACAGACCATTACCACCCAGTTTAAGTTTTGAGGGCATACTGACAATTTTTCTGCATATGTACAAAAAATAAACAACCTAAATACAGATTTGTTTTGAAGTAGTACAAGCAACTTTGTCTTTACATCTTCTGAAGTAAACACAAATAGCTTTTTTTAGGTTTTCTGTTGAAACTGTCCTTGGCTCTGAACACAATAAATCATGTCTGGAGTTTTATTATCCCTGTTAGCTTCAATAACTACTGGTATGCTCTCTAAATTTAACTTAGTGGATGATTTTAAATACTCTTTTTTGCAAAAAGAATAAAGGATTTAAATATTCATTTATGTATTACTCCACTTCCCACTTTGATAGAGAGATATTTGTTATATCTTCAGTAAGTAGGTGCTCAGCTTCAGCTACATGCTCTTCAGCCTTTTTTAAACAACTACTCAGTTGCTGAACTTTCATTACATGTTTGTGCATGAAACCACTGCTGAGTTTGTTACAAAGGGTTGAAGTTAATGAAGTGTTTGGTGTGTTTTAACAGCCTCATGATCAACACTTAGTTAGAAATTTTGGTTATTTTGGTTTCTCATGAAACTTTTTGGTGTGTGTTGGTATACTGTGATATTTGGCCTATCTCAGGTTCAAAATGTAGCATTGTTTTATAAAATAAACGTGAAAAGTTGAAAATGTTCCTCGATTTGTGTTGCAGCTTGTCATTCAGGGTGATGGTGGGTCCAGACCAGTTGAGAACCACAGATATAAAGTACAGTATTGACAATGATTTGTGACTGTGGGTATGGTTAGAGAGTAGAGACGTACTGCAGTATCAATTTATAACTAATATTCACACTGGAATGGTGTGATGCATCTCTTATTAAAATACTTGTTTTATGATGGTCACTACATCTCCAACCCTCCTGTAATACTTTAGCAGGCTCTGGCAAACGCCTCTGCTGTTACATCCCACATGTAAAGAAGCTGAACAACAACAACAGCAGAGGAGGAATCGATTCTGTTGGTCCCTGAGCATCACACACCGCAGCAGGTCTCTCGCCTTTCCTTACACAGCAGAGCCATCCTTTCATCCACTGCAGGAGTCGACACAAGGCCTAAACTGGACCGACTTTTCCACTTTTATTTTCTGTCAAAGCAACAACACATGAGCGAGGGTCTCGGTGAAGGAAGACCTGAAATAGCAAATCTCCGTGTTACCAGCTGTGTTCATATTCAGCCTTAAGGAGCTTTTATCTAACTGGACCAGCTCAAAGTGCCCTCTCACCCGCTGTGGGATGGCTAGTTAGCAGGATTGCAATCATGTGCAGCATGATGCCTACTCATCTATCACATTAGCATACAGAGGTAGGAGTCCGTCCTTGTGTTCTAACGCAGCAGAAACCTGCTCTTATCCCTCTGTTGGTGCTGCAGCTCCAGGCCTTTAATAAACAGCCTGTTTCAACAGCGAGCACAGAGGAGGGTGGAGAGCGGGCCGGCCTGTCAGCTCCTTCCCCAGTGAGCCTGAGATTCATTCTTCAATCTATGTTTTTCTGTCGGCCCTCAGCGTGTTTTCCCTTTGGACACGTCAGAGTGTAACGCTGTTTTTAACCTTTATCTATCAGGGGAACTTCTGCAGGCTGCTGCTTTCACTGGCCTGCCGGGGAGATACTGGAGGGTGCAGCGGTGAGGCTATCTGTTGCACCTGTGTCAGGGGGCTGTATAGAGCTGGGCAATGTATCACGTTATTTAAGTGCATCTGAATATTTTCAAATGAGTTTGAAGTTTATAAAGCGCAGAGGTAAATGATCTGAGAAATAAAAATGTCTGCTTCAAGTAGGGATGCACAATATTGGATTTTTGCCAATATCTGATACGCTCATATTTTTAAAATTAATTACCACCCATACCAGTACAATACCGATAGTTCTGGTCAAGAGTAGGGATGGTGATGGGAATCGGAAACCAATTCCAGTTGTGAATCGTTAACAGCTCCATCCAAGTACTGATATCATGAGTCTTTTTGCTAATCAATTCCCTTATCAATTCCTTCCACTGACAGGGTTCAGAAGCGCCAGAATTGTGGCTTAATTTTTTTAGAAAGGTGCCTCCTGCACAACCTTAAGTGGGTGTAACACCAGCAACTTGCAGAAGCAGTTATTTATGCTGTGACATGCGTTTGACATTGTAGCCATTGAAAATCCACAGGCCAACATTTGCGCACATGGAAAATCTGCAGGAATCGAAAAGGGAATCGTTACAGAACTTGATCGATTAGCAGGATTAATCTTATCAATTCCCATCCCCAGTCAAGAGCACAAGCTTAGGACAACTGTTGAGAAAATGCTCTGAGGGGGTCACTAATGATGGGGCCAATGCATGCTTCATTTCCCCTCATTCTCCCTCATTAATGATGCAAACATGTCACAGCAGCCGCCTGAGACACCAACTGAGGCTACGTTTACACGGACACTCCTGACTTAAAGATGCAAGATTTTTCCTATGCCTTTTCAAATTCTTCTGCGTTCAGACGACGCTGGAGACGTATGGACCCGCTGTAGTATGCATGCTGGTTCAGTAGATGGCGCTGCAGGTCTGCAGAAAGGCAGCGCTGCTACAACACACAAACGAAGAAGAAAAACTTTTCACAAACAACAATGGTGAATAGACGCACAGGGACACAGGAGTTTCTTTTCTGGACAACAAATCTGTCTGGATAACCAACCGAGCACGGTAAGAGGCTCACATGTTACTCGGCAGACGGGCGAAGCTGTTGTTGTTCCTGGTATGAGTGCGCAGCCTTCATCTGAAAGAGTACTGTGCATGCCTGAAACGCTCTGATACGGGATTACACAGAGCTGCATAGAGAGCGTTTTGGAAACATTCCACCCTGGAGCCTGTTTTCAAAAGTTACCATTTTCAACGCGTTTCAGTGTAAACTCAAGGCCAAAACGCAATGAAAACTTATCGGATTTGACTGTTTTCGGTGCCGTGTAAACGCAGCCTAAGTTGGCAAAAAAGCTACGAAATTCTTGGCTAACTCCAAAGTACAGGGCAGAGCAGTTTCCCAATGATCAAAACAAGTCAGGCTAGAAAATGTTCTTCCGATTCTGTAAACATACTCTTGACTGGACCTGTAAAGATAGATGTGAGGACCACATGAAGACTAAGTGATTATAATTCATTACTTCACTCAGTGTCTTGGTTAAATCTGCATACAATTTAAACTGAAAAATTAAAATGGATTATGAGAAAAACTAAAACTGAATTTGGGAAAGAACAACACTGGCTTTTTAGCTATGTACTTCACAAAAATGGACTTATTTCTTTCAGTTTTACGGTATATTTTTGCAAGGAAAGACGTAAAACAAGAAAAATGGTGTCTAGCTCTTGCAACAATGAAACCCTTGACTTTTAAATGCACTCATGCAATGCTGAGAAGGCGGAATGATATTGTTCATTGTCCTAATTTGCCGATATTCCAGCCGATATATCAGCAGTAGTCTATCTGCAAAACTTTCAGACAATTCCAAAACTTAACTATCTCGGCTGATATCGTCTGATTCCTATATCAAACCAATAATATTGTGTATCCACAGTTTCAACTAAAATAGGTTTAAACTGCTGTTATGTCCTATATATTGGCTGTAAAGTTGGCAAAATGGACACATGTTCAAATACTGTACACTTTTCCATTTTGTTATCAGAGAAAGTATAAATTCAAAAGTCAACAGTACTAATGTTGGAGAATTAATGTTTTTTTCTTGAGCCATAATTGTTTCTAACACAAATAAAATGAGTGCACTGTCAAATGGAAACTTCAGTCTCTTGTCAATAAAATACCAAGATCAAAATCTGTCATAATGAGTTCAGAAATATCTGCATTTAGGTAAAAATACAATCTGATATGTCACTAAATATAAAAACATATGGCAAATAATAGACATGAATTGTAGCACCTTGGCTCCAGTAAAAAAGGCTATCTAATTTATTAAAAACAACAAATGCAACATCAGAGTTCTGTTTCAATACAAAGTTCAGAAATGCTAGTCTGTTATTTCTCTAAATCAGAGTGAACGCTGCAGCCTTCAGACTCCGTTTCTGTGGTCTTTCCTGTTTGTCCACAGGATTCAAGTATGAGCCAAAAAAGGCTGGAGTGAAAATGTGGTATTCCCAAATGATGAGCAAACTCCCTGAGCAAACTGCCTAAATACTTTTCCACTTTCAGCCCAAATACTTTCAGCTAGACTGAGCAAAGAGACAAAAATGTCCTCGTGCTGCAGTGGAAGGCTAACCAGCCTTGAATTAGCCATGCGGGCAGTCTGCTTCATGCACCCATGTAACAACCAAACATCCGTCCTGGTTTGGTTAAACTCATTACATTCTTGTTTCTCATGTGACCACTGTCCTCTGGAGAAACCCCACTGTCTAAGATTGCGATAGCATCGTCAGCTGAGTTCTCCACATGACTCCAAGAACAACTGGGACCATCTGTTAATCACACTCAACGCTCCTGTGAGATTATATTTGGGTGGAGCGACTGCCTGCCAACATGTGGTTGTCCTAAAAAAGCTTTCATTGTCAAAGGAAGTAAGCGCATGTGATGACGGATGTTAAGTGCGGATATTTTTACAGTAAAAGCTCTGTGGTCTCAAACCAGTTTACACCCAGTGACTGAGGAAACAAGTGCGATTCAGAAAGCAATAACTCATGGGATCGAAAGGCCCTTTAGTGGAGTCGAGACCTACCTAGAATATTCTTAGAAATCTGTTCCTTTTATTTTATTACTTTTTCTTTTAGTCCAGAGCCAAATCTACAGTCTTAGAAGCTGTTGTTGTTCCATATAAACCGCTATAAAATGCTTTTTTATGTTTCTCTTGTTGATTTGAAAATAAAAAAAGGCCTTTGGGGTGCTGGTTTGGCAGAGTGGTTAGCACCCCATGTACATGCTTCTGCCGGTCCAGGTTCAAATCTCGCCTACCAGTTTGCAGAGTGTCTTCCCCTACTCTCTCACCCCCTTTCACAAGCCTATCCACTGTCTCTCTCCTATCAATAAAGGCACAAAATGCCCCAAAAAAAAAAAGGCCTTTGGTTGTCCAGTTTAAGCCTGTCATAATGTTGTTATAGTACTACTTGTCCCTAAGACAGCATAAATTAGGGCTGTGATTAGGGATGGGACCGATCCGATCCGGTATCAGTATCGGAGTCCGATCCAGGCATAATTCACGGATCGGATCGGTCCGATCCGCGTGCCACGGGGCGCCCGATCCAACACACAACACACAGGAGACGTGATGCCACTCCTCATTTCAAGAAATCCATTCCACTGTTTGCAGCCAGCCAGTGTGTGCGGAGCATAGTGCCTCCTGTTGAGTGCATCGCCGTCTATTAGCCACCTGAGCTAACAAGCGCTAACAACAACATATCTGCTGTGTGGAGTAATTCTGTCAGTTCTCCTCAAAATCAAAGCCGAACGGTTTTCGGATACGCCCCTCGAAAATAAGGTACAGAGACTCAATTATCCGCCCTTTCGGTAAACACTCTGCCGAAAACAACACAGCCACACCGGGTGTCAGCGGACCGCGGCTCAGTAAAACTTATATCAGCACCTGCTTGTGTTTTAGCCCAGTTTTTCTGCTTTGTGTCCCTTTTTAAAATGCGCCACAAAATGACGTGCTGCTGCTGGATTAAACTTATATCAGCACCTGCTTCTGCTTCGGTTTTAGCCCAGTTTTGGCTTTGTGCCTCTTATTAAAATGCGCTAGAACATGACGCGCTGCAGCCACAGCGGGAGTGTGCCCGGCACGCCCAGCGCACCTCCAAATGCCCTGCATCTTAAACCATTCATGGGACTCCTTAAGTGTTTCTATGCAGAGTTCCATATTAGCTACATTGTTCACTACAACAGACACTTTTTTTTCTGCTCGACCTTTGAGGCATCAGCATGTTCATATAATCCGCAGCGATGTTTCTTCCCGTGTCCGCCTCTCCTTTTTTACCTCTCTCAAGCAGAAGACTCTTTGCTTTCCAGTCTTCATCAATGAAATGGGCAGTCACTGTCATATAGGACTCCATTTGAAGAGACGTACACATCTGTTATCTTTATCTATTAACTCGGAAGCTTTGTCTTTTTTCCTCCCTCGTATTTTGCCGTGAGCGTGTGCGTAATTGTCTGGCGCGCCGGCACTGAATATCCAGGTTTCAATGTTTTTCTTGGCCTTCCACGACACCAATGGGCCTCATACCCTCAGAAATAATACTGTCAATTCCTTCTGTGATGTCGTTTATGCATTTGGGTGTTTATATGAGGCATAAAATCCAGCTCGGACTGGGTGAGGGATGCAGCCACTGCAGTGCGGGCAGCGGGCAAAGCGCATGCAGTTATAAAACAAATACACGATTATTAGACTAGAATATTGAAATGTTCTTGAATAAAAATATTAAAATGAACGATCAATACATTGAAATGGTGTTCTAAGACATGATGGGGGTGCTCAGAAAATATCCCCATTTCACTTGATACGTTTCTTCTGATGAAACGAACTGCAGGGGGGGAGATAAAAATGACACATTTGGTCGACCAATCAGAATTTTGGTCGACTGAGCACGCATCGACCAATTAGTCGACCAGTCGACTTGGACTTTACAGCCCTAGCATAAATACAGATTTACTGTTGACTTACGGTGCGTCTTACTGAATTCACATAATTTGAGACCGATGGCCCTCATTTCTAATTACTTCTTTTGTAAATTAAAGTGATAATACGCTCCACAAAGTCCTTAAATTAGCTCTCTGTTTTATGGCCCTTTTCCATTAGTCCTACTCTACTCTACTCAACTCTACCCGGAACTACTCTGCTAGCATTGTGCTGCTTTTCCATTAGCCCCAGTCGCCTGCCAAACGGGGTGCAGTGTCGCTGAGCGGCTCTGCATTGACGTCATTTTGAGCGCGACACAACAATCTGTGGCTTTTTGTCACAAACAGAGTAAAAAAGGAAAGCAGAAGAAGGCTGCAGGTGGCAAGAAGAAATACCCCTTGAGAAGCTCAGGAGAGTTTTGGAAGCTCTACAACAGAATGAAGCCGAGGACGAGAGCAATCGAGCTGCAAAGAAAAGACGTATGAGGGTAAGCTAACGGTAGCTACCGCTAGCATGCTAGGTCGTCGCGCTCATGACTCATCGATGACGACATTGTCTGACCAATCAATAGCCAGCAGTTGGTGACGTCGTCTTTTGGTATCGACTCTGCTACTTGGAACCAGAGCGGAGTAGGTACTCAAACTAGCTTATTTTAGGAGGTACTGGGCTAGTGGAAACACGCTGCAAATCGAGTAGGGCCGAGTAGAGTAGGGCCAAGGCGTGCTAGTGGAAAAGGGCCATTAGAAGGCCATTAGTTTGACTGTTTTAACTTCTTGTTTTTATCATAATCTAATTATTTATTTACTTCTTTCTATGCATCCTGTACACAGCACTTTGATCGACTGCGGTCTTCTTAAGGTGTTTAGAAATAAACTTGACTTGTTTTTGGTAAAGGGCGGAAAAAAGCTGGAGAAAGTCAGCCACCTCAAAAAGATGGAGAAAGGGAGAGACTGGCTGTTTGAAAAAGTACCAATTTTCCTTAATAAATATTAGTTAGAAATACATAACTGGGTTTTCCTCTGCTTCCCTTTCTCACCGAGACCAGTAATTTGATCACAAGAAAGGACAATCTCTCCAAGACCATTACCAGCTCTGAAATAGGGCCATAATTGCTTTAAGGGGACATAGAAAGGCTCTTTCCAGTTCAAGTCATGAGAGCCAAACACCATTGATAAAAGAAAATTGGGTGAGGGATTCAGATGATTCTTGGAAATCAGCGCAGGCCCAGGCTGTTTAGCGCTAAGAACCAGTTCTGAGAAAACAAGATAAAGAAGACGAAGCTCCATTCTGTTGAATCTGATTCAATTTAGGAGTGTTGTCTATATAATCGTGATTGACCGCCTTGATACAACTCCTGCCAGAGCTTGTTATAAGAAAATACAAGATCCTGGGACAACAGAAATCAAATCAAGACTCCTCAAAGATACATTCTTCAAGATGCTGTTGTCAGTTCACCTGTCTGTGAAGCATAGGTGGTCAAACTTCTATGTGGAGTCACTATTGATCTTATAAAGGTGCATCTCCACCAGGTGGTCTGGTTTAGTTTGGGTTGGTGTGGTGCAGAAAGGTACCATCACCAGCTGAGGTTGGTCTGCTAGCTGAAGAGATGTAACCTGACATCAGATAGACAGTTCAGTAAATACTATACTGACTATATTTCACTCGTCCATCTGGGAAACAGCCCATAGAAAGTGTTTGAGGAGGGCAAAAATCTCTCAAAAGCATAGCCGTTAGGTGATTGGATGATCGTTCCATCAGTCACATCCGTCATGGGCCAATCAGATAATGTAGCATACAGACATTAAAGGACCAAATGTGAGTCCATTTGAAGACAAATTGTCTGAAAAACTTGCTAGAAGTGGAGCAGATATCAAATGTTTTCAGTGCTGTTTGTTCTTTCATTTAATCAAGAAAAGAGAAATCTGTCAAAACCGCTACTCAAGCTGTTAGCGTCAATGCTACTCTCTGTACGGCAGAGATTATGCTGCATTCCAGTTGTACTGGGAAAAGTGGGAAATTTCATCTGGACCGCACCCCTGAGGTCGGATTTTCCTACTGGGAAGATGGGGATCATCACCACCCCCAAAGTTGACAATTTAAGATGGCTGCCCCCACTGTAAACAGTTCTTAAGCTCCTGTAATATTCCTTGTATCAACACTTATGACTCGTGTTTGTTGCACTAAATCAGCTGTATACATAGTGTCGTTCGTTGTTTATGAATAAAAATACTGCTATAGTGTATTTTACATTCTTCATGTGGGATGTGTGAACAACAACGCAGAGTGTGCTAACAATGGTTAACAATAAACTGGTAGATTGGCAAGTATTTTTTCGGACTTGTAACTGAAACGCTGAGAACTCAGACAAGACGTCATTCCCACTCCCCTCTTCCCAGTTTCTATGTAAATGGAACGCAGCATTAGCAGAGATGCTAGCAGCACATATTTTCTTGGGGAACTTACAAAGTTCAGGGTACTTTCAGACATGGGAGGAGGACTGACCCACAGCAGCAGCAAACAATGTAAGTAAGGTTTTTTTGCTTTGTTACTCAGGTCATGAATCAAAGGTGCTGCATTTCAGATTAATCTTAAGATAATACTTCATGTAGTGATCACTCTGGACATCTTTAGCGCACAGTTGTGTTTACAGCAGTCATTTTTTCATAGAAGTTTTGTCATTGTGATAAGAAAGGATAAGTTGCGCTGGAGGCTCTTGAGAAACAAACAAATATCGCACAGAGGACAGGGAGACATCCTGGTTAAAGCGACGGTCACTAAATCACCCCACCACTCATTCTCCTAATGTAACGCTCCAGTGCGCCAAAAGCCTCTTGGCTCCAGCCAACACGCACACTTCATCTGGCCTCGGCTCTCAAGGATCTGTCACGCCAAGACAGATGTTCACTGCTCTTTTTAAAAACTGGACTCTGTAATCAGTCCATGACTCAGCAGCAACGAGTGCTGGGGTGAGGAAAAGACAGAAAAAGAGGCCTGAAAACTGCTCCCCTTGCAAAAGGAGTTAATATTAACTGCTTTTAATGTGAAGCGTCTTTGAAGAGAGTTGCAGCAGCATCAACAGGGGTTTATGTGCCAGAGCTCCTGACATCCCTGACACAATAAAAGTGTGTATACTGAGGCTCATCGACAAGCACAGCATAGACCAGTGTTAGTTTTGACAGCACTTTTTAATTTAGTTCTTTTGCCTTTTGGGTTTCATTTTAGTGTAGTTTTAGTTGATAAAATTTCACAACATTTTAGTCAATGACATCTACGGTAAATTTAGTCGAATTAAATATGAAGTGTTTTTTATGCTTGAATTTGAATTTCGGAAGTCATGTTTTACACTTGGATAAAATGAAACATTTAATAACACTTTGTTGAAAGCTAGTAAAGTTTGAGTGTACAGAAATAAATGCCACTGTGTGAAATGAAGTCACCTTTATTTAGGCTACCTGAGAGGGCATCTCAGTTACAATACCAGAATTGACAACAAACAGTGAACCTGCTCTACATGAAAATATCAATTCATAAAGAGAGCAGCTCTGATTGGATCACTCCCCAACTTATCCCACTGCCACCAAGCCAAATTAGCTGTGATTGGATATATTCCGAATAGGGATGCACGATATTTTAAATGCAGATATTTTTTTGATTCATTACCGTCAATACCGATACTTATGGTCAAAGGCACAAGCTCTGTGCTTAATAAAGATTGACTAATGTTTTTAGTGCTACAGCATAATATCGCATGAACAGATGTTAAGATGTTAAAGAGGATTATCAGCTCTTGCAAATGTTAAACCCTCAATATTTAAATGTACCCATGCAGTGATGAGAAGCTGCATCAATTTGAACTTATGTATCATTTGCCGATATTCCATCTGATACATGGCCGTATATGTGTGGCCGATATATAGGCTGTAAATATCTACAAAAATTTCAATATATCACCATCAAGACTTATATGTATCTTCGGATGTATTTACTGCATGACCAGACTTTGCTTTCGTTGACATGCAATTTTGCATTTTCCTTAAGTTACCTTAAGGAATATATCGATGTTACCAGAACATTGCCAAGTAAATGTCAACAAAATAAAAGAAGGCTTAGTGAGGTTTGAGAAGATTTGCAAAAGTCACAAATTCATTTTTTTTCAAAAATGGAAATCAGCAAAAAATAGTCTGACAAATAAGGTAGGAACTCAACATGGCAAAACCCATATCTCTGACTGCTTTGAAAAGAGTTTTGAGAAAGCTCGTCTGAAGAGTTGTGTATCTGCAAAACACACTACTTCATCCGCAGAACAAGAAAACGGGACGTGAGTGGGCATAAGGGATGAATTGGACGATCAGTCAGAAAAGCACATCCCACAAATCTGCAGCCTGAACTTAAAGCTTGGAATTTAATTCCTGGCACATCCCTTAAAAAACTTGTGGAACGAATACCTCATATTCATGCTGCTGTTAAAGTCAGAGAAGGTCACTGTGAAGAAAAAAAAAACTGGGCAAAAAAAACACCTGATCATTATAGTAAAAATGTCTTCTGATAAGTAAATCTTTATAATAAATACCAATGAAACTATGATCTTTTTTTGTACAAATGTAACCTTGCTTCCAAACTTTTGGCCTGTATCTCTATCTCAGCTCTAATGTTTAACTCTTCAGTCTGCCTCAGCCTGATGTCTGATCACTTTGTATAAGTTCAAGTGGGCAAAACAACCCAATTGAATCACATCTAAACCACACCAAATGACTCTGCCTTAAGCATACTAATTCACCAATAACTCTTTAATTTTTATGTTTACAATAAATGAGAAAATTAAAAATGTACCCCTTGTTCATGCAAACATCTAAATGTACAAAGTATTATCTAAATAGATCAAAACCATTGATGCTGTAAACATGTGTGAGTCTGCTGTAAAAATGGGCAATGATCTGTTCTCTCCATTTTTGGAGCCACCCTGAAGCAGACTCTGAAGGAACTGTGCTTATTTTGGATTCATGTCTGATCATCTGAGCGTGCAGCTTGATGCAAAATTTGTGGTGGCTAACTACAGACCAGCCTCAGGCACAGTGTTTCATGGTTTGTGTGCAAAGTTCTCACAGAGTCTGCGGGCACAGGGTACCTTGAAGAAGCTTTGAAGCACAAGGACACATCAGAGTGTGTTCAGTGTTGAGTAAAATTTATCATGTTCGCTTTAGAAGTTTAATGCTTACACTACAAGCTGTTATGTGGGCATGTTAGCATGTTCAGTAAAATTTACCATGTTCGCTTTAGAAGTTTAATGCTTACACTACAAGCTGTTATGTGGGCATGTTAGCATGTTCAGTAAAATTTACCATGTTCGCTTTAGAAGTTTAATGCTTACACTACAAGCTGTTATGTGGGCATGTTAGCATGTTCAGTAAAATTTACCATGTTCGCTTTAGAAGTTTAATGCTTACACTACAAGCTGTTATGTGGGCATGTTAGCATGTTCAGTAAAATTTACCATGTTCGCTTTAGAAGTTGAATGCGTAGGCTACACTACAAAATGTTATGTGGGCATGTTAGCATGATAGTGTTAGCATTTAAGACAAAGTACTGGTTGCATCATAGCTGTTAAATCTGTGGTTTTCCAATTCAAAGTCTATTTGATCTGACTCTTATTTTGAGCAGGAGTCTTTACGTTTTGAACAGCAGAGAGTCCAGGGCCCAGTGATCTACTCTGCTGTGGTTTGTTGTCTTCTTCTCTCCCACACTTTGCTGACACTCTGCCCCTACAAACAAGCTGGCACATCACAAAAGGTCTCAGTCGTACGGCAGCAGACTGCGAGCTAAGAGCCGTGAATCATTGCCAAAGGCAGAGGGCGAACACCGAGGGAATCCTAAACTCGGGGCTTGGCAGTGTCCCCAAAGCACAGCCGGAAACACCGTCTGAGGGGTTTCTCCTCCAAGCCAAGGACGTCAGGGAACCTCTGGGTATCAGTTTAAGATGGCACATTTTCATACTGAAATCTGAGCTACAGCTTAGAAATCAGGGAATATATGACTGAATATTGTAATTACAGCATTTTGATCGGGACTAAAGTCTACATAAAAGTGCCAAAGAAGAAAAGAAACACTCATTTTAAACCAAACTGCTCAGAAATTAAGTTTCTAGAAATAACTTTACGAACTAAAGATGTCTCAGTCAAAGTGCTGTCCACAATCTCACTGGTAACTTCATTTATGAATTCAATTTGCTAATCAGCCAATTATTCAGCAAAAACTCAAAGTATCTGAAGAGAGGTGATGATCCCCAAGTTCCCATGAAGATGTATGATGATGACCTGCTGCAGTTCAAACTGAGCTTAAGAGTAAGAAAGAAAGATGATTTTGTTTACTTTCAACATTGAGCCAGAAAAACTTGTCTGAGTATTTCAGAAATTACTCTTCAACTTGGATTTTCACACACAACAAGGCAGATTTTAACTTCAAGCATAGAGTCCTTACAAACTGTATTAAACAAGCACAACAGAAATATATATTCATAAGACGTCTAAGCCTAGATAATGCAAAAACCAAGCAACATAAAAAGAGAGAACGAGGACTAAAAATAGGGGATAAACAATAAGAAAAAAAAAAGCATAAAAAGGGGAGACACAGAAGACGAGAAAATGAAATATAATGAGACAATGAAAGCAGCAAGACAAACAAACAACTTAGAGAAAAAAAGAACAAAGACAATGATAAACATATAGCAGAAATAACAAAACAAAGCAAATACAAACTGGAAAATGAGCCTAAAAATAACCAGCAACAAGATTAAACTACAACACAAAACAAACAGATAAAACAATAGGTAAAGTAAAGCAATGCAGCGTAAAACAGATCATCTTTGGGATGTAAGGCTATGAGAATGTGCAGCAGACAAATCTGCAGCAACTGTGATATCAATGTGGACCAGAATCACTTACAAATGTTTCCTTAATAAATGTATGCCATGAAAAATTGAAGCAGCTCCAGATTCAAAAGTTGGTCAGCCCTGTACTAGTACGATGTGCTTTACGAAGAGGCCTGCAAGGCTGTCAACTGACTAGAAAAGATGAAGCTATAGCCCTTTAACAACCTCTACGAAAGGACTTCTGGGTAAAAAAGGTTCTTCATAACTCGATTTAAACACCGGAGCCTGCAGTGGAAACAATGATGGCTCACAGGAGGGATTTATGAGACAATGGAACAACAACAGCAGCCACAACCAATAAAATACAGCTCCTGTGAAGAATGAGGACATAAAATCCTGCCATTAATTAACAAACCTCTCAGTCTGCATCAGGGTGACAATATACCACTCCAGCGTGAGTCTTGAAAAGTATTTAAAGAATACTCATTAGTAAACCTTTCCATTATAATTTAATGTGGATTTAAATACAAGTTAAATCCCTGGTAGAGCAATCATGGTTCAATTGTCTTTTTAAGTATGCTCTAATTAGACAGAATTCTTCATTTAAGTGGCAAAATCCTGCCTGCAGTCTGTCTAATGTTCAAGAGTGCTCGCAGTGCTTCTCAAGATCCACAACAGCCAGACACAGGAGTGTTTAGTTTGTTGACTAATTATTTTCATCACAGTTCTCATTAACAACCTTTTCCCCCTGACAACAACAAGACAGCAACTAATAAAAACAAGTGCACATAAACAAAAAACTAAAACTAATTAACTGACATTTTGTCAACAAACTAAAACTAAACTAAAATGTTTGGCAGAAACATAATCTAATCAGACCTAATTTGGTCATGTAGAGACAAGTTAGGAATATATCCAATCACAGCTACTTTGGTTGGGTGAAAAGGTTGGATGAGTTAAGAGGGGCATCCAATCACAACTGCCTTAGCTTCGAGGGGGTGGTATGTAAGTGCTAAACATGACTTCAGAAATTCAAGGATACATAAAAAAAAATGCCTTATACTTTACACTTCATATTGAAATCGACTAAGTTTACAGTAGATTTCGTCGACTAAAATGTGAAATTTCATCAACTGAAACTAGACAAAAATTAAAACAATTCAGATTACTAAATTATGTCTAAAACTAAAATTAATTTGAGGCAAAAGACTAATACTTAGTTAAAAAGTTCTGTCAAAATCAACACATATGAGCATATTCCATGTTGGATGCTGAGGAGAACAAGTGGCTGTGTAAGCTTTTGCCAGGATTATCGTATGACCGGTAAACACACAACAAACATGAAGCTGCATCTTCAGCTGATTCATCCCTGGCATTAGGGATGTAACAATATGAAATCTTCACATTGCTGATAATGTGACCAAACTTATCACAGTTATCATTATTACTGCGGTATTGTTGCAGTGCACTCAAAATGTTCAAAAAGTACTCCTAAGCACACCTGAAGTTGTTTAGCCCATTTATTCTTATAATTATAACTGGTCTTTTTGTCTTCTTCATCAATAAATGTGTCAGGAAATATCCTTGGATAAATGTCTTCACTGTTTTTTGAGGGTAAATAAAAGTAAAGAAGTCAAGAACACATTCCAGAATGATAACAATACTATTATTTACAACATTTATATGTTATCTTCACAGAAAATACTGATAAATTACCTATAATTCTCTCAGGTACGGCTCACTGAATCCTCTCTCACTCTCTTTGGCTCAGTCAGCTCACTTACTTCAGGAGTTACAGCAGTTTTAATCACGCACCTCTTTTTCTTTCGTGTTTTAGACAGGATAACCATCTTCAACCAGTTTCCCCTTGGCATCCTTGTAAAATACCAAAATGGAGCAGACTTAAGACTTTGTCCATTTTGAGGGGGGAAACCTCTGCTATAGTGTCTGTGTGGACACCAACAGAAATGTCCAAACTGTCACTCTCCGAGGCTAAACATTGCAAACTGAGCATGTGCGCCTTTGCTGTGAGGGACCACGGCTGCTTCACCGAGGAGCAGACACATACGTCAGGCCTTTCCAGGCAATTTGCAGCCTCACTGAGAGTTACTGACACAGTGTGGTAATCAAAGATGGATTACCTGGAACTAAAAGAGGAAACGGTAATACTAACCATCAGAAATTTTACCAGAGTTTATCATTTTACCGGTAACAGTTACATCCCTACCTGACATCTGTGAAACTCTGAGTAGACCAAAAATAAACTGATGCTGTAATAATGACTACCAGGGCTCTCACTTTATATTCAATATTCAAATAACTGTTCGAATATGGGGATAAATATCTGTAACCGAATAGTAGATAAATATTCGAATGTAAAATATTGAGTGTAGCAGCACATCAGGGCGCCCAGAGCAGTGGACCGTTTCATCCAACAGATGGCGCTGTGAGCACAGCTTGACCGTCAGTCACATCTGGTGCTCTCTTGACCTCAGTAAACAAAGAGTTTCCGCTGCGAGCGGACAGTAACAGCTCCGAATCATCTGAGGAGAGCTGTGTGGAAGTTATACAGCCGAGTGCAGCGGCGCTTCATCAAGAGTTTAACCCTGTGTGACTGTGTTGATTTCGGCAGGGCTTTACTGAAGGGGCGTAAAAAAAGGCGCTCTGTCTCTGCTGCAGTCTTTAGTGTTAGCCGGGCTGCTAACTCTACTCGTGTTGCTATAGCAATCAAACAGCCTGCACTCCTCTAGTTTTATACTATGTGCGCGCTCCAAGTGTTTGGTGATGTTGCTAGTATTTCCCCCCTTGGACCCAACTTCTCTCTGACAAAGATTGCATCGGGCAGAGTTTTCATTAACTTTGCTAGAGTGAGCCCAAACCCTCCAGCGTTTAGCCCTCATCGACATGCTTGAGCTGGATGGCGGTAGTGTCATAACTACCTGACAGTTGAAGAGATGTTAAAGGACCAATAACAGTACCGTTTTTCCAGATTCTTAATGGTATTCAGGTACTGACCCAATCAGGGACTGGTACATGAAAGTACCGGTCCACAGTATATATCCCTATTATCAGTAGATTTTAGCGACTGAAAAGTGAAACTTCATCAACTAAAACTAGACTAAAATTTGAACAATTAAATGAAAAAATTATGACAAAAAATAAAATATATTTTAGGCAAAAGACTAAAACTAAATTAAAAAGTGCTGTCAAATTCAGCACTGATACACAGGAGTAAGTGCTTGAAAAGGAGTAAAAGAGCAACCTCGTCATCATGTGTTTGTGCTGCTCCTCCCTCTTGTTTGGACCTGCAGCCCTGAAGTACTCTTCTGGTTCTGATTGTTTTTAGATTAACCACAGAGGTACAGCTCAAGGGCAGACAAGGACAGCAATCATTTCAGGACCCTAAGCTGATTGTGGAGATGCTGCAGTCCACTCTCTGAAGAGCAGGCAGCTCTGAGACAGCACCAGGAGGCGAATCTATACCGGTCCATCACCGCTGAGTGTTTGACGATTGATTACCTGAGGTTAACTGAGACATACGGTGTTCAGGCATGCAGGATGAGACCGTAACCATGTCACATGTTTGTCTCTGATAACCCACAACACAGACGACAGTCGTCTCTGTGTTCTCCTCGGAGAGCTCGATCTCTCCTCCATCAGGAGTCCTTGAAGCTGCCGTCAGACACTCTGGTGATTCTGAACAAGGCCTTTGTTGCCTCCAAAGTGATGATGAAGCTTTCTGCGTGATCTCCAATGAGAATCTAGCTCTGCAAAGGCTTCTGTTACCAAGGCTTTTGAAAAATAAAAGATGAACTATAGTGCCGCTGAAGGCTCTTCACAGCAAGGTTTAGTGGTGACACTGGAGCTGAGAGCATTGACTGTACAAAGAAATATCTAAAGAACAATGAATTCCCTTTAAAATAAAGGAGAATGCCATCATGCACGCCTGAGTACAAACTTTGAAGATGTGTTTACTTAAATGTTTCCAGTGCAGTTCAGTCAATCGTACACATGCTTTGTAAAGAGATGCTTGAGTTTCATTGACATTTAGTTCACTGCTGCACATACAGACAATATCAGTGGAAGAAATCTGATGTTATGTGTCACATATTCAAGGTTAAACAGTTTGTTTTCACACTCTGCCTTTGTTTCGTCCAGATTCAGCTAATGAAAGGAACTGCAGCATTGTTTGGTATGATTTAAGCTCCTACTGCATTATCTTAAATGGATAAGCCAACGTTTTGTTCTTTTTGTGTCTTGCCTCACTTCCGAGTCCAAAAAGAGGAACTGATTAGCTGAGCTCAAAAGCAGGGGGTCAGTGGGAAGTGTTAGCCTGCCTCTGTCGTGAACAGCTCTTTTAAGTGAATGTTGAGAGCTGATTGATCTGTAATTGAACCGTTCATTTGGAAGTCATTCTTAAATCTGCAGGCAATTTGCATTTAAGCATGGCTCACTGTAAACTGGTTCTCATCATTCACTTAAAAGAGCTGTTCAAAGACTCTAGTACACACCTCTAGTGCAAACCATCGTGGAAGTAGGTCAACAAAACAAAGCCTGTTTAGGAGTGTAAGAAGGTAATACAATGATAGTAGAACATAACGTAACATAACAGAGTAAGATAAATGAGTCACAACAAGCACAAAGGACTGTTTGGAGTTGCTGAAGAGTTTATCTTATGACTGCAGGCAGAGACAGGCTAATGGTGCGTTCCAGTTGTAGTCGGAAGTCGGAATTTCCCAGTTCCGAGTAGGAAATTTTATCTGGAACGCCCCCGAGGTCGGAATATCCTACTAGGAACTAGGCCTGTGCTCAAAATATCGATACGGCAAAATATCGTATTGCACTCCTTTGGGATGCGTGTATCGATACGGATTCTACAGAATCGATACGGCCTAAATATTTTGACAGTTGTTGTAAATACACTTTGGGTAATGTTAACAGTGGCACAGTTCAAGGTAGAAGACAAGCTACAAAATGAGATATATGTTCTAAATTTGAACTTAGGTCTACCATCTTTGAGGATCTGAATTTATGTCTCTCAAGTTGTAGAACTCATCCTTGTTCTTTTTCTTCTTATAAGAAGCATAGTCAATGTTCACAATTTACGTGTATCGGGATACGCATCGTATCGTGAAGTTGCTGGAAATACCCAGCCCTACTAGGAACTCGGGAGAACCTCGCCACCCCCGAGTTGACAATCGAAGATGGCTGCCCCCAGTGTGAACAGCTATTTAGCTCCTATAATAAGTTTATTTGCACTTCTGACTAGTGTGTGTCGCTCAAAATCAGCTGTATACATAGTATTGTTAGACTAATATTTACAAAAATGCTGCCATACTAATATTCACATTCTTCATATGATATTTGTGAACAACAACGCAGGGCATGCTAACAACAGCTAACAATAGCCTGGTCGATGGGCGTGTTTTTTTCCGACTTCAACTGGAACGCCGATAAGTCGGAGATGGCGTCACTCCCATTTCCCAGTTCCCAGTTCCGAGGTTAATGGAACGCAGCATAACAGTACCCATTGACTCCCAGTGTTTGAGCTAAGCTATCTAGCAGTGGGCGAGCTTTGGCCATCTCTTTCTTGTCACTGGATGCAGTGACAAAAGAATGTTGTTATCTGCTTGTCATTGACACGCGAAAAACAAAAAAAAGTTGGCTTATGTAGGGCTGGACGATTATGGTAAAAATAAGAATCCCGATTATTTTAATTGATATTGAAATCACAATTAATATACACAATTATTAATTTATTTTAAAACTTCAGTATTGATTAAACACAACTTTAAAGAACCAGCGAGTGGTACATACAGTATTATTGATCCACATAAGTCACACACACTCGCTGTGGCTGCACGTGGAACACAGAAGTGCTATGAAGCGCAGGAACTTGCATACACGACACTCCACACTGTGTGGCATATTAATCGTTTTTCTTCGATTATAATGTTTTTATGATTGTCAGATGGCAAAATTGAAATCACGATCAAAATCCGATTAATTGTCCAGCCCTAGGCTTATGGCTTCAAAAGTGAGATCAGTCCAGTTATCCATCCTGCTGCCAGATACACGGGGCAAGTGAGACATTTTAGCAACTTTTTTCCCGAGTGGCACGTCTTGCATCTCTGGGTCTGTTCTTAAACAGTGGACATCAAGTTTTTCTAGTCAAATAAAGGCTCATCTCGGCTTAAAGGTGGATTTCTATAACAACAGATTAAGTCGTGTGCAATGATATTATTTGCAACTGTTGTTGTGGGGATGTGTTCATTCAATTCATTCGTTCATTCAACCTTTATTTAATCTCGAAAAATCATTGAGGGTGTTCCCTCATTTTCAATGATGTCGAGAGTACAGAGAATAACAATAAAACAACACAGTTATAAACAGTTACATTCAAAAGCAGAGTAATTCATTGTCAAGGTTCTAAACTGACCAAAAGAACTGTTAATAGTTGTCAAGATTTAACAACAAAACGATACCCTTTGCCTTGGCCACAATTACTATGATTGACTAGGTGCCATTGTGTCATAAGAACTTGCCAAGAGGACAAGTCTTTTAACTTTTTTATTGCTATTTTTAACATTTAGAAAACATGATGACAAACTGAAGATTAAGACATATAGGTTACTTGTCCCCACCCCCACCCTCACCTTTCAGGAGGTAAATAATAGGGTATACATTCAAAACTGAAGCAAAATATAGTCTGACAAAATAAACAGATACAAACACAGACTGACTAAATGAGAATGTCAATTGAAAATCAAAGATAACGTAGTCAGAGAAAAAGAAGTAAAAGACAATTTACAGCTAAAGCATTATAACATATTAAAAGAGGAAACTAATAATATTAATTAATAAAACTGAATTAAATACAGTAATGCACAAATATTGTCTTAACAGTATTACCAGATTATGAATGACACACCATGTCTCAAAATTTTTCACAACTGGAATCTTGTACATACAGTAACCAAGTATCAGGAGGACGTAACAAAGCAGTGTTAATGTTTTGACATGTGTTACAAATAAAGAGTGTCTTATGTATATCTCTACATCTATCAAGGTCAAAAACATCCTCAAAACATCATGACCTTGCAGATCCAGAGAGGCAAAAGCTACAGCATTTTTACAAGAAAGAGAGAACTAACAAGTCTTTTTTTTTTTTACTGGCAACACTTCAACTCACAGGAACTCCACCAAACATGCAGGTCTTGAAATTTGCTGGGTAACACATTTCACAGATAAAAAAGTTTAGTCAGGCAGGATTTAATCTCCTGCTAAGGAATACGATCACAAAGCAAACTATAAGGGGCTGGTGGACACAGTGTTTTTCAAGATTGCTTTCCGTGGAAATAATGTGATAAAGAAGGAGAGGGAACATTGAAGTCAGGTGGTCCAGTGTAATCTACTGCCTGTCCCAGTTTGGTGCTCAGGGGAGACTTCTTTAAACAGAATTAATCCATGTAGGTCAGAGAGTGGAGAATATTAATCAACTATGTAAGCAGAGTCAGAGGATTGCCCCGGTACAGCAGCGCTGCATCAAAATGAGAATCACTCCTTACAACCTCAATGTAGATACGGAAAATGTTCTAAAATTAGGACAGTACAGGACAAAACGGCAATCTTTATTACGTTTGCTAGTTTATGGAAATAACAGAGCCTGCAGATCCTTTTGAAATTAGATTATATCCCAGAGCCTTGTCTGCAAAAAAGATTAAACCCATCGCTCGGTGGGTCCTTTTTTTGAAGCAAGAGGAACACTGATACAAACTCTGTTTCTCTTCTGACTGAAGCACTGTTGGGGGGCATGGAGGGCCCCAGAGTTGTGGGGTCAGAGGGACCTCACACCAGCAGAGAGGAGGCTGCTATTTGTTTCTTGCTGCTCATTAGTGACTGATACATTTGTACATGCCTTTCTTCAGTGCTTCAGGTGGTCCACACTTTTCACAGAGGGCCAGAGACAGAAAAATGTGAGGACAACTAGGCCAAGGTGCTGGTATGCAGGTAAGATTGAACCTGCCTCAAGTAAAAAAAAAAACACCGACATTACAGTCCAACATGGCAGACAGTCTCTAATAGAAAAAAAAACTGGAGATGGGTAATCCAGTTTGATGGGTTCCTGGTCAAGATGAGACTTCTCTCGTGCAGTAGCAGGACGATGCTGAAAGGCTCATCTTCACATTCAGACTCATAACAAGAGTAAACTGTACAGAGAGGACAAACTTCACAGGAGTTTGGTAGATGTTAGAAGATGACCAGCACAATATTCTTTGGAAAACAGACCTTGAGATGGAGAAGATGGCTGAGCAGATGAGAGCCATCAGTGCCGCTCCTGAATACTAAAGCAGTTTGTCTCATTTCATCAGTAAGGCAACGTTTCCATGATTTTGGAACATGTGGATAATCGAAAAGTGAACCATGGGATAAAGTAGGCCCACGGACAATTAAGATTTTTGCCAAGGCCAGTCAAAGGGTGTGAAGGATTTGGACCTTTAAAGGGTCCTTGATCATCAGGGCCCGTGTCCTTTGACTACATCATAGATGGGGTAAACATTTACGTTTCTTTTTCATATTAAGAACCAAAACAAGAGCAAACTGCAGAAAGCTGCTGAACTTTGTAGACATGTTAGTGCTCAAAGATGACTGGCAAAATGTGTATTTTAAAAATGAACCTCAGGGGGGACCAAATATTTGAGAAAAATTAGCATGAACTAAGCCAAATGCTGCCACAACCAATTTGACTATTCATTAATCTTCATTAATCAGTTTGCCCACAGGCCATAGTTGATATTGGTGCAGGGGCACTGTTTGGGTTGTGGTCACAGCTTACTAAGCCAGAGCACCTCCTCAGTCCCTCACTGGCCTGCACCCACTGCTTTATACCTGACCCAGCTGGAGCTCCATGTCAGGCCAACCAAAGCCTGTCAAAGAGTTGGTAGCAATTAGGGCTGGGTTAAAAAAATCGGTTTAATCGATTAAATCGATTTTCCTTTAACTGGTTCATAATCGATCCATAAAATCCAAAGATCGATCTTTTAACTTGGGTAGTTTTTTCTTCGTTGGATGTGCAGAGAAGCAGCCTGTGGTATCAACCCTGCTAGACTCGTTTAGCGTTGCTTTCTACTGAACAAGATCTCATGAGTTGTTACTGCAAACAAACATGGTGGAAGCACTTTATGGGCACCACTGGCAAGTTTAAAAGCTGATATTTGGATGTACAGTATTTTAGGTTTAACAAGTTCAAAGGAAAACACGAGTTGGGCAAAAAACAAATAATATGCAGAATATATATTAATGCATATCATTACAATATGATTAATGTAACTGTTTTGGGTTTAGTTCTTCATGGTAAAACAATTTTTAATGATATACCAGGTCAAAAGGTCACTTTTAAAATTTACAGCACTATTTTAACTAAAATATCCCAGACTGAATAGATATCCAATTTAATCGTGAATCGAATCGATTTGAAACCTTGTAATATCGAATCGAATCGATCCAGAAAATCTGAATCAATACCCAGCCCTAGTAGCAATCATGCATGTACCATATATGAAGGCCTAGGTCTATTCTCCCCTGAGGCTTATTACCCACACATCTCCCCCTGCTCAATATCCCCCCATCCACGTCCATGCACTGTCTCTCTACTCTCAATAAAGGCCAACCTACTTAGGCAGACCTATGCCAAATCTGATATCAATAATTTGTAGATACAGTTTGTGAGAACAGTCATCAGGTTACACTCATTCTTTTTATCAATCTGCTCTTGGCCACATCTCCTCAAATGACAGAAATGTAGGCCAAAACCATACATCCCATCTGCCAGCTCCTAATTTACAGAAATGACTTCTAATCAACGTCATTTCAGCATCCAAAATGCATGTGCATCATCAAGCATATATCATTTGCTGTATATGGCCCCCAAGAGCAAATGTTTTGAAAACAGAGCCATCACAGATTGACATTTCTCAGCACATACTGAGTTTAAATCCAAACATCTGGCTAAACTCATTCAGTCAGGTGAGCTCATTGAAGTAATTTAAGGTAAAGTACAAATATCACTTGGATGAATGTCTCTGAAAGCACTTAAATTAGATCAGATTTGTTCTGACAAACCATCAATGGCCCCCAGTGCATAACCCTTAAGCCTAACAGCCTTGCTTTTTATTGCCTTAGTTTTCCAGTTTACTTTTGAACAGCCTTTCTGACCTCAGTGCCTTACCGTCTTTAGCCAAAGTAGAGCTAAAACTAATGTAAGATAAGTGTTTAAGATTATTTTCAAAGCATAATAACAGTGAAGCGATCGTTAAAGGAAGGGCAAAAGTGATAATTGATTCAGTGGAGGATGGACGAGGGGAAATACTGATAATGTTTTACAGGCAGCGCCAGCTAATGATACAGAGCCAGCCAGCGGCAGCGAAGAGGTCAACAAGAAGGATTACGGGGTCAGACAGAGTTCACTTGGCACAGAGAAAGAGGTTGGCAAAACATTCTGCGAAAGAGGAGACCTAACGTGCCGGACAGGTTGTACTGTACTGGAACATTCAGCAATGGATGTTCAGAAAGCAGTCAAGCCTTTTTGAGGAGCTGAAGATGGACCAGGTCCTCCAAATCCTCCACTTTTTGAGTGCTGCCATAACACTTGAATTCACTGGTAAGAATCACTGTTCATCTTCTCTGACAAGCAAATTTAACAAACCCCAAATTCACCATGAATTCACTACAAAAACAAGATATACAATGTCCTAACTGATTATGTCTTTCTTTCTGGCAATTATTCACTCATTTTGAAATTAAAGCCTGGAACTGCTTCCAAAAAGCTGGAACAGAGGAAACAGAAGACTGTAAAAGTTGATGAAAGCTCAAAAACAAATGTCTAGGACATTCCACAGGCGAACAGGTGAACTGTAAACAGGTGAGTGTCATGACTGGGTATATATTTTTTTTAAATGTATATTTTTGGGCATTTTGTGCCTTTATTGATAGGAGAGAGACAGTGGATAGGCTTGTGAAAGGGGGAGAGAGAGCAGGGGAAGACACTCTGCAAACTGGTCACAGGCTGGATTCCAACCTGGACCGGCAGAACCATGTACATGGGGTGCTAACCACTACGCCAAACCAGCACCCCGTTACTTTTCAGTGTTAAATGATACTTCTGTGTGATACAATTTAATGTAAGACACTAGTCTAAGGTAGTTTTAGCTGACTGTTGTTAGCCATTAGCCACTACATACAGCCGCTACTTACTTTAAGTCAAACGTAGCATATGTAGCTAACGGCTAACTATTGTTAGACCAACAGTTTAAAAAAACTTCTCAAATTACAGCTGATAGAAATTTTGGATTTCATCCTCTACAGCTTGTAATATTATCAAAAGATTTCATATCCAAATACATTTCATCACATAAGCAGAAAGGACACTATTTACTTGTGTCCTTTATAAAAATAAAAAAAAACATTATTATAAATAAAATCCCAGAAGTGCTCTATAATAAATTAACATTCTTCACTGATGCACATCAGTGCTGTACTTGGCAGGCATTAGACGACAGAGCTAGGCTGCCTCCGTGCAGGACAAATGTGATAAAAGGTACAGTTCACTACAGAGCAATGGTGGCATGGAATTTATCACAAAGGTTTTTGATCCCAGACGGTAACAGAAGTTGTTTAAACAAAAAATTAAAGATGCATTTGTTTACATATGCATTACCTGAATGATAATAATGTTCAGTGCTTATCTCTAGTGGTGTGAACTTTTCTGGTAATCCCAAGAGGTAAGAAGAGTTCTGTGGTTTGTCTTTTATTTTTCTAATTTTTTTTATTTTTGTGTATTGGTTACTTTTTACAATCAAGAAGTGAGCAACAGAGCTACAGTGTGAGAGGATTGCATGAATGTTATGAGTGCAGTGTATGAAAGTCATGCTCAAAAGGATGCTATTTTTTGTTGAACTAGAAAAGCACTCGGAGAGCGCAGACCTCCGCCAGCACCATAGTCATCTCCCATATTGTGATTTTTTCCATAAATATTAGTCCTACCTTTATTTCATGTAAATATTTTGATTCCTTCACCATAAAAACATACCATTAGCAATTGGTTTTATAATGATATTTATTTTAGTTTAGTAGTTATTCACAAAAATCGCATTTTTCGTCATGGCGGATCCAGACGGTGATCCGGATCAACACCAAAATTGAATTAATTCTTCCTTTTCCCATGCTGAACATTTCCTGAAAATTTCATCAAAATCCATCCATTACTTTTTGAGTTATTTTGTTCACAGACAGACAAACAAACAAACAAAACATAATCTCCTTGGCGGAGGTAAAAATGTAATATGTGGACCCCAGGAAGAAAAGCTACCAGATATTTGCTGTAACTAATGGTGGATCCAAAATAAATCAAGTCAAATCAAAAGGAAGATAACCCAACACTGAATCCCTCAGGAAGCCTCTGCATTACAAACCAGCATCACCCTGTAAAGGCACCTCTCCAGATACCAAACCAAACTCCAGACAAGGCCACCCTTCGGTCCCCAGACCAAGTCCTTACAGACTGAGCTACTGCCGCCCCCTGTCTCACACTGACAATGTGTGGAGCATTATGAAGCCCAACATTCCACAACGGAGACCCCGGACTCTTAAGCAACTAAAATCAAACATGAAGTATGAATGTGAAAGAATTCCACCTAAAAGCTTCAACAATTATTTTCCTGTTCATCAGTTTGAACATTACATGTCTTGTCTCTGTAGTGTATTCAATTGAAAACAGGTCAAAAAGGATTTATTAATCATATTATGTTTTTTTTTTTTTTTACATTTTTCACAGCATCCCAACGTCACTGGAATCAGGGTTAGCAAAGTATTCATGTGTTCAGGTTGAGAAATAAACCTTGAATTTTCTATTATGGTTTAAATGCACATTTGTGCTATTTTGTATCCCAGGATTAGAGAGCTAACAGGATCAGTCGTTTTGAAAGCACAGCTGAGTCACCCTGCCACCCTCTGGTTTGATCATCAGCTGACAGAAAATCAATGTATTGATGTCTCCTTTGCCACAAAGAATCAATTAAAGCAGATTTTCACGCCGAACACCATGCAGGAAAACCAGCACATTGCACTGAAGCACAGCTCTTAACCCGAGAAAAGACCATTATTGTGAATAAAAACTGATTCTGACTTGTGTAATGGGTGTTAATCTTGATTCTCCAGGCTAAAAACAGAGCTCCTGAGGTGACCGCAGAGACTCTCTTTTACTCAAAGATTCTTGTTAACTGTGGGAGAGTGTCACCTTGGTGAATTTTAACACGTTTAGCCATACAGGGTGACTCAGTGCTCACTAACCTCCATATATGGGGCCTGACGGAGTTGCGTGTGGATAGGAATGCTGATGAAGAGGAGGGTGATGGGGAGGTGTGAACCCCAGCAGTGTCAAGGAGACTGTGGTGACCTCGGAGCATTCAACCCCCTTACAGGAAGAAAACTGCAGCTGCTCAGTTTTTTAACTAGCTCGAAATCATCCCAGCTACAGAGACAGAGAGAGGAAAATCACAGCGAGAGCACGGACACGGCTCTACTTCAGAGCTGCAGTGGAGATGTATGACGCACACAGACCAAGCTGAATAATATGTGTCAGTTTGTGTGTGTGTGAGATACCTCTTGCATAACAACAGAGAGAAAGATATGAGGCTAAAATTCCAGCACATTAAGACGACATTTGCGTCAGATTTAAAAAGGTTTGTGGACATTAAGAGAATGGATATCAGGTGTAGAGGTGTAGGTGCACATTTTGTAACCAGATTTTCCACAATGGTCACAGAGAAATTAGTTTAACTCCAGTCAAAATGCATTTGTGGAAAGTTCCAAGAAATCCCTCTAAGATTTCAGGAATTATGTTTGCAAGTAAAGCATGAACATGAGGGCCAATGACCATTAAGTAGCTAATGGTGCGTTCCATTTACATCAAAAATGGTAAAAGAGGAGTGGGAATTACTCCACATTACAGCTATAAGCTTTCCAGTTAGGATCTTGTAAAGTTGGGTGAGGTGGGGGGGGGGACATTAGCTCAGTTGGTAGAGCGTCCGCCCAATGTACGGGGGCTGCCGACCCCCAGCAGCAGCTGTAGGTTCGAATCCTGGCCTTAGCCCTGTGCTGCATGTCATTCCCCCTCTCTTCACCCGCTTTCCTGTCACAACCTCAGCTGTCCTATTGAATAAAGGCCATAAAAAGCCCAAACAAATAACTTAAGAAAAAAAAAAAAAAAAAAGTTGGGTGAGGTGAAGGCGGTCGACTTCGAAGTGATACATTCCAACAAAAGAGGGCATTCCCAGCGACTAAATTGAATTCCATTTGCAACTATGACTATTCCAGTTCTAAGATCACTGTCAACTTAGGGGTGGTGAGGATTCTCCAACTTTCCAACTCAGAATTCCGACTTCAGGGGGTGTTCCAGTTCAAATTTTCCCACTCGGTACTCAGAAATATCGACTTCCTAGTAGAATTCAAACACACCATCAATCCCTGATAGACTGTGCAATTTATTTCACAAGTCTCTTTGGGTAAGAGCTAGGGCTGGGACGATATGCTTTTTTTCCCAATTCGATTTTTTACGATTTTTTAGGTGCCGACCCAATTTAATTGCAGATTCTAGCAGTCTTTAGTAAGCTTTTCTTAACACCAGCAAAAAAGATGAGCAATGATGATGCCAACAGACTATATCAGGAAAATACACATCACATGAGAGTCCGTTTTTAGGATTTATTCAGCAGTGTATTTAAAACGAGCTGTTTATGCTCTCTCTCAAAAAGCCTGGATTGTATTTTTTTTTGGGGGGGGGGGGGGTGTATTTAAAAGTGGCTTATTAACACAGACTAAAATGAAGCATTTAAATTGGAAAAAAAATGATTTTTTAACAAAAAAATCGATTTAAAAACCGTCAAACAAATATTCCGATATTTATGTGAACCGATTTTTTCTCCCACCCCTCGTAAGAACCCATAGAAAGTGTTTGGAGAGGGCAGAACCTTTCAACAGCGTATCCGGCATGTGATTGGACTGTCACTCCATCAATCACAGTCATAAGATTAGATTGGATAGAACTTTATTAATCCCTTCAGCAAAAAGTAGATACAATGATATATAAATTATATAAACAAAATATAAATAAAAATAAGTTAGGGATAAATAGAAATCAAATAACACTTTTAAAACAATAATAAAAAAAATAAAAATATGGCTACTGGCTGGCTATGCTCCTTCCATCTTTCTGTTACTACTCCTCCCCCACAGTGAGGAGTTGTCAAATCTGATGGCCTGAGGGACAAAAGAGATAATTATCGTCCATTATGTCCAGCAGTTTGCACATAGTTCTTCCCTCTGCCACATTAACGACTAATCAGATAATGTAGTGGGCAGGCTCGACTGCCACGCTACTAATGACAAAACGTGAGCCACTTCGTCAAACAAACTGTCCACAGAAAATGTTAAGATTGCCTATGAAGCTGTTAGTATGTTTTCTAATCTGGCAGAAGTCGCCTCTTGCGGTTGTGCGATATGACCTCTTTCTGCTCCAGAATGCTGATTGGGCCATGTTCCTTTGGGCCGCTAACAATCGTTGTAGTTTCGAGCTTGGCAAGATGGATGTGCCTGATGATAGCTGCTCGCATCATTACCAAGACCCTTCACACCATCACCCCCATCCTAAAGCATCACAACCTCACCACTTTATATCTGTCTCCCTGGGCTTAAAAGTAAAAAAAAACTCCTGAGCCTAAACTTTTTTCCCAGGGAGTGGCGGTGCAGTGGTAAACACATTAGGCAATTTGGCAAAGAACTTTTTAGCACTGTGCTTGGCAGGTTACAAGACGACCTACAGTTTAAATGTGAATTTTAGAAAGTAAAGGTAATAATGTTATAAGGCCATGTGAAACTCAGTCAGGCTCATGAATCTGAAGTTTTCATAGGGCATCCATTTAATTCAGTGATGGGCAATTTATTCAAAAACTATGTATACAGTTACAGAGCTGTTGTGAAGTGTTGATAAATCTGTAATTTTAAATTGCAACATTTCCATTGTTTTTGTTCAAAACAAATAAGGCAAACTACAGAGCCCCTAAAGGGACAAGGCAGAAAAATAATACATTAAAACTATCTAGTGAAAGTATCTGGTGTGCATGAGAAACTATTTAGTGATAGAAAGACAGATAGTATCTTGCCCCTAAAGGGATACTGGAAGAATAAAAATTAATTATGAGTATTTGGTGAGCACCAGAAACTTTCTCGTGTGCACCAAATAATCATAATTAATATTTTTATCTGCCGATGTCCCTTAAGAGGCTCCGTAGCAAACAGTTTTGTCAAAGCATTTTTATCAAAAGTGCTACTTTTTTACACAGATCTACGAGTGGTTGTGCGATTGTGAAAGATAAATCATGTTCCGCAGTGAACAAACATACAAGTATTTTCAAGTCACGATCTGTCAACAGGGCTGCTGCGTCAGCTGTGGCTGGTGCTCCCGGCAAACAATTCGTATGTTGGAGAGCGCAAACTGCTGCTTTATGGCCGGTGTCTCCTTCGTTCATATGTAAAACTTTTTTTCCGTTGGTTGCATACACCAGCTTTTTCAAGAACAGCACACAGAAACAAGTACCTGGCTCTCTCAGTCTTTGGCACCAGCTCCCAAAAGGCTTGCCATCTCCACCCCTTTCTTCTATCCATGCCCAGCACCAGCTATTTTAAAACCGTTGTCAATTAGGACATCTTCCCCCGACTTCATGACTTTACTCTCCATATTTCTGATCTCATTTCAATGAAACAACCATCAGCTTGGATGCTGCGTTCAGGAGCACTCTGAGATAAAATTCATGCTACGGGTTAACTTGGTGGAGAAAAACACAGTGTGGCATACTGTCTCTATTTGCTGAACATTGAAAACATATACAGCAGCAATTTAAGATAATTTTTGAAGATGAATATATGTGCAATTTTCAACTTTACAATGTTCACTGTTCAATTTATTTCCTACAATTCACAGCCCGTTTTTTCCCCAAGTTGTTATGAACGCAGCATCAACTGCTGCCTGATCTCAACCACTTTGTGTACCTAAGGTTACTGTTGCTAATGTAGGTTTGGACAATAGCAGTTTGAGGGAGGGGTGTTGCAAGATTGTTTTGTCTGGGGTTTTTTTGTGGGTTTTTTTTTTTTTGTTTTTTGGGGGGGAATCCCAGTCAAACGTCTGAGATCCGTCATCATGCCGTTATACTTTAAGCCCTGTGTCCCAGCTCCTCTACATGACCACTCAGATTCTCCTCTGCCCACCTCGCTTGCCTCATCTCAATGGGAAGCAGGGCTTTCATCACTCTGCTGTCCAGCTCTGGAACTCTCTCCCCCTGTACCTCAGAAACTTCAACTATTTGTCCCTTTTTAAGCCAGACTGAAAACCCGCTTGTTCAGTCTGCATACTCCCAACTGCACAATGTCCCAATGTCATTTGAATTTGGGTTTTTATTAAACATTATGTATTTCTATCAGCTTGAAAAATGATTATTGGTTGAAACTGCCCAGCCCTGACAGAAACCATGGAGGATGAAAAGGTGCTACTTTTAGATTTGGGGTATCCATCAGTGTTAAAAGTTGTTCAACTAAATTAGAATCACATCAGGAATTCATCCCTTTTAATAAAACGGATTGATATTCCATTCAGCTAAATATTTCAAAATATGACTTCTGGTTCATATCACCCAGCCCTTAACATCACAAGGAGATGGAAAGGTCACAGCAGCAGATGACATCTCTCTGACCTGTGAACGGCCCCCTGCGCTGGTGAATCAGTCTGAGCTGCATGACACAATTTTAGTCCTCAAATCTACATGAACCAAGCAGCCAGAACCTGGAGAGTATGATTCACCTCCTCGTCCCCGCCTGGGATTTCAATCTGCAGTCTGTCTGACACCAGCTGAGACGCTCTGAGTTGCTAGCCGGATATGGGGACACATCATCAAGCTGTGCTGTGATGTGACCTCGATGTATTAACAGCTGTCACCCCCACAGAGCATTCTTACATGCAGGCACAGCGTGAAAACGGCCAAAAGCAGCCTTTAAGAGCGAGACTACGCAAAACACGGCAACATGAACGGATGGCACTTAACCAGATTGAGTGGAGGTATTTTCAAACACACAAACTCAGGGAGGAGACCGGAGCGACACAGCATGCACAGGGTAGAGAGAGGGGTACACGGAGAGGTGAATGAAGGACCTACCTCATGCAGCTCGGGCAGCAGAAAGCACCATCACATTCACAACACAGCCTCTGAGAGCGGGCGAGCGAGAGACTAGAGAGAGGGAGAGAGAGAGAGAGAGAGGGAGGGAGAGAGACATTGAGATGACATCACCATATTTTTTCTCCTCCTATGAAATGTAGGCTAGAGCTGCAGGGCTGTCGGCGTTGGAGCAGCAGCAGTGAGAGCTCCCTCTGTGTGTGTCTGCATACTCGGAGGAGAGGAGCTTTGAGTGCAAACATTTCCAACTGAGGTGACCTCGGAGCATCACAGAGTACACAACCCCAACTGTGCCTCACTCACACTCAACTACAGTGCTTAAAGTTGGACTGATACAGATAAAAGAGGAAAAGTCAATGCAACAATCTCTAAATAAATGTCTCTAGAATCCATTTACTGGTGCGTCTTCATGCATTTACGAATACAGAAGACAATGTAGGGCTGTACAACTTTAATAATCACACAACCCGTCTTTATGCTTCTGTTTTGCGCTGTAATAAATCTGCACTTCGAACACTTCACACGCACGATGAGGGTCACAGAGATGGAATGAAAGGAACTAGCTGACCCTCATTTGTTCTGACTCCAGAGGAAGTATCAGAGGTGTTTATTGCCTGTGATAAAAAAATGATAAGGTAAAATATCTGCATGCACTCCTTTCCTATTTCTGTCATTACAAAATGGATACAGCCCTAATGCATTGAAGATAGATAGATAGATAGATAGATAGATAGATAGATAGATAGATAGATAGATAGATAGATAGATAGATAGATAGATAGATAGATAGATAGTAGGGGTGTAAATCACCAGTTTCAAGACGATACAAAACGATATCGATTCTTTGGACAACGATACGATATTTGCAGATATCACAAAGTCTGTCATGACTCGATTTCGATACGATACGATTCAGGGGCCTTCGATTGATTTAAGACGATATAATGTCCTCACTGAACACAATCAGCTACATTTAACCTGAAGACAGAAAGAATTACAAAACAATTTTGATAGTTTTATTACTGAAATGTGGAACGATGTGCTGACCTTTGGGTATGATAGTTTATAGAGGATTATAACCATCTGAATGATCTAATCATGTCTAAAATTAAAACTGGTTTAAAGCAGGTAAGGTGCTTTTTTGCCCCCACTATTACCTTATGGGTCTTTTTGTTCCATTGTAATGTTTGTTTATTATATCAAGTAATGATGCAACACTGTAATAAAAATAACTGAATTATTATTTAAACTTTATTATAATTGACCTCCAACATTTGACCATGCTCTATCAAACCAAAAATGTGTAGCTTTGATTTGAATTAAATCCAAACATTTCTCATGTTCAAAATTAGAACTATTAACATAACTAACTTAATATTGATGATTTTGTTTTACTGTGATGCCTGATAACCACAGTTTGTATGTCCGTGTGATCAGACTTTGTTTCACTGTTTAATGGTCAGTGTGGAGGAGGAATGACACTAAGCTCTCGCTGTTTTACTTTCTAACTTTATGAAATTTCATTAATCAGTGCGCTACAAAATCAAAAGATGACATAACCCGGATACAGCAGATCTATTTTATGGTTGGCCGATATGTCTGGCTCCCGTTTAGCTCTGTGATGCTAACAGCATCTTGCTACACGTTCGCCTACAGCGGTGTTACTCGGTGGGCGCTAAACAGTACATTTTACAGCAGGAGAAATATCAGGCGTGGCGTATCAGAGAGTGAAAAGGTTCAAATGCATGTCTCATACGCTGAATGCGCAAGACTTGAGAGGAAACTTGGCCGGAAACGGACACGCATGTCCGGTCGGGATTTCAAAATAAAGGCATACATTAAAGATCACGATGTTAATTGGTGTTTCGACTTTAAATCGATGTGATTGGATCATTGCTTAACCAATCCATGTATCGATCTATATCGATGGATCATTACATCCCTAATACTGTAGATAGATAGATAGATAGATAGATAGATAGATAGATAGATAGATAGATAGATAGATAGATAGATAGATAGATAGATAGATAGATAGATAGATAGATAGATAGATAGTAGGGCTACACGATATTGGAAAAAACTGACACTGCGATTTTTGGGGGGTTTGCGATATATTGCGATATATATTGCGATATTAAAAATAGAAGAATTGTCACCAGATGACTTGAATAGCTCTGTTTTGGAAGAATTTGGTTGACTCACAATGGCACCATTTATTCAGATAATACCATTTAATCCAGGCTCAGGGGGTTCATCTATGAATGATGAAGACTGCTGTATATACAAGGGATCCAATGAGGCCATGTCTCTGTACGAAATAGAATAGGTTTCAATTTCAGTTGCTTTTTTTTCATTTCCCCAATAAATGTAGATGACATATGTAAAAATTTAATTAGTTAATATTTTAATATTAACTAGTTAACTAGTTAATATTTTTTTGGAAAGTCCGGTAATTTGCAGTGGTCTAAGAGCTTGCAAGCACTGTGATGTGGACCAAAAAAGCAGAACTCTGGTTGACCTGAAAACAGGACGTACCATTTCTCTTTTAAGTGGACTAGATTTTGGCCATCCAAACCACAAATGTCAAGGGAACCAAACAGCGGTACATTGTGGCTTGAAATTAGGGGATTATCACCGCAAGCTAGCACAGCATTCACTAATATTATCAAGCAGAGTGTAGCTAATGTTAGCATTGCTAGCACTGCCAAACTCCAGTTCTCTTAACACACCCATGTCTACATATCTAGATACACATCCCTCAAGCCGAAATGCAACTATTGTAACAGCACCATGACTGTGAATGTCATTTTTCCCTCAAAAGACTGATGAAAAATCTGTAAAGGACAGACTTCTGACAGCAACCAACACCTTATTATATTATTATATTTACTTTTAATTCAGGTGGCAACCATCAAATCAATGCAGCTGTCCAACCTTCCAAAATTCATGTACCAAATATCTTGCTCGAGGGATTCACTTAGCTTCAGGACTCCTGGGGTTTAAAATGAAGAATTTCAAATCTCCAAATAAGGTAGAAAAAACTTAAGTTGTTGGGTTTCTCTGTTATTATAAAACATGGCTGCCACACATAATTTTTTGTAAAAACTTATGCCACGGCCACACCGGACGCGAACTCGCCAAGACGCGAGTCGAGATTACATACAAAGTCAATGCAAAGACGCGTTTGGGGCATCAAACGCCTTGCCGCTCGAGTTGAAAATATTGAACTTTCGCCGCAAATTCGCGTGACGCTGTGACGCGGCAGCCAGTCAGCAATGACATTCCCCCCCGACGTCATTGGTATGATGACGTGTGACGCTCCGGCCACCGGCTCCTGCTCAAACCCCTCTGCAAGACGGAGGAGAGATTGATCTGCGCTGTTTGCTATCATCCAGAGTTACACGAGTCAACATGTGTACTCTACAGAGACCGGAACAAAAAGGAGCAGGCTTGGGTGAAAGTCTCTGAGGAGACAGGTTTTGAAGGTAAGTTCTGTAAATATTCGTTTCCAGCTGGATTTGTCTGCACGGGTCATCGCTGAGTCCGACAAGCTCCGGCTCTCTACTGCGCATGCGCATTGACGCCCGTCACCCCTCAGCTTGTCAAAATGGTCCAGCGTCCAGCCTTGGGCGTTATGCGCGGCGAGTCACAGGCTTTACGCATGTTTAAATTCGCCAATTCGCGTCCGGTGTGGCCGTAGCATTAGGGTCAATCCCAACTGTACCCCTTAGCCCTGGTCTTACCCCTTAGCTCTTGGTTTTGCATGTTCACATCTAGTGAAAGGTTATCCCAATTCTCTGTACGGCTAAGACGAAGGGCTGTGTAGCCCTTGAAATGAAAACAGACCAGGACCTCACTTAAAGGGAAGGATATGAGAACTTTCCTATAATACACCACGCCCGCTGACAAAAAGGCAGAGTAGAGAAAAAAGGAAGCACAAAAGTATGAGTAAAGTTAAATCATCAAGTAAATATTAATCTTTTATAGAATTGTTGGCAGTATTTTAACATTACTTGCTATAATGTGTGAGCTTTTGCAGCTGTAGCTACAGTTATTGTCGCATCTGCCTACTGCACTGACAGTGAGTGTCTCTTGGTGGTGACATAGCGTTTCTTAGGGGCATGTTTTCACCCCTTCCTCTTGGCCCTTAAGCAGGGTAAGACAAGGGGTAAGACACAGGGGGAGGGCGAAGAGGTGCAATAAGGATTCACCTTTATTATGTACAGAGGAGGCAACACATGTGGACAAAAGTGTTGGTTCCCTTTTGCTAAAGACAGAAAGAAAACACAATGGTCACTGAAAAAACTTGAAACTGGCTAAAATAATAATTTCTTCTTTTTTTTTAAGAAAATGAACTAATGAAAATCAGTCATTGTTACCTCCGCCAAGGAGGTTATGTTTTCGGGAGAGTTTGTTTGTCTGTCCGTCTGTGTCCGTCCGTCCATCTGTGAACAAAATAACTCAAAAAGTAATGGATGGATTTTGATAAAAAAATTTCAGGAAATGTTCAGCATGGGAAAAGGAAGAACTGATTAGATTTTGGTGTTGATCCGGATCAGTGTCTGGCTGCCATGATGAAAAATGTGATTTCTGTGAATAACTACTGAACTAAAAAAGATATCATTATGAATACAGTTGCTAATGGCATGTTTTCATGGTCAAGGAATCTAAATATTTTGAAGAAAATGAAGGTAGGACTAATATTTATGGTCAAAATGACAATATGGCTAAGGACTGTGGTACTGGCAGAGGTCTGCGCTCTCCGAGTGCTTTTCTAGTTTTCAATTGTGGTTCAACAGAATAATATAAAAAAAAAACAAAATAATAAAAAAAATAAATAAACTAGACAGCAGCACTTGGAATAATATCATTATTAGTTTGAAAATTATTAAGAAAAACCAATTGATAACTAATTGTGGGTATCTTGATCAGCACCATAAAATAGATTTCTGTTTTGAGCTGATACCCTAATTAATCTGTGTTTGTTCAGTTCTTTTAAAGTTACATTGAAGGCTGTTTGAATTTTCCAAAAAGGTTGCCCACCATGTATTTAGAGATGTTTTGAATCAAATTTCGGACATTCATGCAACATAAACAGTCATATCACATCTGTATGGAGTCAGTACATCTGGATATGATATCACTGTAGTGTTTGAATCATTGCTAATCTTGTTTCTTACATGATGATGATGCCTTTACCCTCATGGAAACATGTGCGTGAGAAACTTTTAGAAGAAGTGTGATGTGTTAAAGCATTCCAGTTTTCTTTCCACTTGGATCTTTCGCAGCCGTTTCCTCAATCTAACAAAATATTGCCCACTAATGAGCTTTAGAAAGAGAGAGACTTTGGGAGCTTGTCTGACCTTGCTGGATGGAGAATAAGTCTGACCATGTGAGGCGATTACACAGCTTCAATGAAAAGTCATTTTCAAGAGGATTAATGAGGAAAAAGAAGAGCGGGACAAAGACCAAGACTTGTGACGGGGAGTCAGTTTGCAGTAAAATGGGACACACACTTAAAGTTTAGAGCGGCGTAAAGGGCAGAGCACAAAAAAGGAGTAATTCCTTTACAATGCCACAGTAAAAACCTTTTTGTTGAGGCATTCTTCTGCACAAATAACAGCTGTTATCAGCCCAAATCCTGGCCTGGAGACTCAGAAAAGCCTGCTCAACCTGAACAGAAGGTGGAGAGACGGACCAGCAGAGATAGCTTATCTTCATGGTTGGACCAAAGGAATTTAAAAAAGACAATAAAAGTTGATAAGGACGCCACAGACGGAAAAGAACAGAGATAAAAGGCAAAATTATCTCCACAGGCACATTTTCAAAGAAATGCTCTGTTTGATTAACATCCAACAGATTTAGTATTTGATGAGCGAGGCTGCAGAAACATTCAGTTAATTAACCTCCATATTGATGTTTTTCATATTTGCTTTTTGCTTTAGCGGCAGTAAACAATGTTATCATACCATAGACCACTGCACTGACCCCTACATTATGAGTGCTTGGGGGTAAATGAAAATTTACTTCACAGGAGCTGAGTGTCATCTAGTTGTGAAGTTTTAGTCTCAGTGTCTGCCCCAAATAACCTTTTCCAGTGGACGTTAATTATAAAGATCAGCATGTGGAGAAATGTGACGCAGGTCGTAGATTGTCTGTGTGAATAAATGCAGCTGACAAATGTGACTTGCATCATCCGAAGCTAATGTCCCGTTCCACCTCGAGCCAAAGCTTACCCTGAAGGGATTACTGCAGCTGTGGTGATTTTTAAAGGCTCCTGCCAACGGTACATAAACAAAACAAACACCTGTCAAAAGCTTAAAACCAGGGCTGTTATGTCATGCAATAACTTTAAGTAACTTTCTAAAATTAACAGCAACCTACACGTCAAAACCACAAGCATCTCCTCAGAGTTTTGTGCATCCTTTAGGTTTACAGTTCCTGACAGTGATTGTTAGAATTCTTGTTAAGAGATGATGAACATGGCACATGAAGATCTTGACCTTTAAAAAATCAAAATACATCCTGTGCCTTTCTGAGTCAAAGTAGGGAGGGGCTTATTTAGCCATAGCAAGCACAAGATACACTCACTGGATCTCTTACCCAGTTAAAATCTACAAGTCCATATCTAATAGGGCTGAAACATATTGTTATTGTATCTACAAAAGTATATCGAGATATGAACATTCAAAACATTAATATCGAAAACTCAACAATATAAACTAGAAAAATACTCGGAGAGCGCAGACCTCCACCAGCACCACAGTCCTCTCCCATATTGTGATTTTGACCATAAGTATTAGTCCTACCTTTATTTCATCTAAATATTCAGATTCCTTGATCATGAAAACATACCATTAGCAACTGGATTCAGAATGATATCTATTTTAGTTCAGTAGTTATTCATGAAAATCACATTTTTTGTCATGGCAGCCAGACGCTGATCCAGATCAACACCTAAATCTAATCACTTCTTCCTTTTCTCATGCCGAACATTTCCTGAAAATTTCATCAAAATCCATCCATAACTTTTTGAGTTATTTTGTTCACAGACGGACGGACGGACAGACAGACAGACAGACAGACAGACAGACAGACAGACAGACAGACAGACAGACAGACAAACAAACTCTCCCGAAAACAAAACCTCCTTGGCGGAGGTAATTATATAGATTTCCCCCGTGCTCAACCTGCATGTACAGCTCTCATTACTACAACTGCCCTTGAATGCACCACTTGGTTTTCACCGAACCTGTAGTCATATCGAATCAATATCAAGATGTCTGGCATGAATATCGAGATATGAAATTTTGTCCATATTGTTCAGCCCTAATATCTAATGAAATCAAGAGAGTAGCATGAATGCAAGGCAACACTTGATTACCTTTTATCGATTATTGTACCTCTCAAATGAAAAAAAACACTGTGACATATATCAAATATATTCCCAAAACTAGAAAAGCACTCAGAGAGCGCAGACCTCCACCAGCGCCACAGTCCTCGCCCATATTGTGATTTTGACCATAAATATTAGTCCTACCTTTATTTCATCTCAATATTCAGATTCCTTGACCGTGAAAACATACCATTAGCAACTGGATTCAGAATGATATCTATTTTTCTTCAGTAGTTATTCACAGACGGCCAGACGCTGATCCAGATCAACATCAAAATCTAATCACTTCTTCCTTTTCCCATGCTGAACATTTCCTGAAAATTTCATCAAAATCCATCCATAACTTTTTGAGTTATTTTGTTCACAGACAGACAGACAGATAGACAGACAGACGGACAGACAGACGGACGGACAAACAAACTCTCCTGAAAACAAAATCTCCTTGGCGGAGGTAACAAACAGTTTCCCTATTGAAGTTCAAGTGCATGTCATTAAATATTGATTATGTACTTTGTCTACAGAAACACTGAAAGATGAGCTATTTTCACAGCATATTTATGTGAAATTCTCTCATCAATATTTAACCTCATTTAAAAAAACAAATACTGGCCAAAACATATGCTTCTTCAAAACCCGTCATGGCCTTCCATCATAAAAACTGGTCATTTTCAGTATTTCAATTTTCAAACATGAGAATAACTTAGAAATGAAGTCAAGAAAATAAATAATGAATTTGATTCAATCTATATATTTCCCAGCCCTACATGAGTGTATGGACCGTCAGGCTGCAACGGGCCTGCTCTCTGTTGGATCAGGATACAGGTGTTTTCAGGTACTGCAGAACTGCATATTGTCAAATTAAATGTTTATTTACAGTTTAAGAAAGTAATTTTACCCCCATGCTCAAAAGATACCCATTGAGTATGCAGGATGACTTATCTTTAGCAGGAGGTTATCATGTGAACTAATGTCATAAAGCACTGAGCAATTCTCACGAGACAGTCAGGGCATCATTTCTCTGTCAGAAGTTCCTGTACTATTAAATCAACACGAAGGAACTATAGAGGCTTAAAAGTTATATGTCCTTGTAGTGAAGCTCAATCTGTTTCCTGTTTCTATAAGGACCAGTTGTTAATGGGAGATATCACCTTCAAAATGTCACCCATCACTGACAGGCTGTAGTGTCTCTACAGGGTGTGAAGTTTCAGTTTTTATACATGTCACTTTTTAACCTATACTTAGCCTATAGTTAATATATATAATTACAAGCCTTTAGCCATGATTGACAGGTGATTGTGTCTCTCTGGCTGTACCTTGATAGTTCATTCAGTGTTTGTCATGACTTATGTGTGACAGCGAGTACATAAGAGTCAGAGCTGTTCTTAGTTATTACCCCTACAGAAGACTGTGGGCGGAAGTGATAAGAGGACCGGCGTTGGGGTGCTGGTTTGGCGTAGTGGTTAGCACTCCATGTACGTGCTTCTGCCGGTCCAGGTTCGAATCCCGCCTGTGACCTGTTTGCAGAGTGTCTTCCCCTGCTCTCTCTCCCCCTTTCACAAGCCTATCCACTGTCTCTCTCCTATCAATAAAGGCACAAAATGCCCAAAAATATGCATTTGAAAAAAAAAAGAGGAACAGCGTTGAATAACCTAGATCATTTTGTTGTCTTGTGCTAATGTTCAAACTATATGGCTTACAAGCAAAGTTCTCTGAGCTCTCTTGAAATTTTCCCTCATAAAAATAACAAATATGGTCAATAAAAACCCAACAATAACCCCCTCTGCTCTGTTAGGCTTTTTAACTGAAGTACCATCCTCCCAGCATAAAATGACCAGTTTACCATCAGTTTAGTGACACAGGGGTCATGTTAAAATTCACTATGCTAAATGGTGATGAACCAATTTTCCGCAATGTATTATCTGGCCTTGATGACAAGAGAACAGAGTTAGCAGTATGTTTACTAAATGCAAAAACATGAAAAACTTAAATCCACATTCTTGTGTGTTACTTTTGGTACAAATATGATGCACTTGCTCCCTTTGGCTTAAAGCTGGGGTCTGCGATCTGATTTAGATACACTTTTTGTAATACTGGTTAAAATGGTCTTTATGACCCGATGGTAATCAACTCATAATGTGTTCTTAAAACAGAACGAAAAATATCCACTATCTACAGCAGGAGGAAAACAGGGAAAACACCAACCAATAATCTTGCAGGGACACCTTTTTTTACACCAATCAAATCCCGTCGCCATTCTGCGTGCCTGCTGCGCGTGCATTTTCCTGGCATGCACAGACAGTGCGTGTAGCATGTAGCGTGTAGCGTGTAGGGAACAGAATCCGCTGGAGAATGCTTACCTTTCAAGTTTTGTCTTTGAAAATAAGGGAAGTCCGCTGTGAGCTGTCCCACAACACCAACCAAGCTCCAGTATCCCTCACATTTTAAGACAGATTTACAAAAAATCTAAAATAAACTATTTATTTTTCTTGGTTTGTTCCGCTGTTGGCTCTAATCTCGCGAGAACTGCAATCCATGCTACTGCAGGTGGCAGTTCTCACGAGACTTCTTCTTCGGTGGTTGGCATCCATCATTTTGGAGCATTACCGCCCCATTCAGGCTAGAGATGGAGCTCAGTTTGGAGAGGTGGAGGAATGCTTTAATTATTATATCATCACACAGGAGATTTAGAGGAGAATACTGATACAGGAGAACGGGAGAAAAGAGGAGAAAATACGGAAAATACGGTAGTTTCATGGCCAAAACGGGAGACTTGACAGCTATGTGGAGAATGTCAGAGGAACTAACTGAGTACTAACTGACTTAACATGTTTGTTTGGTGTTTTCTTCGTGCTGACTGAGACATGACTTGGGGTAGTGTAAAACAAACACGTTGTGCTGAGGGTTGAATCAGTCTTCTGGATATAGCGGCTGCGCACGTGCATGTGAGCGGGGGGTGGGGCTAGGCGGAGCCCTGAGTAGATGCTACTTTCAAATTCATGCTAGTTTTCCAAAATCGCCAACCCCAGCTTTAAAGGAACACTACACCCAAACAACAATTTGGCCTCATTTTCTACTCACCCTCATGCTGAGCAACACTCTGGAGCACTTTTTTGATGTCTCAAATGCAGCCGGGGGTCCGGGGGATTTTCGCTGTCAACAAACGTCCATCTAACAGGGGACGACGGAGCCCGTAAGAAAAGGTCCATAAAAGTCCACAAAAACGTGCCTATTTTCCTTCATACTGCTCGTCCGCTGTAATCCAAGTGTCCTGAGCCGGTAACGTCCATAATTAATTTGAAACGAGGTCATTTAGTACATTTTTCGAGCCTAAACAGTGCTATAGCGTACTTCCGCAGTGCACGTCTACGCGCGCTCCCTGCACTACATACTGCAGATCAATCCAGACGGCTTTCGTATGCGTATGGACATCGTCCACCCTTATTGGTTAACAGGTCAACTCTGTGGTAAATGCTCTGTTGAGAACTGCTTAATGCCTTATTGTCAATGACTCTTTATTCATTCATATGTCTACACTTAACAGTAGGCATGCTTTCATGAGCCAGTGGCCTTAAACTGATGACAAAACGATATGAGGGCATCACACTGACAGGTCTGTTTGTGGGGTAGGGGGAATGCCGGTAATGCTACGGCCACACCGAATGCGAATTCGCAATGACGCGCGTTGAGATTACATACAAAGGCAATGCAAAGACGCGTTTGGACGCAGATTCACCCTGGGCGGCGCGTTGGATGCGTTTGGCACGCGTATAGAACGCCCCTACGCTCGAGTTGAAAATATTGAACATTCGACGCAAATTCCCGTGACGCTGTGCCGTTGCAGCCAATAAGCGATGACATTCCCCCCCGACGTCATTGATTTGATGACGTGTGACGCTCCGGCCCCCTGCTCCTGCTCAAACCCCGCTGAAAGATGGAGGAGAGGTTGATCTGCGCTGTTTGCCATCATCCGGAGCTATACGATTCAACGTGTGTACTCTACAGAGACCGGAACAAAAAGGAAAGTGAAAGTCTCTGAGGAGACAGGTTTTGAAGGCAAGTTCTGTAAATATTCGTTTCCAGCTGGATTTGCCTGCACGGGTCATCACTGAGTCCAACTAGCTCCAGCTCTCTACTCCGCCTGCGCAGTGACGCACGTAACCCCTCAACTTGTCAAAATGGTCAAAGGTCCAGCCTCGGATGTTACACGCGGCGCGTCACAGGCACTACAGGCGTTTAATTAAGCCAATTTGCGTCCGGTGTGGCCGTAGCATCAGATTTTTTGTATCGTTCAAAGGATGGTTCTATCACTAGAGACGACACTACAGGGTTTATTAAACTTATAAAATTGCACAGTATGACCTCTTAAATAGTAGTTTGGAACTCTAGGATCAATGATGGATGATTAAATCTTTTGCTGGTGCTAAAGCTGAAGTAACATGGCTTCTTGTAACACTGTGTTCAGGAAAACAAAAGAAAAGGGAAAGAAAAACTAAAAGTGTGAATTCGAAAACCGTCAGTGCAGCCATTTAAATACCTGCTTGTACATTCTTTTAGGCTCATAATTCTTTGTTATATATGTGTTCCTTTGTTACTTCACCTCTGAAAACCACAAATATTTTGGCCTGAGGCTCAAAGTAGAGTAAGAGATCATTAAGGGAAAACTGGTTCGTTCGTTTTAACTCTGTATAAAAGAAAGATCACATCTGCGCCACCTGCTAATGTTTTATCCAGCATGTTTAAGTCCTTCTGTTTTTATTATTCTGAAACAGTTTTGCCCTCAGGACAATTCCAGGCGTGGTCAGAGGCTACACCTACAGGCTCAGCTACGCTCTCATGAGTCAGCCGATGAGCTAAGACACAATGGGTCTTCAGGAGATGACTTAAAGTGGTTTAATCTGCAGGTCAGGTGGCGGTAATGAAAGTTATGCAGCAAAGCGAGTTTCCTGTCTGAGGGCAAGGCACAGGAGCCATCAGTGAACAGCAGAGACTCATTCAAACCAGTTTAAATGACACAGTGAGAGATTCTATACGGTATTTTAGTTGAATTCATTGAGCTAAAGTAAAAGAAACTCTACTGACACTTTACAGAGAATGAATCATCTCCAAGCGGCGTGTGGCCTTCAATGACAATGTTCTCCCCTCTATAATAGACAGGTTTAACCCAAACCCTGCTCCACTGCACTATTATGTCATTTTGCAGAGCAGGTTCATTATTCACTGTGAAGAGTGCTGCCTGTGGTGACACTCACTGCTGTTCTCTCTGCTTTTGTGGGACACAAACTTGAACTGAGACACACAAAAGCACACAGAGAAAGGGTAAAGAATAAACATTATTTTGGCTTATTTCCCTAAAATTAATTACATTCAAGACCATTACAGTTAACAATGTGAATATGCTTTATACAAATTGGAAAACATTGCTACAGTCAATCAGCTTTCCCCCTTTAATAACACAAGTTGGTACAGTAAACCCCTGTGATATTGCAGTTGAGTTTCTCCTGGGTATGACAACAAACTGCCTCTAATGACACGGCTCTGGCTCATGAGAGCTGGTGTTTTGGGGAGTGTGGAGTCATTACTCCCAGGTTCGCTCAGGCACAGGGGTGTGCGAAATGACGATATTAAATAGTTAAGATTATAACGATTTAATATTGTCATAAAGCAGAAAGATCGTCAGATAGTCTGTGTGGGCAGAGAGACTTTGACGCGCACCTGACTAGCCAATCGCAGCACATTAAGCGCAGTGCATGGTGGGATCTCCTGTTTGGTTAGGTAGTGCGAAGCCATGGTGAAAATAAAAAAGGAGATAAAAGCTTGAAGATGTCTGAACAAAAATCTGTTCTAAAGCAGCTGTATTATTCACTCAGGTTACTGACACTGCAGTTAGATTTTGCAGCATTTGTTTTGAATTGTTACACTTTAAGAGATAATGTTGATATTGTTGTTCATTACCTTTTATGTTTACATTTATTGCACATTTTTATAAAAACTGCACTATTTAAATTAAAACCTGTTCAGAAAGATTCTTTGGCTTTAATTGTTCTTCTTTTTTTCTTTTAGGGTTTTACATGTTTTATATGTTAAACATAGGGAAACTAGAAAGCACTCTGAGAGCGCAGACCTCCGCCAACGCCACAATCCTCAGCCATATTGTCATTTTGACCATAAATATTAGTCCTGCCTTTATTTCATGTCAATATTCAGATTCCTTGACCATGAAAATATACCATTAGCAACTGGATTCAGAATGATATCTATTTTAGTTCAGTAGTTATTCACAGAAATCACATTTTTCGCCATGGCGGCCAGTCGCTGCTCCAGATCAACACCAAAATCTAATCACGTCTTCCTTTTCCCATGCTGAACATTTCCTGAAAATTTCATCCAAATCCGTCCATTACTTTTTGAGTTATTTTGTTCACAGACGGATGGACAGACGGACGGACAGACGGACAAACTCTCCCAAAAACATAACCTCCTTGGCGGAGGTAATAATGGTCAAACATGCAAATTAGTCTAGAAAAATCAAAGTAAAAAAGAATCGTGATAAAATCGTGATAGTGATTTTATTTTAAAAAAATCGTGATATGATATTTTTGCCATATTGCCCACCCCTACTCAGCCATGGAGCGTTAGCACCAATAAGGGCTCCAACTATGGGTTAAATAGTTGGTACACACTCAGGTTGCTGAATAATGTCCACAGTCAAGAGCCCAACAGCAAATGTATGTGGAAGATGAACATCCTTGTTCTCAAGGATTAATTAGGCGATTAATCAATGTTCTTTCATTTAAAAAAAAAAAACAGGGCTGTTGGTCACTTGCCATGTTGGTGAGTGGGTTTTAGGGATTCTTAGCCAAATGAAAGTACGTAAAATAATATTTGTAACAAGGACAGTCCAATTTTCATTCATTCAGTGGTCAAGATTTTTGTTTTTCATTTCCTGAAAAGCAGCAGTTTGAAGTCAGAGGTTTGTGCAATCAGAACGTCTTTGTCGGGGACGTCCCTGCTTATTTAAGAGACGATGAAGACACATTCTGCTCCAGTCACAACAGTGTGTTTTCAGAGTAAAAGAGTACAGGAACTAGAATGACCTGCTGCAGCCCAGACCTGTCTCCCACTGAGAATGTGTGATTCATTATGAAGCACAAAATACAGTAACAGAGACCCCGGACTGATGAGCAGCTGAAGTTGTACATCAAGCAAGAACGTGAAAGAATTCCACCAACAACGCTTCAACAATTAGTGTTCTCAGTTCATAAATGCTTACTGAGTGCTGTTGAAAGAAGAGGTGTCGTAAAACACTGGTAAACATTCCCCTGTCCCAGCTTCTATGGAATGTGCAGCAGGCATCTGATTCAAAGTGAGTGAACATTTGCATAAAAAAATGAAGTTTATCAATTTGAACATTAGTAATCATGTCTTTGTACTGTATACAATTAAATATAGATAAAAAAGGATCTGCAAAACATTGTATTCTGTTTTATTTACGTGCTGCACAACAGCTCAACTTCATGTGAATTGTGGTTTGTAGCTTTGATGCAGAGTTATAAGGCAGACTTTTTCTTTGTATTTCTTAACCAATACAGGCTCATGATCTAGGTCAAACATCAACACAACCCAGCCACAAACCACGAGTAACCACAAGCTTTAATCTAAATATTGACATTATAACTGCATGCAGGCTAAACCAGGTCACAGGTGCATACAACTTAACTGCAGACATAAAATTTGCCACAATAATCTGAAAGGAAAGCCAAATGCTAGAGCTGGTTGCATTGCTACTGTTAGCATTAATAAACTCTGCAATGCAATTCTACTTCCCGTCCCCTTAATGCTGTACCATGCTGAATAATGGGTGCTACATTTTGAATGATTCATTACCTCTGCCAAGGAGGTTATGTTTTGCCGGCATATGTCTGTCTGTTTGTTAGTATGTTAGCAAAATTACACAAAAACTACTGAACTACTGATTTTGCTAAAATGTGCAGCAGATGTTGGTTATGGTCCAACTCAGCAATGATTTGATTTTGGTGGTGATATGTATATTTGTCTGATGCAAAAAAAAAAAAAAAAAAGATCCCCAAATTTAAAAAAATCCCATTAATTTCATCTGGATCTGATCCATCTTGACATCACAAAAACATTGACGACGTTCATTAATTCATATAAAATCCAGATTTTAACTGATGTTCCCAAACTTATTGTGTTAATACAGGATAGCAGCCTCCATGTATGTGCTGAGTTTGTTTCAGATCCTGGATCTATTATGGATCTGGTGATCCAGAATTGTACTGTATCTCTTGATTGGGGTTGTAGAAAAGCCACTGCAGGATCTGAGCTACTTGGCGGAGGTCTGCACTCACTTAGTGCTTTTCTAGTTAATAAAAAAAGACAATTTCAATTATATTTAGCTGAATTTGAAATAACTTCCAGTTGAATATTCCTTCTTGTATCCTCTGTGATAAGATGAAAAACATGTCGGTATGTCTGCTGTAGCTTAAAATGTGATCTATTGATCAATCTCATCAAATGTTCCCTCTGCAGGGATCATTCAGAGCACAATGTTCCAGTGTCGGGGGGTGAGACGGGACGTGGCCCTGAACCTGAACCTCATGATTTATAGAAGGGATGTGTGCAACATGATTGAAGTCTCAATCATGTCTTTGATGTCAGATTGAGCCAGCTGACAACACAAGGCTGGAAAATACTATCAATCATTCTAAGACAACACTTCATCTATTGTTTAGGGGTTTAATACACAATGTAAAGCTTCAAATCTGTAGATTTTTACATGATGTAGGAGGAAGTTGAGAGTTCTCAAGATCAGTGATAGGGCTCCTGAAGTTTCCTCCAGGGGCCGAGGAGGGCTGACACAAGTTAATGGACTGAGACGCTCATAAAAAAGCTTGACACGCCCACGCTCCTCTTTCAAACAACAAATCCTGTTCAGAAGTGGATGCTGTGCAGGGCTGACACAAGGAGCTATGCTTTAATCCTTTTTATCACCTGAGACGGGGGAAAATTAAATGTTTGTTTGGTTTGTTTGATGTACAGCAGTCTTGGCCTGCATGGCTCTTTGGAATAATGAAGCAGGAACAATAAAGTGAAGAGTTCACAATAAAATGGTTTCATTGTAATAAAAACAGCAGCGCTCATTGGTAAAGCCTCAGGTAACCTTTCAAGTATGGTAATAAAGAAAGCCTAACCTGATTTGTGTGCCACTGTTGGATAAATCCAAAGTGACGAGAAGAGGGACTCTCTGACTCGGAGCACATCTGGCGTTTGTCGGAGCAAATGCATCCAATCAGCCAAACTGCAGCCCTTGGCCTGAGAGTCCCAGCTGGGGAGATTACGCCGCACTGATGCTCTGGCCTCAAAATTTGTTCGAGCTTCTGATGTTGTTGGAGTCTGGAGGCAGAGGGACGAGGCTGTTCCAGACTGACAGGTGAATATTTGCTGGGCGGAGGGCTGGAAGTGAGCGGGGCTGGTTTCATTACATCATAATGTGGCTGCCGTGGAGCCCTTAACTGACGGTAACTGTGTTTCAGGGCTTTCTTTGCTGCAAAAGGCTTTTAACTCAATTGATATCAGCAGAAAAGGGCACTGGCTGAATTCTATTTGTGCTTATTTAGGGCCCTATAGACCAATCCAATGGCTGATCTGTGAGCGCTGCCATTACTGTGGTGGAACAGCGTGTCTACTACCACCTGCTGTCTGAGACAGCGGCAGAAGTGTTTGTAATCAAAATGTTACAGAACCACAAGAGTCCTGTAAACAGAGGGCTGAAACTTTAGTTATGTTTCACAGATTAAGGATTTTACTCGTGTCAAAAAACAATTTAAAAATTAACATACAAATGTGAAATTAGGTGAGAGGTTATGGTAGACTCTCGTAGCTGACCAACCTCCAGAATTTACTCAAAAACAATTATCAGGCATAAGCAGCATCTAACAGTGACAAAACAGACAGAAGAAGACTGATCCATTATCATGTCTCACAAGAGCTGGAGCCACGTGTCTCAGTACAAAATTCACCTGAGATCAAGAAAATAGCAAACCGAACACAGCCTCAGGGTACCACTTATCTCTTTAGGGGGCCCAGGGGCTGGAGCCTGTCCCAGCTTACATTGGGCAACAGTCAGGGTACAACCTGAGCCGGTCACCAGACAATCACAGGGCCACATAGACAGACAGACAACCATTCACTCTCACACTCATACCACAAGGCAATTTGGAGTCACCAGTCTGATTTGCATCCACACGAGCATCACCACCAAAATCTCATCACTTCCCCCACATGTCCATGTTTCATGAAAAATTCTCTGCAGAGCAGTGAAGCTAAAACACAGCAGCACTGAAGCTCTACGGAGCAGTGAAGCTAAAACTCAGAGGTGATGACACTCTGTAGAGTGATAAAGCTAAAACACAGCATCACTGAAGCTCTAAAGAGCAGTGAAGTTAAAACACAGCATCACTGAAGCTCTAAAGAGCAGTGAAGTTAAAACACAGCAGCACTGAAGCTCTTCAGAGCAGTGGAGCTCTAAGTTGAAGAGGGGCACAGCAGAGCAGTTTGCATTAACCGGTACATCAGTATGCGAGTTTAACTCCTGTTTCCTATAAAACTGAACAAAGTAATGAATATGTCGTGAAATTTGCTTCTGCTACATTTTTTCTTCATTTTTATGTTATACAGTCAAGATTTGTGATCCCATGCATATCACAACATACTCATTTTCATTCATTTTCTATACCCAGCTATCCCTTTCAGGGTTGCAGGGGGCTGGAGCCTATCCCAGCTATCATTGGGCAAGAGGCGGGGTACACCCTGAACCGGTCGCCAGTCGATCACAGGTCTACATAGAGAGACAGACAACCATTCACACTCACACTCATACCTAAGGGCAATTTAGAGTCACCAATTCACCTAATGAGCATGTTTTTGGTCTGTGGGAGGAAGCCGGAGTGCCTGGAGAGAACCCACACATGCACGGGAAGAACATGCAAACTTCACACAGAAAGGCCCTCCTGACCCAGGAATCGACCCAGGAACCATCTTGCTGTGAGGCACGCACTCTACCAGCTGCGCCACCGCGCCGCCCCATATCACAACATATTAATAATTGTATTAAATTTAAATCAGAACCCAAATACCATAACAGTGTTGAATCGCAGGGTCCCTGGTGATTCCCAACCCTTCTTTACAATATAGTACACATTAACATCAAACTCAAGTCTTCATTTTAGTGGATGTAGCATCAGCAGTCAAACCTTAAAACAAGTTTAAACTGTGCATTCTGGATGATGTTTTCACATTATGTTCACAGTTTAGCACACACTTATGGGCTGCTACTGCATGATCATAAGTCTTTCAGAGTTTGCTGAAATTTGTCAAAGCACCTTGTATAATCGACCACATTTTGCTTTGTTTTTTCATTTGCTTTTGCTGAGTCAACTGAATAAGAAATGAGAAGGCATTTTAGGAAGGCCATTATGCTCAGAAGTACTTCTTTTGAGATGACACAGAACTCAATTGTAGTTATTTTGTGTTCTTTCCTTCATTTGCCACCCATTTTCTCTTTCAGTTGAATCTTATATTCTAACCAATCTAACCAAGGACAACATACCTTTGCTTCTCATCCCTTTTCTGTTGAGTTCTTGTCAACAGAGTCTTACAAATGTAAAATGTCAGAGAGTACACACACCCAGGGAGGGCTGTATAAATAAAGAATGGGCAGAAGAACAGTAGCTTTAAGAAGTGAGTGCTCTGTGCTTTGCAAGCTAAAACAAAGCAAAAATAAAACCTGCTCAGCACATTTTATCCATCGTATTGCTGTGCACGGGATATCTGCTTCTTCATGCATGTTTGAACAAACATATTAAACAATAAACTGAAAAGGACAGCCACTGTAGACATAAGACTCCACCATAAAAGGATGATTTATCCATACTCAGAGCACCAGGCATGGATTTAATCACTGAATTGATTGTAGGAGAAGCTTATTTATAATTTCATGAGAGCACTGTGCTGCTGACAAGGCCATTTTAAAATGGATGGTGTACAAAGAAAGAGTCCATAGGCATCATGTGGACTTACACTTGGAATAATTAATCAGCCTCATTAACATATCTGTGCATCTCAAGGTAAATGTTCTTCAAAGCTCCTCAGAAAGGCTGGCTAAATGGTGACAGTAAATAGAAATTGCCTATTTGTGCTCAATATGTTGTCAAAGTATTCATCTTGTCTGTCTTAAAAGATCGTTTCTACAGCATCATTCAAGCTCGAGGGGAAACATTATATTTAGAGCATGTTGGTGATTAAAGACATCATCACATGAGAGTCACTCCACTGCTGTAATTTACAGGAAATTTCCACTTAATGCAGCTGACAACAGCCACAGTGACTAATTAATTATCTAATTAACAGGAAACAAGCAACATCCCTTCTCAGTAGGGATGGGAATTTCCTGTTATTTCAGAGCTCGAGTTCTACTAATACCACTTCAGATCAAATAGCAAGTGATGATGATACCAACGAGGGCTGACTGTGTATAAACTGTTAAACTATTGAGAAAACATCAACATGGAGCAACAGGGCCTGCAGTAAAGCAGGGATGCATAAAATAATCCTTAAATAAATTTATCCTGATGTGGACTTACAGCTGAGGACCCCTATCTTTGAAAGAAGACAGTAATAATAATGATACATTTTTATTACCTCTGCCAGGAGGTTATGTGATCACTGGCATCTGTTTGTTAGCTAGTTTGTTTATCTGTTAGCAAGATAACTCAAAAAGTCATGGACAGATTTCAATGAAATTTTCAAGAAATATCTGTACTGGGACAAAGAGTGATCTGGATCAACGTCTGGATCCGCCATGACAAAAAATGTGATTTTCGTGAATAAGTACTGCACTATAACAGGTATCATTATGAAAACAATTGCTAATGGTATGTTTTCATGGTCAAGGAATCTAATATTTAGATGAAATAAAGGTAAGACTAATCTTTATGGTGAAAATCACAATATGGGTGAGGACTGTGGTGCTGGCGGAGGTCTGCCCTTTCCGAGTGCTTTTCTAGTTTTAGTTCATGACACTCAAGGTTGTGCACAAGATAAAAAACAGCAACAATAAAATCATCAAAACACAATAGACAATGGTATGGTAAGGGGAGAAGGTGGTGCATTATTTTTTAATGGAGTATGTAGATGGAGATCAGTCTTAGGTCTTTTGGATAGAATACTTATGCCTTGATTTTTTTATACAGATATTTTTCTTCTTTCATTTCTTTCTCTCTCTGTACTGTCATTCTATATTACTAACGGTGTGTGAGAGCTCATTTTAGGACAACTATTGTTATTGTTATGATGCACATTGTCTGTTAATTTTGACAATAAACGTTTAACATTAAAAAAATAAAAGTCATCTTCACAATTTAACTGAAATAACATCTGCTCAATGGGCTAACAGGGCTGGAGCAGATGGGATGTGACGCTGCCTGTTGTCCAGCTGTCTGCTGGCTTCTTTTTTGCTTTAAGCACAAATACACTCCCCAAAACAGAGTCTGGAAACATTCTGAATGCTTATTTCTCCCCTTAATTAACGCCAATATGTACTGTATCATATATTGTTGGAAGAACTGATTCATCACCTTTACAACGAGGAACAACTTGTAAGAATCATGCATTTGTGATATGAGCTACACAGCTACAGATTCAGCCACTTTAATGTTCCGTTTCCAGTGAGCTGCCTGCCAACTTCCAGCCAACTTTCAGCCAAAAGGAATCCCACCCACTCCTCTGAGGCTCTGCCATAATTCTGCTGAAGGGTCTCTCTGTAGCCTAAATATTTTTCCCTGGGTAGTAAAGTAATTGTCAAATCAGCAGAGAACGAAATTGACACCACAAATGAACACAAGCATGGCATAAAGTTTAGAACTGTCAGGGGGGGCAGGCCCAGTCATGGACCAGCCAAGACCCTATCAGCAAAAGAGGGGAGGACTTAAGTGGCTGCATCTGTAAATGTGTGGGTAGCAACCCAGGAAATGTACCAGAATTGAGTGATTGAGGGTGTTTTCACACCAACCATATTTAGTGCGCACCAAAGAAGTTTTGGCCCAGGGTTTGGTGCGTTAGTATCAATGTGAATGTGCGCACCAAATCAGCCGGTCCAAGACCTCCATGAAGGGGTGGTCTCGATCCACTACATCTCCCGACATTTGGGCCGGTTTCACTGGTGCTAAACAAAGTGGTCCGAACTGATCTACTTTTGATGCATTACTTCCTGTTAAACGCGTGGTTGAATCTTTTGCTTACTCAATTTGTCGATTTTTTTATTCTGGTTGAGGATTAGGATGATTTACGAGGGTCCAGAAGGTCGCTGATGCCGTCTCAAACACGATAAAAAAACATGCTTGAAGGAAAATGTAGAAGAGAGCGAAACGTTAACATTGGTTGTTTGGTGTAGGAAATGGTTACCATGGTAGCCCCTTCTTCGTTCTCCTCCACAGCAGGTTTGGTAACCAGTTACATGCATATCGCCCTCTGCTGTTTCAAACTGAGTAAATACACAAGTGGGCTTGGGCACGGTTCAATGCTGCAAGTGTGAATGCAAGCCAGCGGGGGAGGGGGGGCGAACCGAGCCGCAGTACGGTTCGAAACAAGTGGGCCTAATGTGAAAACGCCCTGAGTGACAGCATAATTTGGTGTCAGCCTTGGCACCATTTCCAAATGTAGGACCAAGTGCCAGAGGACTGGTGAAGTTTGTGGGCATCACAGAAGACAACATCCCAAGAGGACCAGATCCTCATTCCAAACTTTCAGTTGTGTTGTTCGTTCCATGAAAATTTTAACCAGTTGTACCTCATTGTGAAGATGACTTACCAACAATATTAGATACAATACCCACTGCTTTTATTAAAAAGGAGACGTAATTCACCAAAGTAATGTTTCCAAACTTTTTTTGGGAGGAGCAAAGCTAGGTACCAAACGAGTAACAGTCTAAGATTTGTGTTTCGTTTATGAGAAATTTGTCTCCTGAGAGCTACCATAACTGCCAAGGCAGAAACTGTTATTTATGTAGTCCAATTTTATGTATTTTTAAAACGATTAACAGCAAAAAATGAATCAAGAAGGTATGACATAAATAGAAAGCACTTGGTGGCTTCCATATTGCTGTTACATCAATAAGCAGTAGTTTCATGATGAAGTTACCAGCATAATACGATTCCTTTCATCATTTGTAAGTTGGACCATTACCTCCATCTCCTGTAAATTTCATCAAAATCCGTCCCGTAGTCTTTGCTTTGCGAACAAACAAACAAACAAACAAATAGATGAACAAATAAATGCCAGCAAAAACACAACTTCCTTGGTGGAAGTAATTAGATGCAGCTTAACCAGTTTGATCTTCATTTGCTTTTGCATCAGAAAATGTAAAACCATCTCTTACAGTCCTTTAAGTTCTTCTGCTCTGCTCACCACTGTTTCAGTTTCCTCATCATTTCCCTCCATTGTTTTGCACACACCTGAACAACGTTAGCTATAACTATTTTCCTGTAAAACCGGTGCTCCCAAAGTCGATTCTTCATTCAAATCCAGAACTATGTGAGTCTGTCTAAGAAGCATACGGCAGCAGAGCTGGGGGATAAGAGCCAAATGGAAACTACATTTGGTTAGTAAATGAGCTGGTCGCTCCTGTGGCCCTGGATTGTGTGCTTCACCTCTGCGAAAGTTTGTCATGGAGAGCCTGGGATTGATATGCAAACGATGAGAGGATGGAAAACATGGAAATACAGTATGTAAGAGGGAGAAGATGGGCTGGCTCAGGTTCAAAGCATAAATCAACCGGTGGTTCCCTCTTTCAATTCAATACCCTTGTGGTGATTTAAAAGTAAGATTTGTTCCTATTTGCTTAGCGGTTCATCATTAAAGGCCAGAGAAGTAATCAGTGGGAATCAAAGGGGCACTTCAGAGTCACTGCGTGGATTCAAAAATAACATTCATGCATATACATACATTCAATATTGTATGTTTAATTAGATAATGATTACTAGATCAGAAACTTCAATCAATCAATCAATCAAACTTTATTTATAAACTTGAGCTAAATAGAAAATAAATTAAGTTTCAATCATAACTTCAGCTACTGCCTTCCACAATTTTGATAACTCAGTAATCTTAATAAATAAATTAATATATGGCTGCTACTTTTTTTCACAATTTTGATTATTATTGCTGGAATTATTTTAAGGTATTTAACTTTTCCAAGTACATTTCAACACACTGTCAGTTCCACAAAGACAGTGAAAAAGGCATAAATGTTCAATGAAAGCATATGGCGCATCATTTAAATCAGGCAGAAATTGTGTCCATCATGGAGGTCTCAATTTTTATTAATAATCAAAATCATAATTTTTGCTTGGGATGCACAATATTACTGGTTTTATATCGGTATCAGCCAATATCTTCAGAAAAAGTTAAGTACCCTTATTGAACAGTATTGAATTTTATGCAGATATTTACAGGTGATATTTCGACCACACATATCAGCTATTTATTGGCTGGAAATTCAGAAAATTACACAAATGTACAATATTGATGCACCTTCTCATCACTGCATGGATACCTTAAAGATCAAGAGTTTTATTATTGCAAGGGTTAAAGGCTTTTTTTCTTGCTTTACATCTGTTCCATAAAAACATATTTTGTAACACTGAAAGAAACAAGCCCATTTTTTGTTAAGTACAGAGCTTGAACTCTTGACCAGAAATATCAATATCAATTATGTGGTACCGGTATCTGCAATAATGAATTAAAAAATATCAGCGAAAAATATCAGATATCGACAAAAATCCAATATCATGCATCCCTAATTCTTGCTGACTGGTAATACACGATTAGATTAGATACATGAGATAGAACTTTCCTTTGTGAAGACTCACTCGGAGAAATTAAGATTCCAGCAGCATTGTACAGCAGTACTGGCTACTGCGTCTTCTGTCTTCCTGTCACTCCTCCGGAGCGAGGAATTGTACAGTCTGATGGCCTGAGGGACAAAGACTTCGTCAGTCTGTTAGATCTGCACTTGTCTCAGCACCTCTGTATGAAATTGCTCCTGAATTTTCCTCTTCCAGTTTTTACATGTGAACGCGAACAGCAGGACTTCCATCAAGACTTAACCCTGTAATGTCCTTCTAGCCTTGAAGTTTTTTCTCCTGCCCCACTTCTCAAAAGACTGACAGCCAAGCGGCAGGAAAACTTCCCGCTGTGAGTGACCACGAGTGAACAAGCAAGTCAAAGAATGCTCTGGGTCAGTTACCGTCAAGGGCTGCATGTGTGAAAAGAGCTTGAGAGAAGCACTTTATGTGAAGCACACTGGGATCATTCAGCACATCAGCCCTGCACCTCGTTTGCTGCTGCTGCTTTGGGTCACTCATTCCTCTTCTGCAGCTGAGGTAAGATTCCCCCATACTTTGTATTACATCCAGTCACTTAACAACATTAACACAGTGTTAATAACATGCTAAATTCAACAGAGTGTGCACACTGCATCACGAGAGGATCATGAGAGGAATTCAAGGCACTAAGAGCCAAGAAGCACAGACTGACAACAGTAATTAGAGAGAAGGAAGCAGTCAAATACTTCAAGAGTAAATTATAATGTTTTTTATTCCTATTATTTGTAGGGCTGTAATCAACCAAAGAAATTGTTGGTCGACTAAAACACAGCAATTTGTCGACCAAAATCGACCAATTGCGGGGGGGGGGCTCCGTGTTTCTCCCCTGTGCGCGCCTCTTTCCCTCCTTTCTTTCTCTCAACTCAAGACTCTTTGCTTTCGTCTTTATCAATAATATGGACAGTCACTGTCATATAGGACTACATTCGAAGAGACGCACACATCTGTTATCTTTATCTATTAACTTGGAAGCTTTTTCTTTTTTACTCCCTCGTATTTTGCCGTTAGTGCATGCGTAATTGTGAGGCGAACTGGCACTGAATATCCAGAAAAACATTCGAACCTGGAAATTCATGGGACTCTTTTAGTGTTCACACAGAGTTTCATATTAACCACGTTGTTCACTACAACAGAAACTTTTCCTGCTGGAACTGAAGGCATTGCCAGCTTCATAGTCGCGCAGCGATGTTCTTCCTATGTGCGCACCTCCTTTTTTTCTCTCAACACAGGACTCTTTCCTTTCCAGTCTTCATCAATGAAATGGGCAGTCACTCTCATATAGGGGTCCATTCGAAGAGATGTACACATCTGTTATCTTTATCTATTAACTCGGAAACTTTCTCTTTTTCCTCCCTCATATTTTGCCGTGAGGGCGTGCGTAATTGTCTGGCGCGCTGGCACTGAATATCCAGGTTCCAATGTTTTTTTTGGCCTTCCACGACACCAATGGGTCTCATACCCTCAGAAATAAAATAGTCAATTCCTTCTGTGATGTAGTTTTTGCATTTGGGTGTTTATATGAGGCATAAAATCCAGCGTGAGGGTGAGGGATCCCGCCGCTGCAGCGCGGGCAGAGCGCATGCAGTTATAAAACGAATACGCGATTATTACACTAGAATATTGAAATGCTCTTAAATAAAAATATTGAAATGAACGATAAATACATTAAAATGGTGTTCTGAGACATGATGGGGTGCTCAGAAAATACCCCCATTTCACTTGATACATTTCTCCTGATGAAATGAACTGCTGGGGAAAAATAAATTGACATATTTGGTCGACCAATCAGAATTTTGGTCGACTGAGCACGCATCGACCGACCAGTCGACCAGTCGACTTGGACTTTACAGCCCTAATTATTTGTTTATGTTCACCAAGGACAGTGTAGATCCTCAGCTGATGCTATAGAAATAAACAGAGCTGTAACATCAGGTTTAGGGATGGGAATGGCTGAGATTTGTTGATATAAATGCCATTGACAGTTCTGCTTATCGATCAGATTCTCTAATGACCCCCTTAAAAATTACATCTGACTTTCTGTGTGGGCAAAAGTTGGCCTGGAGGCAACAATATCAAACACACGACACTCCTGCTTAAATGTTGTTGCATATATAAAGATTCTGCAAGTTGCTGATGTTTCTTCTCACACCAAGTTGTGCAATAAGCACCTTTTTGACAAAAAAAAAAGAATCAACCATAATTTTTCCCTCTTATGACCTGTCAGTGTAAGGAATTGATAAGCAAAAGACTAACGAAATTGATTCCTTGAGGGGGTTGTGAAAGATTCTGAACTGAAACCGATTTTTGATTTACATTTCTAGGTAGGCTTATAACAAAGACGGAGCCATGTTGTGATGACAACTGATGTAAAATTACTGGGCATTAACACATTCAGATGATGACAAACCTGAGCCCCAATTCTTTTATATCCTCTAGTCTTTACTTTGAGAACATTCAATATGTTAAGTTTTACCAAACTGTTCAATAGCATCATCACCTTCAACGACAATGACATGTTTGTAGCTGGCATAAAAACCAGAGAAGTCTGATCAGAACGGCTGGTTTGACGATAAACAAACAAATGGTTGAATCCACAGGTTTTTATCACAAATAATAACATTATTACATTTATCTGCCTTCTATCTTGTCCATAGAATCCAAATTAGTTTGGGTGTCACATTAAAAACTAACTGTGGGCACAGCAGTTAATTGAATGCTAGAACCATATGCTCAGAGAAAGCCTCAGTGTACGTCGATGTCTGGGTTATTTATCAACATTTTGGCAAATCCAGTTTGGATATGTAATGACAGATGAAAATCAAGAAAATCTGAAACATGGTCTAATTAGTTCTGTTTTGTATGACTTAACAAAAAAGCAGAGACGTGCATTTTCCAGCTGGAATTTTCTGCTCCTGTTGGGTTTGCTTAGCTGGAAAAAAATCCTTCTGAAGGGTTTAATTATTAAAGAAAGTGAGAGAACTGGGCACCACTTTGGCTCAGTCAGCAGCCACTACAGTCCTTGATATGTTAGTGGTTTTAAACCAACACTATGTAGTTTTTCAAAGATAATATAATCCTTCGATATTCATTGTGATGGTCCACCACTTTACAATGAGTTCAATGAAACCTCTGTCGTGGTCTGGAGTGGTCTGTATCCCTTTAACTGGCGCTATGTAACTTCGAGGTGGATGGTGGGAACCCTGCCACACTAAAAAACTACATGTTTGGACTGCTTTACAGCATACGTCACTTCCCCCGATTCCCGATTAATTTAAAACACGGAAGTCTCGGCGAAAGCCAATCGCAGAGCTGTAACCATGGCGGAGGCAACAACGTCAGGAAGAGAAAAGTTTTGCCGGAGGATACAAAACAAAGAAAGCAAGAGAAAAACAAGCTGAATGCTCGGACAGGAATAATCATCGGTTCGGCGTTCACTCGCTGGCGTGAAATAAAAGACGAGGAGGGATGTCCGACCACCATCAGGTACGTTGGGCGACTAATTTATGACGAAGTTCCTCAAAAAACTTGACAGGAAAAAAGTACAGCACAACAAATCCAGAACGTACCAGTATGTAGTTTTGTTTAGACCTATTACAAGTGTGTGATATCGCCAGCTCGTAGTTGTCTTTACTTTTATTCACTTTATCGCTTCAACAGGATGGGGGCGACTTCACGGTAATAAAACCAAGTTGAACTTAGCGATTTTTAACATCGTCATTTAGTCAAAAAAAAATACATTACCTCGTCGCTACCCATCCTGCAAACAGCCGCTGAAGACAGAAGAATACTTTTTAGCGAAGTCCTGGCTTCTGTATTCGCCTACAAAACAAATGCACGCGACCGGCAGATCTGTATCCTTACGACAGTTAGTTGAGTTCTCTCTCCGGTCAAGCGAGGATCTTCCGTAGTGCTGCTTTAAGTTTACATCTACCAATCTCTCATTCCGACATAATCTGACGCTTTAGACGAACTACCAATAAAGGAAAATTCCCCAATATAATCTTGAAGCAAGAAGAACGAGAGCAACTAATGAGAACTCTCATGGAGAGAGGGGCAAGTATCAAACTAATTTGATGCAGGCAGCAACATAAAAAATGCTCGACCATCTCCGGAAAAATCAGGCCTTTAGATTTGTGTTCAGGATCTAAATAGCAGCACAAATCAAATTCAGATGGAAGGAGAGGAGAGAGCTCCATGAAAGCTCATGTGGATAACTCGACAGGCAGATATCAGATATCTGATAAGAGGCTGAATGTGCCGGATGCATCAGCTGTCTGACACGATTAGGAACAGTTCTTAGTGCCGGTCAGTCTCCTGTTTCTGCTCCTGTTCAGAGAAAGTGAAAACAAAGCACCAGGGGTGAAGAGACCTGAGACATGGCACCGGGATCATGTGTTGGAAGGTGATACAGGTGGAGGGATATTTTGATACATCTAGGAAACAAGCTGAGAGGAAAACAATGTGAAACTGAATAAACATATTATCACAGGGAAGTCACAGTTGTTATCCCAAGATTTTTAGAGAACAAGAAAATTGCATTCATTCTTAGGGCCTTCCTAAATGTCTGCATTTTTCTGTTGCATCCAGTGTTCTTCTGCAACCAAACCGGTACAAAATGCTGAGACACTGCCCGCTATTACTGCAAGTGCAACTGCTACCATCATCATGACACGCTGGACAGAAACAACAGAAACAATACTCTAGAAAATTCTGTCCAAGTCATTGTTCATTGCAAGCAGCAGCCACACTGCTTATGACATGCTGCTGGAATATATGCAAGCACTTCTCATGAAGCTCTGTCACATTTACACCTTCAGACATTCTCATTAATTCCACAAGGTCATAATACTTGTTTATTTGTGCTGCAATAACACTTGTATGCACACGACAAGCCGCAGAGTCCATGACAAAATCATGCCTCTGACACCTTTGGAGACAGAGCAAATGGGCGGAACTTTTGCCCCCAGTTCTCCATTGCAACAGTCACAGGAGTGCCTTGAAACAGCAGAATGACCAAGGCTATAGTGATGCAGCGCAGGCCAGCAGGGTTGGCACCACTTTTCAAAAGCTTTACTACCTTGCGAAGTCCTACACCTAAATTTTATAAAAGTTTTGGACTGCTGCAGAAAGGTTGAACAATACTGTGAAAAGGGGGACATGGCAATATTTCCTTTTGACTAAATCTGTTCATTACTTATATGTAGAAATAAAAAATACTCAAGATAAAGCAGTTTTACTTTGTGTGAACATAACGTTGGTTTACGTAATCACTTCTTTCTTGTGTAACAGTTACTATAGTTGGGAGTTCTAAAGATTTTATTATTACCAATGCCACTAACAATTTTAACATTGATCTGATCTATTTTTTGAGTGGGTAAAGAGTAGGCCTAAGTAGAATTTCATGTCAAGCACATGAAATTTGATGCCATAATGCAGGGATAAATTACTGTTGTTTCCACTTACTGAAAGTCATACAGTATGTGTAGTAATGTAAAAAAAAAAATCTGCTACAATTTGACCATTACTTCCCCCTTTCTGCCATAATTTTTGCTTTATTTGTTATCATTTCTTCTGGCTGCCTTTGACTTCAATGTAGAGTTGTTGACTCGCAAAGTAGGCAGAACAAAGTGGACGTAATTAATAAATAGAAAGACACAATAAAAATTCTTTGAGGGATTGTTATCCATAATCAACTGAAATTGGTTTTCGATTCACTTCCCTAGCAATGACCAACATTCCCTGAAACTTTGGTCCAAATCTGTTTTTATCAAACAAAGAAACTAGTTAACACCAGCAAAAACATAACCCCCCTGAAGGAGGTAATTGCAATGGTGCAAAAACTGAAAGATGCCAACAAGTGGTGGCAATAAAGCAATGTTCAGCCACAAAAACAGAGCCACAGAGCACTTGTAATCCAGTATTTTAATTACTTTTATGAATAAAAATTCACGAGGAAAGGCACATTATCAAATTAATTGTCTGAGGATTGAAACACCCATCCCTAGAAGGCTTTTTGTGATAACAATATACAAAAACAGCTTGCTGAAAAAGGAAAAGCAGCTGGGAAGGTAAAAATATAAATTAATTAGGAAGTACATTGAGATTTAAAAGGTAGGATTAGATAAGTTTACACTTCTTCCTACTTCTCTTGGTTCGTGTAAGCTTGAGAGATAGCAGATTTAAGTTACTGTCTTGTTTTGTTTTCATTTTTTGATTATCACTGACTTGTATTTTTAACTGTGTTTTTTCATTTGCATGCTAGAAGTACAGATAGCAATCCATCAAAACAAAGATCGTGTTCGATAATGACGTGTTAAAATATCTCAAAAGCCACATTCGTTGCAGGAAGAGTCAGCATTTGCCAGTCAGCTCTTTCCTGCAGAGCAAACAGCCTCCTACATGCACAAATGCAGACAAGCTAACGTTTCAGAGCCCTGGATAAATGAAGGGTCTCCTGGAGATGTCCCCACGGGAGCTGGGACACTCACAAGGACGTGATGGGGACATGTAGTGATGGAGAAGCTGCAGGACTGGAGCTAAAGCTAGCCCTGTTTTATTACATAATAGTACGCACTGCCCGACTGCAGAGTCACGGCTGTCAACTCTCCACACAGAATTAGCAATTAAGCTAGCTGCGTTTATATCAACATAAGCTTTAATGCAGGAAGTCATTCTTCATTCACACTTTATTCCTTCTGTTCACTTCGTACCTTTGTTTAGCTGAGGGCTTCCCCGGCTGGCGGTCTGCTTGGCTCCCTGGCTGTAAATATTCAGTCTGTCCTCCTCTGAGATGTCGGTCCGTCTGCTAACTGTTAGCTGACGACGTTTTAATGTTTATATGTGACTGTTTCCGTTAGTGATGACCCGTCCGCCCCTCAGCACAGCGCCGCCATCTTAGGCCGATATCAAAGTTTATTCAGCTAAAAACAAACTTCACTCCAATGACGAGGCTTCTCTCAGGTATAAACCACCGATATTCAGTCAACTTGTTAGCCCGTAGCCCGCCTGCTCGGTGCTGTCATGGGTTTGAGTGAACAACCGCGAAGGTAGCCGAAAACAGCCTCACTTCCGGTTACACATTTCAAAATAAGAGTGTCATTGTCACAACATTAAAGGAAGGCAAGATATGATTATTACTTATTCAACTGTCACCTAAATACGAAGGATGATAGGAGCCACAGGGGGTGGGGAAACTTTATTAAATTATGTGTGTTTTTTAAGATTTTTTTTCTTTATTCTGAGAATTCTGACTTCAATCACAGAATTACATTTTTGAGTGACACTAATCCTCTTCTGTCATTTAACAAACTGAGAAGGAGGGAAAATACATAGAATTATATTTATATATACAAACTTAAAAAGAAATCTTAATTTGTATCACTAATAAAATCATCATCTTCTTTCTTGTGTCACCATGGCCAACTTTCTTAGATTTGTGAGTTATACTGTGCAAAAAAAACAAACAAAACAAAAACAAAAACCCTTTTGGTGGAATAATATCTGACACTTTTCAGTGAATTTCCTTTGCTATTTCATGCCTGAGACTTAAAATGTTTTAATTGATTTTGGAACAAGGGGTAGGACTATATAAGCTATTTGCTTCATCCTACACCCTTTTTCGAACCAAAAAAAAGAAGAGAAGGACTCATGGAAAAAATCTTTACTGATCTTGATGCTATGTTTTTCTGTTTTGTCCTCCAATGTATGTTTATATGCATGTGTATGTGCATATTTATGTGTATATGTTTATATATGTATGTGTGTATGTATAGTATATTCATGTTTTTGTTTCTCTCATTTTTTTAAGATGTTCAAAATAAACTTAAAAAAAAAGTTATCCCATGACCATGATTTCACGTCATATTTTGACACTGATCACTGATCATGCCACACAATGTTTATTTTCTTGTTCTCAACAATTAATCATGTAATAAATTAGTTGAAGTTAAATCCTACAATAGGACTTCCTATTTTCATTGTTACATATTATATTCATATTTTTATTTCATATTTTACCTTTTTTACTTTTTACTTTTGATTTTTAATTTTTGACCTTTCATCCCTTACCATTGTTCTTTTCCAATATATTTTTCCTAAAACTGTGATTTTTTTTAAATATATATTTACTTGTATAACTTTTTGCCCTCTATTAACAGCTTTTTTCTCATTATTATGACTCACCAGCCCATTGCCAATGAGATAATGAGATATGTGATCCAAATATTTGTTTATTATATGTGTCATGGCTGTTCCAATATTTGATTTGAGCAATCAAATCAAATTCACACATTTTTGTTACTTAAAAATCTAAATAAATTTAAAATGACTGTTTAAATGTCACTTTACCATTAAAACTTTCGTAGACATTACTGTTTATTAGTCAATGACATTTTTAATATTCTCTACAGGAGAAATTTGTTCGCAGCCATAAATACAAGAAAGCCTCATTCAAATTCATTGTGAGGAATAATCAAACCAGAGTATTAATCAGATATTTTATTCATGTGACTGTAGTGGCAATAAGAGTCTTCACGCAATCCCAAAACAATATAGAAGTAGAACCACCCTTCGGCTTTTATTTTGAAGGATCAGGGCTCAGTTTCCTTTTTCTAATTGATTACACGCCCACTTGACATAATAACACACTTCTTCCTTTTTGTGCTCTGTAATAATTTGAACGTTGTGACTTGTCAGGGCATCACTATCATGTGATTACTTTAGCTCCATCAGACTTGGATTACATTACACTACTACACATTATTATTATTACCACTGAAACAGAGGTGATGAAAAATGTAACTGAGATGTGACTCAGCCAATCACCCACAACAATGTTCTCACTGAATATAACAAATATTTAAAGTTCAGTTACTTACACATATATATCCTAATCATGGCTTTGAATAAAGATTTTAAAATCAATAAGCATGAATATATAATAGCTAATGCATGCATGCCGCAGTGAAGATCATGGCGTGAATGTTGTAAACTTTTCAAATTGGGGTTTCTGAGTTTAGGTTTTGAAAATATTCCTGATAGCTTGTAAAATGTTAATAAAGCATCATTACATGATTAAAATAGAGTGAAGCAAAAGTCCAGGATTATCTGTATTTTCTGCATCCATGTTACTTGCATGTTTGGATACAGAGTGACATCTACTGCCCCATGGAGGTGCATCAGTTTTAGAGATCTGCTCGATTAGACTTAAAGGACTATTCACGGGAACAGAAGAGGCTGAAGTGTGTGTAGTGTGTTTGTGTTTTGGTTTCCTGCTGTGGTTTCCCTTTTAGGCTGGTGTCATATATGGAATGAGCGCCCTCTAGTGATGTGGCTTGTTGATCAACAGGAGCTGAATCACATGTGTCTGTTCTATTATGTTTGGAGCTTTTGACTACTCAAGTGGCTGTGGAAGAAGTCATGTTCTTGATTCTTATATTAAATCTACATCTATATATATCTATATCTATATCTATATCAAACAATCTCTCCCCCTCCCTCTCTCTCTCTCTCTCTACATATATATATATATATATATATATATGTCTATATATATATATATATATATATAGACATATATATATTTACACTCAACAAAAATATAAATGCAACACTTTTGTTTTTGCTCCCATTTTTCATGAGATGGACTCAAAGATCTAAAATTCATTCCAGATAAACAATATTACCATTTCTTTCAAATGTTGTTCACAAATCTGTCTAAATGTTTGATAGTGAGCACTTCTGCTTTGCTGAGATAATCCATCCCACCTCACAGGTGTGCCACATCAAGATGCTCATCAGACACCATGATTAGTGCACAGGTGTACCTTATACTGCCCACAATAAAAGGCCACTCTGAAATGCGCAGTTTTGTCTCACAGCAAAATGCCACAGATGTCGCAAGCATTGAGGGAGCGTGCAATTGGCATGCTGACAGTAGGAATGTCAACCAGATCTGTTGCTCGTGCATTGAATGTTCATTTCTCCACCATAAGCCATCTCCAAAGGTGTTTCAGAGAATATGGCAGTATATCCAACCGGCCTCACAACCGCAGACCACATGTAACCACACCAGCCCAGGACCTCCACATCCAGCAGGTTCACCTCCAAGATCGTCTGAGACCAGCCACTCAGACAGCTGCTGAAACAATTGGTTTGCATAACCAAAGAATTTCTGCACAAACTGTCAGAAACCGTCTCAGGGAAGCTCAACTGCATGCTGGTCGTCCTCATTGGGGTCTTAACCTGACTCCAGATCGTTGCCGTAACAGACTTGAGTGGGCAAATGCTCACGCACGACAGCATGTACCAGTTCCCAATAATATCCAGCAACTTCGCACAGCCATTGAAGAGGAGTGGACCAACATTCCACAGGCCACAATTGACAATCTGATAAACTCTATGCGAAGAAGATGTGTTGCACTGCATGAGACAAATGGTGGTCACACCGGATACTGACTGGTTCTGAGTCCCCAGACCCCCAATAAAGTTAAAAAATGCACATTTCAGGGTGGCCTTTTATTGTAGACAGTCTAAGGCACACCTGTGCACTAATCATGGTGTCCGATGAGCATCTTGATGTGGCACACCTGTGAGGTGGGATGGATTATCTCAGCAAAGCAGAAGTGCTCACTATCACACATTAAGACAGATTTGTGAACAACATTTGAAAGAAATGGTAATATTGTGTATCTGGAATGAATTTTAGATCTGTAAGTCCATTTCATGAAAAATGGGAGCAAAAACAAAAGTGTTGCGTTTATATTTTTGTTGAGTATATATATATACATATATATATATATATATATATATATATATATATATATATATATATATATATATATATATATATATATATATATATATATATATATATATATATATATATATATACATATATATATATATATATATATATATATATATATATATATATATATATATATATATACATATATGTATGTATTAGGGCTGGGCGATATGGCCTAAAAATAAAATCCAGATTTTTCCCCACAAAACTCAATTTATGATTTGAATCTTTTTTTTTTCCTCTCAAAGCAAAAAAAGTCCAGGTTACACAAAAATGACAAGAATCAATTTCTGCCTTTATGTTGTCAAAATAAACCATCAGAATTCCCCTCGTAAAATTAAAGTGTGTGTCATAAAATGTTGATTATGTAGTTCTAAAGCAGGCAGGTTTGCCTACATAAACATGTTTCTCTCTGATCAGTATTTAATCTAAGTAAAAAAAAATACAATCCTTTAAAAGTGCTTGTGCAAAACCTGACAGGGCCAATATCATGAAAACCGTACAGTTTCAGTATGTCTATTTTTTCAAACTTTGCAACAACTTACAATTTAAGTAAGTGAATGAAAAAAATCTCGATTTTGTATTTCTAAATCTTCTGTCGAAAATGATTCAAATTAATCGATATATTGCCTAGCCCTAATATACACACACGCACACACACACACACACACACACACACACACACACACACACACACACACACACATATATATATGTATATATATATATGTGTGTATATATATATATATATATATATATATATATATATATATATATATATATATATATATATATATAAAAATATGTATATATATATATATATATATATATATATATATATATATATATATATATATATATATATATATATATATATATATATATATATATATATATGCCTCTATGCCTTCATAGAGCTTGTCATAGGGAAGTACTTTTACCACCAATAATATTACTTTTTCGTCACAACACATATCAGTCAATTCATCACATTTTGTTTACATAGTCCTTTCCATTCAAGAAAAAGTAGCATGAAGTTCTTTGCAAACAGAAAGATAAATTACAAGAAGATAAAACCACCGAACTCTCACACCCATACACTACTGTATATTAGCCAAATACATCATAAATTAAGATGGTCGTAGAACAGGAGCGTTTTTGTAGCCAGTAGACACTGAGGAAACACAGTCTTAAAGGTTTAAAAAGAGTTAACATTGAAGGTTAGGTTAAGTTTGAAATTCAGACATCAAACAGAATGAAATGAAAAATAAATTGAAATGAAGTTAAAAAAAAAATAGACAAATAAAAGGATGCTGTCATGAGAATAAAAACACAAAAGGTCATGGCAAAATGTTCAAACAGAAATAAAACACCAAAGAACTTTGGGAAAACAATAAAACGTGACGATAAGCTAAAAGATTGTAAACAGAATAATCTAAAAACCTAAATTACACAGACAGATTAAGATGGGCACATTCAATTCAGGTAAAAGCAGGACTCAAGAGGAAGGTTTTGAATTTGCCTTAACCCCAAGACAAGCACTTGGTACAATCAGAATCAGTGTCAGAATCAGATTTATTGGCCAGGAATGCTACAAAGAATTTAACAAAAAAAGAGAAAAATGGGAATTAAAACTCAAATAGAAAAAGGTGGATGGAAATTTAATTATGGAGAAGTTAACAGTGAGAAGTCAGATCCAACACAAACAAGCCTGCGTAGACAGCAGTAAAACGGTAAGGTGTGCAGATGATGCTGTAAACATACCGTACCTAACAATAATATGGACAAGAGTGGTTTACATGAAAAAGGCAGAGAAAGGCAGGATTAACTTGAGACAGTGTCACTGTTCACTGATGTGAAGAGCCCAACTTAAGTACTCAAGAAAAAGTGTACATCCCCTTGTTCATGACTTACTTTAACTCAAGTGAAAGTATTGCTTTAGTAGAAGTGCTGCACCGTTTGCTTTTTAAAATGTTTAAGTATTCAAAGTTTCAAAAACACTCTATTTATTTTTTGCAATGCATGGCTTGTGGGACAACTGTAGTCCATGGTCCACTTTTACTTTGCCGGCAGAAAGTCCTAAAAATAAAGAAAAAAAAGTCCACATTAGAACTCTGAGCTCGGCTGATGAATAAAGACCAACTCAGAGCAACCAGATGTAAAATGAACCTCTTTTATTTACTCTGCTATATTCATGATTCACTAAGAACATCATGCTGGTCGTCTTCAAGCTTCTAAGCTGCTGTGCAGTTTGCTCTTGTTTTGAGTTTAAAAGTGATGAGTCACAGCTTCTCCTCCCTGCTACCTGGGGGGCTTGAGGGGTTTTCTGGGCCAACCAGGGCCCTCTGAAATATGTTCCACTATCCCAAAGTCCTTTGGGTGCGTTCTTGCCCTTATTGGGCATTTTCAATAACCAAGCAGATCGAACTGAACTGATCTTAACAACTGTAGTGTGATGATCTTGTGTAGTTTTTAGTTGGTTGTTGCTCTCTCCTCCTCACTTTCTGTTTTTTTTTTCTGCAGGGTGAGTCTCTCTGCTGCAGCAGCTGATCAGGCTCACCTGTGGTCACTCAGTCAAGCGCTCTTTAAACCCCGCTCTGAAGTCAACCACTGCCAGATAATTCCTCCTTGTCTGGTTGAACTTCACATTCTTTGCTCCCAGTGAAATTTTGAACTTTTTGGGATTTTAACTTACCAGTTTCATCTCTTGAGCTTTACTGCTACTTCAGCTCTGAAGATTTTGCCTTTCCAAGCCTGAACCCTGTTTCCACTGCCTGTTAGTTTTTTTCAATAAACTTTTGTTCTGGAAATCTGCCTGCCTCCAACTCTCGTTTGGGGTTCAACTTGAGTCAAACTCAACATGTAAATCATCTTAAAGTGGATATATCAAAGTGCTCGGTTCATTTTTTTTTTCCATTTTATTGTGTGTGGTTCTCTGAGAAAAGTCTGGATATGTCTGATTAACTACAATCCCATTTAGTTCAAAGACGACATGTATGAGCTGATCCAGGCACTGCATGCCAGGACCAAGAGCTTGACCTGAGCTGTGCAGACCTCTATCTTCTCTGCTACAATAAAGATGTGACATGATACAGGTGTGACAACACCACCTCACAAACACAATTAGTTGTCCTTAAGATCAGATGTTGAAAAAGAAAAAAAAGTTAACCACCTGATTTAGAGTAACAAGAACATTTAAAGTACTGTAGTGAAGAAAATTATGGGATTTTTTTTCTCGAATGTTGAGAAGTAAAAGTAAAAAACAGAAATCACCCTAAAATGCTTTGGTAAACAGTTAAAGTAAAAGTACTGTACTTAAATAAATGTACCTTCTTCTATCTGTATCTATCTTCTATCTGACATATTTATGTTTGTTTTAGTAAAAACTGCCAACATTGCTCAGTCATTCTACAGCAGGGAAACCTGTTGAAATATAGATATATAATTTAAATGCAGAATAATCATTTAAAAGAAGCATATTTGGGTGTATCAAGACACTAATTCCACTGATGTTGTGTTAAGACCTGACATACTTTAGACCAGGGTACCCAACAAGGTGCCTGGTGTTAATAATAATAAAATTATTTAAAAAAGAGAGAAAGCACCTGGTAGCAAGTAGGGAGCCAATGAGGTGCTCTAAGGAGCATTTAAAAATAACAAAAGCTACCTTCACAGTACTTGAGATAACCATATATGTGTATACATATATATTTATTTTAAGTGGATGTTTTGCTAATAAATCACTGTTGATAAATGCAAAAATAAAAAAATGTAATATGCATCATATACTTGACTTTGACCTGAATGGAGTCAAGATTACATTGATGATGACACAAAAACAAAAAATAAATACATTTAATAAAAAAATAAATAATGGAAGATACACGTAAGTATAATGTTCTCATATAATGTTAAAATCTAATCTGTGTTAAAAAATTATTGCTAGGAACAATTAAAGTACATAAAAGAAGGCATACATTGCGTATGTTGCCTATCAAAAGCATAATAATTCATTTTATGTTTGATTATAACGTTTGCATTATTTAAGAACATTAAATCAAGCAAGTAGCCATCTATTATACTCCTCATCTTTAAGAAGCTTTCAGGCTCAGAAAGGTTGGTTACCCCTGTTTCAGACCAAAAGGGCTTTAGTTCATTAGAATCACATTTCAAGATGTTAAAACAGTACATTAAATTCAAAATGTCTAAAATTGTTCATTCAATTAAAAACTCCAAAGTCTCAGAATTATAACTCAAGAGCAAAGACTAAATGAGTCCAATGTAGTTTCTTAACCACACACAAAAATGAGCTGAAACTGAAAAGTCATTGGAGTCTGTGTGTGGATGAGTGTCTGTTTGGTGTCTTATTTGGTTTTTTTAGTGCATCAAGTGTTACCAAACACAGAGAGAGGTCCCACTGCAGTTTCTCCAGGAAGCAAAACAACATCTCTAGGGCACAGCCGCCCCACCGCTGTGCCCTGCAGTCTCGGGCCCTCTTCTGGCTTCCGTCCGTGGAGGCTGTCTAGTCCCCAAAACTGCTGATAGATCAACTATAAGTTTTTTTTTTTGGTGGTCATGATTTAAAAAACTAATAGTACTCTTGATCCCCTGCTTTGCAATACTGCCATTACCCACTTATATATATATTATGTATTATATTTAAATTACACACTCACACACTCACACACTCCTTCATACACACACAGGGAGCGACAATTTCTTCTTTCATTTCCTTTTGACCTATTTATTACTGGGTTTTTTTGTCTTTATTTTTTTCCTATTTTCTATTCTCTGCTTTTATTTCCTGTTATATACACCATCATTAGTAGTCATTAACAATTATAATTATTTTCTTAGTTTTGCAATATTTATTATTTTCTCCTAAACTGTAAAATTGTAAAACAGACCTGCTTGTATGTCTTCTACGTACACTTTTGTCCTGTTTTTTTTTGTTCATGTCATTTGCATGATCTGTTTTGTTTTGTCTTGCATTTAAATTTAAAAAAAGGAGAAAACAAACAAACAAACAAACAAAAAACATCTCTGAAGCAAAAAAGGCAAATCAATAAAATACAATAAAACTAAATAAAATAGCCACCAACTCCTGGTGTCTATGTGCACTTTCCCCTTCTTCTTAATCCAAACAGCACAGGGATTTTTATTCTTGCAAAACTTCATCTTAACTTGGCCCTGTCCAAGAGGTTTTGGGGAACAATGTGCAGGAGCTCCAGCAGGGGGCAGACAAGTCCCACACCAGCCTGACGTTAACTCATGAAAGTTCATTTTCAACCAGTGTTGATTTAGACAGCACTTTTTAATTTAGTTTAAGTTATAGTCTTTGGCCTGAATTTTTTTTAGTTTTAGTTATGATTTAGTCACCTAAGTTGTTTTGATTTGGTCCAGTTTTAGTTGATGAAGAATCACAACATTTTAATCGACTAATCTACTGTAAATTTAGTCAATTGATATATTAAGTGTAAGGCATGTGTTATGTTTCATTGAATTTCTGATCTCATGCTTTACACTTTACACTAAAATGAAACATCAAATTACCCTTTATGGATGATAGTAAAGTCTGAATATATGAATTAATTTTTGTTTGAAATGCAGTCATCTTTATTTAGTCTACCTGGCAGAGCATCTCAGTTACAATACCAGAACTGACAACAAACAGTGAACCTGCTCTACATGAATATATCAATTCATAAAGAGAGCTGCTCTGATTGGATCGCTCCACAACTTATCACACCACCATGCAGCTAAGGCAGCCGTGATTGGATGTCCCTCTCAACTCATCCAACATTTCCTAACAAAGTAGCTGTGATTGGATATATTTCTAACTTGTCTCTACTTTCTATGATGACATTGTCTGATCGGATTAAGCCTCTGTCAAACATTTTTGTCCATTTTTTATTTGTTGAGGAAAATGTCAGTTAATTTAGTTTTAGTTTTTGTCCACATGCACTTGTTTTTATTAGTTGCTGTCCAGTTATCACCAGGAGAAAAAAGGTTTATTGTTTATTTGTTTATTTAAAAGGATCCCCATTAGCTGACACCAAGACAACAGCTCGTCTTCCTGGAGTCCAGACAAAACATACAACACACACAATTTACATTCTTAGTTACTCATAATTACAGAACAAAAAAAAGACAACACTAAAAGTACTTGTTAAAACAAGAACAATAAAATTACGAAAAACTACATCCCATATCACATGACAAAAACTCACTCAATCTAATAATAGTATTATCCAAGATAAAATTATGGTGTCAACAACAAATACAATTTCAGTCTTCTTTTAAAACCAGTTTTATCCTTAATTCCACGAACCACTACTGGAAGTTTGTTCCAAAATACAGTTGACCTATACAATACAGTTCTCTTTATATAGTTGGACTTAGGTAGTGGTAATGAAACCTGTCCACTATTAGCTGCTCTGGTGTAATGTGAGAAAAAAGGTTGCTGAGGAAAACCATGCTGAAAATAAGTCAACAAAGCATACGCCCTTTTCAATATTTACAAGTAAAATAGCACCAAAAAAAAAGCGTATCATGACAAATGAATATTCAACATTGCAGCAGCTGTTAAAATACAAAAGTGAAAGTTGAAATTAATCATTAGAATATATGTATTGAATATCTACATATGTTTTATATGTGTATCTAATAAAATAAATATTGTTTTCTGGTTTTATCTGTTGTATGATTCTGTGTCCATGAGGACTGTGTTCATGACTTTATAATGGACTCCCTGTATAATATGATATCATGTAAAATGAGACATCATATTAAACTATATATTTTTTTAACATTCTTTTTATTGTAGTTTTCAGAGGTCAAAAACAATGGTCCATTCTTATACAAAGTATTATCTCAATTGGTCCTTAATACCACATACAGCATCCACCAAGGTGTACATAAAACAATAATAAAAATGAAAATAGAAAAACTCCTAGAGAGAAGGCAAGCTATGTCGTACATGAGCAAAATAATCCCAAATACATTCAGACCTTTAATTTTATGTCAGAGTTCTTGTAATTTTTAAGGATTTCAGAGTTTTTTTTTTCACAATTTTTCATGAAAAAGTGCATTATTCCATTAATGTAGTATCTCAGTCGCTCTAAGGTTAAAACTTCGGATACCAGAGATTTCCACGGTTGGGCAGAGGGTGGGTCCATGCTAACCCCTTCCTAGCCAGCATTAAAAGAAATCGAATAGTGTCTTTGTGTGCCTTCAAAAAGTCTGGAATAAGTCCTAATAGACAAATCAGTGGTCTGGGGGATAAGGGCTTCTCTAATACCAGACTTCTTTCTCCACATAGTATTTTACTTTTTATTAAATTTGTTCTATCACATTGTGTCATAAACAAACATATATAAGACCATTATTTTTTAAATAGGCTTCACACAGTCTTTAGTAAAGTCATCTTTGACCATTTATTTCAGCCATTGTGGATGTACATAGTACACTATGTCTTCCATACATTTTTAATGAGGGCACATGGGCTGCTCTTGTGCTGACTACATCATACCTGCATGAACAAAAGATTCTGAGCCAAAGATTTTATTGTGATGCTCTTAGGAACTAACTCATGAAAATAATAAATAATAACAGAATGATAACTTTTGCCTGGTGGCAAATAAGAGTGACAGAAATACGTCATTCAATCATTCTTGAGAATAAAACTCTGATGTTCGGTTAACCCTTAAAACTCTTATTAGCTTTTATTTTAATAATGCTTGTAAAACTTCAGCCCTGTCAAGCACAATCAAGTAAAACATCCTTTTTATCAGGACAACCTGGGCCATGAGAACATTTCTGCTGTATTGAAATTAGATTGATCGATGAAAAATAGGATGGCCAAACAGATTCAACAAAAACTGAAAACAGAAATGAAATCTCAGCTACTTTCATAAAAATCACACACCAATTTATCACAAACAAGCCAAATATATTTACATGTATACCTCCAGAGAGTTTTTTTTTTTGCATTAGTGCTACTCTTCAATGTAATCTCTGTCTCAAATGTTTCAAAAGGCCACGTTACATGACTCATAATTCATTTTGAATTATTTTAGGTGACTATATTTTCTCTTATTGACCTTTAGCTGTTCCAGATTGAACGTTAATGTCAAGATAACAAGAGAAGAAGAAAGTGGGCAATTCTGATTGGTTCATAAGACTGACAGGAAGATGTACCTCTCTCTAAGAGTCAAAAATCCAGGTTGAGAAATGTTTTACCAACAAAATGTCGTATTTTAGACAAAGGCCAAGTGTTTTCTTTTAGCATTTTACACAGTTGTTATCTGGGGAATTCTCTTTTATTTAATGTATGCCAGACATGATCCCTCTTTGTTCACAATTTCCAAAACCACACCAGCAAATTTTCAAAACAGAAACCCCACATAAATGTTATATTGTTAATATTACTAAAGGCATTAAGACAAAAGCTTTCTGCAAAACTCTACAACAGTAACTCATCATTTCTATTTAAGTTGTAGATCTGTCGATTTATTGCTGTCCTTCATTGTCTCTTTACATCTATGTATTTTTTATTTGCTTTGAGTTCCCAGTTATCTGATAGAAAAAAACTCAAGCCATTTTACCTTTAAAAAATTTTTGAATTGTATTTGATAAAATGTTAAAAAATAAAGTTGCGTAGCATCCATTTTTTATCAGGAAAGTTTGATAAACAATCACCAATTACAACTTCTTTTTGTTCTGGATCCACAAATACAATATTTTTAAAATAAATCATGCACTTCAAGGCTGAATTAAAACTTTTTGGTGGGGATATATTTAATCTAAAATCATTTCTGAATTAATAAACAGTGTGATCACAGCTGTCTCCATAAAGCCCGGTCAGATAGTTCCTGAAATATAAGTAACAAATACATAATTAAAAGAACATCAGAGATTTTTATGGCACTAATTTATGTTGCAAATGCAAAGTTCACTAAAAACATAAACCACTTATCAAAACATTTGCTGTTTACCCTGGAGCAAGTCTGGTCCAACCTGCTGCTGTCAAACAATCCAGCTTACACCTGAGGCAGAACTGCACCTGGAGACTGTTGGGACCCTCCTTCATCATGCAAACACCTGTCTCTACATCATCATCATCATCAAAGTCATGTGTAGGGATGGGCATTGATAGGATTTCATTGATACTAACGCCATTATACATCCCTATGGATTTTCTATGTAAGAGGTCTTTGGGTTTCCAGGGCCAACAACAGCAAATATAAAACATGATATTCAGTGCTGATCTGCCAGGAGAACTGTTATTATTCTGCATGTTGGTGGTGGTTCTGCCTCGTCTTTAAATCCTGCAGCCTGTTGTGCAGTTAAAACAGACTGTGTAAGATTAAGCCAAACTTTTGACTGTTTCTGTCTCCCATGACTGATTCTTTACTGCTTTTGAGCTTTTGAGTTCTTTTTCTTGTTTTATAGCTGTTCTTCAAACAGACTGTTACATTGAAAGCAACAAATCAATTTTCATAAAGTTAAAACTGTATTTTTATTTTTAAAAAAAGGTACTAACAATAATGAGTTCAGTAAAATACTATTTTGTGATTACGCTTTGCAGATATTTTGCCACAGTTAATAACTGATATATTTAGAGATTGAAGATATTTGATTAACGCTGATATCCGATGTTATATCTTAATTAATTAATTAATTAAGCTTATTATCATATACGGCAGATATGACATTTTCTGCTGATATTTACCACTGACTTTTTTTTAACTTCATATATTTTCATAAAGTTGAGAGAAATTTTGATTAAATTAGATTAGACCAGTTAGAATTAAGATTGATTGGATCGTACTTTATTAATAATAGTCCTTCTCTTATAACCACCCAGGAAATAAACACTCAGTATTCCACTGTGATTCTAATGATGGATGGTAGGATGCCAAGAGGATTTGAGACTAATGCACACCAGAAAAGCCAAAGCAAAAGAAATGATAAAATCAAGTTGACCGATAAAATATGAAAGAAAAGAAACAAGAGAAAATGCAAAGCCTTAAAACCAAGAAATATCAGACAGAAGTAAGTAAAAATTATCCAAAACATGTTGAAAGACTAAAATTAAATCTGAAATGATTAAGTATTAAAAGATACAAAGTGTATCAACATGATAAGATATATAAGCAAATGCCAGAAATGGAATAAAACATCAGCCCATAAAATTTAAACTTAAATTTAACAATAATGTTAGGGAAAAAGGGACACAAATAAATAAATGAATAACTTTAACAGTCATTAAAATGACAAAGTTCTACATTAAAACCAGCTGCAAAATAAATAAGTCTTGAGTTTAAAGATTTCTACTTGTGCATTGTCACTGGATGTATGTGATAATAATTTTCTCAGATATAAATCCTCTGGTTTGATTACATGACCTTCTGTCTGATGAGGCCTGCCCTTCATCTGTGTTTCTGACAGCCCCTCTTCCTCCTCCTCCTCATACTCTGTCTCCCCCCTAACACTCAGCCTCCTGTTTCCCACAATGCTCAGCGAACATCAGCACCAAGATGGCCGACGCTATGGAGGAATATGAGAAAGAAGCTGGCTGCGTCCCTATTCTCCATCCCGAGGTATGCCGCTGGGTCCGCCCGCGTCCGCACGGACACACGAACACGCATTAGCACATCGCTCCGGCCCGCGTGCGGACGTCTGCGCGCGGTAGTCAGGCTGTTCTGGAAACTGCGATGCCCCCCCTCCCTGCACGAACCGCCGGTGGGGGGGTGGCAGGTAGCTAACGGTGCTAAAGGTGCTAATGCTAGCCCCCTCCTCCTGCTGCAGCGCCGGGCAGATGTTTGTGATAATGTCGAGCTGGGTGCTGGGCCCCGTGGCCGCGGGTTCGTGTGGCATGTAGACCGGGGTGGGAGCCCTCGTGAGCGGCTGTGGTGGAGGAGGGAGCCCCGGAGCTTAATCCTCCAGCTTTAGCTCCGAAGCTACACCGGAGCTGCTCTGGTCCTCCGCTAGCTGCGATGATGGGAATTGGGGTCAAGGGAACGCTGGTTTACCACAATGTTAGGCTTATTTCCGGTCGTAATGAATCAATGTCAACATAGAGGAATGTTGAAATAACATCCACACATCCTGGGATACAGTATATTTCATTTTTTAGATATTTTATCACCACTAACAGCTAGCTAACGTCCCCCTGATGTTCCACTTGGATGGGATTGTCACTGCCGCTCAGCCTGTCATCCAGCAGTCGTGGTCTATGGGTCTGGATCATTAAAAATATTCATCTTTAAATGTTCATAATTACACAAACAGTCCTAAGGATTGTGATGGGGATGTCATCTCACCTAAGTGATCCAGATCTTTAGCTTAACCCCCCCTTTGTTACCATTTTGGCCTTCTCTTAATCTGCTAATATACTTGTCTTGTGATTGAGCTATGCAGATATTTACAGGAAGTAATAACTGATATTTTAATGGACTAGGTATTTTCCTAATTATCAAAATCTCAGACAGTGTAAATCATCTAAATAACATTGTTATTGTCTAAGATGTGGCTTGTGTCTTTGCATAACAAAATAATGAAGAAAGCTTGATCAGATTAAAGGGTTGTTGTTATAGCTGGCCTGTATTTTCAATTTTAATCAAGATTATAATGACAATGTTCATCAGTAAAGAAAATTGAGTGATCAATATCAAAATATGCCCAGGGATGCACATTGTTATTGTTATATCGGAATCAACAGATATATCAAGTTGTGCTGATATTTACAGCCAGTATAATGGCCATCCACTAATGCACAAACATATCATGATGCTGCACCTTGTCATCACTGCATGGGTGCATACTAAAATCAAATATTTAATTTTCTCAGGGGTCAAAAGTTGTTTTTCTTATTTCATAACTGTTCCTTTCTCAAATAGACAGTCACATTGAAAGCAACAGCCAACCTTCATACCGTAAAGACTTTATATTCTTTGAAAAAGAATTGTATCAGCATTTATGAATTCAGAATTGTTAACACATATGTAATGGCATATAACCAATATAATGGATACCTTGTCATAATATAAAGAAAATGCTGGTTTTTGGATTGAGCTGTGCAGATATTAAACAATAATTATTATTTGATGCTTTTCTAGACTTTGTATTTTCCACGAAATAAAAATCTCAGACAGTGTTCAGTGTGCAAACAACATTGTTGTTGTCGATGATGTAGCTTTCAGCTGTGTCCTTGCATCCCAAAATTATGAAAAAAGCTTGATAAAATTAAAGAGTTATTGGTATAGCTTGGTGTTTAATCAAATTGTAATTAATTTACTGCCTTCCACAATTATAAAAATTGAGCAATGGAGATTAAAAGATGACTAAGGCTGAATGAAATCGTCAGTATGATATCAGTAACAACAGATATAGAAAGTTTTGCTGATCTTTACAGTTGATATATCAGCCATACATTTCTGCCATAAAACAGCAGTAATATCAGCAAAATTCACAAACGTACCATGATGCATCACCTTACTATCAGTGTGTGGGCACATTTGTTGAGTGATCAGGAGGCCAGTCAAAATGATGAGGATTATTATTTTTTGCAGTAATCGAGGACCCTTAGCAGAACCTTTCAAAATCACCCAAAGGGAATCACACCATTGTTCTCTATCTGACATTAATTGTTAGCCAATCAGGTGATGTATCGTACAGGTGCCTCTGCTCAGGAGTAAAGTTCTAAACAAAGTTTCAAGAAACTTCTTCACTCTTTCCTCCTCTTTGGCAGTGCTGTATAGTCCCAGTTGACCTATCACTACATAAGCATCCATGCTAATCTCTTCATGAGCCTCCACTGCTTCCAGGCTCGCCATCACTTCCTGCTGTTGTCACATTCATCACTCGCTTCTTCCTCTTCATACAGAGCTTACGTGTTCTGGCATGAAGCTTTGCTAGAAAGGTCTGTTTTATGACAGACATCATATCAAGGTTCTCAGTAAAAGCAACGTCAAACTTCTGTTCCTCCTGGTATTTTATGACATGCTACGTTGACAGGTGTTTGAGTATGCTGCTGGTATTACCTCTTTTGCTTTAGATTACACTGATACAGTACGGGCTGCAGTATGGTGTTATTTTATGTGTGTGTGTACCATTTCAACCATCCTTCAGTGTTTACACTTTTGAACTCTGTCATTGTTGTTCATGCTGACTGCCTCTAACAAGAGTAAGGCATGCAGAAGTCAGTGAAAGGCATTGAATAAGACAGCTGCTATTTACAAAAAGAATTATATCAATGCCTTAGAGGAATAAAACATATTTTTCTTTCTTTATGCACTGTCAGCTCTTTATTTACTGCAATGCAATCATACTATGAATATTTTTCAAACTTTCAATTATTTCAAATACAACAGACAGAATGACAATAGATTAATCAGTCCATGGATATTTGACCACACAGCCCTCAGTCAATGCGTGGTGTTGCTTTGTGTTCGAGATCATCCTGTTATTCTATGTTGTACAAAGTAACCACAAGATGGGCGAAAGAGGAAACCAGTTTGAAAACAGGCACTGTCTCCCATGAAAAAGGCCTCACATGGAGCTCAGCAGCACATCTGTTACACAAATTAGTTGTTTGGATGGACATGAAAAGGCAGCACTCTAGTATTGCTTTTATGAATATCAGGAAACCATGTGCAAGCTAAGCAAGGACAAAATTTGTTAATCATATTTCTCTTAATGGCTTTCATGATATTAGCTGTTAAAGCGTGAAATAACTGTTAAAATGTCCTTTATCCCACAAAATCAATTTTCTTCCTTTGAGTGTTGTTGGAAAGGACTTTACAAGCAGGAAAATATGACATTATCAGACTCTCAGTTCATGGAGAAAATGCCCCTCTTAAACACAGTTTTTTCACTCCCTGTGGTTTATGATGTAATAGCTGTACATGCCTATGGTGACTGTTTTGGATCTTTGGATTGTTTAGCCAGCAAATCAGCACAGAGCTCATTATCACAGCCTCCTGTAGCCTCCCCGCTCCCTTGGATCAGAGTGTTTCCAAAGGGGAGAGAAAAAGAGTTGCACCTGATTCTCTACAGAGAGGATTTTTTTTGTTTTTTATTCAACTTGAATCAAGTGCTTGCTTGTAAGGATACCAAGGCTTCAACTTTTGGGTAGTTTCTAGGTTTTAGTTGATAGAATTAAGTTGAAAAACAACATTTGTTTAAACAGTCTAAATTTGGGTGATAAATTGTCCTGGGATTTGCAAAATTCAGCCAGTGAGCTGAAGCTTCTTGTATTTTTGGTGCCAGTATCCCTTTTTACACTGTCTGATGAAAAAAAAAAATAAAGCTTTGATACATTTAGATACATTTTTCCATTAAAGTAGGAGTTTTGTTTAATGCTGTGTCACACATGGTACAAGAATTAATTCTATGGATGGGAATTGACAAGATTTTTTCGATACCAGTGCCATTAACAATCCTGTTAATTGATCCAATTCTTTAATGATTCCCTTATTGATTCCTGCAGATTTTCCATGTCCAAAGTTAGCCTGTAGATTTTCAGTGGCAACAATGTCAAACACACAACACAGCATAGATAGATAACTGCTTCTGCAAGTTGCTGGTGTTTCCACTCACTTAAGGTTGTGCAGTAGGGACTTTTGTAAAAAAAATGAAGCCAAAATTCTGACGCTTCTGAACCCTGTCAGTGGAAGGAATTGATTAGCAGTAAGACTAATTATATCGATTCTTTGATGGAGCTGTTAACGATTCTCAACTGGAATTATTTTTTGATTCCCATCCCTGACAAATTCAGCTTTTTAAAATATCTAATCAATGGAAATTTGGAAACCAGGAATATTCTTTGACTTGTTTGAAACAGTGTAGCACAGGAGGTGGTGCCCCTTAATTCAGACTGTTTAAATCAATGTTTTTTTTGCCTTGAATCAAGAAAGTTGCTGGTTAGATTCCTGTGTCCACCAGGGCCTTTCTGTAGGAAGTTAGCATGGTTTCCCTGTGCATGTGTGTGGCTTTAGTCTGGGCACCACCATAGACCATAAACCTGATCATTTAACTCTAAATGGCCCTTGTTTGGATGGTAGTCCGTCTCCTTGTGTGGTGGTGGGTCCAGGGTGTACTTGCCTCTGGCTCAGTGTCAGCTGGGATTGGCCCTAACCTGGCTCCATGTAGATGTAGGTTTTGTTTATGTTTTCACGTTACTCTCATCATGTGTGTCAGTTCATCTTATCTATGCTTGGCGGCTTGTTTAGTCATCTGTGAGTGCTCTGCTTGTCAGATACAGTTTGTCACACTGATAATCGTCTTCCTTTTCTCTCGTGTGAAGTTTGTACACACCTGTCAGTCAGGTGAGCTCATTTACCCTGAGGCATGGTTTACGGGTATGTTAATGATTATAAAGTGGGTTTCTAGACAATAGTATCATATCATCCTTTCTGGTGAAGATTCTGATCCCTGTACTTACATTTGTTTTATCTCAAGTGGTTTATTCTACTACAATAAAGATAAACACTAACAGTTACTTGGATAGACTTATGTCTTAAACCAGGGATGGGCAACTGGCAGCCCTTCACCTTGATTTGATTTTTTTATTTTTATTTGAATGCTTCATTTCGAACATGTGCTAGTATAACACGAAGTGGACTGAAAAAGAACACACAAAACTAATAAGAATAATTGAAACAACAATAATTGTTTCACCTCAGTTGATGCAGCCCACCAATCATTTCCCGAAAAATCACAAATTGGAAATATGGAGAAGGTAACAACAACTATTTAATATGATTGATCATGAGTAACCAGTACTGCAAAACATCCAAATTAGGATAGCTGAGAAAATATTTTGGTTAACCTTTGATTGCTCATACATGCTTTGTTTTTACAGGTCATTAACGAACTTACTTTGGCATGATTGTGTCTCTGAACACCCTTTTATGAGGCATTAAAATGTAATATCTAGAATTGGCAAAAACTATATTTGGAAATGGTGGCAAAGGTCGTGTATTTGTGCTTAGAAGTCAAACATTCAGTCTTTAATTGCATTAAAAAGAAGCTTAAATTGGCTTTAGTTATTTGTCATTATCATTACATTGTGAAATTTTAATTGTGTTTGAGTTAAAATACATTAATATTGTAATAACCCTTTTTTATGCTTTACATTTGCTATTTTTGTTTGTTGATGTATTTGTTTCCTATTGAGAGTGCCAGACAATATGTAAAAGTGCAGCTCTCTTGGTCATGAAAGTTGCCCACCCCTGGCCCAAACTTATGTGGCAATACCCTTTGTCATATGCTTGTTGTACATTCAATGTTCTATTTAAAATATTGCCCATATTGCCAATAAAAGTTTGATGACGCCTTTAGAACCTCTAAATTGGTAATAAAGAAAATTACAGTCTTTGTAAGGGTACCATGCCTACTATTCTAACCCTTAAAAAAAACAAATGAGGACATAGTAGGCTGAGGAAACACTAGCTAGATCTAGATTATATGTATCAAACTGCTCTGAACCAAAGTTGTCTAGATGGATATACCATAATAGTTCTTTCACGTTACATCCATATGGATCTTCATTGGTTATATTTTGACACGCTGAACTGCCATATCCCCACACTTGGATAACTCTATTGACTCTTGGTTCATGCATTGCTTTACAATGAAAAGTGTCATCCAATCAGCTGTCGTCGCTGACTGAGGCGGTTGTTGTTTTGAATATGGGACACTCTTAGTTTTCTTTTTAGATCAAGAATATCAGCCATAGGCGGACAGTTTGTAATCTTAGCCATCATCCTTTGTCACTGAGCTTTTCCTATTGAGGTGAAAATCTGGAGAGCAACATGACACAAGGCCTAATGAATGAAAAGGGTCGGGCAAGTCTGAAGTGGTCTACATACTGTACTATGAACAAGGTTAATGCAGAATTAACTTTAACTTTTCAAGAAAAGAGCAGTCAGTGTTGTTCTCATTGGAGTTGCCACAATGCCTACATTTGATGTTTGAAACAACAATGGTGACAATAGTGATATATTATCTTTCCACCATTTTTATGAAGAAGGTTAGTGTGGAAGTGCCAAGGCTGTAGTTCCTAAAGTGTCCACTTGAGGCTGGCTGCAGAAGCCCTGGAGATGGTGTGATTTTGTGTGGGAATATGATGTTTTTTCTGGGTTAAATAATCTGTACAGTCTGGTTCAAGAATAAGATCACAAAACCTACAGCTCGGGTGTTTATGATTCAGCCAACCAGCTTAGCTCCTCACAAAATGATATTATAATGATAGTAGTGGAGATTAAAAATCCTAAGTAAGACTATACAGATGACTTTATTTACCAGTGTAGAACTATGATTTAATTACACATAGCTAAATCCAATTCAAGCGTCTTTTAATGCAATAAATTACCGTGCAGTAGTTTTTAAAGCACAAATATATTACCTTTACAATTGTTTTCAAATGTGTGTTTTACTAACTCTATATCATTTTCAAATTTAAATGCCTCATAAAAGATATTTATAGACACAGGCATAGCAAAGGCCGTTCTTAAATGAGTTGCAATAAAACAAAACATGCACTAGTTTGTTTTGTCCTGTATTGTGCATCATGTAGTACTGATGAATTGTATTTAGCAGTTTTTAATATTTCTTCATATTTACAATTTTTTTTCTTGGAAATGATTGACGGACTGCATTAAGTGAGGTGGAGGGCTTCATGTGGCCCCTGGGTCACCAGTTTTCCACTCCTGCACTAACAGGTGCCATGATGAAAAGATTATCCATGTAAATCACTTCACCTGTCAGTTGTCATAATTAGGGCTGTAATCAACCAAAGAAATTGTTGGTCGACTAAAACACAGTAATTGTAACCAAAAATCGACCAATCGACACCCCCCGCGTTCCGCCCCTGTGTGTGCCTCTCCTTCTTTTTTTCTCTCAACCCAAGACTCTCTGCTTTCCAGTCTTCATCGATGAAATGGGCAGTCACTGTCGTATAGGACTCCATTTGAAGAGACGTATACATCTGTTACCTTTTTCTATTAACTCGGAAACTTTCTCTTTTTTCCTCCCTCGTATTTTGCCGTTAGTGCATGCGTAATTGTCTGGCGCGCTGACACTAAATGTCCAGAAAAACATTGGAACCTGGATATTCATGGGAGTCTTTTAGTGTTTCCACACAGAGTTTCATATTAACCACATTGCTCAATACAACAGACACTTTCTTCTTCTTGAACTCTGAAAACATCGGCAAATCCATATAGTCGCACATCGATGTGTCCGCCTCTCCTTTTTCTCTCTCAACACAAGACTCTTTGCTGTCCAGTCTTCATCAATGAAATGGGCAGTCACTGTCATATAGGACTCCATTTGAAGAGACGTACACATCTGTTATCTTTATCTGTTAACTCCGAAGTTTTCTCTTTTTCCTCCCTCGTATTTTGCCGTGAGCACGTGCGTAATTGTCTGGCGTGCCGGCACTGAATATCCAGGTTTCAATGTTTTTCTTGGCCAATGGGCCTCATACCCTCAGAAATAAATGGTCAATTCCTTCTGTGATGTCGATTTTGCAATTGGGTGTTTATATGAGGCATAAAATCCAGCACGGACTGGGTGAGGGATCCCGCCGCAGCAGCGCGGGCAGCGGCCAGAGCGCACGCAGTTATAAAACAAACACTTTTTAGAATATTGAAATGTTCTTGAATGAAAATAATGAAATGAAGGATAAATACATTCAAATGGTGTTCTAAGACATGATGGGGGTGCTCAGAAAATACCCCCATTTCACTTGATACGTTTCTTCTGATGAAATGAACTGCAGGGGAAAAAAATAAATTGACACATTTGGTCGACCAATCAGAATTTTGGTTGACTGAGCACGCATCGACCAATTAGTCGACCAGTCGACTTGGACTTTACAGCCCTAGTCGTAATGCTATGCCTGATCGGTGTCTATTCAAATGATCTAGTTGTGAGAATCACCAGAGATCTTGACAGCCTGCATGTGCACAAGGTTGATGTGAATCTTATTATGCGCTCTGCTAAAGTCCTCCTACCTGGATCATCTGCTGGTGAGGGGTCGGCATTGGGAAAATTAGGGCTGGGACGATACGCTTTTCTCCCGATTCGATTTAAATTGCAATTCTACGATATTGCAGATTTTGGCAATCTTTAGTTAGCTTTTATAACACCAGCTCAAAAGATGAATAATGATGATGCCTACAGGCTATAATAGGAAAATTACACATCACATGTGAGTCGGTTTTTAGGAATATTCAGCAGTATATTTTAACCAGCTGTTTATTCTCTCTCTTCAAAAGCCTGGATTGCATTTAAAAGTGGCTTATTAACACTAGGGATGTGCGCGACTAGTCGTTTAATCGGTTAACCGCCTACTTATTTATTAATCGTTTAGTATTTTACTAGTCGGTTAAATGCTACATTAAGCATCATGCATCTTGTTCTTCACGCTTCTGGGCATAGCTGTCAAGTCTCCCGTTTTGGCCGGGAAACTACCGTATTTTACCCCTCTTTCCCACCGTCCTCCCCTATTAATATTTTCCCGTAATTCTCCCGTATTAAAAAAAAGACATTCCTCTGCCTCTGCTACTAACTGAGCACTGTCACTCGTCTGGCGAGAAATGCCACCTGCAGTATCCTGCATGTTTGTTTTCCTCCTCTTTTACTACCAAAGAGGCTGAATGACAAGATGGCTCACTACATCTATCTTTCTTAACACCGGGGTGCATCGGTTCTATAGCGGATTTAGCGGATTTATAGCCGAGTGAGCATCTCTCAAACATGCGATCTTTGGGGTGAAGACGGGGCCGCTCGCGCAGACACACGGAGAGAGCTGAAGTGATCGCCCTGAAGAGTAACGAGGAAACAAACGCTAATATGAATGGTGGCACAAAAGATACGCTTCTTAAGCCGGCTGCCCCAGTGTGAGAATGTGTTGGTTTTAAACAGGATGAACAAGGTGTGAGCTCATGAACACCGACGAGTCGATATGTCGAATTTGTTTGAAAGTAGTGGCGACGAAGATGTGCAGGTGCAGCGGAGCCTTTGTCCTGACAGTCAACACTCACTGAGGCAAAGAACATATAGATAAAAGCCCAAAATGATGCGCTCCCAGACAGTGTCGTTCGCTACATTCCGAAGAAGTGCAGCCCTTCAATACGGCTGAAAAGCCAGCAGTTACAAACGTTTGACAGATAGTACAAAATGACTGGGAGAAAGTACATGTCACAATTCCTGAACTGTATAAACTCCATTTCATTTAGGCCAGAGTTTTTATTGTTGTGTGAGTTTTGTTTTTTCTTTACAGAGACAGGGTCTATTTTTTTTTGTTTTTGACTAGTATAATTATTTTTATTTACATGCAATTTTGCTAAAAGATAGGCCATTTCATTTTCATTGCTTTTTTTTCCTCTTTTTTGTTTGTTAAAGTTACAATATTTTTTGTTCAATTTATTTTATTTAAAATATCCTGACCTTCCAATTACAGTTAAATATTCTTAAGAAATTAAAGTTTCTTGAATCGTGCACTCGTCTTAAGTGCCAGAGGTTTCAGGGAAATTCTATTCTAGGCTACTATGTTGTAGTTTGGAATTGTCATGCTGCTGCATCCAAGTTTCATACCAAAGCAGTATTCATAATAAATGCCATGCATTGCATTGGCAAACGTATCAGAAATGTATTTCTCTTTAAATTGTTCAGCTTTATTCAGTCAGTTGTTGTTACATCAATAGAATTTAACAGTTTGTCCTGAATGTTTGGGCTAAAATAGTTTCTCACTACACATTTGCATGTTAAACTTTTAAACTTTTAACTGAATATGTGTATTAAATTGTGAGTTTTCTTGCTTATAGACTAGTCGACTAGTCGCAAATAAATTAGTCGAAATTCCCATCCCTAATTAACACTGAGGCTGTAAAGTCCAAGTCGACTGGTCGACTAATTGGTCGATGCGTGCTCAGTCGACCAAAATTCTGATTGGTCGACCAAATGTGTCAATTTATTTTTTTCCCCTGCAGTTCATTTCATCAGGAGAAACGTATCCAGTGAAATGGGGGTATTTTCTGAGCACCCCCATCGTGTCTCAGAACACCATTTGAATGTATTTATCGTTCATTTCAATATTTTTATTTAAGAACATTTCAATATTCTACTCTAATAATTGTTTATTCGTTTTAAAGCTGCATGCGCACCTGCCGCTGCCCGCTGCCCGCTGCCTGCGCTGCAGCATCCCTCACCGCAGTCCGCGCTGAATTTTATGCCTCATATAAACACCCAAATACAAAAACGACATCACTGAAGGAATTGACAGTATTATTTCTTAGGATATGAGGCCCATTGGTGTCGTGGAAGGCCAAGAAAACATTGAAACCTGGATATTCAGTGCCAGCGCGCCAGACAATTACGCACGCACGCACTAACGGCAGAATACGAGTGAGTAAAAAGAGAAAGTTTCCGAGTTAATAGATAAAGATAACAGATGTGTACGTCTCTTCAAATGGAGTCCTATATGAAAATAACTGCCCATTTCATTGATGAAGACTGGAAAGCAAAGAGTCTTGTGTTGAGAGAAAGAAAGGAGGGAAAGAGGCGCACACAGGGACGAAACGCAGGGGGGGAAGAGATTGGTCGATTTTGGTCGACGATTTCTGTGTTTTAGTCGACCAACAATTTCTTTGGTTGATTACAGCCCTAATTAACACAGATTAAAATGAAGCATTTAAATTTGGAGAAAAAAAAAATTTTTGAACCAAAAAATCCCGATGCTTATGAGAATTGATTTTTTTTCTCCCACCCCTAGTAAAAATGAGCGTGATGATGCATTGAGGTAACTGAAAATACACCTGTTACTTAAGTTCATTGGTTGGACAGTTGCATTTATTGAAATGCTCATGAACTCTGACCACATTCTTATGACTCTTGTGACTCTTCGAGCACCACACATACTCAATACACCACTTCAAACATCTCATATTTGGAGCACACTCCTGAGCCGTTGCACATAACAACCTTTCCTCACTGGATAAAAGCAACTCAGAGACAGCTTTATTGATCTGTGTACACTGAGTAATTGGTCTCTCTACCTTGTTCCTTTTGTCCTCCTAGTCTTCGACGCATTAGCATTTAAACAGCATTGTTTTCCTCTGTATTATAGATAAAATAGTTCCTCTGTTTGGCATTTATTTACAAGAAGGTGGGTTTCCTCTCAGTTCATGGAAATGTAATTACTCTGTGTTTTTTGCCCCCTTGACACAGCAGATGTTTGGTGATTCTTGCTTTCCTGAGTTTGTTTGATGTTTCTTCTTGACCTGATGAGGACGTATAAGAGACTTTAGACTAACCTGATTGTTTTGTCTTGTTTGTCTGATTTTGGAGTTGAGGGAGAGAAAACATGAGTCTGCATGCAGATAAACAGAAACAAATAGAAACCTTTTGAGTAGTAGTTCAATAGTGTTCATGATGTCTTCAGTTTCTTAGAAATAGTTTTCTTTTTTTCTGTTATCTCAGACACTTATGGCCCTTTTCCATTAGCCCTACTCTACTCTACCCGGCTCTACTCTGCTTGCCTTGTGCTGCTTTTCCATTAGCCCCAGTCGCCTGCTCAACGGGGTGCAGTGTCGCTGAGCGGCTCTGCAGTGACGTCATTTTGAGCGTGACACAACAATCTGTGGCTTTTTGTCACAAACCGAGTAAAAAAGGAAAGCAGAAGAAGGCTGCAGGTGGTAAGAAGAAATACCCCTTGAGAAGCACAGGAGAGTTTTGGAAGCTATACAACAGAATGAAGCCGAGGAGGAGAGCAATTGAGCTGCAAAGAAAAGACGTATGAGGGTAAGCTAATGGTAGCTACCGCTAGCATGCTAGGTGGTCGCGCTCATGACTCATTGATGACGACATTGTCTGACCAATCAGTAGCCTGCAGTTGGTGACGTCATCTCTTAGTATCGACTCAGCTCGCTTGGAACCAGAGCAAAGTAGGTACTAAAACTAGCTTGTTTTAGGAGGTACCAGGCCAGTGGAAACACACTGCAAATCGAGTAGGGCTGAGAAGAGTAGGGCCATGGCGTGCTAGTGGAAAAGGGCCATTATTCTTTTCATGTACCATGACATGTTTTGGCGGAAACTTTTGCCTTCCTCTTAAGTGTCACTTGGTGGTAGGTGTGACATGTCGTAGCGACAGGAACAGGACAAGATCAAGAAAAGAAAAGGTAACACAGGACAACTACAAATCTGCCATAACGGACCACTTCATGAGGGAAACCTATCTTATGGAGTGGGATAAGGTCAGGGTCATCCGCACCGGAGACAGTAAGCACCAGCGCTGGATTAGTGAAGTGACTGAAATACATAAACAGGGCCCAGGAACAATAAACAGGGATGAGGGGACATACAAGCTTTCACACACTCGGAGCAGCGTCCTGCAGAGGCGAACAGACAGTGGGAGGCTTGACTGTCCTGTAAAAAAAAAAATTGACAGGAGGGTCACGCCTCCTTAACACCAGCTGATACGGCACGTCACACCTACCACCAAGTGACACTTCTGAGGAGTATCAGCTGAAACATGTTAAGGTGCATAAAAAGAATACATGTCTGTGATAAAAGAAAACTATTTCTCAGAAAGTTTTTTAGTATTTGAGACATACTTTATTCCTAAAAGCAGCTGGATCATTAATGTTGTTCATTTGCCTCAACTTAACATCAGACTTTCCTGAAAGCTTCTCAGCGTGCTGCTTAGAATCTGGGTCAGTTTGTCGCTGGCTACAGCTGAATGTACGAGGCACCTGAATTAGAGCAGTAGACTTTCGGCTAAAAGCAGCCCCAGAGAGCCCCCTATTCTTCATTATCCTTTTACCAGTTTGATATGTCGGATGCAAACACTTTCTTACTCTAGGAATGTGAGCCATAAACATCCTCAGCTTCAAATCTCATTTGAAAATGCAAATGAGTGCGCTTGTATAAAGGGCCCATAAAGTTGAGGAACTAAAGGCATTTATTTTATTGTTCACTTGTTGTGCAAATTGGACAGACGTTTTGTTTCCTCTGAGCTAATTCCCTCGTAAAAACAGTGTTTTCCCTGCTCCCTGCATAGACACAAACTGTGCCATGATTGTTAGACCATAGAAATGGTTTTCATATTAGAAGAACTGATTGTGAGCTGTGGCTGCAGCCAGGAGGAAGAGCTCCACAACTGTGCAGTGTGTCAGTGCAGTAAAAGTCAGTGTGTTGGAGCAGATGCAGCTTTTCATTTATTAATTTGATGGACATAACTTTTTATGGGCATCTCCTTGAACTGTATTGTGAATGGGATGTTGCTGGTTGATGAACTTAATTTGCAGTCTAATTTGTTTTAACCACGGTTTCCTAACTAGTTGACCTTGTAGTACAGATAGATTAGCCAGAATTAAAGTCTAGAACAAGTCAGTAGAGTCACTGACCAATCAGCATCCTTTGAGGAGAACGAGGCAGAGCCCGAGTGTGACAACAGCGAGAAGTGACTGAAACCCTGTAAACAATGGCTGCTTGTATGGAGGTTAGCATAGATGCTACTTGCTGTTGTGGCGATTTTATCAGACCTTGCTAACTTTTCTTCATTAAATGAAGAACAAGGCACAGCACTGGAAACATCTCTAAATGAAAGATGTTTTTCTCCTCCTTTGGCCAAGAGTTAGCTGTACAAATTAGTAGGGGTGTGTATTGGCAAGAGCCTCACGATTTGATACGTATCACGATACTTTGGTCACGATATGAAAATATCACGATATATCACGATATCACAATATTGTGATATATTGTGATATTCTACAGTAAACTAGGAAAAACCTAGAGACAGTGTATATGTAACTTTTCCATTTTATTGTGATTGAAATATTTCAAATGCAGCGTTACATGTATCAAGTCAATTAAACTAATGTTGCAAAGAAATTATTCTTGTTTTCCCTTTAGCAAAGTATTGAAATCATCCTAAACTGTAGTACAGCTCAAACTGTAATTAAACAAATGAGGAACAAAGTGCTTTGAGTTACAGATAGCACAACAGTAAGTTAAGAAAAAAAGTCACATATTTCTCTCGTCACTGTCTGAACTGAATATTGCATGAAAAAGAAAACTGTGCATACATTTTTATAAGTTGTATTTTATTTCCAACTCTGATAAAACATGAGTTTTTATTTTTACAAAAATATTGATACTAAGATTTGAAATATCAATATTATATCGGGAGTCAAAGTATCACGATATATTGCGATACCGATATTTTTCCACACCTCTACAAATTAGCTGGCATCATGCACTAAATTCAGCTGGCAGTAATGCAACCAACCACATCATCTGATTGGCCCACAACGAATGTGAACGACAGAATTATCCTTCCTTCCCCAAGCTTTTTCCATGGGTTGTTGCTCAGAGGGACTACTGAAATACATACCTAATATCTTATATATTAAACTGCCTATCTGACATTCCAGGCTACTAAAGGAAAGGAAATACTTAGAGGACAGTCAAAACTGGCACATTATATTTAGACGTCTTTATCAATCAGCCGATCTTTATTTTTATAGCGCCAATTCATAGCATGTGTGATCTCAGTTTGCTTTACATTAGAGCAGGCTAAAGCCATACATTTTTTAGTACAAATATATACATATATATAATACACATATACGTGGATTGCGGCTGTGATGGACAGTGTTAGCATGTGGGTTCGTGTCGTTTCTGTCTGGTGGTTATATTTCAACATAATTTGCCACGGCTTAATCCTTCTTTCACCCTGGTAAATAAACCAAACTGTGCAGATACAATGGCATGCTAACACTGGTCTCTTCAGTGTGGTTTTGTTTACATCTGTGTTGTAGAGCATTATGACCACAATGCAGCAGCCAAGGGGGGCTGCAGTGGCTTGTAGTGGTGAGTTTCTTTTTGCCATCATTTTGTGGGGATAGAAGGCAAGAATAAACTGGATTGTATTGCGATGGAAATGTGAATCATGATAAATGTTAATTTGCAACAGTAACTTTGAAGGTAGTTGATGGTCTGCTTAGGTTTAATTAGAGTGAATTAAAGTCGTGTTAGAGTAAAATAAAAACATGTTGAGCACTAAAGCACCTACTGTTCATATATATTTTTTAATGTATTTTTTGGGCATTTTGTGCCTTTCTTGATAGGAGGGAGACAGTAGGCTTGTGAAGGGGGGTGAGAGAGTAGGGGAAGACACACTGCAAACTGTTCACAGGCTGAATTCATACCCGGACCAGCAGAAGCATGTACATGGGATGTGCATCTGATTTTCTTAAGTCTTAAAGGCAAAGTGCAAGACTCATATAAACTGATGATGGAGGCTGAGTGGGTCCAAAGACAGGGAATTTCAGATTTTTATGAAACAGACTAATCTAGTATGTCCTGAAAAATTCGGACAGTTCATTTCAAACTGAGATTTGTTTACCTTTATTGCTCACTCTCATGCCTACTCTACTGCTACAACTACAAAAGCACAGGCATGTATTTTCAGAGATGGTGCTCTCCAGGTTTTTGTACCAGAAAGCACGTGACCTCCTTCCCCCTGAGGAGAGGTGGCCATCTGTCCCACTGACCGACTCCATTGACAAAAGCCAAGCCTGCTGCCTCGCCGCTCTGATGATGCTCCAACCTAAAAAAAAAATCAATGCTTTTCCTGAGAGGGATTTTTGGTGTAATTGACAGCGAGACCAGTCTTGCTCGCCCCGTTATGGTATGCTTCACGTGTAAGCTGGAACATAATTAAAAGGAGGAGAAATGCACAAGCTGCAATTATCACTACTGTAACAGATGCCATCATCAGCGTTTTTGTACATGGCAGGAGGGAGGGAAGAGAGGTGGAGGAGCTGCAGTGACTGGCAGGAGGTCAGAGGTCACCTCCACAGTAGCTGGAGATGGGAAAGTGATTTACATCTCTGTCTGAGGGCTTAAATGCAGGCTCCTTCCCCTTTCACTTGGTTGATATAATATCGATATCTCAAATCTTAATATTGATTTTTTGGTAGAAATAATTACTTATATTTAATCAGAGTTGGAAATAAAATACAACTTATAAAAATATATGCACAGATTTTTTTCGTTTAGTCTATTCAGTTCAGACAGTGACGAGAATGTATGTGATTCTTTTTTACTTACTGTTGTGCTGTCAGTAACTCCAATCACTTTGTTCCTCATGTGTTCAATTACAGTTTGAGCTGCACTGCAGGTTTGAATGCTTTCAATACATTGTTAAAGGGACAACACTGCATTTAATATATTTCAGAAAAAAATTGAAAATTTTAAAGTTTTGACTTGATTTGGACTTTGTATTTTGGGTACTATTGTTCCATTTACATATACACCATCTCACAGTTTTTTCTTAGTTAACTGTAGAATATTGCAATATATCACAATATTGTGATATCGTGATATTATCGTATTGTTACCCAAGTAGGCCTGTCACGTAACAAAATTTGCTGGACGATAATTGTCCAAAAAATTGTTGATGATAAACGATATGACTGTCAATGTTAATTTGATAATTTTTTCATTAATGTAATTATAATATTTCTCATAATAAAGTGAGTACACCATATCAAAAGCAATACACTTTAATTTCTTAGAAGTATGTAACTGTAATTGGAAGGTCAAGATCTTTTTAATGAAATAAATTAAACAATATAATAAATTTAATAAACAAACAAAAAAAGAAAAAACAAAATGAAATGGAATCTCTTTTAGGAAAAATTGCATGTAAATAAAACTAATTATATTAATCAAAAACAACAGAAATAATAGACCCTGTCCCTGTAAAGAAAAAACAAAACTCCAATAAAAACACACACAAAAATAAAAAAAAAGAAATAAAATGGAGTTTCTACAGTTCCGGAATTGTTTGTGTCATGTACTTTCTTCCAGTCTATCCGTACTGTCTGTCAAACCTTTGTAACATTGCTGGCTTTTCAACTGTATTGAAGGGTTGTATTTCTTTTGCAATGTAGTGAATGACACTGTCTATGAACGTGCACCATTTTGCACTTTTATTTATATTTACTTTGCCAACCAAACGTCTCAGTAAACGCTGACTGTCAGGACGAAGGCTCTGCTGCACCTCCCCTTCTTCATCGCCATTTCTTTCAAACAAATGCAACATATCTGCTTGTTGGTGTTTATGAGCTTACACCTTGTTCATTCTGTTAAAAACCAAAATATTCCCACACTGGGGCTGTGGCAGCCAGCTTAAGAACCGTATCTTTCGTGCCATCATTCATAATGGTGTTTGTTTCCTCATTACTCCTCAGGATGCTCACTTCAGCTCTCTCCGTGTGTACGTGCGAGCGGCACTGCCTCCCTCACAAAGATTGCATGTCTGACAGATGCTCACTTCGCTATAAATCCGCTATAGAACCGATGCACCCCAGTGTTAAGAAAGATGGACAGAGTGTGCCATCTTCTCATTCAGCCTCTTTGGTAGAAAGAGAGGAGGAAAACAAACATGCATGCATGCAGTTTATCGAGGCCGGCAAACTTACAGAGGACGTTTTTATTTATCGTTCGGTTAATTGATTTATTGATTATTGTGACAGGCCTATACCCAAGTGTCGTGATGCGGATCGTGAGGGTCTTGCTAATACTCACCCTAGTGTGAACTGTGTCTGGCTCTGACTGAGTGGGTGTCACTGCTGTTTATTTAATGCAGGGGAAACATCAAGAAACAAGAAAACTTATTGTTCTGTCTCTATTGAGACCAAACAGCTGGCTGCATGATGGGCTTTGGGTCAAGTGACTGACATCACTCATCCTGTGACTGTCACAGGCTCTTCATTACTGGGATGTTGAAATGATCTATTTTCAGCTTCAGAGAACAAAATCACAGATGTCTAAACATCATGGCTGCACTCCAGGATGGAGCCTCTGGCTGTTCCACTGTCGGGCACATAGAGCCTTTTTAGACGTGTTCCTCTCACTTCTTTAACAGATTAAGCCAATAAAAAAGGGAAATACAGCCTGCAGGACAAAGTGGAGCTTGTCGAGTCCCGTTGCAGATGAAGATCTAATCTGTCACGCAGATGTGGGTAGAGAGTTGCTCATATTCAGTTAGCCACCATGGTAACGCCAGGAAACAACAATTAGACTCCCATCACCCGGAAACGAGAGATGCATCATGTCAGCACAGACGAACCTCGCTGCTCAGGTCTCACCTACCCTGTGAGTGAGACCTGACCTCATGCTGAACCCAAACAGGTGGTTTTAGATTATTTTTAAAGCAACAAAATGTGAGATTAAAAAAATTACAATAGAAAAATAATGGTGCATCAATAAATGAATTTAAAGCTCTAATGAATAAAGTGGCTTCCTTGCTGGCAGTAAAATCACATAAGTTACCAATTTTGTTATTTCAAGAAGCTTAAATATTTAGCTCCTCCTCCATGCAGGCCTTTACACCTTTATAGTGAATATACACAAGTGAGATGTGTGAGCTCTGGGGTGTAAAGGGTGACAGGCATGTGTGGTGCTGTTGGGTAGCTGCAGGCAGGAGGGCCTCAGAGACTTAAAGCTGCACGATCTAACCTCTGCGTTACTCACGGGCTTCCCCGCACAGCTTCAAGGATGTGCTGAGCCAGCGTTTCTGTCTCCATGGGGGACTGCTGGAAGAGAGGAGCAGCGAGATACAGTGTGCGACAAAATCTAATCCAGAGTGATCCTTTTTCACACTTCGATGGGAAATGACTCACTAGGGCTGCTGAACTATGTAAGGATGTTATGTGATTGTCATTTAATGGTGCAATTCTGGCTTGGCCATGGTCTTAATTTAAACTATAAAGCAGTTGGAGAGCACAAACCTCCTGAAGGTAGCTCTCATATTGCTGTTACATCGATAAGCAATAGCTCCATTATGAAGGTACCATCATAATATGATTCACAACCCTGAAAACACACACCTTGTACTCAGAATCAAGTTGAAATCATTATTAGTTAGACTCTTCTTGAGGAAAAATGATTGTTTGCTAATGGCATTTATCTGGATCACCACCAAAATATAATCTCTTTTAACCCTTTAACTCCCAGCTCAACTGTTTAGCAGACGTTAGTAAATTCCGAAATATCTAGTATGTTAAAAAAAAGTCATTCTTCTTGTTTTAGGATACAGAAAAAAACTGCAAACAAACCAAAATAACTTACATTCTCTTAGAATTACCACAATTCTTATTTTAAATACTGAACCATTTATTTATATAAAATCTGTAATTCATATACAGATACATATATATATATATATGTGTATATATATATATACATATATATATATATATATATACATATATATATATATATACATATATATATATATACATATATATATATATAGATATATATGTATATATATATATATGTATATATATATATACATATATATATATTCATACAACATATTTGTGTGTCAAACATAGTGTCACCTATTTAATTTTTTTGATTGCTACTTTTCTTTCAAACATTTTGCCTTTTCTGATATATTTTGTCCCAAATATTTGTGCATTTATGTGTCAACATATTACCAAATATTTACTGCTTAACCTTTAATCCCACACCAAGAAAATATCTGGTTGTCTTGTTTGTAGTTTTCTCTGTTCCCTGAAATGTTGGCGGAATTATATCAATGATTGGATGTAGTCTAGTTTGTAAAACATTAAATATCCCTGAATTTACTGATGACCTCTGCCAGACAGTTGAACTGGTAGTTAAAGGGTTAAGATAGGCTATTACCAACGTCTCCTGAAAATTTCAGCAAAATCAGTCCAGTAGTTTTGCAAAATCTTTCTCACAGACAGACAGACAGACAAACAAATGCCATCAAGAACAACCTCATTGTCTGAGGTAATAAAGACAACAGTTAGCCTTGCAGAGCAGACGGACCTGCCTGATTCTGAAATCATGCATCTGCGTCTTGCCAGCTTCCACTGTCCAATGGTTTCACTTGGCTAAATGCTTAAAGGCCCAATCAGGGCATAGAGGCTGGAGCTGCGAGTATGATGACAACAGGAAGTGACTTGACAGGAAGTAAAGTAACTTCCTGTGGTACAAATAATGGCGGCTAATGATGGTTAGCCTGTGGTCATCATGGTTACTCAGTTATACTTGGCGAAAAATGATCTCATAAGTTTACTGTGTCACGATTGTCTCTGTCAAGGTTCATGTCGCACAGCAGTGTTAAATGATACATCAGTGTGGTATAATTTAATGTGAAACGATAGTCTTAAGGTAGTTAAGTGATTGGCTCACGGCTTACAAGGGCAAACAACAGCTAACGGCCGTTAGCCATAGCAGCTAACAACAGTTAGCCTCTAACAACAGTTAGCCGCTACGGCTAACGGCCATTAACTGTTGTTTGCCCTTGTAAGTGGTTTAGCCGCTACATATGCTACGTCATAGCAGCGTTGCTTGATATGGATTGGTCTGTGATGAGTGTGATGAGCCAAATGATCGTCCAATCACAAGCTGCTGTTATTTTAGAACATGGCTCTCAAGTGCCACCATTTTGGTCGCATATGCGACCAAAATTTGTAAGAGTGCACCTAACATTTTTTGTTGGTCGCACCGGTGCACCCTGTGCTCCCCTGGTGAAAACACTGACTGCTGTCGCAAGCCCCTCATCTCTCTCTCTCAAATCAAAAGTTTAGAAGTTGAGAAAGCACATTTCAATATACCTACAAACGTAATACAGCCTATTAAAGTTGACAAAAGTGACGGCGGTAGCAGAAAATCTGCTAAAACACCGCGCCTGCAGTCTCTCTCTGTCTCTCTGTCTCCCCGTTTAACAGCCGGGCTAGCACACGCACACACACACACGCAAGCACGTACGCATGCACACACACAGCCCTCAGTAATCATCCAATCAGCTGTCAGTATGCAAAGGAGCCCAGACTCTGTGGTGTCAGGTTACAGCAGGAAGACGGAGTGAAGCTCCGCTGAATCGTCTTCGTGACAGTCAGATAATTAATAATTAAATACAATAACAAGTCAAACAAAGTAAAGTTAAATATAACATCTAAATCTGCAGTCATTTCTCCTGTTAAAGGGGAATTTCTTCATCACACATGCACAGAGATTACTGTTCATGTTGACTGAGGACAAATGATGACTGACAGCCCCCTACTGTACATTAAGCTGTAAATAAAAAAAAGAGAAAAAAATCATTTAATTTAAAAAAGTCAGAAATGTTCTGCCCTTAAAGTCGTTTTCATAAATTAGTTTGAAAATTGTTTTTTTATTATTTACCTTAGTTTCAGTTTTGTAAATATTGACTATAGTGTGTGAAGTCTTATTGTAGGTTCCAATTTCATAGAGAATAAGACCATCCAGTTAAATGTTATGTGGTTGGTTGTTAAAATATGGATATTTATTTAATTTTTCAGCTCAGTATAGCACCTTAAACATTAGCTTTAATTATTTTGAAATATTTTATTTAACTTGAAATGTTTGAGTTTGAAATATTAAATTTCAGTTCAGTAAAACACTTTAACCCTATAATGCCAATTGTATATTTGATACATACTTTTATACCTCTATCTACTCAATTTGATCATCAAATGACAAAAAAACATCTGTATACAATCTGATAAATGATAAACATGCCCTGAAATGGATTATCAGTTGCCAAAAACACCTAATGTATCAAATGAGATATGAAAAATCTATATGTTGAATTTTATGGACATTCTGATTTTTGTAGGATTTTACCAGAAAGTGAAATAAAAATTCAATCTCCAAAAAATTAGAATTTTCTGGCTATAATCTACGGTCTTGGACATTAAAGGGTTAAGAACAAGCACTTTTATTTGGAGATGTTTTATTCTGCTTAATGTTTTAGTTTAAATTTGTAAATTTCATTCAGTGAAGCACTTTAAACACTCTGTTTTTCATTAATGTATATTTTTGCTAGTATTTCTTTACATCTTAGTCTTGTTTAAAAAGCATTTACATTATATAAAATTTATGTAGAGTAATTAAATGGTGACCTTATGGCGTTAAAGGCGACACTGAAAAATTTGGGTGCACCTAAATTTTGTGCTGGTGCACCTTGAAAATTTTTTTAGGTGCACCGTTGCAACCAACTCAAAAAGTTAGTCGAGAGCCCTGTAGAAGGTTCTGCCCCTGAAAACATTTTTGCAGGGCTCCTTCCCAGATGGATTAGTGAATTTTTTTCCAATATCGAACTGTTCATCTGGGGTATCAGGTTAGACAATAGTGGTCACAATACCAGAATTTGTAATATTGATACAGGTTTGATGCCACAACAGGAAGGGTAGAAGTCCAAATAACCAAGTATTTCCTCTAAATGGTCAAAAATGGCTAATATTTTGTAATAATGTATGTAGATCCTCCTTCATTTTACACTCAATTAAGGTCAATTAATGCATAATTTCACCAGACTCCAACACTGTTCACTGCTGCAGACAGCATCTTTTTATTCCTGTTGCAGACTTCACGCTGGCTAGTCAGTGAAGATGCTCCTTCAGTAGGTAGAGATGTTTGTCGTCTGCTGTGTGACACCAAGAGCGATCACTACAGCTCTTAGCTTGCACCCTGTCAGGAAGAACAGAGGCAGACACCAAGGATTTAGAGTTGTTTTCCTTCTTGAATCTCTGTTGGAAATATGTCTGAAAAGCTTGGTATGTCAAGCCTTACTACAGAGCTTTTGTTTGTTGTTACCAATATAAATATGATCATTTTGTCAGATTGCATTGACATGTTGTGGCCGAGAAGGCACAGGAAGAAGTGAAACCTCAAATGTTTGTGTACTAACAGCCTCTGCAGTGCAGTCCAGTGGTAATTATTTTATTAACCTGTTTTTGACAAGACAGCACGAGGGTTTTCTTCTGTTCCCTGGTTTGACCTCTTGTGTGAGACTCAGTGGCTGTTTTCAGATCATTCCTGACTGCGAGCCTTTTTCCCCGTCATGGTTTAGTTATCCATGTCACAACGTTTTCCTGGTTATTTCATCTCAGCTCACAGTGCATCATTTAATTCCCAGCTCAGCCTCATCCTTTCTGAACCTGGCTCTACTATTAGAAAACATCTGTGTGCAGGACTTAGTCCCTGAAAAGCAAAGGCGCTGGAATAAAACAACGCAATTCCTTTAAGATGAGAGCCCTTTAAGGTTCTCTGTCTGACCCAGTGTTTGTTTACATGTATGTTTTTGAGTATAGTTGATATTTGTATGTCTGCAGGGCCAGCGTTAAAATGAGCCACATCACTCTGATGTAGGTCACACACAGAAAATGCCATTTCCCTTTAAATCTCTTACGCAATGTCCTGTTGAAGGGTTTGGTCGTATTGTGTAACGATTATTTTGTTCACATTAGGATTATGTTCTCTGGAAAGCTGAAGTGCAGCGATGTTTGGGTAATGCCATGTTTTCTCTGGATGTGTTCAGGTCATCTAATGTCTGATCATTTATGTGCTTCACCCGTCCACTTCTCAACTTTTTCTTTGTGTTGATATAGATTGTAAATATGTAAATGAAGGAAAGCTCACAGCGAAGGTAATGTCTTCAGTTTTTATGCCCATGCACTGGGGAAAGCGTTTCCCATCCGACAGTTTGGTTCAGTTTGGCATGGTACGGTTTGCAATTACGCCCAGTTTTAATGTGTGATAAGGAGAAATGATACCCAAATAGCCAGCCTGCTCCTTCACAAGCAGGTTGTTTGTTTGTTTCTCTGTTAGCAACATAATTCAAAAAGTTATGGCTGGATTGGGACAAGGAACAAATGATTAGATTTTGGGAGTGATCCAGACCAGCGTAAAACCGCTGTGACAAAAAAAATAGGATGTTCGTGAATAACTACTGAACTAAAATAGATATCATTATGAATCCAGTTGCTAATGGTATGTTTTTATGGTCAAGGAATCTAAATATTTCGATGAAATAAAGGTAGGACTAATATTAATGATAAAAATCACAGTATGGGTGAGGACTTTGCCGCTGGCCGAGGTCTGTGCTCTCCAAGTGCTTTTCTAATTGTTATTTAACATTTGATTTAATGATGTTCCGTGACACAGTCAAGTGACTGTCGTTATTATGCGTCATTTTATTTTGACTTAAAAATTTAATGTGCGTTAAATCTTTTAAAAATCGATTGAACTGTAAATCAATAAAAAGTAGCAGATGTGAAGCAAGAAAAATACGTAATTTTAAGGAAATATTACTTTTGCCTAGGGGTGTCCTGATCTGATATTGATACCAGATATTGATCCGATATCAGCTAAAAAACAAATATCAGATTATATCGGCCTGCATCTAAACCTCTGATAAAAACACTCTGATACAAGTAGTCCATTTGAATGTATTTTTTATTTATTTACTGTAGTTGTAGAGTTTGCTTTTATGTAAGTTAAACACAGTGGTTATTTTGCAATTTAAAAATATTTGTTTTTGTTTTTGCTGGATTTCTTGAGGTTGCTTTTCAGGATCTTCTAATTTATTTTTTCATTTATTTTATTTAGTTGTATATTCTTATGTTTAAGGTGAAAATTTTCTGAACCCGTAGTTAGTAACAAATTGGTCATTGTTTCTTATATCCACTATTGCTGCCTACTGTTCTCTGTTTAAGTAATCTCACCTGATCAAGTCTTTAATAAAAGTTTGTTTGATTCCTGTTATTATTGTATTGGACTGATATCAGCCAATACTCAAGACTGCAAGATCAGCTTTGTATTGGAGGTGAAAAAGTTCTATTGGGACACCCCTACTTTTGCTCAATAAAAGTGGACGTTCAGGAATGATGAGGTATATCAGTGTGGTACATTTGTACATTTTGGTGGTATTACACTGGAGGTGTTTGGGTATGAGTGGCCAGAGAGAGGTGCAGAGGGACGGAGATGCCAGCAGAGACAAAGGGATGAAATTATAATTGAATGATAGTGGCTGTTCAGACCATAAATAAATGTTTATCTCATCTCTGCATGATTATGAAGGATTTTTTTGTGTTGGGTGCAGCGATAAGAAACATGGACAGAGAGATTGACCCACGCTGCTGGAGTCTGGTGGACGTCCTTTATTGAAGCTGATATCTCAGGAATGCTTTGACACAGTTTCTTCGAACTTTGCACAAAATCCATAATGACACAGAGATGAAGCCAAACGATTTTAAAAGTCATAGGTCAAAGTCAACTTGTTTCCACTAAGTGGTCTTGTTTGGTCCAGTTTGGTGTGGTTTGGAGTGCCAGCTGTACCTTCACTCGAGGTCAGAGATGCAAGTGTGGCACCGCCGATGTCGCGTGTAGTTAAGCTTGATTGTGAACAATGAGCAACTGTGGAGGTCTTCTGGCCCTCCAGTACTTCATGGAGCATGAATCAGTTATTTGGAGGACCTTTTCTCCTTATTAGACAGTGAAAACACTCGTGAAGGCCATACCGAGCCAAACCAAGCCGGACTGAGCCACTTGGTCAACCTTTTAAATATGAATAAAATATTCTCAGACTACTTTAATGGATTTTAATCAGACTTTGCACGGATGTCATCTTTCTTTTGTGAGCTAGTTTGTTAGATTTTAGAAATCTGGGGACAAAGGTCTCTGGTTTTCCCAGATTTCCCTTATTTTTTTTAAATATGCCCTCCCTTTTTCAGTGGCAAAGTCAAATATCCTGTTTACTTGTCCAGAACTCGAAGGAATTTCTTTCAAAACTACACAAATGTCGACTCTGACCTGACAATGAACTGGTTTGGGAGTTTTAAGGCCAAAGGCTTGGTGATTCACCAGAGTACTTTACCTTGGTTATAAATCTGTAATATTAAATATATATAGGCCTGTCACGATAACAAATTTTGCTGGATGGTAATTTTATGAAGAGTTATTGTCGATAAACGAAATTATTGATATTATTTTGAATTTTTTTTTCATTAATGTAATTGTATGCCGGAATAAAGTGGGTACACCATATTAAAAGCAATGAACTTTAATTTCTTAAGAGTATTTAACTGTAATTGGAAGGTCAAGAGCTTTTAAATAAAATACATAAAACAATATAATAAACAAACAAAAAAAGAAAAAAAAAACACTGGAAATGAAATGTACTCTCTTTTAGGAAAAAATGCACATAAAAAAATCATTATGATAATCAGCAACAATTAAAATAGACCCTGTTTCTGTAAAGAAAAAAAAATCCAATAAAAACACACACAAAAATAAAAACAAAAAATAAAATGTAGCTTATACAGTTCAGGAATTGTTTGTGACATGTATGTTCTCCCAGTCAATTCATACTATCTGTTAAACGTTTGTAACATTTCCCAAAATGCTGGCTTTTCAACCGTATTGAAGAGTTGTATTTCTTTTGTAATGTAGCGAACCACAAGGCCTGTGAGCGCACACCATTTTGTGCTGATTTATTTACATTTACTTTGCAGACCAGACGCCTCAGTAAGCACCGACTGTCAGGACGAAGGCTCCACTGCACCTCCCTCACTTCGTTGCGACTACTTTCAAACAAATGCGACATATAAGCTTGCCGGTGTTCATGAGCTCACACCTTGTTCATTCTGATTAAAGCCAAAATATTCCTACACTGGGGCTGTGGCAGCCAGTTTAGGAACCGTCGCGTTCATGCGATCATTCATATTTGTGTTTGTTTCCTCGTTACTCCATACGATGCTCACTTCAGCTCTGTGTGTGTACGTGCGAGCGGCCCCGCCTCCCCTTCAAAGGTTGAATAAATGACAGATGGATCACTAACCCGAACCCCGTTCATTCCGCTGTAGAACCAACGCGCCCAGGCGTTGAGAAAGATGGACGGGGTGAACCATCTTCTCATCCAGCCTGTTTGGTAGAACGAAAGTAGGGAAACAAACACACATGCACATCAGTTTATCGAGGCGGGCAAACTTACAGGCAGTGTAATGCTGTCAATGACTGCATTTAAAAAAACAGAAATAAGATACTCACATTTAATCTGCTTGTCTTCCTGCTGTTGTCTTTCAGGAGATCAAACCTCAGAGTCATTACAACCACGGCTACAGCGAGACTGTCAGCCGTAAAAACCATGTGGACGACTACAGCACCTGGGACATCGTCAAAGCCACACAGTGAGTGAATCATTTATGTGTGTCTCAAACAGCTGCAGGAAACACTTTGTTTTGATGTTTCTCAAGAAAAAAATACTATTTATTTTGTGTTTTTCCCATAAACGTCTGCATTGGGGCTGCCGTTTTTCCTGTTTTGTGTTCCCCTGAGCTGTAATCACAGCTCTCACATCCAGATTTACAGCCTTTGAGCTGAAGCGAGTAGTTTGCCCTGCGGTCCTTGACCTGTTTCATGCCTGATTGACCTTCCTCTTGCCCGAATGATCAATTGCTTAACTTGAGTAGTTAAGCAGAATGGTTAAAGTGATTGGATATTAAGGACAGGCAGGATCAGTCAAATTGTTTACCACAGACCTATTTGGATAAGAAAATGTCACAATAACTAACAAGAGTCAGCAAAGTAGGCAAAAAAGCATCTGCAAAAGTAAGGAGATGAGCCAAATGGACAAATCGTCCTTCCTTTGCTTGCTGTTATTCTGAACAATACCACATCAGTGCTTTTTAGCGCAATGTCGATGTCTTATTAACCAATCATGTCTAGAACGTCTTTTTGTTGTATTGTATTATTGACAAAAGAAGGACAAGCAAAATTAGAAAGAGTTCCCTCCAGAGTATTGTATAATATAACTGCAGATTTATGTTATTTTATTGTGAGGGTTTGGTTCAGGTTTTGTCACCGTGTCTCTGATCATCCAGTGTGCTTTTTTCTCCCAGTCCTTTACTATCTATGAATCACGTTCTTCTTCTCCTCTCCTCTCTTCAGGTACGGCATCTTCGAGCGCTGCAGGGAGTTGGTGGAGGCGGGGTTTGATGTTCGGCAGCCAGACAAAGAAAATGTAACGCTCCTCCACTGGGCCGCCATCAACAACAGGATAGACTTAGTCAAGTAAGTTTATTTATGTTTAATATGAAGGCGGAGGTGGACGGACAAGGAAGATTTGAGCTTTTGGATCAGACTTATCCCACAGAGCCCCTTTTAAATGGATCATTTTTATATATATATATATTTTATTTTTTGGAGTTTTTCAAATATATATATGCAAAGTACAAAAGGCAAAATGAAAGAAAGATGGAAAAATAAACCGTGGAACATAGGACAACATTATAGGAGAGCTGCCAGATTAAGGCCCCATCCACACGAAGCCAAACCGAGGTCTAAACGCATACGTTTTTTGTCGAATCTGTGTATCATCCATATGAAGACGACATTTTGGGGGTCTGTGAAGGATCATTTTTGAAACCAGGTTCCAGAGTGGAAAGCTTTTGAAATGCTGTATACTCAGCTCCATGATCACTGGCTCTCCTCAAGTTTTCAGATACGTCATAGTTTCATATCTTCATTGACACGCATGTGCCACACGCAGCAACGACAATGTGCTGAATGATGAAGCTAGTGACCCTACTATCCCTGTTGCAGCAAAATCTCCTTCTTCTCAATCACCACCGAGTTGAACAAACAATTATCGAGGACACGTTACGGCACTTTAGGATCAGATTATGCTCTTTTTCCCTCCCCTTTGGAAATGCTCCAATCTAAAGGAGAGGGATGGCTACAAGAGACTATGATAGTGAGCTCTAACCTGCCCAGTGATGCCTAAAGGGATGGGGGAGGAGGAGTTACAGGTTACAGGTTTATGAAGCGTGGTGTCCGACTATCTTATACAGGAAACACACATGTGAAGGCTTCACAGCTGTGACATCATAAACCCAAGGAAGTAAAACACGGAGAAATTTAAGGGGCATTTTCTTTAAAGAGGAATAAAGTTTGTCCAAGTGAGCCAAGAGTTTAGTAAAAGATGTCTTGTTCCTCCGCTCCACAAGTCCCTTTGACAACATGAAAAGCAAAGAAAACTGATTTTATGGTTTGATTTAAGACAGAACAGCAAATGCTTCCTCTTTGAGTGATGAGCAGGACTGATAATACTTTCTTTGTTTTTGTTCCTTTCACCTCCTGAAACAGTCCATAAAACAAGACATAACTGTAAGATGCAAGTTAGTTATTTTTCCTCAAATACTTAGTTTGTGGTGTTATTAAAGTTTGTTAATCTGGTATGTTAAAGGTTAAAAACTGACTATTAGACTTTATAATGCTACGTTTCTAAAACTATTTTGAATGTCCTATTCAGGCTCAAACAAAGAATTTCAATTAGTAGTGGCATAAAAACTCAGAAATCTGTTGGAAGATAAAATTACTTTGGATATTTCATGAATAAGATTTAAATGATGTTCTTCATTATTTGTGTGTTTTTGTTTTTATTTGGCTTCTCGCTCTGAAACCTGCTGTACAGCTTTGGCAGTTTGGGGTTTTGGCTCAGTTCTGCGCTCAGTGTAAAGTTAAAATGAGAGCCAGCTCCTGGCGTGGGTTTCGTCCTTCTGCTTCATTTTTTCAGCCTTATATTTTTAAATGATCATTAACACCAGTTTGATACCACACAGTTGAATTAAACCACTACAAAAGGTAAGTGTGATCCAGATCTGATGACTGTGTGTTTGCTCAGGTACTACATATCAAAGGGAGCCATCGTGGACCAGCTGGGAGGAGACCTGAACTCCACGCCTCTACACTGGGCCACCAGGTAACATGCTGAGAACACATCTGTCGTCATTGACTTTTTAATCCACACCGCCTTTATTTTGTTTTAATTTGAAATATAATCCATGCTCTCAAATCTCTTTTTTTGCAGTCTAGATTTATACATGAGGATCTATGTTTGGATTTGGTGCCTTTGTTTTTGCAGAGTGAAAGAATAAAGTAACGAAACTGCAAAATACTGTCAAGATTAATAAAATCTAAATAATCACATAAATAATGCAGCTTTTGAAAAACACTAAAGTGTTACAAATAAAACTGTTCAAATATAACAATGGAATTGTATTTTTGTGCAGGAATGTGTGAGATGATACTCAGAGTGGGCAAAGTTTTCAATATTTAACAGGGCTATAACATATTTGATATTTACTGATAAATTCAGTCGTTATCACTTACACTGATATTTTTTTAATCAAGAGCATAAACGCTCCACATAATGAGTTTGAACCCCACATCTTTCTGTCCTCTTTTTTTGGCCCTTTTTTTCCTTAAAGGGACTGTGAGGAGTTTCTAAGTAATTACAAAAAAGTCTCACTTTTAGATATATGCCTGATAGAAATACACACTTTAAGATGAGTTTTATAGCATCAAAATAGGTTATCTATAAATGCTATTCCTTAGCTTCGCGGTTGGGTCGGACAGGGCTGGACTGGCCTGGATACTCAACTTCGGGAACAAGACAATTACAACTGGAAATTTATATTATTCGGACACGTCTTGGATCACCGGGCTGTAAGTAGCGATATATAGCCGGCTACAAAACTACGATACTAAGTTTTCCAAAGATTGCTTGTTGTCACACATCAAAAACTACCGCTACATAACTAGAAAGAGATACATTACCTCGTGGCTTTGCATCCTGTAAGTTGTTGAAAAAAGAAGTTGTAAAGCAATGCAGAGTTCTGAGGAAGGTCTGAGCTGCATTCATTAGCATCACGTCTTTTGGTGCGTTCCAGTTGTAGTTAGAAGTAGGAATTTCCGGGTTCCTAGTAGGAAACTGCAACTGGACCATTCCCTGAAGTTGGAATTTCTGACTGGAAACTCGGTGAAACCTCGCCACCCCCGAGTTGACAATGGAAGATGGATGCCCCCAGTGTGAACAGTTATTTAGCTCCTGTAATAATCAATTTATTTGCTCTTCTGACTGGAGTGTGTCGCTCTAGATCAGCTGTATACATAATTGTTAGAGTTATATTTACAAAAATGCTGCCACAGTGATAATCACATTCTTCATGTGATATTTGTGAAAACAAGTGAACAACAGCTAACAATAGCCTGGTAGATCGGCATGTTTTTTTCCAACTTCAACTGGAACGCGGATAAGTCGGAGATGATGTCACTCCCATTTCCGAGGCTACTGGAACGCAGCATTACAACAGTCGCTGCGCATGCTCATGGGTAGCAGAGTCTTAATGTTGCCGGAAACAGATTCTCCTCATAGCACCTTTAAAAATCAAGCATCAGTGTTTTAAATAATGAAGCACCGAGGACAACGGATCATATTTTCATGCTTGTAGCCGACGTTAAGCCCAGAGAAGCCTGATTACTACGTCTGGTTTGGTTATAACAGTTAACTTTGCAGGTTTAACACAAATGAATTAAGATATTACGTTAATGTGACTCCATTTGCCCAATTATTGATGGTGTTTTTCATGAATTAAAGTATTCAGCCTGTTTTTGTGTTAAATTGAAAGTAAACAGGAGGAGATGATGGTTTAATGGATATTTAAGCTGTACACTTATGGAAAGCCTGAAAACGTCAATCTCTCGGATTAGCACAAAATCACACAGACACACATTCAGAGTCACTGCAGGGCTTTACACTGTAACTGAGACTGATAAATGCTGCATTTAAATTGAAACTTAATAGCTCGAGAAGTTTGATTTCCTCATCTTCTACAAATAAATCAGAATAGAATCTACATGCTCCATGATAAATATTATAAAAAGTAATCAGGCTGACTAAAATGACTGAAAGCAAAGCACTTAAATGAAGAATTAAAGTACGTTATTGTTTTTAATGCCGATATTAATTACTTAACTTTTTTCTCTGTGAGTCGGTGAGTTGAACTGCAGTCTGTTGCACAAATCCTGTCAGTGAGAAGCATCTGTAAGGAATGAAAGTAGTGGTCACAACAGTTACACTACACAACAGGTTTTCTATATAACAGTGGTAATATAAAAGCAGCATGTCTCTCTCTTTATTTAACCCCTTCCAAACACATTATGTCTTTCTGCAGTGTTTTATATTCATTTGAAAGATTTTCATTTGGGTTTAATTTACTATAAAAGGATGTTAAATGAAAGGTATTTTTTGCCAAATGAGGCTCCTCCCAATCAAAATGTCCTGTTCCCCTCCAATCAAACTTCTATGAATGAGTATCAACCTTCCGAACCTCTTCTCTTTCGTCTCATTTTCTTCGTCCCATTTTGTAACAGCTGCTCATTCAGACCGTTACTGTTGAATAGAGACGGGTTATGAGATCCACGCCACCATTTCAGGCAGACGGGGGCCATGAAACACCCCCTCTGAATTATTGATAAGCTTGACAACAGACATTTGCAGACACTCAGGAGTCCTGTGTCACGTCCCCCCCTCCTCCCATCGATGACCAATAACCTTTAAAAGCCCCCAGGCTCCTCTGCCTCAAAACCCAGAGATTCAGACAGGACCCAGAGTCTTCGTCTGCTCTCGTTTAGCCTCCACAAATTAATGTTTCTCTGCAGTGAAAGTGATGATGCACTGCTGCCTTCAGGCTGGAGAGTCAGGATAAATGAACTTGACTTTTATTTTATTTTGAGCCAGTTTGTGTCGAATCTTTACGGTCCTGTGGGTGAAAACTTGTAGACAGCGTTGGTAATAAAACACTTCAGACTGCAATAACAGCCTTTAGGGATATTTAAAGACTGAGACAAACATTAGATGATGATGAGAAGACGGGAAATCACTCTTCAACTTCAGAAGATATGAGGCTGCTTCATTTGATGAGCAGATGGTGAAGGGAGTAAATGACACCTTCATCTTCAGCCTGCTCTACCTTTTGGCGTCAATTCAGTGAGGGTAGTTTTTGCCCGCTTGACCCCACTCCTCTTAAAAGAATATGCTAACTTTTTTTTTTTTTTTCGTGTCTTGGACCAGCTGAAGCGTCTTAAGCGACTTGCTGGGACAACCTGAAAAAAGGGAATTACAGTAGTCCAGTCTAGAGGTAACAAAAGCATGGACTAGCTTTTCAGCATCACTCTGGGACAGGATAGGCCTGATTTTAGCGATGTTACGAAGATGAAAAAAGGCTGTTTTTGAAATTTGCTTAATGTGGGGGTTAAAGGATAAATCCTGATCAAATAGAACCCCAAGATTTCTAACAATTGTGCTTGGTGCCATGCTAAGGCCATCTATGGCAATTAAATCATTAGAAAAGGTGTCTCTAAGGTGTCGAGGGCCCAGCACAATAATCTCTGTCTTGTCTGAGTTAAGAAAATTTCTGGCCAACCAAGATCTGATGTCCTTTAAACATGCGTCCAGTTTAGATAATTGGTTTGTCTCACCTGGCTTCAGTGACACAGAAAGCTGTGTATCAACAGCGTAGCAGTGAAAATTAACAGAGTATTTCCTCATGATATCACCAAGGGGAAGCATATTCATCAGATAAACTCTTCAGCAACTCTAGCCTCTGTTTAAGAGTAGAAGAAGATAATATATCATGGACATGAGAGTGAGACAAGACTGGGAAACAAAAAAAGCTGTCCTATCCCTTTGAACATTGGTGTTATTTTTTCCATCTTCAGTGTGTTTGCATCATCAGCGCTGGAGGTGAAGTTAACGGCTGTAATATTTTATCTGAGATGTGCATCCTTACTTTAAATGAGTGTCTGTTTCACTCGTGTGTCCTCACAGGCAAGGCCATCTATCCATGGTGGTGCAGCTCATGAAATACGGCGCAGACCCGTCTTTGATCGATGGCGAGGGGTGCAGCTGTGTCCATCTCGCCGCTCAGTTTGGCCACACCTCCATCGTGGCCTATCTCATCGCCAAAGGACAGGTATGAGAATCTCAACTTTGGTTTGAATGCTTTCGAAGGACGTCTTTTCCAAAATATAGATGAATTCAGCAATATCCAACAATCCTGAGCGTATGCTGCAGGATTGTTGGAATAAACTGTGGACAGCTGTTGATTAAGATGCTTTAATCTGATGATCCTGACCTCAGTTATGTTTATTTATAACACTTTCTTTATGACAAGCTGATAAAATTTTTATAACCTTAATGCAATATTCATAAAGAGATGTTTAAATTAAACAGTCTTAATTTAAGAGAAAATTGTGACAAATAAGAATTTTACATCTAAGAATTTACATACACATAAGCAGACATATATTGTACACATATGTATATTTGTATAGTTACATAAATACAAAACACTAACTATATAGTCATTCATCTGTCTAAATTCATAAATATAAACAAAAGAAAAGTAGACATGAATGGAAAAAAATGCGAAAAATAAAAATGTATAAAGCTGATTTTGTTTTTATTACCTTATTGCAGTGACAATATTAATAAAAAATAATGATAAACAGTCTTAAGTGAAGAAAAAATCTTGACGAATAAGAATTTTGTAAAAACATTTACATACACATACATATACACAAAACACGGACATATATTGTCCAAATAAGGATATATTTTTTATAAACATGCACATCTACATAGATATAGTAATACATATGTAGAAATTCTTAAACACATACTGTAGAAACAAAGAAAGGAAAAGGGGGGTAAAGATAACTAAAAATAAAATACCGTAATTAGAAATCTAAGAAGCACAGAAAAAGTCCTGACTGCCCTCACAGCCTATTTGTGATTAAATGCAGGGTTATATAATGGGAAATGGTAAATGGAAAATTGGACTTGACCTTATATAGCGCTTTTCTAGTCTTTGAGTGCACAAAGCTGCTTTACACACCTCAGGTCACACTTACCCAATCACATGCATTTACATTCTGTTACATTCACTTCACTGATGGTTCTGAGTTTATATGTTAGTTAATCGTCAGTATTTCTAACACATTCACACCCTTTTATGCCCATTTACACACCACTAACGCAGCAGTGGGAGCAACTTGGGGTCAAGGACAAATCTCCATGTGTCGCTCGGAGCTGGGCATGAACCTGCAACCTCCCGATCACTGACCAAGCGCACTATCCCACTACGCCACCGACGCCTCATATAATAATTTTCTACTTGCTTGTGAACTTGAAAATCCTAATCGTCTGAATTTGATCATCACAGACTTGTTGCGCTGCAGAAAAAATAAGATAAAATAACAAAAGACTTAGACATAAACATGTTTCCAATTTGTTTCTGTCTTTTATGGTCATGGAGATGAAGGATATCATGTCACGAACATATCACTAAGAGAGTTTAAAGTTATTGTAATTAATAATCTACTCCAGGGTGGCTGAATTCTGGCAAAAATTACAACTGTGAGTTTTTGAAAGACATTTAGATCCTGGTTTTAAAACTCGAGTTCTCACTGATCTTACAACATGCATCTCATACAGTGATTAAGCTTGCTATAAATGCCATCATTGTAAACATCAACAACAAGCAATAAGGGAAGATATTTGTGAAAAGGTCAAGTAAAACTTATTTTTTTACATCTGCCAAGAAGGTTTTGTCTGTCTGTAAGTGTGCTACCACGATAACTTGAAAAGTAATAAATAGATTTGTAAAAGTTTTTCAGGGAATGTTGGTCTTGACACAGAGAAAAAGTGATCATATTTTTGTAGTGATATGAATCTGGATGTTGATTCAGAAATATAGTCTAATGTTTCTCAACTCTGCAAGATAGAGCAGATTGTGTCAGACATGCCTTTGCACAGGGTTGTGCTATCGAAGCACTTTAAGGTGTTTAATCTTGTTTACCATTTTTCTTCAGAAAAAAATAAATCTTTTGCCCCCTCTAACTTAACTTCTGTCATTATCTGTCCTTGTGGCATCATCAACCAATATAGAGGGAGGTTGTGTTTTTGAAGTACTGGAATTGCCCACAAGGGGGAGCCATTGACCTTCCTGAAATCACCCTCACTCTTCAGCTCTGTTGATGAATCTCTCTCCTCTCCATCAGGATGTGGACATGATGGACCAGAACGGCATGACTCCTCTGATGTGGGCGGCCTACAGGACGCACAGGTGTGTCACTTAACTATCTGTTTGAAGTGGAAACACATCTGCATCTGCAGCTTTTTGTTGTATTTTATGTGATTTTACTTCTTTAGGGGGACATGTGTGTGCCTGGATGAAACAATGTTTGTGTTGTTAGGACATTAAGCCACGGTTTTATGTTTGCTTGTACATGAAACCAGATCTTAAATCACTGTTATCATTCCCTTTCAGGCAACTTTATTATGGATTAAATTATCACCATTGAAATACATTTTTAACATTTCTACCTTATTTTAAGAATCTGATGCCAGAACAAGTCTTCCTGTCATACAGTGTGCTCGAACACCTGCTATGGAAAGCCGTTTGAACAAAAAAATTGGTATGAAATTACCCATAGTTTAGCTCTACTCGTGCTCAGATCTGGAGTACATGTACTCAAGTTTAGTCAACTAGTGCATTAGTAGACTTTACTAGTAAAGCAAAAAATCACAAGTACTACTACTAGACAGAAAAATGTTCACTAGTATGACTAGTAAGCCGAAAATATGACAACCTATCCTGTATTTTGTTATAATCCCTTAATTTATTGGCATTAGACCTATAGTGAATCTTTACTTTACTAGCTTGGCTTTACTAGTAGACTGTAACAGACTATGAGTACTAACAGTGAAATATTTTGAGTTTCCTAGAAGTACTAGTGAGCAAAACCTTTTTCTCTTATTTATAAAGATTTTAGCAACAATTTATTAACAAAGAAAAATTGTCAAGTAGAAGACAATTTTGTGTTTGTGCACCTTATTAGCTTATCAGGCTTACTGGTAATACTAGTTGCACTTTTAGCTTCACTAGTAAAGTCTGCTAGCACACTAGTTGACCAGTATTGTTTGTTTATTAGTTTTTGCGCTGTTAAAAGATACATAAGATCAAACTGGAAATAATCAGAAATCAAAGAAATGTGCCAGGAGAGGTCAAGAAGTCATTAGGCTTATGCAAAGGATCTCACCTTTCTATGAGAAGAAAAAGCAAAGAACAGTCAAGATGTCAGTAAGAACGCAAAGTAATACATGTGTTATGTGTGAAGAAACAAAAAAAATGATAATCAACAATAAAACAAACAAACAGATTTAACGAGCTAACAAACATATAAAGACTATAAAAAAAACAGAGTAGTAAAGAGTATAAAAGCGATATTAAGAAGATGTACTCTAAATTTGAGTACTAGTAGAGCTGGACCAGGGTGGATATCACTGATATCAGTTTTATGCACAAACAGTTTTCCATGCACGTGAAGCCTTTTACAGGTTAGAGCATGTTTCAGCTGACTGCAGACGCACAGACAGCCGTGTCATGTGGAAATGTGCTGTTACTCATTAGACAAATTACTAACCACAAAATAAGGAGCCACTGCACCACAGCTTTGTTTGCTCATCCCCAAAGGAGCCTTAAATCAGCCTCAACTTTCACACTTTTATTATTCTGTGGTTTAATAAAGTTGATCATTAAAGTGGAGATAATAGTCACTGTTGAAGAATACAGTTCTTTGTGTTTTTGACGCAATCAGTAGATTTTGATGTCAGAAATTATCCGTACATCATGTTTATTACTTTCCTGTCTTTAATCCAGCGTGGACCCCACTCGGCTTCTACTGACCTTCAACGTTTCAGTGAACCTGGGTGACAAATATCACAAGAACACAGCGCTGCACTGGGCGGTGCTGGCCGGGAACACCACTGTCATCAGCCTGCTGCTGGATGCTAACGCTAACGTCGATGCACAGAACATCAAGGTAGCGACGTCTTCGTTGTTTCATCAACTGTCTAAGCTGGAGATAACCGCTGTTAACAGTAGCCATGAGTCATCTGCTCTGGATCAGCATGTGACTGATTCAACTCAACAACTGATGACAAATTCTCTTTAAAGAGTAATATCTTTCAGGAATAAATCAAATGCATCCTTTCCGCTGGTGACTGTAATTGTCTGACTTTCAGTTGACTTTGTCTTCGGCTGTGTTTGGTTTACCGTAGCTACTCGGCTTTTTCTTACAGGAAACTCTTCTCAATATTGTTTTATGATATTATGTTAGAAAGCCTTGCTATGCTGCGCTGCACGGCAGACTTTCTGGTTTTGCTGGTGCTTTAACCTTTGCAATTCCACATGGTTGCTGGTGCCCCTGAGCAGTACTCTATACAATGTCTCTATAACCATGACTTAGATCTTTAAAAGGCCAAAGTTGCCTGAATCTTGGCATTTTATTGATCTGCAGAAGGCTCCAAATCATAATTATCCTATCTATCAGGGTTTAAAGGATAAGTTTGGTTTCTACAGCTTTCACATTGTTTATAGAATGAAGTAGAACAATATACTCACCCAGAAGGCTTTCCTGATCCAAACAGTGCTTCGGGAGATATTTAGATCCAAAATCGAGCGGCGGACTTCCGTATAATGGTAGCACACAGGGCATGTATATTGCCGCTCCTAAAACTGCATTAATCGTCCGAAAACTCATTAGTTTCACCAATATTTCATCATGGTCCGCTCAGGCTACTCCTCCATTACAGTCTGTGTCACCCCAGACATGCTGTGTGACTGTGCTGACCTCTGAACTGAAGAAGAAGAGCGCTTGCTCCGTGCATGCGCAGCACGGCTCATTGTTTCAGAACAACTTTCTTCTTCCAGTTTTGTGCAAAATGGACGAATATCTATCGGATGAAGATGCTGTGGAGGAGAACTTTGAATATGATGGGTGTCCTTACAGTTTCGAGCCAGAGTATACAGATGAGGAGCTCATCGAAAGGAGGACGTGGGGGCAGCGCTCCAGAAAGTACTGCGCAGGTGCGGAGGCAAGGGTTCTTCTTCTTCAGTTCAGAGGTCGGCACAGTTACAAAAACATGTCTGGAGTGACACAGACTGTAATGGAGGAGTAGCTCGAGTGGACCATGATGAAATATTGGTGAAACTAAAGAGTTTTCGGACGATTAATGCAGTTTTAGGAGCGGCGCTTTATGCCCTATGTGCTGCCATTATACGGATGTCCATCACTCGATTTTGGATCTAAATATCTCCTGAAGCACTGTTTGGATCAGGAAAGCCTTCTGGGTGAGTATATTGTTCTACTTCATTCTATAAACAATGTGAAAGCTGCAGGAACTGAACTTATCCTTTAAGTCTGCCTTAATGTTCTCCCTTTTTTCTGAGATTATACGCTGCACATCTACAGTAGTAAATCCTTGAATATGTGATTATTTGCCACATTTTTCCTGTGATGTTGGACCTCCATGTTGACTTTAGGAGGAGGTTACAACAACACCAACCAGATACACCCAACTCTTAATTCTCTTGTTAATTGTCAGACAAGGTAGTTATCTTCCTTGCTAAATAAAATAAAAGAAAAAAAAAAACAGTTAAGATCAAGTATTGGAAAAGGTTGATGTTGATGCTGTTTATCATTTATATGCATGCATGTTAATTTCCCTTCTTAATGCCTCAAGGACTTACAATTAGGAGTGTTTTGTGGTATAGCAGTTCTTATTATAGGTAATACTTTTTATTTTATTACAAATACTCAATCCAAAAGGTTTTACACCTGGGAGAAGACAAAGATGCTTATTTTTGTACTACAAGGAGACATGGAAGTGGATTTTATTACACTAGTGACTGAAAGTCGGGGGCAGAGGAAAAAAGAGAAAAAGCCATGGCAGAGAAAAGTCAGCATGTCCTCTGCAGGCCATCTCTTGGAAATGAGGGCAGTGTGAAGTGACCCTTTGTCTCGCTTTAGACAGAAACTGCTTCCAGAAGTGGCACAAATAACAATATAATTAAAAAAATAGAACCATATTTAGATGTGAAAAAGGCTTTGTGAAAAAGAATTCAAGGCTTTGGATTCTTTTTGTCTTTTTATTTCATATTTCTGGAGGATTAAGCATTAGGACATCCATTTAATATCACTGTAACACAAATATATACTTAAGGCACAAGAAAATGCCTTTAACATGATTGACAAAAAATGGAGTGGAGTTACAAATTTAGCATCCGTTAGCATTAAACCACAACATCGAGACAGTCAACAATGTAACAATGAATGTAGTAGAGGTGAATTTACAGATTCAAGTGTAGGTGTATTGATGATGATAAAGTTTGATCACAGGACAGCAGTTTCCCACACACATATGATGATGACATTGATAACCGATTTTTAATTTCTTAGTTTCACTCTCATAATCCCACCATGTTTACAGTTTACTTCTAACAGATCAAGCAGTGGTCTTTTGCGCCCTCTTGTGGGGTCCACCAGTAACACCTGTCATATAAAGTCAAATGTATAAACAAAAATGATCATGTTGCTAGTGAACAAACTGCAGGTGTATCTCAAGCCTAAGAAATACGAGAATGCCAACATTGTTTCAGGACATTTCTGATCATATGAGTTGATGTTGGATGAACACTGAATGGTTTCTGTTGTTCTTCTTTAGGGTGAAACTCCGTTAGATCTCGCCAAGCAGAGGAAGAATGTTTGGATGATCAATCACTTACAGGAAGCACGGCAGGCGAAAGGTTACGACAGCCCGTCTTACCTGAAGAGGCTGAAGATGGACAAGGTAAACACGCGCTGCACGGGACAGGAGAGTTAGCAAAACACACCCCCATGAATTTCTCAACCGTGAATTATTCTGCACACCAATGAAAACTTACAGGTAGAATTAAGTCTAACAGTCTCAGACATACTCGCCTTTCTGGCTCTGATTTAATGGTGTTTGTTTTGGGTTAAGCCGACGTGCTCGCACAGGCCTCTCTGAACTTTTGCTCTACTGTGGTGTCATAACGTGTCTGAGGTTGTGATTACCTTTCAGTCTAAACATGTCAGTTTGACAGACGTTAACTGCTCTTCAAGTCCCCAATCAGACAGCCTGACAGGAAGGAGACAGCTCATAAACAATGGGAGTGAAGTTTAAACCCTTAAACTACCAGAAAGTACTGGAAAAAGAAGATTCTGTCAAAAAGTCCAGTTTGATAACAGAGGATGACAATTTCTTATTGATTACTTCTGCACACGTTTCTTGTTTTCTTCTGTGGCTGCTTAGCCTTTCCACTGTGTTAAAGTCAAACTACAGTATCAACCTCACGTTGAATTTTATTTCAGATAGCAGCCTTAAGCCCCATGCAACTTCCTGTTTGTCCCCCAAATATAATCAAATTGAAAACCTGTGCAGGATTTTCTTCTTAGTTTTGGTTTTCATTGTATCTCTTTTTGTTGAATACCTACACAAGACTTATGTTTCCTCTGTCAGCCAGTGTTAACTGATACTTAACCAGAAAAACAAGTTTACTAGAGTCAAACCCTGTAAATCATGACAACCCAAGAAAAAAGTACCTGCAATATTACAGTTGTCTCATGTGGCTGGCAGCAAAATGGATAACAGGGACTGTCTTTACTTTAAAAGGCCAAGAAATACAAATAAATATAAAACATTGTTTTTTTAATTAAAGGTGCCCCAAATATATTGGGGCTGATCAGTTTTGGATGATTTTTGTCATTAAATGTGATCAGTTGATTTGACAATAACAGGTTATAATCCACCTGTTGATTAACCTCTCCACTCGTCTGCTGCTCCTGATGCTCAGTCGGCCTCTTTAATAAACTGCAGCAGAGTCCAAAACTATATCTTCCGTCCATTAAGTCCAACATATTAGTCCAGTGTCTAAATTTACACTGAGACCAGCAGCATTTAATCTAATCAGCTAAAGGAGCGACACTCGTAAACAATGATGCATTTAAGGTCCAGTCATTGTGATGCGTTCAGGTAGGTTCGATATAAAAAGAATCTGATGAAGCTGCGAACATGATGAGTTAAAATGAATTTTATAGAGTTGGATATTTACATTTTTGCTGAACCTTTAATAAGTAAAGTTGAGTGGGGCTGAATTTGTTTTCTTGGTATTTTCAAACAATTACATACTTCAAATTATGTTAATAAATTCAGAATTGAAATTCTTATGCCTTAAATTTATTGAAGCATTTGGACTTTTTTTTGCCTGTTGGACTGAATAAATAGTTTTAGTCAGTCTGACAATGATTTTTTTTTATTCACATAAAAATAGGTAATGAATTAGTCTTTTTAATGTATAATTCAGATGCCCTCCCTGCAGGATATTTGTTGCATAGCTCCTTGAGGTCTTTTGTTTTGCTTTGTAGAGCAAACATTTCTTCAGGATATCCTTGTTTTAGACCAATAGATTTATATTGATTGAAATTATTTTAAAATCAGACCCCAAAACACAGACCAAGAAAAAAGGCTTATGGACAAATGTAGTTGATGGTGTCTGGTTTATTTTATCAAGAAGAACTAATTTCTTTTTCAGGTCTGCCCGTCTGTGAATAAAAGTCAGAACAAGAAAAGCAACACTCCTACAAAACCATGTTCTGGTTATTCAGTCTCATTCACCTCCATTTCCTCCAATACTTTTACATGGACTTTGAATAACAGCACTTACACTCAGTATCTCACACGTAGATGAAGTTCAGTTTTGTATTTTTTTTATTCACACATTGATTTTCCTTTGATGCATTTTTGTAAACTCTGCTCTAATGATCTGTTGTCTTTCCTCTCGTCTGCTTGGATATTGCTAGTTAAAGAAGGTAATGTGCCGAAGTAGAGGGAGTAAGAAAATAGACCTACATTCTCTTGCATGGACAAACAACAATAGATTTAAGATCAATTTTAGGATCACAGAAAAGCCTGATGCTCATCTTAAAGTAGTAAAAATCCTTTGTGTGTATGTAGAGTCTTACCGACCAGGCGTAGATATTTTCCATGTGACTTTGTTGATGTATTTTCTTGTTGTAAATCCAAATCTCTTTCGTGATAATGCATAACATGAAGAACTAAAGGCATCGATTCTTAATATTGATTTTTAAAACAAGATCAGCTGCAAGCCTGTCATATCTGCTGTTCATTTTAAAGCATCTATAATGAAGCACTGTAGCTTTAGATTCAAGCAGAGAATATTAAAGTTCATAAAAACCAGACCGACATCCTGTAGTTAGACTTTAACACCCTAAAACATCACCCTGACTTGAGCAGTTTCCAGAGAACATTTCAGCTTCCTTCAGTAGACTTTAAAATCCTTTATAGATACAAAATCCTCACTTGGGTCTCTTTCCTCTTTGCAGAAAATCTTGTATCTTCCATGACTTTCATCATTTCTTGACTAATGTTCACTGATCTTTGGTTAATCTCCTCAGTACTCCCCCTCTTCTCCCTGTCTGTTTTTTTAAAATCTGTTTTCTTACACGTCTTTACTCTTCTCTATCTCCATCCTTACAGTTTTTTAACTCTGCCTTTCTTTCTCCCTCCTCCTCCTCTCCTCCTGCAGGAGTTCAGGCAGAAAGTCATGCTGGGAACTCCCTTCGTGGTCATCTGGCTCGTTGGTTTCATCGCGGACCTGGACATCGACTCCTGGCTGATTAAGGGCATAATGTACGCCGGTGTCTGGGTCGCCGTGCAGTTCCTCTCCAAGTACGTCCCTTTATAATGTATTGACTATATAGCAAACTCAGAAATGTAACTTTACACCAAAAAAGTGCATTTAACTTATTGAAACAACTCGAAAAGAAAAAATTTGTTACTATGTAGAAAATTGTTATGTTTAAGAAATGAAGAATAAAAAGATAAATCAAGATTATCAGTTATGTGCTTGTGTAAAAGATGAAATACCTGTCTTAGTAGCTCTGTAGGCCTAAAAGTCTTTGAGTCTTGGATTTTTAATTCTTGAAAGTGTGCATTTAGTGCACAAAAACTTTACTATGACTCAATACAAAAATAATGAATAAATGTGTTTTGGGAAGAATAATCTTCTTGTGTGCAAACATGTCATGTTCAGTTCTTTCTAAACAATTACAAAAATAAAAAATGACATTGCTGTGTAGAGAGATATACGGTTTTAGTATTTCAGAATAAAAAAAAACATCAAGTGTAGCTTTCCTTCAACAAAAAAAGGCCATTGGGAGTTTTAAGTGCGCTTGCATCTGTGACTCGTTCATCAGCTTATTCAATCTGCTTAGGTGTTTAACGGTAATTTATTATTCAAAAAAGAAAGCTTAAAGTTATTTGCATCCAGGTCCAAACTATTGCATTCAAAAGTAAGGTGGTTTGATGAAATGATGAGAGAAAAAAGTGTGAAATGGTCAACAGAAAATATTATCAGAGCTCACTCAAAACCCATCGTCTCCATCTACACCTGTGTCAAAGTAACCCGCCAAGCACCATAAAACCACACCCAGGTTTCCACCCCCGGAAGTGACGTACTTGTGATTAATAACAAAATTCAACAAATATAATTTGTATCTTACATCAGGCTTATCAGTTAGCTGCTTGTGTTAAGGTCAAATGCCTGGCCTGGTAGCTCTGTAGTCTTAAAGTCTTTGAGTCTTGCCGTTTAAATTCTTGAATTAAGGCTTAAAGTATGAGTTATGGAAACAAAAACATTGATAGGATCCCAGTTTTCTCCAAACCAGGACCAGCAAAAGAAATAATTTTGTTGCCGTAAGAATGAATTTAAAATCTAAAATGGTATTTTTCAAACTGTGGACAGAATTATCATGACAGTGGTCTAACCTTAATTTTTTAACTGGTCTTACATTTATATTTCTTAGTCCTGAAATAGCTTGAATTACAGTATTAATGTGAACTTTAAAATAATTAAAGAATTACAAGAATTTAAGTTTCATCTAAATGTGGTTAACTACTCCCTCAAAACTAACACTGAAGCTAAACTTTAAGAACATGTTAAATATTGTTATAAACTGTTGCCCTGTTTGCAGCCAAGCATCATTTTTATACAAGAATTCTTTTATGTAAATTTGGGAATGTATGGGATTTACTAACTGGAAATTTTGGGTAATTTAAATAAACCACATATCTAGTTTAAATCTGATTTAAATAGAAACATTTTGTTCTGTCATTTGAAGATATCTGTGCAAATTGATTCAAGTAAATACATTACATTTCAACAGATTTATGTTAGTTCTCTTAAATTTTATTGAACAACAAGGTCATGAATATTGAGTAAAATATCATTCTCTCCAACCAACCTATGCAAGAATTAAGTCAAATGACACCCCCACCATCCAGAAATGAAAAAAAATCCCATTAAAATGTTCATTTATAGAAGCTCTGCTCCCTTTATTAAAGTCCCATAAACAAATCATCTAAAAGCCTCTCTTCTGCATTTCTGCCAAACCCTTCAGACACTGGCTTCCTCCTGGGCCTCATCAACATCCTCCATGTTCTCCTCCTGAACATCCATCTCCATCTCCTCCTCTGTGACTCTCTGTCAGGCTCAAAGAGGATCAGTTTGCCCAAATGGCCATCAATTTTTCCAGTGCTTTGTGCAATAGCAAGCATATTTTTTGTGCTCCTGAATAAAATCTGGTTATTTTGGTCAAGATTTTGTTAAATTATATTTTATCCAACTTTATTCAATATCCTCATTTAGTGCCATCCTTCCATTTTGTATATTCCTGGTTTATTCCTATAAATGACTGTGAAAAGTTCTCAACTTTGAAAATTTCTGGAATTTTGCAGCTCAACTGTAGATACAGATCACCTCCTAAATCTCATCAGTTCTTCCCTGTGCCATGAAAACTTCTTAAAAATCTATTTATAAATTACAAATCTATCTTGCACACAATCGGACAGATAGACAAACACCAGTAAAAACAAACTCTCCTTGCTGGAGGGAGTCGGCAGCTGAACACATCTTTGTGTGCAAACAAACATTTATGTAATTTCTGAGTCTTCACTTGATGCAGTGGTGTTGACAAATACTCCTTTTAACACAGAGGCACTGAACTGTCTGTCAGGCAGCCGTCTGGTCCTGTTTCTGTTGTTTGTTGTGCTCTTCACTCGCCATCAGCTCAGCACTACAATAACACACATTAGCCAACGTGTTGCCTTCATGTTTCCTGACATTTTTCAGATACCTGCTCACTAAAATAACACTGTGACTGCCAGAGCTGGTCAAAGCTTTGGTTTACTCTCCTGCTGTAAGATTCTTATCAAGTAATCTGGTTTGTGTTTGTCCAACTGTTCGACAGTTAGCTGGATTACATTTGCAGGAAGGACACTTGAATAATGGACACAATAGATACAAGCAGGGCAGCTCTGCCTGTTTAACTTCACTACAACATTAAAGAAGTTTAAGTCACACTTTTGGATTAACAGTCATGCAAAAACATGTAGAATTTGTTGAAGACGGGATGTTTCTGCAGAGAATTTAAATTTTTCTTAGTTAAATTTTGTTGAAATCTCTCCCAAACTTAACTGTTTCTTTTATTTTTTAAATTGACAGCTAAAAGTTATTAAATTCAGGAGAGCTCATGGATACTCCACCAGATTGCGATCAGAGACTTATTTAAGTAATTTACTGTGACAACTTAATATGCATGTCAGTCACTAAGAGGAGCACTGCTCCTAATTAAGCATTATTTTTCATCTTGTTTGATTTAAACACACATATATCTTTAAATTTAAACCATGTAAAGTCATGTAGAAAGAAGAAATATTTCTTGAGTTTGGCTGGGATTATAGCCTTTTACCACACCGCAGACTACACCAGCAGTTTGTACTGATTTTGCCAAAAAGTTAGTTTTGAATATGCAAAATGCCAAAATTCCTGGATGTCATATTAGCACACAGCCTTGTTTATGTAATTAGGAGAAACTGAATTATTACCGAATACAAGGAAGATCCTGTTTTTGCCAACCTTTGCCTTTTTGTCTGTAAGCTAGATAGCCCAAAAAGTTATTACCAAGGAAGTCAGGATATTAGTTTTTGCCGATATCGGATATGCCAATATGTCAAAATTTATCTTGACCTTTACTGATATTGATACCAGTATAAAAAATGACTAAAAGTCTGTTATTTTGGATTACCTATATATTATATCCAAAGTATCTTTTTAACAATAAAAGCAAAGTCATTCTTTATTTGCAGCTATGAGAGCCACAAATGCTGATTTACTTACCTGTTCACAGAAAATCAGCCTTTTTATGGAGCTCATACTTTCAATTTGCATTCAACATGTAATAAAATCCCAAACTTGATGATAATATATGTAGCCAAAATATTGACAGTAAATATAAGAGATTTTCAGGTCTGCCAATTCAGATCTTAGGCTGTTGAAGCAATAATCTACCAATACAAATGTAAAACTAAATATCATTGTGCCTCCCTATTGTGAACTTGTTTTATTACATTTTCATTGTTCATGGTAAAAGTAATGACTGATACGATTTTGGTGGAGATCTGAATCTGAAAATGCATTCAGGAATTCTTTTCATGCAGTTTCACACATTTTGATTAATAACTCACTCAGTTATTTACAGGTTTTGGTTTGCTTTTCCAGGGAACATTGTCAGCTGCAAAAGGTCAAACAGGTTGCATTTTAGCAGCAATGTGGACCTGGATGTGGATCCAGGACTGTTTTTAGGATTTCTTATCCGTGTGAAATGGGGCAGTTTTCCACATTTTTGACAATAACTCTATCGACAGTGTTGGAAATACCTCAATGGAGGTTTGTGCTCTCAGAGCACATCTAGTGGAGATGTGTTTCATCTATTATAGATACAGATGCTCCTATCTTTGGCAAAGTTGGTGTTAGTAAAGCACCTCATACAATAGTTTCCACTGTCTAGAAAAACAAAAGAAGAAGAACCAGCTTGGCTGGGTTGAGCTTGCTGCAAAATAACTGCAGTTTGGCAGCTCTCTGCCAAACTGCATACTCATACTCTCTGCTATGGATGCACAATGTTGTCCATACAGCATCTGTCCTGGCACATGTTAGCCTATTAGGTTGAGTATATTATTGGCCAAAATTGAATTTAAGTAACATCTTCAAAATACATAAATGGGCACATTTAGAAAGCAAGATGTTCATTTTCCAAGAGTTGAATGTTTTCGTTTTATAACTGTACTTGCACAAAAAGACTAACATTGAAAGCAACAAGTCAATTTTCATAATGTAAGGACTCTCAGCTCTTGGTGAAAAATGTCAGTATCAGCATATCGGAGATCTGCAAAAGATCCAATATTGTCCATCCCAACATACTGCTTCCAAAAACAGTATGTTGTAGGTAGTTAAGAAGTTGGCCTTTGTTTATTGTTGCTATAAAGATGGATGTCTTCTGCCTCAAGTGGCCATTTTTAGTACTGCAGTTAGATCTCCTGATTAGTTCTCCTTTGCCCTCAGGTTGTTTTTTAAAATAAATGGGACGTCTGACTCAAACCTTTCTGTCTATCTTTCTGTACTCACAGGGCTTTCTTTGACCACTCCATGCACAGCGCTCTCCCCTTGGGGATCTACCTGGCCACCAAGTTCTGGATGTACACCACCTGGTTTTACTGGTTCTGGAACGATATCCTTTTCTGTCACAGACGTCACTTTTGCAATGTTCACCTAAAGGTACAGTGCGGCATACTTCTTCCAGTGCTGGATAAAGGCATCTTTAGCTCTTTTAGAAAGATGGCTGCATATTTAGAAACAGATTGAAAGCTATAGAAAACTGCCTGTGTGACCCTTTATAGAACAAAATCTACCAACTGGGTCCTCTAAACCTGTGCAGTAATGTTGTTTTCCGTCTTAAATAGCTGAATAAAGGGGGACTTAGACTGATCTGATCTTTCACTTACTAGGCTAACATGATCTGTAGTGCTGCTCTTTGGAGACATATCTACTGAGAAAAGACATCTCAGAATTGGTCCACTCTTGCAGACAGTAAAATGAACTACAGCGAGGAGGATTGAGCACAAAAGTGAACCAATTCCCCCACCACGCCTGAAACATCTCGCTCTGGGTCATGCAAGTTCAGCTCTGAGACTCTTTCCAGCCCCTCAGGGTGATCGATGGGCTCCTCGATCCACCTGTGTCATTCTTCTTCTCCCATAATCCACTTGTGTGAAGTACGTCAGAGCTTCAAAAGCCAGCAGTTGGCGTTTACTGAAAAAAAGAGACATCAATTCAAAGCTCAGCCGTACGGTCTGAAATGGGCAATTTCTTCTTGGCATTAGGAGAGTCATACATCACACGCCAGAAGCTTTTATGAATCTGCTGGGCCTGTTCGGGATTTGGCAAACAGTGGTCTTAAAGACGGGAGGATCGCTGTGAAGTGTTGGCTTGTCTGAGAGAATCTGACTGCGGATGGTTTTTGTATTCAGGAGACAGGAGATCAGAAGGGAGAGCATTTATGTTGGCAGGTTTTAACATCAGAAAGATTGAGTTTAAGGCCGGCTGATGTGGACTGAATCTAAAATATTGGAGAAAAAGATGATATCAAAAGCAGGAAAGTTTGCTGATCTGAAGGTAAAGAAGCTGAAGGTTGAAGCTAGGGTTGGAGAAGATGAACCTAAAACAATGACCCTTCTGGCCCATATAGGTACATATGCATATCATGTAACGAAATGTCTAATTAATGTCTTAACATAATTATGAAAATATACTATTGATACCTGTTTGACTCATAGACTGTAAAAAACATGGACGTCATGTCACTGGGCTTGGATTGAAGCCGCCACAAAAACTGCTCCCCCTGGTGACTGGCTGCAGTATAGGTCAAATCTCCGTCTCCCCCATTCATCTGAATGGGCCGTAGTGAAACTTCAAAAAATTAATACACCTCGTAGAAATATTTCTCCCATCCTTATGCTGTGGTGATATGAAAGTATTATTGGACTGCATTTTTTCCAAGTCCTCTTTTTTCTGAAAAGTTTCTTTTTCATCAATTATTAGAGTTTAAAAATAACCACGGTTTACGGCAGCTTCACAATGATTGTGTACGCTGTATGCTGGGGAGTTTTGCGACAGTTTACGACAACTACGTCCAGATATGGTCCAGATTCTCTACTGGCTGCACAATGGCGGCGCCCTGACGGGGGAAATTATGGCTTCAAAACCGTTGCATGGTAGAAGGCGGAGCCACGCTGTCCAGTTCTTATAATACATCCATGGTTTGACTATACAGCAACAGACTCAAGTCATGAACTTAAGTTGACTTTTTACTGTCATTCATTAAAAGTAGCAGACAAACTCCTTCAAACTATATTAAAGAAAAGGTTAATTATCTTTTTTATGTTTTAAAGTTTTAATTCTTATTACTGTGTTACAAATTGATACATTTCAATTATCTAAAGCTATATTCACACTTAGACGTTATTGAAAACTAGGGTCACGCCCTTTAAGTTGAGAACCACTGCTCTGGTTAGAGGGTTAACTTGTTGCCAACATATTAGTGCAATTTAAACAGTATGTAGAACTTTTATATTTAAAAAAAATATTATGGTATTTGGTGAATGTGGTTTCTATTATTGTTGATTTTGTATGTTTATCATTGATTGGTTTATAGTTGTATAATTATTATTGTTTTCAATCTTTAAACATAGCAGACAAACTCCTGCACACTATCTGAATTAAAGTTAATTAACTTTTTTATGTATGCTTATACATTTTATCGCCATGTTTCATTCCATTATTTAAAGTTATCTCCACTGATGGTTAAGAGTTTTTTTTTTTTAAATATAGGTTTTGGGGGTCACCCCTCTCTATTTGAGAACCAAAAATTTATATTGACTTTGCTTCATCAGTTTCACCCATTTCTCCAAATGTTGCCAACAGATTAGTACAACTTAGGCAGTATGTAGAACTTTATCTTTCATTTTTTATGGTTAAAAACAATAATTACTCTATATTTGGTGATTAGGATTGCTATTTTTGTTGGTTTTGTACATGTATCATTGATTGATTTGAACTCGATGACTTCTGCTTGAACAAAGTAAAGCAAATAAAATGATGACCTCTTTTTTTATAAACTGAATGTTGGTCAAATAGATTATCTATTAGCCAATAAGCATTGAGCGTAAGTCCCATTATTGGGTTTGCGTCTTTTATTTTGCACATTACAAATGAAAATACACAAATAACAAGGAATGAAAAAAATATAGTTAGGAATAATTTGAACTGAAAAGTAAACGTACAGTTTGGTATGTATGAGATGTTCAATATTTATTAATTTTCATTACATTATACAATTTTCTATTACACAAGATCATTAAACCAAGAAAACCAAGTCGCCCCCACATAATACTTCTCATCTTTAGAGCAGCTCTAAGGCTCAGATAGGTTGGTGACCCCTGATCTACGTACATTATTTAGATTAGATTTAATTTTTTTAATCCTTTGGAAAAACTTCATCAGGGAAATTTGGATACCAGTAGCAGCTTAGCATAACAGCTAAAAAGATATATTATAAAGATAATTAAAAAATTAAATATATGGCTACAGGCTGGCTACTGCTCCTTTCCGCCCTCTGTACTTCCTTTACTAAATGCTAAATTAAAAATGATATATTTAAATAAATTGATACATTTCAACCAGAGTAACCAGTGGAGATGTTGATAAGGGCTGTCGGTGGCTCAGTCTCATAGTTCACTCTGTCAGTAATCAGATGGTTGCAGGGTTTGAAAGTGTTTTCTTATTCTGATGGACCACATGTATAGAAACTGATTGAGTGTGAATGGATGGATGTGACCTGCGATGTAAAGCTGCTTCGTATGGTCGAAGAGAATAGAAAATAAAGCTAATAAAAGCTGTCTAGTCCATTTACTATTGATGCCATTGCCTTTCTCTTTATTGCATTTGAGATAATAAATTGCAAAAGTCTCTTTATATATCCAGTTGGGATGGGAGGAAATATAGTTTGGCAAAATATCGCAATACAGGACGTGACAATACGCATCGAGTTTGAAAAAAATAGATCACGAAATAAAGATGTCACGTCCAGTAATAGCGCATGTGACCAGAAGTGACGACAACAAACATTAGCACCAACTACCTTGCCTCCAAAAAGCCGAACGATGGAGTCAAATGAGGTCGAAATTGAGGCCTGTATACAAGTCATCTGTCTGGCAGTATTTTGGCTTTTTATTAAAAAAGACAAAGACGACAATAGAGTAACTGACAAGACTAAGACTTTGTGTAAACTTTGCTATGCTGTCATACCATACACTGCCTCCAACACAACAAACATGAACCATCACCTTCAGCGTCACCATAAAAATGTGAAGACGACCCCGGTGGAAACGAGCCTACCGCTCGTTGGCATACACCCTCTCTCTAACCTCTCTAGGGTTAGAGAGAGTGTTCTTGTTTGTGTTTGGCCTGTTAGGCCTTGTGTTTTCCTGTGTGCAACTCAAAAATAAATAAGTTGTAATTACACAGTAATATTTTTTCTTTTTTACTTCTTTGATATTGTATCATGACGCATCGTATCGTGATCCGGGCATATTGAGGTGCAGCGTATCGTGAGTTTAAGTGTATGGTCCCATCCCTAATATCCAGTGCCTGAGCTGAGGTGCTTAACTTTCATAATTCATGTCTGAGCAAACACAAAAAAGTTTTTCATCCATTCAGCCTGAATGAGAGTAAAGTTTAACAGCGGCTGCTTAACTGGTCAAAAGGACTCTGTTGGCCTCAGCGGGGCTCCTCTAATGTTTTTATGTCCGTGGAAGAATCGCTTTCTGTTCCTGCTCTGCTGCTAATTGCAGGAGGTGAGAGGGGAGGTCTTGTTTGTGGAGGGCATTTAATTTTGTGCCTCATTGGTCGGCTAATGGGGGAGGGAGAGTGAAGATGGTTGTGACCTGAGCTTATGAAAGAAGAAAGCTGTTTTCTCCCCTGTCATTTGTCAGTGATTTGTGTTTGGAGCTGGTTTTTCTTGGCGTTGATGTGTCAGAGCATCATTATAGATAAAATGACTGATTATGTGAGGGCGGTGCACTTTCCCTCACTTCACTGTATCGTCTTAGTATTCGTCTGTCAAGGCTGAGGCGAGGTGACATCACCTCTTGTGTTGTGATAAATGTTTGTTCAGGCATCCATTGAAAGTTACCTGTTTGTCTTTAGGCACTTTTCTTTTATGTGTAAAGATTTTTGCTCCTGGAAAACAAGTTCAGGCTTCTCTCCTGCCTTCCAGCCATCACGTCACTCTCGGAGCCTGAACGTTTGCCATCAATCTTTCGAGGCTTTTCTGTTCATTTAAGCAGATATACAGGATGTCACAGAGCACACCCGTGCTATCTGATGTTACCTCACTGCCTTTGAAAGCTGGTTCGTGTCTAACAGACATGCATTCACATGATTTGCATTTATTTATTCAAATCAAATGATTTTATCAGAAGGAGCAGTTACCCTGGATAACTCTTTAATGCTTTAACTCCTACTCGATGACAGTTTGTATTCCAGCAAACAGACGTTGCTGTTCATGCAGAAACCCCACATGCAAAAAAGGCTGCAGAGGTCAATTTCAGGATGTACTTGAGTCAATTTAATCAACCAAAATAAGTTGATCAGCAGTTTTTTAAATGAAGCTGAACTTCAGCACGTTTGACTGGACTCCTCTCACCCTGCTCATGGACTTTTTGAACTGCTCCAGGGCTCCAGGGTGCAACCATTTTGGGCGCACATGCACCCAAAAGTTGTGAGAGTGCACCTAACATTTTTTCTTGGGCGTACTGGTGCAACAAGAAAAAATGTTAGGCACACTCTTAAAAATTTAAGTTGACAAAAGTAATTGCAGTAGCGGGAATATCCGCCAAAAATGGACAAGACACAGCACCTGCTCCTCTTTGTGTTGCATCTTCACAGGATGCAGGCTGTCCAGACACATGCACACACATGCACATATGCACACATACACACACACACACACACACACAGCCCTCAGTAATCATCCAATCAGCTGTTAGTATGCAAATGAGCTCAAGTGGAGCCTGATTGTGGTGTCAGGTTTCAGCATGGAGCGGTAACTCTGAAGAAGCAGTGAAGCTCTGCCAAATTCGTCTTAGTGACTGTCAGATAATTAATAAACACCAATAAAAACAAATGAAACAAACTAAATACAGGCAAGGCAATTGCCTTACTCTTTTACTTTATGTATATAAGTTATGGAGAGTGATAAAATGGTGACTTATGGTGTTAAAGGTGACACTATGAAAAATTTGGTTGCACCTAATTTTTGTGCAGGTGCACCCTAAAAAAATGTTTTGGTGCACTATTGCAACCAATGCAAAAAGTTAGTCTGGAGCCTTGTGCTCCCATTGCCCTGCAGACCAGGACGAGCCGACAGGAGCAGTTTCTTTTTATCTGCAGTCACTATTTTAAACAGTCAAAATAGCTGCTCTTTCCCCCCACAACAGTTGCAAATATCACTAGATGTTTGTCTGTGTTCCTGATGTACATTTTGTGTATACACTGCATTTGTTAGTACTTTATTAATCCCCTTGGAAAAACAGTTGCAGCTCAGTATTACAGTTTATAAGGATACATAAAAAAAGATATATATATACAAACATATAAATAAATGAGTCTTCCTCTGTCTTCCTGTTGCTACTCCTTCCCCACTCAGTGAGGAGTGTACAGTCTGATTGCCTAAAGGACAAAGGAGTTTCTCAGGTGATGTTTACATGACTCTGTTTTAAGTCTAGAACAGAGTTTTTGTTGTGTTTTCACCTCCCGTTTACATGAGACTGAGTGCCTGGATCCACATACTTTTGAAACCAGGCTCCAGAGTGGAAAGTTTAGAAAATGTATCGCAGCCCAGCTTCATGCGTTTCAGGGTGAAATGCTGAATTACTCTTTCACATGAGGGCTGTGCGTGCATCCCAAGAACAACAACAGCTTCGGCTGTCTACTGATTAAAGTGTGCTGCTTACTTTGCTAGGTTTGTTTTCCGTATGGATGGGAATTGATAAGATTTTATTAATACCATTGCTGTTAATGATCCTGCTAATTGATCCAATTCTTTAACGATTCCCTTATCGATTCCTGCAGATTTTGCGAGTGGGCAAATGTTGGTCTGATTTTCAGTGGCAACAATGTCAAACACATGTCACAGCATAGATATCTGCTTCTCCAACTTGCTGATGTGTCCACTCACTTAAGGTTATGTTGTAGGTGCAGTGAAAATTAAGCTACAATTCTGATGCTTCTGAACCCTGTCAGTTGAAGGAATTGATCAGGGAATTGATAAGCAAAAAGATTAATGATATCGATTCTTTGATGGAGCTGTTAACGATTCTCAACTGGAATTGGTTTTCGATTCCCATCCCTAGTTTTCCAGACCAAACTATTCAGACAGATTTGTTGTCCAGACAAGACACTCCTACGTCTTTGTGCGTCTTCTTTCCATTGTTTGTGAAAAGTTTTTCTTTTTCATACATGTGTTGTAACACCTCTGTTTCTCTGCAAACCTGCATTGCCATCTACTGGACTGGCATGCATGCCACAACGTTTTTGGTCATTCTGGCGTCTACATGTGAACATGAATTGGTTTTGAAAATGCGAAAGGAAAACCTTTGGGTTTCCGGTGACCACGTCTCCTTGTAAACAGAGTCTCAGTCTGTTGGTCCTGCACTTGTGAAGCAGCGGTCTTGGGCTGAACAGGCTCCTCTGGTTGCCGACGGTGACTGACATTGTCCAAAATGTCTAGCAGTTTGTCAAGTGTCCTCTTCTCTGCCAGTTGTCACGGTTGACGGTCACTCCAGGTTGAGTACGACGGTTCTCCTCCCTCTTGGTTCTTGTGGGGTGAAGAGGCCAATCCTGGTGGGGCTTGGGGTTTGTGGGCTTGTTTTGGGTGTTCGTGATGGAGTTTAGGAACAGAATGGCGGCTTCTTACTGCAGCTCTCACCACCTTTTGTCACAGGCTTTAAATAAGATATCCTGTGTTTTCAGGAACTCACATCATGTCATGCTTTATCATGATGGCTGTTAAAATCACTCAGCTTTGAAAATGACGTATTTCTCTGGCATTAAAAACATCAGTCACTATTCTGTGTCAAAAAGTTATTGACATAAAAAAAATGCAACAAATGGTCCGTCTTTTATTCATTTCAACATTTCAGAATAAACAGATCATACCTGAAATATTGAAAGTAGTGATTTCAACAAGTGTAAATGTACATAACAAATGTAAGTGTAACATTTTCTTTCTCTGATCTCTTTGTAATTTGAATAAAAGACGCCATTATTTATATTTTAACAACTTTTAACAGGAGGGCATCTGATGATGTTTGCTTGAGCATTTTGAAGCCTTCAACCTCATCTGATATTCTCTGTAATCTCTGGTTCTTGTGAGGCATCACTTTTCTCTCTGACCCGTCAGCAGACCGTTACATAAACTGTGGATTGAGGCCCTGCATGGGTCTCTGGTTCTGGTTCTCACTTTGTATGAGGCCAGCAGAGAGTACAGAACAATGATTGAAACTGGATTTGAGGATGAGACTCTGAAATCTTTCATTTTCTCTCAAAGACTCAAACATCTGGTTCTGAGTGTCCAGACTTGGTTTTCTGGTCTGATTGAAAGTTTTTTGTGACCTTTTTCCTTGAATCACATAAACAAAACTCCTCAGGAGTTTTAGGAGGATTTGTGAGATCTCTTTGTTGTGGAGGATTTTTCCTCCAGGTGAAGGCATTTTGTTCCTCTGTTCTGACCCACTTTTTGAGCCTCTTCTCTTCTTCAGGCCTGTGATTCAGATCAGATCGGATGACAAAGGGTGGGGCTGTGTGACAGGACGCCCTTTGTCTTTTCCAGACTTGGATCATTTTGTGCCTCAGTAGTTTGTGCTCCTAAATACCTTTCCAGCAGGTGATCGTCTCACAGGAATGATGAAGACTGAGAGGAAAAATCAGGGGCAAACTTCAGGCTTTTTAATACCAAACCACAGCCAAAATACAGAAATGTATTTTGGCTGTGGATAAACCTACTATAAAATTAGTTTTTACGTTAAAATTTGACTACTTTCAAACTAACAGAGCCTGGCACTCTTCTGAGACGATGACATTGGAAAAAAAAGATTGCTTACTCATCAGGCTTATATTCTTAACCTTGAGCAGCAGCTGGGTCACCCTGATTCAATGTCTGTTTTCAGATCCATCTTGCCAAACTCCAATCTACAACATTTGTGCTCTGCCCAATCAGAATTCTTAAAGAACAAGAAGAGGTGGGAGAGACGAGCAAGATGACAGCAGGAAGTGGCTGCACTTAAAGAGATTAACTTAGATGCTAACAGTTTCAGTAGCAGTTTTATCACATTTTGATGACACTTTCACTATTTCACTATTAAGTGAAAAACAAATATCAGCACTACAAACTTCTCTGTAGTAAGGATATTTTCACTGTACTTCTGACGTGTTTGGACAAGCGTTTCTTTTATGAAGTGGCTCAAGTTCTGTAGCACAGTAGCACCTTTCTGACAGGCACTGCATTTTCTGCTAAATGTTGATTGAGGGAACGGCCGTCCAATCGCTTGCCCGATATGCTTATTAAAAGATTTCGCCCTCTCCAGACACTTCCATGGGCTCACTCCCAGATGGATTTGTGGCCAGAGGTAGAGGTAGTCTACGCCGATTGCTAATCCGCTCCATGCTTCATGTAAACGGCTGAGTGGAGTGGATTAGGTTGATAGAGAGGATTGTTCGGTCTGCGCAGGCACCCCGTAGTACGTAAAAGGCACGTAGTGACATACGCAGAGCGTGCCCAAACAGAAGATCTGGACGGTGGAGGAAATAAACTTTTTAATAAAAACCCCAACAAAACACAACGTGGATCCATCTTTCTAGAGGTAAACAGGAAGCAGGAAGTGCAACTCTTCTCTTACCCATTTGCAGGTAGTGGCAGAGTGACCTTCTGCATATGTCAAAAAAAACAATACAATCAGATTCAGCTGGGGCCATGCAAACGTGGATTGAACGTGGATCTCTTTACTCAAAGTTCATGTATACAGATCGAATCAGATTAACTTAATCCAATCGATTTCAATCAGATTGAGGAAAACTACCCATGTAGACGAGGCCAGTGAGATATACTGAATCTTGTGTGTCAGGTTAGTCCTTTAGAGGATCAGAAATTATCTACAGGTCTCTTCTGTGAGGGAAACCCTGACGAGGTGCTGTCCCAAAGATAAACTGCTCCTAATGTGAAGGTGATGACCATCTCCATAAGAGAACAACGCTTCCTCTTTGTCTGAGGCTTTTATTGATCATTTTCATCACCTCTAAATCTCCAGCGGTCATTGAGTTAATCGACCGATAAGATTCTCCAGGTAGAGTTTCACTCCTCAGGTCATTTCAGGAGGGGTTGATGTCGCTCTCCTATACTTTATGGAGATACTCATGAAGATCTGTGGTGCCATGTGGGCTCTGGGGCAGGTAGAGGCCGCCATTATTCTGTCAGAGTGAGGGGGAGTTTAACAGTGAAGCATGGACTGTGCTTTAGGACAGGGGTCACCAGCCTTATTTAGCCTAGAAGCTACTGGAAACACAAAGATTTTATCGAGGGCTACTCTTTTGGATTTGAAGTAGTATGAATTTTGTTGTTTATCTTCAAATAATTAATATGCTTTATTAGGCTACATATGACTTTGTGTATTTAGTTTATACTATAGTGTTCATTTTGACAGCACTTTTCAATTTGATTTAAGTCTTTTGACGAAAGTATCTTTAGTTCAGTCATATCTTAGTCTAAATTGTTTTAGTTTTAGTCTAGTTTTAGTTGACAAAATTTACTGTAAATTTAGTCGACTAAAGCAGTGGTTCCCAACCTTTGTTGTCTTGTGTACCCCCTGAGCCTTTTTGTCATATCATGAGTACCCCTTCACTCATATGAGTTCATGATTCTTCTAAAGCAGAACGTGACACAACTTAATAAATGAAAATATTTTATCTCCTTAATTTGTACATTTAGTTCTCAGAAATTTTCTCCTTTTAACTCAAATTAAAATATAGTAATATATACAATTTTGTCTTGAAAATAAAAATGTAATCTAAGTAAATAGAGACAAAATGTAAATAATCAACCTGCCTTTGTTGTATATAACTGTTGTAATGTTTCCCACAAAAACACCAGTGCTCCTATGAATGAGACCCCTTTAAACAGGGGTCAAAATAGTTTCTGTGCAGGCTTCTCTTAACCCTCTTCTGAATCCAGATCAATTGGATGTTTCAGCTGCAGGTTAGCTGCTGGTTCATTTTAGCTTGGTTCTGGTTATTGTTTGCCTGGGAAAACTAGTTGTAGAGCACACATGCAATTCTATTGACAGGCTTAACTCAGTACTTCCAAGTTGAAAAGAATTTTTCCACGTACCCCCTGCAGTGTTCTCGCTTACCCCTTGAGGTACACGTACCCCTGGTTGGGAATCACTGGACTAAAGTATGAAGTGTAAGGCTTTGTTCAAGGTTTTGTTTCATTTAGCTGTGTGTGATTGGATTTATTCCTAACTTGTTTCTACTTTCTACATGACCAACTTAGGTCTGGTTGGACAAAATCTCAGTCAGAAATTTGAGTCTATTTTTTATTTGTTGATGAAAATGTCAGTTAATTTAGTTTTAGTTTTTGTCCATGTGCACTTGTTTTTATTAGTTACTGTCTAGTTTTCTCCAGGGGAAAAAAGGTTGTTGACGAAGGACTATGAAAAAAATAATAAGTCTACAAAATCTACACTGTTTCCATGAAATGATTCCTGACAATAGTTATCATTAATCTTATTATAATTATCTTAAATAATTTAGGTGTCTCTTAAACTTACCTGATATGTTTAATATTCACACTTTTGTGAACATGAGACGCTGTCACTCTGCTGGTAAGAGTTCTGATGATAGAGATGTGCGCCATCAAAAACTTGGACCCTGTGAATCAGAGTTAAGATAAAATAGACTGATTTCTTACAGCCTTTACTTCCTGTATGGACTAAAATCAGCACAGCATTTGGACTGCCATCTCAAATTATTTACACTACCTGTTTGTCTTCCTCCCAGTTGTCTTGTCTCGTCCTGTCTGTCACTGTTTCCCCTTCTTTCACACTGTGGTGTGGCACGGCCCTCCCCTTCAGCTCACATCAGGGTTAAATAAAGTTTGATTCGATGGAGTAGCCTACAGGGAGGGCCGGTTAATAATCACTTGTAGCGGTGAATCATATTTACTCACCAGTCACTGCTAGAAAAAAAACTGCATTGGTCTTTCCAACGCTGCCGTCGGACACAGTGCTCAGCTGAAAAGATAGCGCAGACAAGGGGGAAAAAAAGAGAGAGAAAATAGACAATGTTAAAACGTTATGAACATACTACACTAATTGGTTTTTGTTTCAGTGTAAGTATGATTTCTTGGTAAATATAGAATTTAAAGTAAAAATTGTATGTGTATCTCAAGTTCTATGGTGATGCTTTATTAAGAATGTTCTGGATGGATGTTCTCAAAAGCACCCTACAGGTTACTGGGTGCATGTTAGACCCTGTTGGCTGCCCCTGCTTTAGAGTGGCCTGATGATGGGCCGCTTATTGCCTCCACCAAGGAGGTTATGTTTTCGGGAGAGTTTGTTTGTCCGTCTGTGAACAAAATAACTCAAAAAGTAATGGATGGATTTTGATGAGATTTTCAGGAAATGGTCAGCATGGGAAAAGGAAGAACTGATTCAATTTTGGTGTTAATCCGGATCAGCGTCTGGCCACCATGGCGAAAAATGTGATTTCTGTGAATAACTACTGAACTAAAATAGATATCATTATGAATCCAGTTGCTAATGGTATGTTTTCATGGTCAAGGAATCTAAATATTTCAATGAAATAAAGGTAGGACCGATATTTATGGTCAGATTCACAATATGGCTGAGGACTGTGGCGCTGGCGGAGGTCTGCGCTCTCCGAGAGCTTTTCTAGTTTACTCATTTATTCATGTGAAAGTTGTTTGATGAGTAGCTGTTTACATCTTGTAAATTAAGCTCATGATATTTGAAGGTAAAAGTTCTAACGTTGAACAGTCCTTCTATATTTTTATGACTTTATAATCATGAGATTCTGCCTGCCTCCAGATATTAAGATTATTTATTAAAAGCCTTCTAATCACAATGTTTGAGTACAGTCAGTGTTTGAGTTTCTAATCTGCATAATGACAGTAAATGTCTTTTCCAGTCACAGCATGCAGCCTCCCACTGTCTGGGTCTCTTCATGGCTGCTTTCATGTCTCCATGTGGCTCACACACACCTGCGTGACTGACTCACTGGTCATCAGTCTTCACGCGGCTCTTCACAGCTGTATTTGTGTGTTTCCCATGAGAGGGAGTCACGATGAGCGGTTGTGAAATGATCTCTCTCTGAGGGGGAGTGGAGACAACACTGGGCTGCTTTTTGCGTCACTGCCTGCTTTACAGCCAGAGAGCCGACTCAGAATGCTGTCATTGTAGTGAGAGAGCAGTAAAATCTTTTATGGTGTTTGCTTTATGTCGATTCTCTGTAGCAGTTTGACCCTATAAGGCAGGAGACCTCGGCTGTTGTTGTCCCAGGACCAACAACAACTTTCTAATGAGATATCATGACCTGAAGTTGGAGAACAATATCAGCCACTTAGTCATTCATTGAAAAATGTTGCAGTTTGGACCTTAGATGGAGAAGAATATCTGAACTAAAAAGCACAGGGAGAGCACAAACCTCTACCAACATAACTCACGTATTGGTATTACATCTATAATCAACAGTTCAATGATAAAGTTACCATCATAATATGATTCCTTGACCCTCAAAACTCACACCTAGCACTCAGAATCATGTTGATTTCATTATTATTTAGACAGTTATTGGGCAAAAACAGTCATTCTATAATCTGGATCACCACCAAAATCTAATCATTGTTAAGTTGGGCCATTACCAACATTTCCTGAAAATTTAAGCTGAATCTGTCCTGTATTTTTTGAGTAATCTTTCTAACTAACAAAGTTAAAAAAATACACAAAGCAGCAAAACATACCTCCTTGGCACAGGTAACAAAAACAATGAAAAAAAGAAATAAGTTAAAAATGCAGGACATTATCTGTATGACATAGTATTGACAGATAGATAGATTTGTAAAAGTTATTTGGGTGAATATCACTCCCCTTTATAACACAAATTGATATTGTATGTCATATCCTTACAAAGCCTGATAAGCCACCATTACAACAACTTTTAAGGATAATATATCGTGGAATAGAAACATATCTGGACATGTTGGTAGTGAAAAAATTATGTCAAAATCCCTTTAGACTGGAAGCTGCTGTTCCAGCGCTTAGATTGGCAGCAGTTTTTTAAGGAGTGCTCTTCCCACACATTTAGCTTGGTTGCTCCTTCCACAAATACATAATCCTTACAAGTTGAACCTCGTTGTTCAGGCTTTCCAGAGAACAGGCTGAAGCTAAAATACTATACCATTTTTTAAAAAAATGTTTCTTTTTTTAAATGAATATATCGGCCCCATGTATCTGTTTAATTTTCTGAAATACGGGCAGAATGTACGAATGTACATTAGAGACTGACGTTTTTGACCAGTTACCACAGAGCAGACTGGGTCCACCTGGGGAAGGAGGGACTTAAAAACCCCCACCCCCTGGTCATTGAGGTTCATTGATCAGGTGCATCTGGTCATCCTGAAAACTCAGAGCGGCTGCTCTTTGAACAGTAACCCCCCACGTCAAAACAGCACAAGCCTAGAAACTTAGTAAATCTCGTCTTAAAACCTTTTTTTGTTCACTGACTTTTAAAACAGCATGACTGTTTTATGGTTCATGTTTGTTTTAATTGTATTTATTTTATTGTTTTTATTTTATTTTATTTATTCTGGTGCAGCACTTTGGCAACCTTGTGGTTTTAAAATTGTGCTATTTAAAGCAGCACTACGGAAGATTCTCGCTTGACCGGAACGAGAACACAACTACCCATGAGCGCTAGCGCGTGCATACTGCCATAAAGGTACTGATCTGCCGGTCGCGTGCATTTGTTTTTTAGGCAAATCACAGAAGCCAGGACTTCGCTCAAAAGTATTCTTCTGTCTTCAGCGGCTGTTTGCAGGATGGATAGCGACGAGGTAATGTATTTATTTTTGACTAAATGACAATGTTAAAAATCGCTAAATTCAACTTGGTGTTATTACCGTGAAGTCGCCCCCGTCCTGTTGAAGTGATGAAGTGAATAAAAGTAAAGACAACCACGAGCTGGCGATATCACACACTTGAAATAGGTCTAAACAAAACTACATACTGGTACGTTCTCACGAATACTGCAAACGGATGGTAAACAATCAACAAGTACTTACAAGTCCAGCAATAACAGGGCCAAGTCGGCATCGGTCAGACATCCCTCCTCGTCTTTTATTTCACGCCAGCGAGTGTGGAATAAACCGAACCGATCTTTATTCTGGTCCGAGCATTCAGCTTGTTTTTCTCTCGCTTTCTTCGTTCGGTATTCTCAAAATAAACTTTTCTTTTTCTTGCGTTCTTTGCTGCCTCCGCCATGACTACAGCTCCGCGTTTGGCTTTCGCCGACACTTCCGTGTTTTAAACAAATCGGGAATCGGGGGAAGTGACGTATGCCGTAAAGCAGTCCAAACTTGTAGTTTTTAGTGTGGCAGGGTTCCCACCATCCACCCCGAAGTTACATAGCGCTAGTGAAAGCAATACAGACCACTTCAGAACATTCATTCAGCTTATTGTAAAGTGGTGGACCATGGCGATGAATATCTAAGGACTATATTATGTTTGAAAAACTACATAGTGTTGGTTTAAATAAAGCGGATTATATTGGATTGGAAAAGGACAGGATCTCTAACAGAAATCTCTTTTTTTTATTGTTGTAAAAAAATCCCTGATTTGGCAGCTTTTTCAAAAAAGTCTTTCAAAAATGTTTGCTCATTTGAGGCTTTTCTATGAATGACATTACAAGTTTAAATACATTGTGCTGCTGTTTTTTTTGGAACAGTTTTAAGTGTTTTCTAAAAAAAAATCTCCAAAAACAAAATGAAAAAATACATTTTATTCATTTTATTGTATTTTAAAATATGCTTTATCCTCCAGATATCAGTGTGTCTCCTTTAGGGGTCTTTTGTGAAGTGGGAGGAGGAGGGTGCACTTAACCATAACAACACTGTTTTGTTTTTGTGCCCCATAGTCAGGACCTGGGCCACCTCAACCGGAAAGTCATGATTCATGGCTGCTCAAAGTTTCAAAACTCTTTTTTTAATATTATTTTCGGGTGTTTCTAGGCCTCTATTGACATGAGAGAGACGGGGGACAGGCTTGTGAAAGAGAGACAGAGTAGGAGAGGACGGTCTGGATTCAAACCCAGACCAGCAGACGCATGTGTTTGGGTCGTGCCTGGTTTCTCACCAGTCCGCCAGACTAACAGCCAAAATTTCAACACTTCTGATCATTGAAATGCTGCTCAGTAATTCAAATAAAGTTGTTAAAGCTACAAAGCTGTGCTACAAACATACTCGCTACATGTTTAGATGCAGATGTTCTCTTCAGCTACGGTGAGCACGTGTTGAATTACACACTGGTTTGTCAAATGAGTCGTTTTGGGCTTTTGATCCACTGCCTATTTTGAGCGTTTATTTAGAATAACAAGCAAATTCTGAATGTACATTCTTTTCCTTAACCACCCTGCACATCTCCCCTTCGCCACCGTCCACGTTCCCTTCCTGATAAACACGCTGGCTTTGTTTTATAACTTTGGAAAATCCTGGAAGTCCGACCCAGGAATCATCAAAGCGTCAGAGGAGCAGAAGAAAAAGGTAAAATCAATTTTTAAAACACACATTTTAAGTTCACACACAGACCAAACATACATTTTAAACCTGAACCAGCACATATTTCCAGTTTACATTAAATCTGGAGTCACTGCAGGGATCCTCACTGGTTGATCCTCTGTCTGGCTGCCCCTCACTCCTCTTGGTCCCTCATTATCGCACTTAAATGAAGCAGAACAGCGGCTGTGCTTCTTAACCAGGCGCTCTGATTGATTAGGACCTAAATATAGCCTTATTGTTGGAGCTCGGTGCTGTAAAAGCCGGGCATTCAGAGGCCTCAAAGCATTTGTTTCCTCTTCTTCCTCTTGTTTTCCTCTGAACAGTCTGTTTAGGATTGATGTATGTGTAGTTTTGTTTGCACAGATAAGCTGTTAGAGCGGACTGATGGAGGCACAAAGATGGAATATAACCTGCCAGTAAATGGAAATTCACCGTCTTGTGACGGCACTCCTGTAAATCTCAGAGCAGCTTCTTATGGAAATCCATTTGGACATGAAATTGATATTTGTATTTAAACTGTAGTTCAGCTCGACTAGAACTCAAATTTGGAGTACATGTACACAGTTTTGGTCAACGAGTGGGTGTGTAGACTTGACTAGAGAAGTAACAAGTGTCACTAGTGCTGCTGGTAAACTGTTTTTGAGTTACTAGTAGTACAAGTATTTCTAAAAATGACAGCGAGTTGACAATTTTGCTTTGCTAGGATGCACCTAAAGCCTTTACCAGTAAAACAACATTTTTGTTTAAGAACTAATAGTAATAGTAGTAGGACTGGTGAGGCCTAATGATTTACTAATAGTACTAGTAGACCTGATGCACATGAAGTAGGAGGTATTATAACATATCCAACCCTCTGATTGGTTGCAGCGGTATTTGAAAGCAGATGTGAAGCCTGAATTTGCTTTCCTTTACCCCCCATTAGCATATATGCTTATTCATAGTACTAATTAGCATTTTTACATCTACTAGAAGTACTAGTGACACTTTTTGCTTCTCTAGTTGAGTCTGGACTTGCACTAGTTGCCCAAAACTGAGTACATGTATTCCAAATTTGAGTTCTAGTAAAGTTGAACCATGGCTTATATCACTGATATCAGTGTTATGCCCAAACGGGCTCCATAGACTGTGTCCTGTTTCACTGTAATCCAGGCCCTGTGTTGCCTCAGCTCAGAGCTTCAGCCTGTTCTCTGTCACTTACTGTCTGTAGTTTTATTATGTCCCTGCCAAAAAGACCCTGTCAGGATGAATTTCTCTGCTGTTGCTTGGTTTCTCTGTCATGTCTCTGCCTGTTCTTTTCCTCAAACCTGCTTTTGTCCCTTGCCTTCTTCCTGCAGACGATCGTGGAGCTGGCAGAGACGGGCAGCCTGGATCTGAGTATATTCTGCAGCACCTGCTTGGTAAACTGACTTCTCTCTTTCTTAACAAGTATCTGATCATCAATCCTACATAATAATAATAACATCTTTTACCTGCAGATACGGAAGCCCATCAGGTCCAAACACTGTGCAGTGTGCAACCGCTGCATCGCAAAGTTCGACCATCACTGTCCCTGGGTGGGCAACTGTGTCGGTACGTTTATGACACCAAAGCAAATGCCCTGCTGATAAAGACAGGAACTCAAGATGGTTATTGGTTTTTCCAATTTCATGCTGAAGCCACAGAGTAGGCTTTGCTCTTTAGATGTTCTGTAGGGATGGGAATCGAAAACCAATTCCAGTTGAGGATCATTACCAGCTCCATTACAGTATCAATATCATGAGTCTTTTTGTTGATCGTTCCCTTATCAATTCCTTCCACTGATTCAGAAGCGTCAGAATTGTGGCTTAATTTTTTTTTTTACAAAAGTCCCCACTGCACAACCTTAAGTGAGTGGAAACACCAGCAACTTGCAGAAGCAGTTATCTATGCTGTGACGTGTGTTTGACATTATTGCCACTGCCACCATTGTTTGCCAAGATGTAGGAATCAATAAGAGAATCGTTAAAGAATTGGATCGGTTAGCAGGATTGTTAATAGCACTGGTATCGATAAAAGTGTATTAATTCCCATCCCTAATGTTCTGGTTTCTGTTGTCTTGCAGAAACAATTTTGATTGTTTGATGAACTGGATCATAAATGTGTTAATGTGGGATTAAGTTTGAAAAGCAGGTAATTATATTTCTTTGGGTCTTTAGGATATTTAGTTAGCTTTTCTCAAGTTAAATGCACACGAATACATTGACTGTGTTTAAAATTGTCTAAATTTAATGTTAGGATCAAAATAAATATGCATTAAAAAGTAAAGACAGTTTATGTTTCTACAATATTAGCTTCACTTTTAGATCCTTAAAGATATGTCCATATTCTATGTGGATGATGCCTTGTATTGAAAGTCTCAACCAAATGAGCCAAAGAAACTTGAGAATTGGAAAATGTCATATGACAGAGCTGGAATAAAAACAGAAGCAACAGATGGACGATGCAGGAAACCCTGAGCTGGAAAAAGATGCAGGAAGTGTGTGTTTGTCCTTCATCATTGTGTCCGATAGATCGAGGGAAGGAAGAGAGACGGGGTTCAGCCGTCAGGAAGAAGCTTTAAAATCTGGAAACTGAACAAACAAACCAGCAAGAGCAGAGTCCTGGAAAATGACTGAAGTTTATGTAGGACATGTCAGCTTCTGGACATTAATCATAATTCTGAGGTTGCAGTAAATTATTCCTCCTCTCATTTATTTCAGGATTTTCAATTTCTGAACAAATTTGCTCAATAGATAAGGGAAATTTGAAATTTCTTTTATTAAATAGAAAATCCTGAATGTGTGAAGTTTTTGTACGTTTGATCATGAGCAGTTCATCTGCATTTATTTGTTTTTCAGCTGTGTCTGTGTTGCTGGAGGGTTGTTACTTCGGCTCTTTGTGGCTCTTCTCGTATGATTTGATACCAATACCGTTAGTGATTCTGCTTATCTGACTTCTAAAATATTCCCTTATGAGCTTGGTCAAAAGACGGGATGGGAATTTAATTCCTATTTTAGTTGAGAAACAATAACTTCCTAAAGTAATTGATATTGTAAGTCCTTTTTCTCATTAATTCCCTCTACTTTACGCTGCATTGTTTATAAATCAGGGACTTAACACTCTCGTCAGAGGCAGTCTGCAGAAAGGATAACAAAGAAGTCACAAATGATGGCAGACAGGGGTCAGAAGTGGTTCAAGTCCTGGCCTAATTCTTGATAAAAAAAAACACACTTATTGCAAACATTCAGTCAGTGGAGACACAAGCAACATGCAGAAGCATTAATCTATGCAACATGGCACTAAATATTAGGAGTGTCATGTCTCTGACATTGTTGCCACTCAAGACCGATGGAGGCCAACTTTTGCCTGCATGGAAAATCAGTAGGATTTGTTGGGAGTTGATCAATGTGCAGGTTCGTTATTGAGATTTGTATCTGTAAATTCCTAAAAATTCCCATTCCTAGTCAAAAGTTGGCCCACATTGGGCTTCATTTGTCAGTATAAACAGCATTTTGGCGTGAATGTTGGGCATTGTTGGGAAGAATTTGATTTAAAACAGTAATATTAGCAATAAGTGTAATCAAAATAAAAAATAAAAACTTTACAGTTCAGTGGCAACAATATCAGACACATTATTTATGATGCCCAGGCCCAATCCCAAACCGCCCCCTACACACTCTCCCTACCCAGCACCCCTCCGTTTGCGCGTCCTCACGGAGGGTCCACCATATTAAGGGCTATCCCAAACCAAGTAGTGCGGAGGGGGAGTGGACCATTCAGCCCTTAAATAGCAAGTCTGCATCGATGCAGGCTTTCAACGACATTTGCAGGAAGTGCAACGTCTAAATGGGAGAGGAAACAACATAAGTGTAAGTGCCGCATGTGTCCAAATGTTCCCCACTCCTTTGTCATGCTGACAAAAAATCACATAAAGCGTGGTTTTAAAAAATTTAAACGAAACAAGCAAATCATACTCTGCTGACGTTTGAGATGATTGTGCAGCCCTGGCACCATAAAATGTAGGGATGGGAATTGATAAGATTTTATCAATATCGATGCTGTTAACGATCCTGCTAATCGATCCAATTCTTTAACGATTCCCTTATCGATTCCTGCAGATTTTCCATGTGAGCAAATGTTGGTCTGATTTTTGTGGCAACAATGTCAAACACATGTCACAGCATGTATAAATGCCTCTGCAGATTGATGGTGTGTCCACCCATTAAGGTTGTGTAGTAGGTGCAGTTAGGATTAAGTCACAATTCTGATGTGTCTGAATCCTGTCAGTGGAAGGAATTGATAAGCAAAAAAATGAATGATATCGATTCTTTGATGGAGCTGTTAACGATTCTCAACTGGAATTGGTTTTTGATTCCCATCCCTAATAAAATGTGAGCACAATTGGCAGCATTATTCATTTCTTTAATTGGAATTGTCAGATGGTAATCAGATTGAAAGACATGTGGAATCACTTAAATAATTGAAGTAGTCTAAAACTCCTGTCCGAGGGCATCACAATCATTGACACGGCGTAACAGCCAACAACGGGGCGTCTGTCTGTTGCCATGGCCACGAGGTTTTCAGTTTTCCGTCAAAGTGAAGAATTCCTCCCATTCCTTTACATACCCTCCCCCTTCCGTGGAAGTGCCCTCCATTTCTACGAGTGTGACTTAATTTTGGAGTGACACTCGTTAGAAGGGGTAGTGTGTAGGGGGCGGTTTGGGATTCAGCCCCAATGTCATGCAGCAAGTATAATGCTTCTGTGTGTGTCTGTTGTTTCCAGTAAGTTTCATTTTGTAATTTTAACCTTACCTCACAATTTTAGCCCCTGTCTGCCATGATAACAACGTGACTTTTTTGTTGTCATTCATGCTGACTGCCTCCAGTGAAAGCCTTTGAATTTCGAGGCTTGCAGAACAAAGTGGAAGGAACTGATAAGGGAAAGATTGAGCTTCAATTCTTTGAGGGAGCTGTTAAATCTCATCCCTATCCATGCTTGTCTTCTCTCCAGGCTGATATGAAGTGACATTGTTTTCTTTTTAAACTGTGGAGGGTTCCTTTATACTACACTATAATTTGAGCATCACTTTGAGCGGATGATGTTCAAATGTTCACCAGAACACAATAAGACTGCAGTGGACACGTCTCAAATTAACATCAGCTCCTCAGTAAAGAGAGGACAGCAGTGAGTCCTGATTGTTTGTCCTCTACAGGAAGTGGAAATCACCGTTACTTCATGGGTTACCTCTTCTTCCTGCTCTGCATGATCTGCTGGATGATGTACGGCTGCATCTCCTGTGAGTACCCCTCTCTCTTGTCACTCTTGACCTCTCTGCTGCCACGACCCCGCTGAGTCACTTCACGTCGTCTCTTTTCAGACTGGAGGATCCACTGTGCCACCAGCTACGCGAAAGACGGCTTCTGGCTCTACCTGACTCAGATCGCCTCCTGCTCCCCCTGGATGTTCTGGATGTTCCTCAACAGCGTGTTTCACTTCATGTGGGTGGCCGTGCTCATCATGTGTCAGCTCTACCAGGTCAGTGCTCCAGACATAAAGACATGACTAATGTCTAGGGCTGAAACAATTCCTCGAATATTCGCGAGTACTCGATTACAAAACATCCTCGAATTAAATGTTGTGCCTCGAAGCCTCGTTTAATATATAATCATACATATAAATATATATCTGGACTACTATACAGTGCATGGTGTTTGACACAGACGCTCATTTCTGTGGCACAACGCGCCTGCTACCTCCGCTGCTGTGCGGCTTGTAAAATCATGAAGGAAGAGAAAAGAGAGGGACAGAAATGAGAGAGTCCACAGAAGAAATGGCAGAGAGTGTCCCAAGTGTGTGGTCACTACAAGAAGGGACAGAAAGAAAACACAGTGCAGTGTGTCTGATGTCGAACGGAGTCAACTGGGCACGTAGCTTAGCATGATAGCACGTTGTTAGGGCTGCAACTATTACTATTACAGCATTTCAAATATGCTCATCACAGACATGCGTCCTCTTTCCATGGTGGAGGACACAGGATTTAAGAACATGATCAAGGATTTCAATGCAAACTACACAATGTATATGATATTATATAATATAATTGCAGAATTATCTTACTGCTTTGTAAATCAGTATTGTATTGGCTTTGTTTTAAGCCAGTACTGGTTTCAACTTTGAAAGTTGTTAAAATAAAAACCCTTTCCTGAGGAATAAACGGCATTTGGTTGCTCATTTTGAAAGCCCTAACATGTTGCACTGTATACATTTGATTTATTTGTTTAAAAACAAAAAAGTATATTTTGTTAGAGTACTCGAGTACTCGAAGAAATAATTGACAGAGTACTCGATTCCAAAAATACTCGATAGTTGCAGCTCTACTAATGTCACATGAAACGTAGAATCATGGAAGGCTTACTTCTTATAGCTTGATTTTCAGTGAGATCTAAAAGAATATTTACAGCAGAGAACATAATATAAGATCATTTACAAAAAGAAATGAGCTAAAAATACAGTATCTGTGTCTGAATGAAAGAAACTAAAATGCAGTTTAAGCTGAATAATCTTAAAATGTAAACATATCTCCCTTTGCCAGTCTTATGTTAGAATGTAAGAGCATGTTGCAGAAATGTTAATATTTCTATTTCTGAATGTTTCAGATCGCAGCTTTAGGAATCACCACCAATGAGAGGATGAACGCTCGAAGATACAAGCACTTTAAAGTCACAGCCACGTCCATTGAAAGCCCCTTTAAGTGAGTTATTATTGTATATTTTTTGCATTTTTTTTATTGAAACTTTCTGCTAATCTGCCAATGAAACAGATGAATCTGAAAATCTTCCAGGCAATCTCTTCCTCTATTACCGACCACTACGTCTTTACTGTCAACAACATGGGATTATGAACAACATTAAAATATGAGATTAAATATTCCAAGTAATACATTTTTTAGTTGGGAAATTGTAATAAAAAGTTTATTTTAGTTATTCAACTTACCACAACTGTTCTCACAAATGCTAATTTAAATGCATCTATACTTTGACTGAAAGCAAGTTTGACACATTTATTTTTTTGTAAATGATAGGACTTGTTTAAGTAAAAACAAGATTAGGGGGAAATTGTACATTTAATGTTGTGATTGCGCATCATTTAATGCTCATCTCTGATCATTTTCTGTCACCAATTGCTGTTTAATCTTTTTTTTTTTTTACCTGCCACTGAAACAGATGAGTTGACCTAATTTATACCTGCCACTGCCCAAAAACACCAGCATTTTGTCATTTTGTGTTCGGGCTGTTTTGGGTTCCTATGTCCCAAAGGCTTCAGGATTTTAGAACAGTTTTTCACATGAATACCTGAAATAAAATTGTGATGAACAGATCCAGCCACTTCAATTTTCCCCTCCCAGCCAGTTACCAGCCAACTTCCAGCCACTGGGAATCCCACCCATCTCTCTGGGGCTACGCCTAAATTCCACTGAAATGTGTTCCCTTTTTGAATTGAGTAGCAAATCAGTAGGAGCAAACGACAGCACAAAGTAACACAGGCATAGCATAAAGTTTACAGCTTATAACTGTCAGGGTGGACAGGCCCCCTCATGGACCTGTCATGGACCAGTCAAGGCCCTGTCAGGGAAAATGGGGAAGAGTCATGTGGCTGCATCAGCACATACAAGTCTGAATGTTTCATTTAAAACATGGTTTTGCCAGGCATTTGAATCTTAAAGGCGTTATTGTAGTTTTAAAAGGACAGATATCCAACAAACTGCTTACAAGGAAAACTAAACTAAAATAGAATGTAGTTCCCTGGCCTCATTATATATTTCACTTTTCCAGCTGGAAAAGAGCCCACAGAAGGTGTTTGGGGAGGGCAGAACCTTTCAAAAGCATATCTGGCAGGTGATTGGACAAAATTCTTCCAATCACATTTATTACAGGCCAATCGGATAATATAGTAGGCGGGCTCTACAACCGCAGTGTGAAGAACAATGTAGAATCAGTTTCTCGCCAAGTGGAGGGAAAATATCCTCTCTGTCGAGAAGAGATGTCAGTGTTTTTGTTTGTTTTAGATTTAATAATAAACTTTGGTCCAGGTCTGATAAAACTGCTCCTGAAACTGTTAGCATCTATGCTAACCTCTGTACCAGCAGGCACTTCCTGCTGTTGTCTCGCTCGAAGCTCTCACCTCTTCCTTCTCTGAAGGACTCTGATTGGGCCGTGCCACTGTAAGCCGCTCACAGTCATTGTAGATCTGAGCTTGGCCGATGGATCTGAATGATTACAGACATTAAATCCGCAAGATCCAACTGGTGCGTAAAGTTAGAAATTCTTAAAGAAGAGGGCACAGTTTGGTGATAGGAAGAGTTGTGACTGTTTCCAAGTTGAACCGCCATGTTGTAGTTACCTAGGTTTACTTCCATTGATTATGTTTAAGAAATGGTCATGGGAATTGGATTAGTTTATGTTTATCATGACAAACAAAATGTCGAAGTTTCATGATTTTTGTTTGCCACAAAGCTTATTATCAATGTTTATTAAAGCAGGGAACACACATAAAGGCTACCGGGCTGTTTTTGTCCCCTGTCCCGACCAAGGACGGCAAACACCAGAGTATCTTCAGTCAGTCAATCAATCAAACTTTATTTGAACAGCACTTTTCATACAGGATTTTGTAATACAAAGTGCTTTACACAGGAAATTCATTAAAGTAAAATCACAGTAAATGAAAATTAAAAATAAAGTACAAAACTGCAGAAAATGAAAATATAACCCCCCCCAATCCACATTCAGTACACACACTTACTCATAACATGGAAATAGACAGTATGGTAAAATGAGAAAGCCTAACACCAGGTGCATAATGAAATCAGCTAAAATAGGACAATGAAAAGAAAAGAATTTAACAGAAAATGTCAAACAAATCTGAACTGAAATATAGAAATAAAACAGATTAAGAGGGTTAAAATAAGTAAAATTTAATGACAAATAATAATAAATATAATCAACTAAAAGTCAGATCTAGTGTCTTGTTAGATTATCCTATAAGATTATCCTGTGGTCTGAGGTGTTAAGATGGAATTTGTCCTGATTATCGATTATAACTTGTTCAATATTTACGACCAAGAATCTTCCTGTGTGTCGGGAATGCCAACAACTCCCGAGTCATGACTGTGAATTGTGTTGTGGAACAGAATGTAGCCAATCAAGAAGCAAAGGGTCTCAGATAACAGATGAAGCTTTAGAAAATCCTCATGTGTGGACCTCGCTTCAGAAGCAGTGAAAGTTCATACTGGTTTTTAGTCATTGAAAAATTAACTATTGTATCATCTCTCTAGTTAAAGCTCCAGTTAGCAGCAGCAGCGTCATACTGAGGAGACATCGAGGGTTGGATATAGATGAGCTCAAATGAGACATGACTCTTAGGACGAGGTTTTTTATTTGGTACTGGCATCCACTAACTTCTGGTCCTCATCCTCTCTTTTTCTTTTCAGCCACGGCTGCTTCAGAAACCTCATAGATTTCTTCGAGATCCGCTGCTGTGGCCTGATGCGGCCCGTGACGGTGGACTGGACCACGCAGTACACAATAGAGTACGACCAGACGTCCGGGTCGGGATACCAGCTGGTGTAGACAAAGACGAGGAGGAAGGAGGGGGCAGAGGAGCCGGGGGGGGAGTCGAGCGCCGCTGCGTGGATGGTAGTTTTAAAAGGATCACCCCGCCCCCGCCCCCGCCCCCACACACTGACACGGCGTTCTTCATATCAGAGCGATGATGCTGTTCTCGGGAGCGCTTGCTTTCTTTTCTGGACCATCTCTCCTTCACCGATCAAACAGACTGGAACAAAGAAACATCAGCCGGGACTAGCATGCTGTACGGGGCGACACCTACACCCACACCTCTGACTCCGCCCCCAAACCACCGACTTTGCTATTACTACTATTCTTCATTACTGTACTTCCCCACCCCCCCTCCTCCTCCTCCTCCGCTGCTCTGACCCCTCCGCCTCGCCTCTTCTCTGAGCTCTTTGGACGGTGCGACGCTGCCGAGGCATGAGCGGAGAGAGGGCGAGAGAATTTTGAATTGAGACGCTGCGGAGCGAGCGGCGCCTCAAAGCAGCAGTAACCCCCCCTCCCTTATATAACCCTTATTTATGGTGTCCCAGTTGATGTGCCCTGTATGTATTTTTGTTGTTTCTGATTGGTTTAGGAGCTCGGCAGCTTCCTTGTGGCGGCCAGAGAAGCTGAAGGAAGTTTTTTTTTAACCATGATTTTCATTTTTGAGATAAGGGAATGTCTTTTTAAGGTCTTGATTTTGCACCGTGAAGAGTCGAGCTGATGAGGATTTGCCAACTTTAGTTGAACTTATCAGAGAGGAAAGCTGTTAGAGCCGCTGGAGGAGGGCAAGATTCTCGAACAGAAATTATGACAAAAAAAAAACGGTTGTGATGCAGGACGAGAATCGCCACTCCTCCAACGGCAAGCAGTGTAGACGTGACAGAAAATATCCTACAGACAATGTGATACAGGAATATTTATTTAAAACTATTTATAGACAAAGTAATATGTGCTAGCGCCATCATTTTTACATTTCACACCATTTTAGCCGAGTAGGTTTTTATGAGAAATAAAGAATATAAAACGTGACGTGGACGCCTAGTGGTGCAGGTACAGCGAGTGTATTTATTAACAGCAGAAGAAGAAGAAAGACGGAGTTTACAGGACGTTTCATTCCACGTGTCTCTCTCAGAAAGTCTTATTTGTTTGTCTTTTGTCTGCCTACAACTTTGCACTGATTTTATTTTATTTTTTGGTTGTATTTTTTGAACACACAAGCCCAGACTGCCGACTCCACACAGAGGAAGAAGAAGAGGGAGGGGCTTATCATTGTGGCCCGTCACCCCCCCGTCTGGATGGATTGGGACGCCCCCCTTTGTGCGGTCGGCTCAGCATTAACAGGACGGACTAAAGTGTAAAGAATGTGCATCTGTACATAAATGAAATGTCTTTTTTTTTGCGTCAGTGTTAGTCCCTCCTCTGAGAATTTTTATTTTTACTCCCTCATGATTTCAACGATTTTCTCCCGACAGAGCGAGAAAACCAAGTGACTATACTCCAAGTGTATGACTGTAGCTTTTAGTGATGTCCGACACTGCTGTCTATAGGCATTTTGACCCGTTAACCCCCCCCTTCATCCCCGCTGCCAGGAAAAACTCCACTGCATGTACGATGCTTGGGACAGCTGGGCTCTCGCTGTATATCCCCCTTCTTCAAAACCCTGTTTCCATCACAATGGTGACAGCCCGGCAAGCCACGCGTCTGTATATATTGAATGTTAAGTATTTGCAAGTACTTTTCTGTTCATTCGTCTGTTTTTTTTTAATAGTTTCTTTCTCAAATCCAGTGTGTTTAGTGGATTTCAGGGCGCCTGCCTGTTCAGTCGGGCCCTCCTGTGCAAGTGTGTAATATATCTGAATGTTTCATGCTTGTGGACTCTCGTCATCCTGATTTCCTTTTTTTAATTTCTACGTCATATACCGCTGGGTTTGTTATACCACTGGATGTACAAATTGTAAAGCAAAGACACTAGAGAACTAAGGCAGACGCCGACTTTTTTTTGTTTTCTAAAAGCTGAAATGTGATCATGCAATAGTTTTAAGGATAGATGGAGGTGATATTACATTTAAAGGGCCTCCGGATACTTTTTGGGCTCATGTTTGCATCATCAGAAGGGGATGGTTGTGTCTTCATCCCATGCTTCATACCCACGAAATAGGGCTGGGCAATATGGATCCAAAATCATATTGATGCTTTTCTATCTGGAATAGAATCTATTTCAATATTTTCTCTTAAAGGAAGTAAAAAATGGTCACAAAACTCCCAAAAAAAGATGCCAGATTGAAACCAACAAAAGCAGACAGAAGTTGTAGACGTCTAATTCAGGGCAGTTTCTTGCATATAAACTTCTAAACACTGTCTAAAATGCAAAAATCCTTTATTTACTTTGATAAAAACTGTCAAAACTGGAAACTCAACCTGCTAAAAGAACCCAAACCATCCGCTAAGACAGGTCTGACTTGCAAAATTAACAAATTATATATATTTTTTTCAAAATATCTAGATTCAGATCACCACCAAAATCCGATGACTTCATTCTTGTACCAACATTTTCAGAAATTTTCATCAAAATCTGTCCATAGCTTTATCGAGCTACAAACAAACAACAAAAACATGACCTCCCCATATTCATATTAAACTTTATTCACTGCCCAATTTCTTTCCTCCACTACACAGTTTGTTTGAATAGATATGAACACAGCGATTGATCCCTGTTTTAGTACAAATAACTGCACTGGGCTCACCTGATAGAGGTGGCCTTAGCTCGCTTCCAGTTGCCCAGTTAGAACACAATCAACCCATGCAGACTCAAAAACATGACTGGTTCATGAAGTCATTAAGTTCACAGAATTTAGTCCAGCTCGTTCAAGCAGCAGAACTGATCCATTTTAGAGCTGCTCTCGACTTTTTCAAATCGTTTTTGTGCAACACTATCATAGGTGTTACGGTGTAATAAGTTACCATGCTAACTGGTGTTCTCTACGAACTTCTGTAGACACCAGTGAGTGTTAAAAAGCTCTTATTGTGAGCTTTATTACTTTTATGTCATAAGATGTGTCCCACGACTGTATAATCTCACTTGTGACATTGCATCTTTGCTATCCGTGTTATTATGTTTCATTTTCTGGATAGTTTAGCCTGCAGACTGTTTCTCATAATGTAAAGTAAAACTTGCATTTTTTCAACTTAATGGGTACAAAAAAACTTAATATCAGTGTGACTATAAACTAAATAATACAAAATTAGTAATTCGATAAGATTGTTAGAGTTTCTGTTCTCGAACATGCCCCAGTATCAAAAGTACAATAACTTGATAGTTTATTTTTATTTCTCACCAAAATACTTCAAAAATATGTTGGCTACTTTTAGAAAATTGGATTGTATTTGGGAGGATTGAATGTTTTCTTTAAATTTTGTGGTTTTCCACAAGTTGGAGTATAATAAAATACAAACACTCTCTAGACTGCACACAAACATTGACAGCTTTTTTATATTGAGGTGATCAAAATGTTTAATTGTTCTTTTAAATGATAAAATCTCAGTTATGTTAATGATTGGTGTTAAGAAAAGAAGAAAGTGCAATGTAGTCATTTACATTTTTAACTGTTAAAAAAGCACTGTCTAAACTTCATATGAAAATGAAGCCATGTTTGACCAGAGTTTACTAATTTATCTGTAAGAAAATTATTTTTCAAACACTATCAGATGTGGCTTACGTGTACGTTCTGTTTTATAGATGGCCTCATATCACGATGGAGAACACTAGTGATTTTTATTTTATAAATAATTACTGTAACACATAATTAGAGTGATGAAGTTATGTGCTGTTAACACCTAACTGTACAAATTTTGAAAAAAAAAAGAATTATTCTTTAAGTCCTGATGGTTTTGACCATTAAAATTCTTACAGAGAAACTGCAGCAGACATGGATGAAAGAAACCGTTTCCAGTATCAGAGCTGATGGTGATATTGATGTTAAAATAATTTAGCTGACACAGAAGCTGATATTTTCTTTATTGCCTTTTCTCTGATTCTTTCACACAAACATTTTCTTTCATATGTGATCATGAAATCAGATCAGGTAGTCTTACAGGCTGATTTTCTCTGTCCTATTACAATCAGTTGCTGATGAAATAACCAATAAATGTCTGAAAGTGATAAATATTCATTTAAGATTCATCTGCTGATAGTTTTAAAAGAGTTGATTCTGGCATATGCTGAAGTTAAACAGATGCATTTGTGCATCTTTAGTTTTAATAATCAAGGATTGGAGTCTGACTCCTCTGTGTAGTGATCTCTGTAAATTTGAATTGTTTTTTTGTGATTTTTTAAGCTTAAACGACTCATCTTAAGCAATTTGACTTAAAAGCAACACATTTTTTTTCAAAACTTAACATCTAGTTTGAAAATTTCCTCTCGATCAAGTTGGTTTTTACTGTGGCAATTGTGCATGGATTATTGATTATTAAAAAATTAATCAGACAAACTTGCTGTCAGGTCAGCGACCATTTTTGTAGTCCTTGTTAGCAGTTTGTTTGCAGTTGTTTTAAACACACAGCAAAGTTTTAATATTCAAATGCAGGGAAAGGTCAGATGCACCTTATTATTTCAGATTTAATGTTAAAACATGTTCATCATCGCTCATACTTCTGACACTGGTGCTCCTAATCACATGTAGTTTCTGCCTTGGGAACCAGCTAGTGCTAAATACTGAATATTTTACTTCCTGCCCCTCGTCAGACCTCCCTCAGCATCACACGGCTGAAATCAGCGTGCTTGTGCAATTTAGACAGTGTGAAGAAGTTTGCCTGCAATTTTAAAGATTAAAGCAACAAATGACCTGATATCAAGTTAGTAGGATATGAACACGTTTTTCTCAATTCCCTTTTAATTAAAAAGGTAATGTTTGTTGACCATTTTAAATTGATTATCTTGTTAGCAGTAAGCTTGTTACTGATGGTTGCTTTCACTGGGATCAATCTTTTTATTGAATATTTGGCCTAGCATCTTCCACATTAAAAAAAATTCAAAGCACTATACTACTTAAGTTGAGTTTAAACATTATTTTTTGGTAAAGTATTTGTTCCCTTTAATAATGCCAATTGGTATGATGGTTTTTTACTGTTGAAAAGCCTGATTAGTCGACTTTACAACAAGGTACAGCCTGTAAGGATTGTGCTTTCGATGAATGAGCAACACAGCTAATCGCTTTGGAAAAAAAACCCTGCTGACTACAACTTGAAGCTGGTGTTCCAGTTTGAAGAGTGGTCGGATTATTTGGTGTCAGCCCTAGTACCATTTCCAAACATGGGACCAAGTCCTGTGAGACTGGTGAAGTCAGAGATAGACCATGAAGTGCTTGCTTTAAGGAGGAACCTTGGGCTTGTTTCTAGGGGAATAGATGATTTTTGGCAATTTTTGGGGTGCTACCCACACATTTAGCTGTGGTGCTCACACCATGAGTGCACAAAACTAACAAGTTGTACCTTGTAAAGGCATCTGATCAGGATTTCCAATGATATAAAATACAACATGAACTGTTATTAAAGAGGGGAAATAATCAAAGTACTATCCACAAACTCTTTTGAGTATTTATCAATGCAAATAATGCTCATTGTGTCTCATTTAAACATTTATTCATTGAACTAATTGACCTTAAAATCTCTTCATATTGCCTGGCCCCATCTCTGATCTCACAAACTAACCACTGATGTCTCTCCTGCCCTGAAAACACAAAAACAGCAGCTACTCTTGGGTTAAAAAGGTCATAACATGTTTGTAGTTTCATATCAGCTCCTACCAAACCTCTCATCTTCTATTTTCTTATTCAAGGCATCAGGAGATGAATTTGGGGTGTTGCTGTGTTTTCGGGGCAGCCCTCAGCACTCAAGTATCAGCCCGGTCATGACCTCAAAGCCATTCTCAGTCCTCACTAGTTCTTCCAGCAGCCCCCTGCAGAGTCTCTGTTCTGTCTCCCCCTCTCATAATAAAATAAAATAAAAAACATAAAGCACATAATCATCTCCAGTGCCTCTCTGCCCACCTCCAGACATCACTGTAACTCCGCTTCAGATGTAAACATATGGGCATGGTTCAGTTTTAATGGCTTTAATAATAAAATACAGTCAAATGTGAACGTGTGGTTTCATGGTTTTATTTGTAACACATTTAAGAGGAGAAGTGAAGGGTTACTGTTCATGTGAGGGAGAGGACATTTAAAAAGACGAGACTGTCTGTTTATAAAAAGATCCAGTTTAGTTTCCATCACGAGGCGTGGACCAGAGCGCCGGCCCCTTGGCCGTAACCAAAGCCTTTTGGACCAAAGTTCTTGGCGTAACACGCTGCGGACAGAAGAGAAAGAAAAACACATTAACTGCAGATTTTAACCTTAAACTGAAGTTATAATAACTGCAGAAAATATCCACAACACTTTGTATCAAGGTAAACAGGCTGATATTTAGCTCACTACTTATTGTGCATAAAAAGGTACAACTTGTTGATTTTTACCACACATTTCAGCGTCAGGGTTTAACATACTACATACTGTATGAAACTCCTTTATTTTTCACCTTGTCTTTTATTTTTTAAGTTTCTTGCTTGAAAGTCCAGTCAGATGTTGGATTTTGGCATGCTTATAAACCCCTCTGTTTCAGCCCTGCTCAGAACAAGCTGTTTTATGGCCCTTTTCCATTAGCCCTACTCTACTTTACTCGACTCTACCCGGCTCTACTCTACTCTCCTTGTGCTGCTTTTCCATTAGCCCCTGTTGCCTGCCCAACGGCGTGCAGTGTCGTAGTAAACAGCTGAGCAGCACTGCAGTGACGTCATTTTGAGCGCGACACAGCAATCTGTGGCTATTTGTCACAAACCGAGTAAAAAGGAAAGCAGAAGAAGGCTGCAGGTGGTAAGAAGAAATACCCCTTGAGAAGCACAGGAGAGTTTTGGAAGCTATACAACAGAATGAAGCCGAGGACGAGAGCAATCGAGCATGCAAAGAAAAGACGTATGAGGGTAAGCTAATGGTAGCTACCACTAGCATGCTAGGTCATCGCGCTCATGACTTATCGATGACAACATCGTCTGACCAATCAGTAGCCGGCAGTCGGTGATTTAATCTGTTAGTATTGACTCAGCTCGCTTAGAACCAGAGCGGAGTAGGTACTAAAACTAGCTTGTTTTAGGAGGTACCGGGCTAGTGGAAACACGCTGCAAATCGAGTAGAGCCGAGTAGAGTAGGGCCAAGGCGTGCTGGTGGAAAAGGGCCATTAGTGTCACTGGGCAAAATTCACAAGCTGTGCCAGACTACACCTCTCTTATAAAGTGGATGAGATTTTAGCTTTCAAGCACTGTACTCTGTTTACTGTGACAGCACAGACATGCCAAATATGGTCCTACAACCCATGAGCCAAACAAACACCTGATTCAGGGGGTATCGCCCCCATGTAGGAAGTGGCGTATCCCCTAGTGTTGAGGTTCTCGAGGAATGTTTGGTCCAAGGCCATAGAGAAACACAAATCATTTATTTGTTTGTAGAACAACAGACCATAGGGTCTTTTATTTTGAAAGGAGGACCCCACATACCTTCCTGTGTAGCTTGACTACACAGACTTTACACTCTGGCCCTCTGTCTCTGTCACTAATGTGATGGATGACAAAGTACAACCTGAGATAGACTTGTAGTTAAACCTTGTGCTCATGCGCTCTTCCACCTGTGCTCTGGACGTAATTATATCTGATGGTGATACTGGTCAGATCAGCTTTAACTGATTATCAATGGATAAAACACAAACTCAACATCATTAGCATGCTGGTTTAACGACCTCTTCCTCCTCATTTAAGAGGTGCAGCAGTTTATTTTGATGCTGTGTCGACAGGTGAGTTTCGGCCTTTAAGCAGAAACAGACTGAGTGTCCTCTCCCCTGATCTGCCTTTTGGTTCCACATCTGGTTGATTGTTAAAGGACAAACGGGGAACTTCTTTCTTTCATGTTTGGTGGTTTATGGACAACTTAAGAGTCCATATTCCGCTTTTTCTAGTTTTATACGCCCTTTTGTTCTTTTAAGTGCCTCTCTTGCTAACTGAGTACTTCTATGCACAAGACAAAGTCTGTGGGATCAGGAAGTCTCCCTGTTTTTGGTGATACTGCCTCAGTGATTGATCACAAAGAGATGCAGCCAAATAAAATCCTCACACAATCAAGCAGGTTTGAACAAAATTTGACGCTCAGCTTTGCTCTGACACCCACTGCGCTTGAAGCTTCACTCAGCGGTGTAAGAAAAGGACTTTTCATAAAACCATTCATAATTTTGCCAAAATAATTACTGATGGCATTTTTAAGGGCATCAATAATCACTCACACCTCTGTCTTTGCCTGTGTTCAGCCTTATTTATGTCTGCTTTGGCTAAATGACATTTACAAGAGTTTTGACTGCATCTTCTTTGAAAAGTTTAAAATGTCATGCCCGGACAAGAAACGCTGAAAATCTGCACTGCGTGGCAGCAGAAAAAAACCCTCTCAGTTGTGCAGGTACATAGAAAACAGCTAATTTACTGGCAACACTTTTCTTTCTGAGTAATTGCTTCCTTATTAGCTCAGGCTGGCCAGAAGAATAGCTGCAGAGCTGTTGACAACATGATGCTGAGAACTGACCAATCACCACAGGTTGAGCCCACATGGGGAAGCAGCTCATCCAGGGTGCGAATACAGGTGGATCAGGGGTACTTATTCTAAGCTAATAGGTTTTTTTTTTACCATGACTGCTTGTAAACATCCTCTGACATTTTTAAATATAGCGTTTCTGAACCTTTGTTTAGGTCAGTTGAGGCTTTTCATAGTAAATCTTCCAGTTATTCCCTAAAATTGACATAGAAATACAGATTTTATTTTAACTTGTAATGAAAAATATCTTGTAGTGACTAAAAATGTCTTTTATAGAAGTATCTTGTCTTAGGCCCCATCCACACGAAGACAAACCAAGGTCTGAACACATAAGTTTCTTGCCGAATCTGCGTATCATCCATACGAAGACGGTGTTTTGGGGGTCTGTAAACGATCATTTTTAAAACCAGGTTCCAGAGTTGAAAGATTTTGAAATGCCGTTTACACAGTTCTGTGATAACTGGCTCTCCGTAACTTTTCAGATACGCTTACGTCATAATTTCATATCTTCATTGACACACATGCGCCACACGCGGCAACGACAACAATGATGGCGGCATACGTGAAGCATATGTGCTGATGAAGCTAGTGACCCTACTATCCCTGTTGCAGCAAAATCTCCTTCTCAGTCACCACCGAGTTGAACAAAAAAATATCGAGGACATATTACGGCACTTTATGATCACTTTATCACAATCTCTGTTTACAACTTTTGCCGCAAGTGTGCATGCCTACTGTGTTTTTGTCTGCTTCCGCTTGTTTTTGTCATATCGTTCCAGTACCTCTGGTCTGGAATGTGTTTACAGCGTTTTCATGCGTATCGAGTGCATTCATGTAGGCGCACACATTTTCTGAGACACCTTCGTCTTTCTGATGATCGTTTTTCAAGCTGTTAAGCGTTTTGTCTTCGTGTGGATGGGGCCTTAGTAGGCAGCAGTGAATCCTTGCACTTAGTCTAGTTTCCCAGCTCTCAGGCTCAGGAGAGTTTCCCTCAAATCAGACTGTAAGGTCTAAAAAAAGCCCCCAGACCAGCATGTGGTCTGATAACCAGGTGCAGAATTTCCCTGGATTATGTTTGAACACATTCAGAGATGGATTTCTGGTTCTCTAAGAGGTTTGAGCATGCTCGTGAGTCTATAAGAGGACAGAGAACCAGGTGGTAACAGTCTGGTGGTAAAAACTGGGTTTAAGCTCACATGCTGAATTCATCCATCTGTGATCATGTTTCTGTCAGACCAAGCCCTCTGCTCACAGCCCTGATGCACTCACAGAGCCCTGGAGTGTGAGCAGCTCTTGTCGGGGCCTCTGTGGACCAACACTCATTATCTGGTCTCTCCGTGAGAACAACAGAGTGTGTGTTTAGTCTCCACAGCGTGTTACGCAAGAGTCATTGAACCGGTTCAGTTTGTTCTGATACGGTCGGATCAGCTGACTCCTCTGATAGACGCTCAGACGCTCCAGGACTCAGGAACAAATATCTGAGTGACTGTTGATCATTATTGGAGCAGCTGTCGTCTGTGATATAGTTATGAACACAAACACGGTCTCAGCTGTTGGTCGACTGAGTCACAGGTCGATCAGTGAAGATACAAAAAGTCCTGATACAAAGGCCAAACTGTGGACACTGACTAATCCATCGACCTGTTTAACACCACTTTGCTCTTTCAGGGTTGCAGGTGCTGGAGTCTGTCCCAGCTGTAATTGGGCTAGAGGGATACACCCTTGACCAGGCAGCCAATCACAGGGCCACATAGAGAGACAAACAGCAATTCATTCACTCCCCTACCTAAGGGCAGTTTAGAGTCACAGATTATGTCAATGAGGACGTCTCTGAACTGTGGTAGGGCTGTCACTTTATATTCGATATTCAAATAACCAAATAGTAAATAAACATTCGAATGTAAAATATTGAGTGTGGCGGCACATCAGGGCGCCTGGAGCAGTGGACAGTTCCGTCCAGCAGAGGGCACTGTGAGCGCAGCTTGACCATCAGTCACATCCGCTGCTCTCTTGACCTCAATAAACAAAGAGTTTGCACTCCGGGCGGATATTAACAGCTCTGAATGTTCTGAGGAGAGCTGTGTGGAAGTAGTTTTGGTTCTACACCATTGATGCCAACCTAAAATCAAAGACCAGGCTGTGTGTTCTGTGAAATACAGTTTAGTCACTCGTCCTCCACATCAAATGTACGCGCTCAGCCATCTGCTTTTCATCCAAGCTATACGGCCGAGTGCAGCGGCGCTGCGTCAAGAGTTTAATCTCGTGTGACTGTGTTTCATTCGGCAGGATCTTTACCAAAAGGGGGAATAAGAGAGTCTCTGTTCCTTACCTGGGGGGGAGATAATCGAATATCTTGGATTATTTGGGTGCATGTCCGAAAAGCGTTCGACTTTGATTTTTTGGAAAAGTGACAGTCTCAGTCTGTGGTAGGAAGCCAGGGTGCCCAGAGAGAACCCTTGCATGCCCAAGAAGAACATGTTATCTCTGCACAAAAAGGCCCTGCCAAACCCGGGGATTGAACCAGCAGCCTGCACTACCTGCTGTTCCACCGTGCTGCCTGCTGACTAAAGCATTTACAGAATTACAAACAATATTTGTTAATTTTTGGGAAACAAAACAAAAAGGAGAGAGTTTAAAGGATCCTACAACTAAAAGCATTTGAATATTAAATATTCAGAGATCGAAGAAGTACAAACTCTGATTCAAGTGAAGTTGGGAGGTTGTGTAAAGCATAAATAAAAACAAAATCATTTGCAAATACTTTTGGACCTAAATTAAATTGAAAACACTACAAATATAAGATAGTTTATGTTGAAACGGATACGTATTTTGTTTATGTTTTTGTAAATATTCTCTAACTTTGAATTTGATGCCTGCAACATGTTCCAAAAAAAGGCTGGGACAGTCATTTTTCCTTTTGGGTCACATCACTTTTCATTTTAACAACACTCAAAAAGTGTTTGTAACAGAGGACATTTATTTTTGAAGCTTCGTAGATTGAATTCTTTCACACTTTTTTCTGGATGTATAATTTCAGTGGCTCATCAGTCCTGGTCCAGCAGAATTTCCCACTTTGCCTCAGTCCATCTCAGATGAGCTCAGGCTCAAAGAAGCTGGTGGTGTTTCTGGGTGTTGTTGATATTTGGTTTGTCTTTACATGGTAGAATTTGACCTTGACCTTGTAGATGAAGAGGTGAACTGTGTTAAATGGTTCTCTGAAGTGTTCCTGAGCCCACGTGCTGATATCCTTTACTGAACTATACTGGTTTGTAATGACATGCTTGGATTCTCTGAATCTTTTGATGATATCATGGATTGTAGATGATGAAATCCCTAAATTCTTAGCATTTGTAAGATAAGAAATGTTATCAAACTTAGACTATTGCTCATGTTGTTCATGGTGTTGCACCTCGTCCATCCTGGTCTGCGAGCAACTGAGCCACTGAGGATGCTCCTTTTATATCCGGTCACTACATTCACCTGTCTACAATTAACCCGCTCATCTGTGAAATGTTGCAGGGATCAAATTAAAATGAATGAATGTTTCCAAAACCTTTGACTTTTATCAGTTTGAGCATTAGATATATTGTGTTGATAGTGTTTTTAATTAAATATGGTCATAAAGTATCTTCAAATCATTGTATTCTATATTTTTTGGCATTATACAATACCCCAGCTTCACTGAGATTGGGGTTTTAAATTCAAAACATGGAACATGCACTGCATCATGGCCCCTACAAACACCTTTTAATTTTGATTCAGTGTTTGGTTGCTTTCTAAATTCTGCAATTTGTATCAACACATGTATTAGTGAGAAGTGTGTGTTAGGATATACTGCTGTATTGATTTTCTTTATCACAGCCTAAGTTGTGACGCTGTAGTCTATACACAGTATGTCGTTTTTAATCTCACCTTTGCAGTAGATTTCTCCGTCTTTCTCGGTCTGAGTGGTCGACTCCAGGCTCTTGCCACATTTTGCACAGCGGAAGCAGTTCTTATGCCACGGCTGGAAGGAGGAACAGAGAGAAAGTGTGGTTTAATGCTTCTGTGTGTCACTGTAGACAAGGACTTTCATTGTTTAAAGTTTGTTTAAAGTCTGTGACATTTAAATGTGACTAAACTGTAAAGAAAAATGTTTAGGGGTTGCTCTAAGTCCATTTATTTTTCAGCTTTTGTGTGTGATGATTGCTTTTACTGTTATTTAATATTTCTGGACAGATCACAAAAGCATCCTTTAATAAAGGGTTGGGCAACATTGAGAACCAACAGGGCCACGCTGGTTTTATCCCCAGTAACAGGTGACTGCATTGTTAAATATATTTGTGGCTTTCAGATAACTTACTAGCTGTTTCTGGTTATATTACTACCACTTTACTTTTTATTTTAACAAACATTTCGTAATGCATAAATGGGAATGTCGAAGAGATAATCATTACAGCTCTGTTTTCTTGGAAATTTTGGTATTTTAGTGCTGTCATAGTAGATTTAGCCATATTTCTTTCACTAAAATGCATTTTGTGATTTTTTCAAATTGACCGGTGAGCCATATTGAGAGAGTATTCGGGCTGCATGTGACCACCATTTTCCTGCCCCTGCTTAATAGGTCTACATTTTTGGGGTGCTGGTTTGGCGGAGTGGTTTGCAACCAGGCACCCCATGTATATGCTTCTGCCCGTCCAGGTTCGAATCCCGCCTGTGACCAGTTTGCAGAGTGTCCTCCCCTACTCTCTCATCCCCTTTCACAGTCCTGTCCACTGTCTCTCTCCTATCAATAAAGGCACAAAAATGCCCAAAAAATACATTAAAAAAAAAAAAAAAGGTCTACATTTTTGTAGCTGAATTCTTACTTAGTCCTCAGGCAGTAACAGGCTTTAATCAACCATTATTTAACCACACAACTCAAAAATGAGTGGTATATTCTGCTTTAAACCTCAAGTTTAGAAGATCAGCATGAATCTTGCTTTAAGGGCTGAGCTTGATCATGATGCTTGAGGACAAGAAACTCCCATGGATTTCATGTTCTGGTTTTGCTAATGGAGTCTGATGGCTCTTAAATGGAAGATAGTGATTTAAAGGTTGAACAATAACTTTATAATACACCCAAAAAGGTCTGTGCGAGTGTTTGAGACACCTCAAATCATAATCTGAGCCTTTAAGTGGCAAAAACAAGACGTGACTGAAGCAAATGCACCCTTAAAGATTGTTTTAATGCCTCTCATTACGTCAGACTGAGCAAGAACATAAGCAATTCAAGGAAGCTTTCCCAAATCATTCAAAACAAGAGCCTGGATTAAAACTCATGTGTGGGTTTATAATAAATCTACAATAAACTATTGAGCAGGAAAAGAGAAGAAACAAAGTCAAGTCAGGCGTGAAAACTGATTTTTGCTGGTTATTTGAAGCTGGTAATTAGAGGCTGTTCATTACATTCAATCAACGAGGCTCAGAATATCTTCGTTTAAGTCTAATTACAGGTTCAGTTTTAGATTTCCTCTCATCAGAAACACATAAACAGAAGATGACATCACTCTCAGTAAATCAGCTCGAGCATGAATCCTCTGAAATCATCTCTTCACAAACACAAATCATCCTCCCCTGTGGACGTGTTTTCAGAGTATCATTCAGCTTTCTGCAAACATCCTGCTGTTTTTTTCAGACTCCAGCCTCATGACTTCATCTGCTGTAAATCTGCGTGTCAACATCATGTGCCAGAGACCGCCGTGTCCAGACGGCCTCGCTCGATTAGAGGCAGCTGTGAGGAAGCCGGGATCCAAACTGTACGGAGCAGCGTTTGGGTTCTCTCATTAAAGGAGACCACAGCAAACCTCCTACATGTGGTCCAGGACTGTTAAAAGCATGTGTGTTCAATTTGCTCAGACGTGTTGCTCTGCTGCGGTCTGGGATGGAGATCTTGGTTTTGAGGAGCTTGAGGGACCAGCACTGCTCTGGTTGGAGGTTCATTTTTGTTCAGGCTCTGATGGTTTGAAATGATTTTTCTGATGCGGAGAGCAGGAGGCAGTTTTTGAGCAGTGATGCCTGTTTGGCTCTTTAAACTTGATTCTGCATTTCATTTCATTTATCTGAGGTCAGATGGGGAATGAAGTCACATCCGATTGAAGCCTGTTCCAGTTTCACGTTAATAAAACGTTCATTATAAAAAAACTATTCCTGTAGCTTTAGAGCTTAAACACTTTTGCCATAAGTCACATACTTGTGGGACTTAAATGAAGTTAATGTGTTTTGGTGGCACATTTACATTTTGTCCAGAGTCCATGACGCCTTTTACATGTGAACATATCGTGATGTTGACTTTTGCATGAAATCATCTTGTAGTGCGTTGGGTTGGTGCTGATCTATTAAAAGCATATGCTTATATTTTTCTTTCTTTTCCTGTCTTGTGCCGAGTCCATGCCAAGCAGCTAGACACGATTCTTTTGACTGAGTGTGCAGTAACAGGAAGGAGACAGGAAAAGCTTACCCAATGCTAATGAGCATAGCTCAAACACTGGAAGTCATTGGGTAATGTAAGCCTGCCTCGGCCTACAGGCATCAGATAAACTCTGCTGTGTTGTTATGTATAATTATTACAAAATTTCGCGAAATAAAAAATGACAAAACAAAATTCAAAGACGCACGAAATAAAAAAAACGCGAAGGGGCGCAGGAGATTTTTTACCCTTCTCGCCTACCGTAGCAAAACACCTGCTTCAAAATGGAGAAAGACAAGGTAGAGGAATTGGCTGACGCTCCTTCATCAAATAAAGACATTGTGTGGACCTATTTTGGCTTCCCATGTAAAAATCAAGAGAACGGTGAGAAGATTGTGGACAAAACAACAACCATGTGCAAAATATGCCGCTACAGTTCGCCGTATACTGCAGCAAGTACCTACTACTTTGAACTGGAGACAGGCAGCAACTGTATGTTTGTGTAAGTCTGCATAAAAAACAATATTTGATTTTTGTATCTACTGTTGAGTTGACAGAATTTGATCATACTTGAAGATCAGAAGTATATGCACTGTTATAGGCTAAATATTATAGTTCACAGTTCAGACATTTATAGGTCTAAACTGCAGCTCTGAGGACTGCTGTTTGTTTTCCTTTTCATTCAAGAATGTGTTTATCCTGATTGTTAAAACAACAAAGCACTTTTTAATGAGATTTTATGTTTGTATTTGCACTGTAGTCTAAATAAGGGGAAAAACTACAATTTTGTTTTTTTTCAATGTCGTATGTTGTATGTCTGCGTTAGGATGAAAATAAAGAAAATGAGATTTTTGCACAACTGTTGGTGATTTTCTATAATCTTTATTTCGTATCGTTAGCCCTGTTTCTCATTTCGTATCGTTTCGTGAGTTGACCATTTCGTTACACCCCTAATAATCATTATTATGTTTATTTTTTTTTCTTTCATATTTTGCATGTTTGATAAATCACAGTCAAAGAGGGCGAATCTGAAATAGGGCTGAACAATTAATTGCAAATTAGATTAAATCGCAATATGACTTGTTGCAATTTTCAAATCGCAGAGGTGCAATATTTTTAACACAAAATGTGTTGAACATTTTGGCATTGTGATGTAGTTTATTACAATTTCATGCCTATTTTAACCTTTTTTAACCCAGTTTTTACAACTTGATGCCTATCTTTCTCCCATTCATCTTTTTTTTTTTTGGCCACTGTCAGACCATGTTTGGATTTTTACATGGTTTTTGAAATTTAATCCCAATTTTGCTGCTATAATCAATTTTCCTTAGTCACATTTGATTTTTTTTGCCTTGTTTTTTTCTGCAATTTCATACCGATTTTACACTTTTAACTTTTTTTCCGCTTTCGTACCACTTTTTTTTACCCAGTTTTTACAATTTCTTACCTATTTTGCTTCTGTTCTTCACTTCTCCACTTTTTCTCAAATCTTTTATCCTTAGATTGATTTGATGTCATATTGGTTATACTGTAAAACGATCTACTGCTTATGTTTTAAGAATACATCAGATGAGGAACATTAAAATAATCGCAGAGTAAATCACAATTGCAATATTGGGGAAAAATATCGCAATTAGATTATTTTCTCAAATCGTTCAGCCCTAATCTGAAACACACAGTTAACCAGTGATGGGGGCAAAAACTTGCAGAAAGAGCTGCAGAAGCACAAGCACAACTATCATATGAGCACAGATTCTCCTATTTGTCCTCGCTCCGTCAGTGTCGTTATGACAACAGATGAATCCTCGCTGCAGCCAGGAGCCATAACTTTTGCAGCTTGGCTCCTCCAGTGAAAGCTAAATGGTCCATTTGGCAAAAGTCTTGACAGATCCCTCAATTTAAAGCTGTGCAGTGCAAAGCAAAGACTGTTTTTAATTCTGCAAACAAATCTTTTACTTTCTGGAACATTAACTCGACCGCTGAGGTAAAAGACTATCATTTATTATGAAACATAAATATTAGCACAGCACTTAAACAAAATCAATTAACTTAAAAAAAAACACAAGGAGGATTTCCCTAAAGTGAAAAAAATCAACAAACTCTTCGAGGCCTTATTTCATCTCATTTCATAAAAACTCCACATTTGTGTTAAATAAAAAAATTAGTGTGTGCATGTTGATACTCAAAAAGAAAATGATTTATTCTGCTTTTTCCCAGTTTAGCAACCAAAACTCAGAGGAAACAGTTGTGCACTCATATACAGAGGAAGTGGTTTGAAGTGAGGGATCTTATCAGTTCAAAATGAATCTAAGTTTTCACCACATCTGCTCATTAAAAACAAAAACTTAAGACAGATTTGACCCCCGTTATGAGGCTGAATTTAAAGTCAAGGTGCAACCTAAGATCACAATCCAGCCTCAGGGCTGCATGAACATCTGAGTCAAATTTAACGCCATCCACACAACAGATGTTGGAAAACTTATCTAAAACTATAAAAATGATTCTCTTGTGAAAGTACTGGATTAGAAGTCAGAGGATTATTCATATCTGCAACCTTTATTTCCTTTAAACTTGATGACTGACGTGTTTTTTCTCTGCGATCCAAAAGCTGCTGAGGAATATCAGATTGATTTTAGAAAGGATGTCTCCATTGCTGATTTATTTTCTCTTTAAAAAAGGCTTCATTTTTTATTTCAGAAGGATGAGAAAAATATAAAAAAAATAATAAAGAACTCTCACCTTTCCCGCCCCCATGATCTTCTCCGCTGCGTAGACCGAGTCCCCACATCGAGCACATTTCTCTGAGCCTCCAAACTTCTGGGCGTATTTGGACGGGTTCGGGTTGGTGGTGGGTCTGTGAGTGTGGGTCCTGGAAGGAGGGAAATATAAGTAACAATTACAAAAAGGAGAATTATGTGTTTGAGATCTTTTCATCCATCCATCTCGCTCTAATAAACACAAAATCTCAGGAGGGCTCTGAGGGGTTTTCATCAAACTTTGCAGAAATGTCCACTCTGACTTAAGGATGAAGTGCATAGAATTTAAAGGTCATTTGGCTTCATGTTCAACCTTTCTGAACACAAAATCCTCAAAATGCTTTGGAAGATATTTGCTGGTGTGTACCTTAAACTCAATAGACTTTACATAATTCCACAAAATGTAAAACACATGCAGAAATGTACCTTTTTGTGTTTTGTTAAGGCTCCTTTCTTTAAAAGAATACATAATAAAACTGAACTTATTTTTGCCTCGAAAACAATTTTCACCCACACTTAACATAAATGTGCCCAGAGTCTGAACAGAATGGTGGAAACAAGCTCTTTGTTCTGCTGCTCCCCCCACCTTTAACACTGTACATACAGAACTGAAAAGAGCAGAAGTGGTTTCAGTCCAAACTTTTTGTTACTTTTTACTCACTGAGCAGAGCAATGCCTGTGTTTCATTAAAACTGTTACACCTTAATTGTCAAATTATTAAACTTCTTCCATATTTATTGTTTGTAGTTTATTTCCTTAATCTTTTCTTAAATTTGTATTTATCTTGACATGCAGTGCTCATTTTGACAGGACTTTCTTTGGCTAGTTTTTGCCAAAAATATCTTTAAGTTTTAGTCATAATTTGGTCTTCTAAATTGTTTTAAGTTTAGTCTAGTTTAAGTTGATGAAATTTCACAAAATCAAACCAATTCCGCTGTAAATGTAGCCCACTAAAATACGAAGTGTAAAGTGTGAGCCGTTTTTAATGTTTTCTTGAACTGCTGAAGTCATGTTTTACACTTGGATAAATGAAACCTCTAATAACTCTTTACTCAGTGCTGGTAAAGTTTAAATGAATAAATTAATATAGAAACAAATTTAACTTTCTGTGTGAAATGCAGTCGCCTTTAACTAGTCTACCTGGCAGATCATCTCAGTTACAATACCAGAACTGACAACAAACAGTGAACCTGCTCTACATGAATATATCAATTCATAAAGAGAGCAGCTCTGGTTGGATCGTTCCACAACTTATCCCACCACCACCCAGCTAAGGCAGCTGTGATTGGATGTTCCTCTGAACTCATCCAACCTTTCCACACAACCAAAGTAGTTGTGATTGGATAGATTCCTAACTTGTCTCTACTTTCTACATGATGAAATTAGGTCTGATTGGATTAAGTCTGTCAAACATTTCAGTCTAGTTTTTATTTGTTGATGAAAATGTCCGTTAATTTAGTTTAGTTTTTAGTTTTTGTCAGGGGAAAAAAGGTTGTTGACAAAAACTATGACACTCCTTGTTGACTGGACCATGGATGTTTGTTCTGTGGTTTCTGTGATTCTAACAGCTGTTAAAACCAACTCTGAAACTTTTTAATCACTGGATTTGATCAAGATTATCCAATCTTTCTTGACTAAAAACAAAGAAACTTACTCAATACACCTGCTATCACCAGTTAACATTGAAACGAGTTAAACTGTAACAGCAGTCGGGCATGGAAGTTGGAATAGATAAAAAAATAAAACACTATTGGTGTAGAAATTGCAAAAAAAAAAAGGTGCGTATCATCAGGGATTTAGAATATTATTGGTTTAGTTTGATATCAGTATTTCTGCTGCCATTTTAGGATCATAGATATAATAAAGCTTCCTATGTTGGCATGTTAATTATAAATTTAAAGAATAAGCTGCAAAAAAGGGTGATTAATGTCAATTGAGAAGTCTATCAGTGTTTGTAGGTCTCAAAAATGACAGAAAAAGCATTATCTCACTGTTACTGTTAACATTATAGTTTAGATACAACAAAGAGTAATCAAAAATAATCTACTTTTAGTCTTTATTGTACATTGATATCAGTATTATTGACCAAGAGTCAATTGTAAGTTTTGAAATATTGGCTTATAAAAGATATCATGGACATAGTTTCAGAGTATTAAACAACATTAAACAATGCATCTTTGCCATTTTGTGTTTTCGTGTGGACGTTAAACTTTTTTAAATGAAAAAGGAAAGCTCTGTTTTCAAAAATACCCGCCTAAATATGGGCGTAGGAGCTCGTGGACCTGCAGCAAGCTCAGTCTGTGTACAGTTGACAGTCCTGCGGCTGCAGCAGGATAATCTTTGCACATGTTGAAATTTAGATAACCTTTATTTAGGGTGTAGCAATATTTGTGTTGTTGGCCTAATCAAAGTAGGACCATATTTTGAACACTTTGCTGCTGGTAGAGGGAGATGTTAGCGGTGCTGTGAAGCAAAGTGCAGGTGAGACAGAAAGTGTTTTAAAATGTTCAGTAGTGCTCTGTTTTTTTGTCTTACTTTGAGCAATAATTCAGAAAAAAAAATAAGTCCCACCCTCCGCAGCAATATATCCCTGTCACTGTGGCTTCTGTTCAGGGCAATGCCATAGAGCACACACAGCCCCACTTCAAAAATCCAGCACTATCCCTTTAAAGTTGAGATAATCGGCGGTAACAGTCCTCATGTTGTCCCCTCTGCACCGGGACCTCCTCTGCTCTTGTGATAACATTTACGCGGTGAACCGAAACACCGACCCCTGCAGTCACAAACACCTCGAGGTGCTCCAGTTGAACATTAATTACAGAAATGATGCAACGGCATTTTTTAAAAAGACAAAAACCCCACAAATAAACCTGGCAGGACTGTACACTCTGCTGTCTCCCCGGCAGTGGGAAAGCGAGTGTCCTGGGGCCCTGGGGTGGGGGGAGCTTATCAGAGGGTGACTGCCAGCCCCAGTGGCCCCTGAATGAGGCTCTTTGTGGTGGAGGACAGAGTGGAGGGTAAGAGGGCTCCTGCTGGTTACATAATAAACCCTTTCATAACAGAAATCACCTGACGCCTGGTGTAAACATTGAGAGGCTCCGTGTGTTTTCTGTTTATTTATGGTGACTTTATATCCTGGATGTGAACGGTATCTGTGAGGCAGCAGGCAGGGGTCAGGCCTTGGGCACAGTTATGGGGGAACCTTGTCATTTGTTCCTATTTTGTGTTAAAAGAGTAGTTATTTTTAAAAGCACAGGTGTCTTCATACTTCTTGGTGAGCTCACTGGTTTCATGGGGGCTTATACGCTGCTATGGCAGCAGCTCTAGATGACAAGATACCAAGTGTTTATCCTTTTGTACGGTGTGAACGTTTCTCACACTGATCTTCAGGACAGAACAAGAGGGGCATGCAGTGCTGTGATTATGTAATGATGATTACTCTGTTTTTGTGATTGTTCCAGGCTGTAATTGAAGTTAAAACTCAATTAATCATCCAGCAATGGCAGTAAATAAAACTTATAAGGTGCTGGTTAGTTAAGATCACAGGTTGCTGCTGGAGAAGTAAGAAAAATTTGGAATCCAGAGTTTCTGAATGCCACGGTTTTAATTGATGACGTACTTACAATTGTTCCTCTACTTTTTTTGTAATGTATGAGTCTGAGTGGCCTCGTTTACATGGGTAGTTTTCCTCAATCTGATTGAAATCAATCAGATTAAGTTAATCTGATTCGATCTGTATACATAAACTTTGAGTAAAGAGACCCACGTTTGCATGGCCCCAGCTGAATCTGATTGTATTGTTTTTTTTTACATGCACAGAAGGTCACTTTGCCACTACCTGCAAATGTGTAAGAGAAGAAGAGGTGCACTTCCTGCTTCCTGTTTACCTCTAGAAAGATGAATTCACATCGTGTTTTGTTGGGGACGCTCTGCGTACGTAACTACATGCCTCTTACGTACTACGGAGTGCCTGCTCAGACCGAATAATCCTCTCTATCATGCCAATCCGCTCCACTCAGCCGTTTACGTAAAGCATGGAGCGTATTATCAGTCGGCGTAGACTACTTCTTACAATCAGATTCGGGTGAATCAGATTGGCTAAGGTGTTTACATGAGACATTTCTAATCTGATTGACCTTTCAATCCGATTGTAAAAAGGATTTTTTGACCCATGTAAACAGGGCCAGTGACTATTTGATGAAACTGTGTTTTGCTGCCACTCTCAGGTGGGCTTTACACGAGTACGAATTTGTAAGACTCTGGTAAAATAAACTATCAATCTGGTGATGTTGACACACGGAGACGCATATTTGTCCATGACTCCACATCTTTTTTGAAAACGGGTCTGCAGGTGGATATCTGCGTAATCGTCTTCATGCCGTAGTTAGTATAAACAGATAAGTCCAAGAAAGATGGTGACCTCATAGCACCCCTCCTCCTTCCCGCCCCCCAACCCATGCTGTCACACACACCAACAACAACAATGGCCGCAGCCAGACTGATTCTGATCTTGTTCCAGCAGCTACAAATATTGCTACGACTTTTATACCAACATTTGCTCACAGAACACCAACAACACCAGCTACGGCAACAACAGCAACAAGGGCTCATGCAGAGACGCAGCATGTTAGGCGTGCATGAGCACTTGATGACGTGGAATCCACCTCGGAGCAGAACCAGACGGGCAACCTGACAGGATTTTGCGAGGATTTTGCGTTGTCATGTAAATGCACAAGCCTATGTACAATAAGATGTGTAAACAGCGATACATGTTTTGATGCCGACACCAAGACAATACGGGGCCGTACTCGTGTGAGGAGGGCCTTAGTCAGGTCTCCCTTGAAAAAGGAGATCTGTTGATCTCAATGGGACAAACCTGGTTAGAAAAAAGGTTAAATAAAACAAATATAAATAAAAATTAGGAACACTATTTAGTCAAATGACTCAAAATAAGATTTTAGTCATACTCTCTGTGATCTGTCCTTGATAATGACTGTGTGACTTCAGTCCTATAAAGCACAATTAATCTGATGGACCAGATAATCACTCCAGTATTTACAATAGAGAATATAATTCACTCGTCCATATGGGAAGGAACCCATAGACAGTGTTTAGGGAGGACAGAGTCTTTCAGATCCAGCAGATGATTTCTGCCTCAATCACATTCATTAAGGGCCAACGAGATGTTTGGTAGGTTGGCAATACTGCTGTGGTATAAATAACAAAACGTGAGCCACACTGTAGATCGAGAAAAGCACTCAGAGAGCGCAGACCTCCACCAAGCAGCTCAGTTACAGCAGTGAGATTTTGCACTTTTTGCACTCCAATAGGACAGCTGAGTGTCCGCTGATGCCTGTCCTTGTGCTGCGCTCCGTTTACATCGGAACTGGGAAGAGGGGATTGTGAATAGCGTCATCTCCGAGTTATCAGCGTTTCAGTTACAAAGTTGGAAAAAGTGTGCTGATCTACCAGGCCACTATTAGCCATTGTGTTAGCAGAACTCCTCCACTGGCATTGCAAGGGAAGCTGGGAAATGCAGTGACATAGGATTGAACACCTTTGATGTCAGTTTGTAAATAAACTACAATTCCCATAATGACGTAAATAAATGGGTTTTGCCATAAACTTCAATGTTTTTGAGACAATCTGGATCGAATTAGCACCAAAATGTATTGCCATCTTCCTTGGACCAAACAACACCTCTGGTAAAAGATTTCAAGTAAAACCATCCGGTAGTTTTTGCGTAATCTTCCTAACAGACAAACAAACAAACAAACAGACAGACCCTGGTAAAAACATAACCTCCTTGGCAGAGATAACAAACTCTCTCCTACAGTCCAGGAATTAACTAAAAATATCTTTTATCCTAATTTCCTTTGACCAAAATTTGCTTTTAGTGTTATAGTTTTTCTCTAAATTAAGAAATGCAGTTCAGATCTATTAAAAATGTGCCTGAAGCTGTTAGCATCTATGCTAATCTCCTGCTGTCGTCTCACCTGTTGCTCCTACCTCTTCCTGCTCTAAAGGACTCCCTCCCTCTTTGGGCTGCACACATTTGTTGCAGATTGGAGCTTTCTGAGATAGATGTGCCTGATTACAGTCATTGAATCAAGCGGATCTAGCTGCCGCACAAGGTGATATTGCAGCACTATGACATAATTGTGCCCAGGCCTGGTTTCAGCTAAAGCAGTGTGAGCGCAAGCTAGGAGAGGGGGCACAGAGGAGAGATTTGTGCTTTAGTGCGGGTGGGATAACCCCCAGTAAAAGTGCCACTGCACATTCACCAGCTGAGAGTTTTAACTATTATTTTAAATAAACTTTAGCTACAGTTTTATTTAGAGCTTTAAACATTCTCCAGAAAGCACAAGCTGTAATAAATATGCTAACTCACTGATGCCGCTGAAAACAAGGTGAACAAGGTGTGTTGGCCTCTAAATAGGCATTTTAGCATGTGTGTTTAAGGAAATGATCATGATCTACATTTCATCAGGATCATTACATGGTCTTCCTGAAGCTCCCGGCCCATCTGTGTTTGATAAAGAGGACTGTTTACCAATATTCCCATCGAGGCCCATTTCCTTTTGCCCTCTGTTGAAATTCAGCTGTTCAGGGAAGAGAAATCCTGTTTCTGTGTAATCTGAGCACATCTGCAGTTTAGATAAGCTTCCCTAATCCCAGGATAAGTTTATTTTCTTGATGTTTCAGAGCCATTTTCCTTTAACACAATGACCGCCTGCTGTTAGGAGACAATAGCACAGTCAGGGTCTGCAGACACGACATAAACAATCTGATGCAAACCCACTGACCTCAACCTTACAGAAACCACTTCTACAAATTAAGTCTGCTGATCTTTAATTCAGGCTTCTCGACATTTTTTCTGAGTCAATGAAACATAATTTTGTTTCCGGGAGCACGACTTCCTCAGAACAATGACTGCTCTGAAACTTGTTGTAGATAACTGTTTGTTTGCTGAGATCATCCCTGAAATCAAGATTATGATTCCTCTCTGTCACGGTGACTCAGTTCTGTGTCTTAAAGGTGCAGTGTGTAAAATGTGGCATTTTATACATCCACCGCATTTTTCCAAACAGAAACGGTGAATATAGGAGATATATGTTTCTATTTGTATGTAAAGTCCGTCAAAATAGGAGTACAATCATCCCCATAAAACGGTTGTTTTATTTTTATTTAGTTAGAAAATCTTTATAGAAAAAATTACATTATCACGGGCCGCTGTTTCGTGTAGGCCAACATATTGATCCGCTGTGTTATCTACGGGTGGTTTTTAGGGACAAAAAGAACAAATCTGTCCGCTGGTTCTGAAATCTTCTTGGAATGCAGGCGCAGAAGAGGAGAGGATGGCAGTGGATGCAAAGAAAGTTTTTACTCTGTCCTAGGGATTCAAACTGTGTGTATAAACACACACACAACATAAATTGTGTGCTGTGTCCAGGATCCTTTTTGGTCTTCACAGGATTCCGTTGCTCAGCGACGTGACGTTTTAGCTACGGTTAGGTTCATTCTACAATCTGAATGCTAGATGTCGCTAAAATGCCAAGTTCTACACACTGCACCTTTAAGACCTTCTGAAATATCCTGAAACCTCTAAATCACTTGTGAAACGCGCACTGGTGCAGCATTCTAGCTTACTCTTCATGTTTGATCCCAAGCCGCTCTCCTCGGTCCATGTTGAGGGTCCCGGCCCCCTGACCGTAGCCGTAGCCTTTAGGGCCGTACTTCTTCCCGTAGCATGACTTGCAGTAGATCTCCTGGTCGTGGATGGCCAGCGTGGTGCTGTCTAGACCCTTCCTGCAGACCACTGAGGACACAGAAAGACAAAGTCAGTCATTTGATAAGAGGGTTAAGACGCTCCTACCAAAGAAATGCAATGTAACTTCGTTGATTCAAGAAACTTTTTGTGATTTGAAAGTTTTGCCATTTGAACATCAAAATGTGGACTGCCTTAACCTTCCTGGCCAAGTCACAGGAACTTAAAGGCAATGTAAGTCTGCCTTGTTTACGGTTGTGCTTTGTTGCTTTGGTATGTCTGGTATGGCACTTATGTGTCAAGAACTTTATTTACTGACTACTGCTTCTTTCTAGGGGTGGGAAAAAATCGATTATCTGGATTTTTTTGTCTGACGATTCTTTTTCAAATTAAATTGCTTCATTTAGTCTGTGTTAATAAGCCACTTTTAAATGCAGTCCAGGCTTTTGAAGAGAGAGTATAAACAGCTGGTTAAAATATATCGCCTAATAAATCCTAAAAACAGACTCACACGTGATGTGTATTTTCCCTGATATAGTCTGTAGGCATCATCATTGTTAATCTATTTACTGGTGTTAAAAAAGCTAATGAAATATTGCAAAAATCAGCAATATTGTAGAATCGCAATTTAAATCGAATCGGCACCTAAAAAAAAGTAAAATATCGAATCGGGAGAAAAGCGCATCGTCCCAGCCCTAATTCTTTCTACTATTTGCACATCAGCTGAAAAACTTTTTCTTAATAAAACTCTACTGCTGCAGAAATGTTGTCAGATTAGCAACGCTTTCCAGATACAGTGAAGGTGTTTTAAAGTGTAACATATTGTCTATTTCTGGTATTAATACTCTTCAAATGTGTGCTTTTACTTACAGAGTCGAATACAAAAGTGTAGAATTACCAGAAAGATTTAAAATGTCCTTTATTCCAAACTCTCAAGTGAACTTTTATTTAACAAGACAGGCCAATAACCTGTAAATACCACTGTATCATATCAAATATAAGTATTTTTATCTACAGAGTCTCTGCTTCTGTCCAGATACAGATTTAGGCTAAAAAATGTCATGATGTCAAAGACTTTCTGTGATAATGATCCAATTTGCTTGACAAATACAGTTTGTGTACAATTTTCTTCTATTCTATTCTGTTTCTGGGTTGGCGTTGTCTCTTATTTTGATAAAATCTATGTTATTATTAGGTTTTTGTCACACTGAGTTTTTACCTCACTTGCAAATGTAGCTTTATTTTATTCACTGTTTTCTCTGACTGGTCTGTAAACTATGTGTATTTAATAAAAAAAGCCACACATTATTGCCTATAAACAAAGAAAATGACTCATAATAAAATATGAAATCCTTGTCTTGATCATTTTTAAACACTGGCCCTCAATTGCAAAGATAAGCATTTATTAAGTTGAACCCTACTTAATTGTGTAGGACATGCGAAAATCCTACTGCAGGTCAGAGGTTGTTTATGCAAGTTTACATTCAGTGTAGACTCGAGCAGGAAACAAAAAAAATGGAGAAGAAGAATCTTAAAAACAGATTCACTGTGTGTAGAAAAACTACAACAGGGGTGTCCAAATGGACGGGCCATCTTTGATACATTTAAATTTTATGTTGTAATGACAAAACACAATTTTAGAAGCGGCTAGATAATGCAAACAGGAGTCTAAAGACCAATTCATGCTGCTGTTTCACAGCATTGTAGTACTAGTAGATCCTAAACAGTTTACTGGTAGTACTTGGGAACATTTTTAGATCCACAAGTGAAACTTTTTGTTTTACTTTTAAAGTCTACTTGTGCACTTGTTGACCAAAATTGAGTACATGTACTCCAGATGTGAGTATTAGTATCGCTTAACTACAGTTTATATTAGGGCTGAATGATATGAACAAAACTTCATATCTCGATATTCATACCAGATATCTCAATATAATATAGTAATAGTATAGTAAATTCAAGGGCAATCATAAAAATGAAGTTTGTTGTGACTTCCAAAGCTGTGCATGCAGGGTGAGCGTGGGGGAATCTATATCTTTTATATTGTTGCTCCATATAGATACAATAACGATACATCTTTCAGCCCTAGTTTGTATCACAAATAACAATTTTATGCCCAAACAGTTTTCCATAGAAAGATGGTGTATTGACTACAGAACATCATTTATGTGATTACAGGCTTTAAATTCAATCATATAATCATTTACCGTACATAATCCTCCAATAAGGATCCTCTTTACTCACTCAGGATACCTCCAACTATAACGGCATCAAAGTTTGATAGTCTGGCATCATGGTAACCCGAGTGTGCAGTATCTACTTCTGTCAGGTTTCTCCAAAATAAAGAATGCATTATTTAAAGCCAAAAAGGCATTACAGAGGATTAGGTCTGCACACCAGAAGCTGGGATTAGCTGAATTCTTCATACACTGACCTCCACTGTCACTGTGTGATACGGGTTTGAGATTTCATACACTGGCTGAATAAAGACTCCACTCAGGCCTCACTGATCTCCACGTCCACACCCTCAGTCAGAGCCTTGCGTGCTTGTTGAAGAATTTTGCTGACCCCATTTATTTGATGTTCTTAATCACCTTTGCTGCAGTTGTGTGGTTCCTCTGTATGTATCTGGCTTTACAACTGGCACATAATTTACTCCCAATGCATGCAAGAGTTCAAGTGAATGTAGGTCTAACAGTGTTTGCAAATCACTGTATTCTGTTTTATTTAGGTTTTACACAGTGTCCCAACTTCCTGAAATTTCTGTTTATAAAGTAAGAAATCTTTTTATGAAGAATTAGGCTCAGAAATGGTTGAATGAATTAGGTAGAGACAAACAACTTTATTTCAGGACAACATAAACTGCATGAATTATGATTTTAAAGGGACTGTGAGGAGAATCTGTTTCCGGCAACATTAAGACTCTGCTACCCGTGAACACACGCAGCAACTGTTGTAATGCTACGTTCCAGTAACCCCGGAACTGGGAGTGAAATCATCTCCGACTTATCGACATTCCAGTTGAAGTTGGAAAAAAACATGCTGATCTACCTGGCTATTGTTAGCTGTTGTTAGCACGCCCTGTGTTGTTGTATAAAGAATGTGATTATCACTATAGCAGCATTTTTGTAAATATAAGTCTAACAATACTATGTATACAGCTGATCTAGAGAGACACACCCCAGTCAGAAGTGCAAATAAATTGATTATTACAGGAGCTAAATAACTGTTCACACTGGGGGCATCCATCTTCGATTGTCAACTCGGGGGTGGCGAGGTTTCACCGAGTTCCCAGTAAGAAATTCCGACCTCAGGGTGCGTTCCAGTTGCAGTTTTCTACTCGGAACTCGGAAATTCCGACTTCCAAGTACAACTGGAACGCACAACAAGCCAAAGCGTGTGTGTGTTGTGATCCTAATGAATGCAGCTCGGACCTTCCTCAGAACTCTGCATTGCTTCACAACTTCTTTTTTCAACAACTTACAGGATGCAAAGCCACGAGGTAATGTATCTCTTTCTAGTTATGTAGCGGTAGTTTTTGATGTGTGACAAGCAGTTTTTGGAAAACTTAGTATAGTAGTTTTGTAGCCAGCTATATATCATTACTTACAGCCCGGTGCTCTAAAACGTGTCTGACTAATATAAATTTGCTCTAGTTTTAATTGTCTTGTTCCCGAAGTTGAGTATCCAGGTCAGTCCAGCCCTGTCTGACCAGACCGGAAGGCTAAGGAATAGCATTTATAGATAACCTATTTTGATGCTATAAAACTCATCTTAAAGTGTGTATTTCCATCAGGCATATATCTAGAAGTGAGACTTTTTTTGTAATTACTTAGAAACTCCTCACAGTCTCTTTAATTTGATAAAATATTCATATATCTGAAGAGCTCTGAATACTGCCCTGCCCTTTCATGAGTCCAGTGACTGAGTGACATTTTGCTCCATGTTCAGCTGCCTTTCAGACCATAAAAAAAGTCCTGAGTGTCAGACTGTGAAATCAGCAGAAAGGTCAGAGCAGGGTCAACATCATGAAGCCCTTTAACTTGACATCTCCTCAGTGGGATTTCAGACAAAGCAGCCTCAGAACTGGAATCTTCTGGAAAGTATAACCTCATCTGTTCAGGCTCAGATTGCCTCAGTCTTCCCTTGATAGCAGCTAAATGAGGGTATCTGTTTAATCCTGGAACATGTTCTTCTCTGACATTTCAGGGATGGTTCAAGAGCAGGATGAGCCACCCCCTCCATTCATGAAGCAAACAATAACGCAGCAGAGAGAGAAATGTCAGTGCACGCTCCCTTTGATGAGCCGTGGAAAAGTTAAATCTGAGCCCACCCGGCTCTCTCCTGACTCAACTCTGCTACCACGGACATGACAACAAAACAGACTTATTAGATTACAAACACAAAAACATATCTGCTCTTGGCAGGCATCGTATTGTTATGGCTGCATTAACGTCTCATGGAGTGCTTGAAACTGTCACGGCCGTCTGGGTCTTTTATAGGTGACTCTTGAAGAATTCTTACATAATTTCTGTCAATGTTGAGCTAGAAGATTGAATTATATCTTTTTATGACACACTTTTGCATCTCATAACAAGGTAGGTTGTAACCAGAGGTGCCATAATTATTTATAAAACAGCCATCAGCAGCTTAAGTTTCACTAAAAATGGACAATTAGCGTATCTGTCTGCAGCTTAGAGGCGTACAGTGTGTGTAGCGTAATGTGATTATATAATTGAATTGTCAGCAAAGATGGATGAAGCACATCATCCCTGTGAATCAAATTAAACAAAAATGCAGCACCCCTCACTGTCTGGATAAAAACAACAAACTTGTCTGTTGCTGCTGCTGTGGGTCGGTTATCCTCTCCCACCCTGAGCAGCCATGGTGAGATCTACCAAATGTTGTTATGAGTCTTTTTAGTTAAAATAATAATCCATGTAAAAGTCCATACAGAAATCAGTAGGAAGAGATAGCTACTTTACTTAATAAGGAGACAAAATGTTACATAAAGGATGTACAACATTGGATTTTGGTCAATGTTACTTACATTTCTGACCTCATCATCACATGAGCTCAAAGTCTTCACTTAACTGAAATATAAAAAGCTTAAATAAATGATACTTTGGATCATTAGAGTGGACTTTGCTCGATGAAGTAAATAATTATAGTAAACCAACATTACGGCCAATATTAGGAATTCTTATGGACAATTCCTATGGTCAAAATATTAGCTGTAAATAGCCAAAATTTTCACAACTGCCAAAATCAATAACCAGTTTTTCTAGGCAAATATCTTCCAATAATGACGTTGGTCTGATGATATCGTGCATGCTAAAATACAATGATGTGTTTAAGGTAGGGTTGGTAAAATGGATATTTGAAAAGGAGAATGAAAAAGCAAAACATCATATAATGGTGAACTTTTACTCAAGAAATAAAAGTTTTTGTTTTAAGTTTATTTGTAGTTTTCTTTTTCTCCTTTCTAAATAATTTAGATATCCAATATAGAACATAATTTCTTCTTTAATCCGCTATTTAATTGAAATATGCCACCTTCACTATTTGTACCCTAATCATGAAATCATATTTGTTTCATGGACTTGCAAACTTACTTCCAACTCATTTAAATTAATTAATATAATCAGTCTTTGCTGATGTATGTGGTGGTGAACAGTGCGGCATGGCATTAGGGGGGTATACAGAAAATGTGGACTTTGTTTTGAATTTGGGGTATTAACTCACTTTATTTTAGATTCTTCTTTGCATTCTGATAAATCACGTCTACCTCACTAAATGCATTATGCTTATAAAATCAATGTCTTTAATTGAAAAGAGACAACTTGAAATTGGCCTTTATAAGATATTATTAGGGATGGGAAATTGGAAGTGTGAATGTGTGGTGTGCACTGCAGGCTTCATGGATTTAGCTCAGTGTACAGGTATAATGCGGACTTTGAATTGTTTTGTTTTTCATCTGTTGTACATTTGCTTATCTGTCAGTGGATGTCTGTGCTGTATGGCAAACTAGTGATGGACACTTTACAGAAAAAAAAGAAATTAATAACAGTTGGGTTTGGTGAGAAACTCAAAAAAATGAAGATTAAATTGGCTTGTTTTCACAAAGTTAAATGATTAAACCAGCTGCAGACTTGATCAATTCTTAAATACAATTTAATTTATAACTGAGATGTTTTGATTAAAAGCCTTTTGCACAGTTAAGCTGGTTGAAAAGTCTTAGTGACATCATATTCTACCTTGAATCAGGCTCGTGTATTTATTTCAGACTTCAGAAGTATGTTCACAATCACTCATGTTCAAGAACTTTCTCCCCATATGGGCCCATTCCCCTTTGATTGGCTACAGGTCAACTTTGTGGTAATGTGTCAGTTCGGCGCTACTGTGCACCTTTTTATCAACAACTCTGCCTTCCTTTAAGATCTACTCTCTGCACTGAACTTGCTGCCATGAGTCAATTGTTTTATACTGCCACAAAACCATGGTGTGATGTCATACTGGTAGGTCTATTCAGGGGGCCGGGGGGACAAGATGTTTTAAGGCAGCTGCTGGTTCAACATAGAGGGAGAGGTTTTCATGCCTCAAACATTTTGTCTTACTTATACAGGTACTCTACCTTACAGTAGGGGATCTAAAACAAAAATGAAATTTAAGTGAATTCTTAAAAATCAAAGTAGCTGGAGCAGAAATATCCTGACCTTGCAATCTCCAAAAGAAAAGATCCTGTGCCTCCCCTCATGCATCTTAATCGCCACTTTTTCAAACTAAATCTCTGAAAAACCCTGACAAAGTTCTTCAGACATTAACAAGCCTACTATTGCTCTTTTTAGAAGCATGATTGATCATTTTAATATATCATGCATCTGAAAAGACAAACACTGCCTGGCCCAAAAAAAGCAATCACCTGGACAACTAAGCAAATAGGTACAAGCCTCCTGTTGGATAATTACAGCATGGGTGATTATCTTTCAGTTGGCAACAAGTTATTTAACCAAAAGATGTTGGTCTGTTTAAAGAGGGTCAAATCATTGGTATGCATCAAGCAGAGAAAACATCTAAGGAGATGCAGAAACTCCTAAAATTGGGTTAAGAACCGTCCCACACATTATTAAAAACTATAAGGATAGTGGGAAACCATCGTCTTAGAGTAGGAAATGTGGTAGGAAAAAAATCCTGAATGATCATGATCAGTGAATCACTTAAATGTTTAGTCAGATCAAATTAAAAAAACAACAGCAGAACTAAGGGGGATGTTTAATAGTGAAAGTAAGAACATTTCCACAGGTAGCCTTAAGAAAACCACTAATCAGCAAGGCTAACCAGAAAAAAGGCTTCAGTTTGCTCGGGAGCATAAAGACTTGACTGTGGAAAACTGCAGTGTGTCTGATGAGTCCAGATTGACCCTGTTCCAGAGCGATGGGAGCATCAGGGTAAGAAGAGAGGCAGGTGAAGTGATGCACCCATCATGCCTAGTGCCTACTCTACAAGCCCGTGGGGGCAGTGCTGTGATCTGGGGCTGCTGCAGTTGGTCAGGTTGAGGTTCAGCAAAATTATGACCTAAAGAATGAGGTCAGCTGACCACCTGAACAAACTGGATGACCAGGTTATTCCATTAATGGATTTTTTCTTCCCGGAAGGCACGGGCATACTCCAAGATGACAATGCCAGGACTCATGGAGCTCAAATTGTGAAAGGGTGGTTCTAGGAGCATGAGACGTCATTTTCACACATGGATCGGCCACCACAGAGTCCAGACTTTAAGCCCATTGAGAATCTTTGCACACTGGTCAGATTCTTCCATCATCAATACAAGATCTTGGTGAAAAATTAATGCAACATTGGATATACATCTTGTGACATTGTAAAAATGTATTGAAACAATGCCCCAAGAGAATGATTGCTGAAATCAAAGTTGAAGGTGGTCCAACTAAATATTAGAGTGTGTGACCTTTTTTTGGCTGGGCTGTGTATTCCATTGCTGAGAGTCAGTGATCTTGAAAAATTGCTCTTTTAAAAGGCCTATTAGTCCTACCAAATAAAACCTGTGAATGCTGCTGCTCCAGTAACTGAACAGTAATCTGTCTCTGGGGTTTTATGTGCTGCAGCTGTACTTACTGCAGAGAAAACAGCATTTGTGGAAAAACTTCCCGTCACACTGAACCTCCTCAGCGTGGTAGACCGTCCCCCTGCATGCTGTGCACTTGTTGCCTCCTCCCCAGTTTGGCATGGTTTCAGAGTCTGGAGAGAAACAGAGGTGACATAAGAGGATGAAGAATGAGAGTCAGGAATATTCTCGCTCTGTACTGGTTTTTAGGGTCATATGAAGTTTCTGGAGTCCTCATTTACCCTTGAATGATGTCAATAAAATACAAAACAAGAATCAGAAGGAATTCTGAGAATACCTCCTTAAAGGGGACATATCATGCATGTTTCTCCTTTTCACTATGCCAGATTAGGATGCCTGTAAAGCATTTCTGCCCTCAGTACAAGTCATTTAGTTCCCTCATTGCCCCACAATAGCGTTCTCAAAATCCTCATTTTAGGCCACTATGAAGCTCTCGTTGAAACACGAGGATCTCAGGATGACCTACAGTTACCTCGCAACGTCACAGCCCTTTGTGCTCTGATTGGTCAGTTCTATCGGGGGTAGAGCCAGCCTGTCCTTCTTCTTCTACTGTATTTTCCGGCAGGCTCAAAGCAGCGACCGCGTGTTGAGTCCCCCTACAGGCCAGAGCTGGTAATGAGGGAGTGTGAGCTAGGGATCTATATACTGCTGCTTGGTGGATGTGTTCCTCGGTGACGGTTTTGGGGCTAACGGACATCACAGAGGAGGAAGTGTTTTATCAGATTACTCCGATAAAAAGAAATGTACCTCGTGTCGTCACGACGATTTGAATCTCGCGGACATCTCGCAATGACCTATTTTCAGAGGCATCAAATCTTGTTCTAGGATATCAGAAAAAATACAATATCTCATTTTTTGAAAATTAAGGGGGTGTAAGGTCTTGTTTTCAAATTTATTATATGTAAGTATTAAATCATGTATCAGCATGATATGTCTCCTTTAATTTCACATGTATTTAAATTTTCAGTATTTACTGCAGCATCCTAGACTGTAAGGGTTTGTGGGAAAATCTCTGGTTAAGTCTGTATTAAGAGTGATGTCTGAGTGGGAAAGAAGACTTTGGACAATAAAACTGGAGCAATTTATGATCCAAACAGTGCTAATGAGGCTGTTGTTTCTAAATTGATCCCACTTTATGAATAAAGGTCTGTTATTAAACTCATAAAGAAATGCAGGCACTTACTGCAAGCATGTTAAAAGTAAAATGACTAAATCTGAGAGTTATAAAACAAAAAACAAAAAAATGAAGGTATAAGCAATACAGAAATGATAATGTACTTTTCTTAATTTTTTTTTTGTGAAACAGTATCCATGCGCATGGATAACAAGAATAATTATACTTAAGCAATGAAAACATTTTGGTTAAAGAGCTTCTACATACTGGTGCAATAACCATTATAGAAACATGACAAATGATTTTGGTAATTATTAACCCTTTCATGCACGGTGTTCACTACAGAAGACAAATATTTGGAATAAATTTTATACCCTTTAGGTTGCAGTTTCATGCCCAACTACCAGGTGGTAAATCCCCAAACACTTATTTGAAGATTCTTAAAAATATTAGCTTGGTAAATTTTTTCCATATCGAGATGTATCATAACTCCAAAATAGCTGATGAAGAGCAAATTGGGAATAAAGCCTGTACTCAGATTTTGTATTGTTTTTATTTATTTATTTATTTTTTTGTAATTCATAAGTGAATACTTTGATTAAACAACAGTAGGCTAATACATATACTTCAGATTTTGTGTTTGCTAATATTTACTCTCAAATCAAAGCAAACTTTATTTATAAAGCACTTTTCGTACACTAAAAATGCAGCACAAAGTGCGATACATGTTAAAATGTTTAATAAATGTTTGTCAAGAACATGTTTTTATTGACCATTAAGTTCCACTAAATTACTATTTATACTGTGTTGGGGAAGTGTTTGAAATGTAACATAAAAAATGATAATGATTTTTAACTTGTTTGAAAGTATAAACTAACATTTTAAAAAAGTATTCCTTTGTGATTTAGTAAATCATGCATGAAAGGGTTGATGCAGTTAATTTAGGGCAGCTGTGCGGTGGCATCAATTTAACATTGAATGGCAGTCCAACAATGCAGTGAAGCTCTAAAAGGCAAATAAATGTCGATTTTAATGTGAATAGAAAGGCCAAAAATTGCATCCAAATATTGACAATTTCAAGCTGTTAATTCACTTCCCCTTTGGTTGTAAAGGCTGTCAGTGTGCAAGGCTTCTGTGTGTAAAGCCTGTTTAAAATATCAAAACACAGATAAAACATGACCTTTAGCATGAGAAAAAAGTATCAAGTCTAACTGAGCTGATGTTTTCTTGCATAAAATGATTTTTTTTTGGATGAGGAAAGACTTTTTGTGAGCAGGAAGGGCAACGCTTCGGAGAAAGTATGCAAACAAATAAGATTGTTAAATCCAAGAGGAGCTGTTAATTAAACATTATTTATTACTGCTGAGTAGTTTTTTGAGATAAATTTTGTGTTTTTGTTTTTTAACAAGGACGTCTTGCTCTCCTTACAGACAGTCGGCCCAAAGGACGTCAACAGAAGATAGAGGCAGCCAACAAAGTGGCTTAGTTAAACACAATATGATGCCAATTACACAAAGGCAAACAACAACATATTGAAACATTTTTCCTTGCAGAATCAATATCAGGAGGGCCATGTCTTAGAAATGCTGACCCTAAAGTCTCTTTTTTTCTGTGAAAAAATCTATAGGCATCCATAAGGGAAACAATAAAGAATTGAATCAATAAGCAGAATTGAAAATGGCATAGGTATAACCAAGGGCGTAGGTTTGATTTTGACAATGGTGAGGACATAAAAGTGCTCCAAGGCGGCACCTCTGAAAGTTTGTGTTTTGCATGTATGACAGTTATTTCTCGTCATGTAGAGCTGATCAAACTGACAAGCAAACGATCATATTCAGAAAAAAACTTTTCTATATACTATACCTCCAGCCTCTACTCCTCCATCTCTACTATCTAGCCCCTGACAAAAATATTTTAAAGCATTACACATGAACAGTGGGACAATTTAGGATGCAACAATCATTAATTTTGATGGTATGGTTATAGTCTAAGGAAATAATACAGTTTCCCGATTACTACCCATAAGTGTAATTCATTCCCCAACAATATGACTGTATAAAATCATGTTTGATGTCTTGTATTTTTTCTACAAACTTTTATTGTTGGTCTTAAATGTTTCCTGCCTTTCAACATACAAGTGATACATGGATGATAAATAAAATAACCAAAACCTGTATCTCTTTGGCATTAAATATGAGCGTTGCTTTTTAGTTATAATGATATGTACTATGCTTGTGTTTTATGTTAGGGACTCACTATGGTAGTGGCATAATATTGATAGGGATGTGTCCCTAGCGTTCCTACCCAATTCTACGCCCCTGAGTATAACAAGTAAAATCTTTCAAATTTCCATCCCTAGTTTTCTCACAGTCATTAAATAATGCTCTCAAACCAAGATGGTGATAACAAAATGCAAAGCTTGACTTAATAAAGTGCCCTCCACAAACCAGTGGGGTGATTTGTGGTGGCTAAATACATTTTATTTATCTTTTTTTCAGTCAACAGTAGAGATGGCAATTGGGAAGATTTAAATGATCCCAATGCCATGAACACAAACTTTAATGATTCCCTTAATGACTCCTGCTCATTTTCTGTGTGAGCAAAAGTTGGCAAACAAAGTTTTACTTAGTGACATCAATGTCAAACTCAAGGCAGTCTTGTTATTTAATTCTTTGCTGCACACATAAATGCTTCTGGTGTCACTTGTGTTTCCAGAAAGTTGCATAGTATTGGCCCTTTTCCACTAGCACGCCTTGGCCCTACTCTACTCAGCTCTACTGGATTTGCAGCGTGTTTCCACGAGCCTGGTACCTCCTAAAACAAGCTAGTTTTAGTACCTACTCCGCTCTGGTTCCAAGCGAGCTGAGTCGATACTGAAAGATGACGTCACCAACTGCAGGCTACTGATTGGTCAGACAATGTCGTCATCGATGAGTCATGAGTGCGATGACCTAGCATGCTAGCTGTAGCTACCTTTAGTTTACCCTCATAGGTCTTGTCTTTGCAGCTCGATTGCTCTCGTCCTCGGCTTCATTCTGTTGTAGAGCTTCCAAAACTCTCCTGTGCTTCTCAAGGGGTATTTCTTCTTACCACCTGCAGCCTTCTCCTGCTTTCCTTTTTTTGCTCAGTTTGTGCAAAAAGCCACAGATTGTTGTGTCGCGCTCAAAATGACGTCACCGCAGTACCGCTCAGCTGTTTACAGCAACACTGCACCCCTTTGGGCAGGCGACTGGGGCTAATGGAAAAGCAGCACAAGGCGAGTAGAGTGGAGCTGGGTAGAGTCGAGTAGAGTAGAGTAGGGCTAATGGAAAAGGGCCATAAGAGTCTTTTTGACAAAAATAAGACATAATTTTGACCACTTCTGCCTTCTGTCTGCCATGATATTTGATTAGTTTATGATTTCTATTGCTGCCTCTAATAAAAGTGTCTTTGGTTTGAAAGGTATGCTGAATGAATTGATATGAGCATTGATGATAAACAAGACTAATATTTATTCCTTGAGGGAGTTGTTGGTTTTGATTAGCATCCCTAGTCAACAGTAGCCTACCTATTACCATAAGTCAACCCCCTCTTTGGGATCAATTTCATTCTTTTTCATCATAATAAACTTCTGTGAAATGCACACAAGGTCAACAAATGCCTTCAGTAGCATGTGCTCTTGGCCTACTCACTGAATTATATAAGATTTATTCAAAAACCACCGCTCCGGGCAACAACTGCGGTCCAAATGAAAGAAAAGCACAATGCAAAATAGGCCGGCGTAAACAAAAACAGGGCGCACTAATACCCAGAGGAATGTTTGAGGGCGCCGTGCCTTCAGGCTTTTGTTGTCTGCCGGGCCGTGGCTGCAGGATACACAAAAACAAACAGAGTAGACAAGCGAGCGCGTCGTAAACACTGTTGTTACTAAACTGTGCTCACATGATGCTCAGCTCACTCCCTGACTCATATGTGTAATTACAGGCTCCCAAATCCATCGAGGAGGTGCCGATGAAGAAACAGATTTAACTTTTAAAAGCTGTGATAGGGTGCATTATAAAGGCCCTGTTATTCTGGATTAATTGAGAGGTGAAGACAAAGAGACCCATCAATCTTAGTCAGTCAGTGAGACCTCCTCCCAGCAGGATTACAGGCTGCAGAGCAGGCCCGAGCTTGAGACAGGATCAAAAGACCACAAAGATTACCCTTAAATTTTCCCTCAGGGGTTTGGGTGTGATCACAGGGCTGCTGTTGAAGTGTGTGGACCAACAAGTCAGAAGATTTCTGAGAAGCCTGGCCTCTTTGGACCACCACAGGTCCATTCAGGATTCAACAGACTTCAGTGGCAATAAAGAGCGCTTTTGTGCTGGAGTTCAGAAACTTAATCCTGCAAATTTCCTTGGATATGAAACAAATTTGAGACGGCTTTGAGATCATTGTTGGACACTGACATTTTCCATTTAACAGCACATCAGTGCTTTATTAAGTCCTATGAACTCATGAACTTTATAATACAGAACTTTGGAAAAGATTAATTCAATGAAACTGAATGCTTGGGATTGATATTTCTGCAACAGTGTAACTTTTAAAGCATTTCTTACACGGCATTTCATAAAAACTTTGGCAACAGACAATATAACCTCAATAACCTCTTAAACTGTCTACTTTAAGACAGTTACAACTGTTTGTTAGGATGATCAAGTTAGCAAGATATCTGTCAAGAGATATTTTATGTGAAACTTTGGTCTGCTGGCATGTACAAATTGCAATGATATTATTACAAGAAATGTATATATTTACATTAAAAATCACATTGAATTGTGTTGTAAACCCGGATTTAGCATCACATTCCCACTGCAGCTTCCCTCTGACAAACATTGCATATCATCGCCCACTAGAAGTGCATCTAAAGTGCAGACTGAAGCCCTTAAAGCTTGAAACACAAGACAAAAAAAACTTTTTTTTCCACCTGATGTTGATTTGATGTCGGTGCTGTACTATTTCTGCAGTGATGTAAAGCTACTTGGGCACTTTTTTCCTGTTTTGGGTTGATCCTCTTGGCAGTGATTGATGGAAGTAGCCCCTGCTTAACATAGACTCGCTACGTATTTCCAGTGAACCAGTGCAGAGCTGCACTGCAGGCACGTAGCCTGTACAGAACGCAGCACAGGCAGACTATGTGGAAGTTAGGGGAAAGGCCACTTGTAATGCTAGAGTAGCGGGGCAGCATCAGAACTTATTACAGTCTTCCTGCTCTCACAGTGACGTCAAATATAGACACAACCACTCCTCTGACTGCCTCAGACAGCACAGTGGACAATTCAAACCTGTTTGCACCTTGTGATGTCAAATATTTAACTTAATAATAATAATAATAATAATACATTTCACTTACTTTCATTGTATTACTTTTTTGTTCAGAGAAAGTTTTTTTCCTCTAGTTCTCTTGACTTTTTAACTGTCGATCTACCAGAAGTTCCTTTTATTCTCTTAAAATAAAAGTATTTCCACCTATTATGGAAACAATGAGGCCCACAGATTAAGATTAATTGCCAAATAAAAGCATGATGGGGTTTATTTCTTGTTTCATAACTGTTAAACTTGGCTGGGTTACTTAAACAGAAGACAATAGCAGTACTCAGTGAGACCAAAATCTACTAATATCAATATTGCATAGCGGATGCTTATGACAGAGGAAGGGCTTTAAACCTGTCTTCTTGCTTTAGGTCATGGTTTCAGATCACACTGGTGCAGCAGTGTATCTTTTATTTTAATAATACATAAAAAAAGTAAATTTTAAATTGTTCTTTCAGTCCTAAACCATATTAAAAAAACTGTTTTATGAAGGGAGAAGTTGCATTTTCAACATGCAACTAAAGGTATAATTAATTGCAATTTATAATAAAAAATACTATTTGCAATCAAAAATCAAAACTTAAGCGATAAATTACAACTTTTATATTCATTGTTTGACAACCCGGCTACCAAAAAATCTTGTTTATGCACCAGAGGTTCATTAACTGTTTTTTGCTCTTGTTTCTAAGCTGACACACAAACCATATTATTCATAACCTCCCATCAGTCTAATTCACGTAGATAAATATATTTATAACTGTGATAAATCTTCTGGTGCATCATGTGCTGTGCGTGTCAGTACATCCCCAGGTTCAATACATAAGCTTAATATGAAGCTCATTGAGAATAAATCTTGTCCAGTATTAGCAGTTACTAGATTTTATTTGCTGTATTTCTTTAGAATTCATTTCGTTAATATATAGATATTTCTTCAACTCTTGTTGTATCGCATGGTTGTATTCAATTTCCCTTTTTAATTGGTTTTCTGCATTTTAGAAGTGTTTTTTAGGAGTGGACATCATTTTTAACTAGTGTTTTGCGTATTTTTTCTTGATAAAGTTGTACCTAATAGCCCAACTAACACAAATGATGAAACAGTGAAGCGCGAGACCGTAAATTCCTACAGACGTTAACCGGTGACGTAGGACTACGCACAGATATAATAGGCTGAGCAGGCTTTAAACGTATTTTACTCAAATTTGAGGCACTTGTAGCAAAACAAAAACAAACAAAAAAACGTCATTGCATGAAAATTCGTACACACATCCCAACATTTAGCTTGTTAAATTATAATAAGCACCCGACTTTCCTTAAGTATTTATTTATGATACATGATTAAAAGCAGAGTCTGAATCAATTAAACTTTGAATTTCTAGAGCAAATGTGAGACGTTTTAACTCAAACTGAGAAAACTAAAATACTTACAGATCGTGAGATGTTAATAAGAAGATAAATAAAGTAGTCAGAGTGTCCAGTCAGCTCCCAGGTCCTCCGCTGCAGCTCTGTTCACTCCTCTAAAGACACATTCTGCACATATTTACTGTTACACTGGGGGAGGAGGGACCGTGGAGGGGGCGTGAACTCACCACGCTGCGTTCAGGTGCGCTCAGACAACTACAGACCAAATTCAAGAAAACGGTCTCAGTGTCATTTTAGTTTTTGTATTTCTGTTTTAGTACATTTGGTTCTTTCCTATTAATATGATCAAACACTTTATATTCTATTAAATCTAGGTTAGTTTGGTTCGTTAATTAGTAGATCTCTGAATCCCTGTCATCATTCTGCCTTTTGTCAGTTTGCTACAGTAGCCCTGAAGTGCAGCAGCAAAAACATGACTCTCCGAATATGAAATTGAAAAATAAAAAGATTTCAATAAACTTACCAAAAATGTATAACAAATGGAAGAACAGCTAATGTGCAAAAGGTTTATAAATCATAAGGGGTATATTATTTCCTTCACCAGAGGGTAGCGTGTAGGAAGCGTGCAAGATTTAAATAATTGGTATGTTTTTTTTATGACACATTATACCAGTATTTATGAGCTAGTTTAAAATCTTAAAATCATAAAGCTAAACATATGAATAAAACCTGTTTAATTTTTCATTTTTGTAATGCTAAAAACAAATCGTCAGGCAAGTGTCCATCCATCCAATATTTACTTATCCCTTTTGGAGTCATGGGGGGTGGGGGGGGTTACACCCTGAACAGATAGCCAGCCAATCTCAGGTCCACATAGAGAGACAGATAACCATTTAGGCTCACACTAACACCTAAGAGCTATTAAGCGTAGAACTTTCGGTGACAGAGCCTTTAGTGTGGCTGCCCCCAACCTCTGGAACTCTCTCCCCACAAGAAATCCGCAACTCTCCCACTCTGGACCGTTTCAAATCACTTCTCAAAACTCATCTGTTCTCCCTGGCCTTCCCTGTTTAAACACATGGGAAAGCGACCTTGGGTTCCTTGAAAGGCGCTTTAAAAATGTAAGTTATTCTTATTCTTATTATTATTCTTATTATTATTCTTATTCTTCTTCTTCTTCTTCTTCTTCTTATTGTTATTATTATTATTATTATTATTATTATTATTATTATTGTTATCATTATTAAGAGTTGCCAGTTAACCCAATGAGCATGATTTTGGTCTGTGGGAAGAGAGAGAGAACCCATACATGAACAGGGACACATCCAGACTCCACACTGAGAGGCCCCGACTGATATGGGGTTCAAACCAGAAACCTTCCTGCTGTGAGGCACACATCCGACCTGCTGTACCACCATGCCAAGAAATGGTAGCACAGGAGAAATTCAGCCAACCGTATTGATAAATATATTGCAACAAAATATACCCAAAACAGGAATTAAAGGATAAATGTGCAAAGAAATTTGACTGACAATGTTCTTTAGGTTTGGTTTTTATGCATGGTGTAATTTTGAATGATGCAGAAGTCTCCTTCTGTGCCGATGGTCATTCTGCCAATTGCCCATTTCTGATTCAGGCCTTTCACAGAAAAATATTGTTGTAAGACAAATACACTTGAAGGTAATAGCTGCACAGATTGTTTTATGTTCCATGAAATGGTATTTTACTACTTTTTATTAGGATACCAGGAAATGTTTCTGCAAGAATGTTCATGAGGGAAGGAAGGGTTACAGGCTGCTTAGTGGACTTTTAAAAATGTCAACATGTCTGCCTGTGATAAGAAGAAAACACAAATGTAGGTGGAGGCTGTATAGCTATGACATCATAAATCATCTGTGCTTTCAGGGGTATTTTCTTCAGAGAGGGAAGAGTGTAATAAAAGATGTTGTGTTCTCTGCTGCCAAAGCCTCAAACAACAATAGAAGGCAAAAAAATGGGACATGGGACCTTCAAATTCCAACTTCACAAACTCTACTTTTTGCATTGCCTCTGCAGTGCCATGTGGTTTTTAATTGTCAAATAAAACAGTCATTCACTCATTCATTTCTTTATTTAGTCTCGAAATTCCATTAAGAGCGTGCTCTCATTTAAAACGTAAAAACAGTAATTCAATCAATCAATCAATCTTTGCGCTAAATTCATAATAAGTGTTATCTCAAGACACTTTACAATAGAGCATAAAGCTCTTCATTTTATGGATCCACATATATGCATAGATACATGTATACATATAAAGATACACATATACATATATATACAAATATATACATCCAACACCCAACATGAATCCATGTCATCTCCTAAATTAGTGTCACCACAAAATAAAGCCTCTTTACATAAGAATTTTTATGAAAACGTGATTGTGGAGTAAAGCATAATCTGCTACAATTTTCCCCATGCAATAGGTATTTTTTATTGTTGTTTTTATAGGATCAGTATGGAGGCAATGTTGGCACAAATTATAGCATTTATATGATTAGCTTACTTGGAATGCCCATAGTTGGGCCTTTAAAGACATAAAAACTTGAAATACTGTTAAACAAAAAGCAAACAAAACAAAACAGGTAAAACAGGAGGCACTTGTTCATTAATGCTTAATACTTAATTGTCTCAAAACCTTACATCTGGTTCCTAATAAATTCACAAGGTTATGATGTTATAATATCCTTTCTTTTAAGTTTCTATTTAGTTTTAAGTGTGGCCCTCATATATTTAAAATATGGTAAATAAACTAAGTTTAGTGATAAATGTATTTTGGCCGTATTAAATGAAGACAGTTGTTTGCTGGCTGATTATGCTCTTATACTGCCTAAATCCTTATTTTTAAGATCAAATCTAAACAAGTTCACGCTGACAAACATTAAATTGCATTTAAAGCTGCTGCTTGGTGAGATAACAGATATAATTACTTTTAAATTGGACTGATTTTCAGGTCATAATTGTTTACTTCTCTAGATTTTAGGAACATGCATAGATTTGTTAATTTTTTTTATGTAACTTTGTGAACCTGTTGTGAAGATATAGTCTATTTCTCTGCTTACAAAAAGGTCAAGCCCTCTTTTTAAATGATTAAGAGAAGCTGCTTTAAAACCAATTAGAGAGGAAGTCTTTAAGTGGATTTATGGAGCACTTTTGGCAGCACACCTCAAACGACTCTGCTCCAAACTCAAGGGCATGTGAGGACGACCTCTGATGGACTCTGTGGTTTGATGTGTCACAGCAGCTGTGTGTGCAAACAGACAGACACAGACACATTTTATTACTCCTATTTTTAAAACTGACACAGATTTGTCAATTTTTTCTGTTATGATTAAGCAGTGAGATAAGGACAGAGGGCTGACTCTGCTTATCTTACATGGTTTGTTATTTCTTTTTTAGGGCAGCAGTCCATCTGAATCCATGTGTGTAAATGTACATCAGCAGTCCTTTTCTAAAGAAACTGAGCATGCAGTTATCCTGCCTCCTGCTGGACGTCACAAATTCCTGCAGGAGCAAAACAAATAAATTTAATGTTGAGGTTTGAATTATTATCAGACCACAAAAGTCTGAACTACTTTTCAAGTCTTCCTGTGCATATTTGTCAAAGGCAGCCACAGACCACATCCTGATAATGAGTCTGAACACTCAACATGTCTGACATCTGTTTTATGCATCACAAAGATGGACCACAGTGTGCGTAAGTGAGAATGTTGGTGCGGAAGTAATTGAATGAAAACGTCTGCAGGTCTGTCCAATAACTTTACACAAAACATGATAATGTATCAGTTTTAAGTTAAACACCATTAGGTATAGATATTTCTCTTTTTTCCTGATTTTAAGCAACTACTCCCCCTTTTTGGCCAACTGCTGGACCTGAACTTCTCACTGCTAGTGTCTGTCGATTTACCTAAGGCTGGGTTAAAATAATCGATTTAATCGATTTTCCTTTAGCTGGTTCATAATCGATCCATAAAATCCAAAGATCGATCTTTTAACTTTGGTAGTTTTTTTCTTCTGTGGATATGGAGAGAAGCAGCCTGTGGTATCACCCCTGCGAGTCTGCGAGTGAGATCAGCATTTAGTGTTGCTTTCTACTGAACAAGACGTCATGAGATGTTACTGCAAACAAACATGGTGGAAGCACTTTATGGGCACCACTGGCAAGTTTAAAAGCTGATGTTTGGATGTACAGTATTTAGATTTAACAAGTACAAAGGAAAATACAAGTTGGACAAAAAACAAGTAATATGCAGAATATGCATTAATGCATATCATTAAAATATGATTAATGTAACTGCTTTGGGTTTAGTTCATGTTAAAAATTATTTTTAATGATGTAACAGGTCAAAAGGTCACTTTTTAAATTTACAGCAATATTTTAATTAAGATATCACAGACTGAATAAATATTGAATCGAATCGTGAATCGAATCGATTTAAGACCTTGTAATATCGAATCGAATCGATCCAGAAAATCAGAATCGATACCCAGCCCGACCTGTGTAGCATTTGATCATCCATTGATATCCAGACTGTCCCCATGCCAATAGCATCCTCCATCTGAGCATGCACTAGTACACATTGTTTCTTGGCTGTTTTCTTATACATATTGTACATATTCTATTCCTTCAATCAATCTCAGTCAATCTTTATTTGTATAGTGCCAATTCATAAGAAATGTAATCTAAAGACACTTCACAATAGAGGATAAGACTCTTCATTTTATTGATACACATATATGCATAGATACATATATCCATAATAAGATACACGTATACATATATATACAAATACATACATCCAACACTCAACATGAATCCATATAGCCAATCATGAATCCCTCCATCATGGCAGCAAGAAAAAACCCTCTGTTAAGCAGCAGGAAATCTTGAATGTGGATCCCAGTCTCATGATGAACAGTAAATCCACGCGATGCTGTGTTGGGTGCGAGGGGGAAGGAAGGGAGGTAGGAGGAGACAAGTGGACTAAAGTAAGAACTAAAGTTAGTGACAGATCCATGAACCATAGACCTGTCGTCATCATATTTGTTTCTGCTGAAAACAAATTTATTAGAGGTTAGCCTCTAGAGATGCTACATCTTGTTTTCAGAAGGGTCCTCATGTCTGAATGGTTGTGGTGATCATTTTATAAAAGTATAATCAATGATATTTTTACTGAAAACAAGAATTTATGGTAGTGACAAAGTCGTGAGTGCCCAGACCACAAGTTCATCCCTACCATATTTGTCTCTGTTAAGTATCAATGTATTAAAGGCCTCTTGAGATGTGACATCCCATTTTCAAGAGCAACCTCATGCCTAAAGAAATTTACCATAGATGTATCAACCATAGATAGAGAGATCATGCTAATGTCTACATTAACAGGTATAATGATTATGAACTGGAATGGCCAGATCATCCAATCACGGAAAGGCTCTTTCCCAGATGGACTAGTGAAATGTACATGTGTGTCTGGTTAGCAACTGTAAACCTCAAAGATTTATATAACCATCAGGCCAAAGTTCTTGGACGTCATATACATGTGACTTAAAAATGTACACGCTGTTGCTTGCTTCCTACATTTTACTTAGGCTGTAGTCGAATGGTCCTTTTTGCTTAGAAAGGTTCCGAATTGAGTGAAATGATCTGGAGGTAGTTCGTGATAAGAGCTGTTTGAATAGTCTAAATGTTTAGGAAAGGTGGCTCAATGCTTCCTTTATTATCTCCTTTTGCATAGGATACACCGAAACATCCTTTACAAAAAGAAAGTAGATTATTCTGTCCCACAAGTCTCTGCAGCAACAGCATTTATAAACAGCGTGTTATCTGACTGCTTCTGAATTCAACCAAATAAAGACGCACAAAGCATGCAGACCATGTGAGTTACCTCTGCTGTATGATCCTTTCAAAAGTTTACCAAAACCTGCCTTAACTTTCCAGTAGTCTGGTTCTTTGAAGAGAGCAGGATATGAGACATTTGATGTTGATTATGTTTTAAACAGGGTTCGATATTATCGTAATAATTTGTACACTATTGGATTGTGGGCTTAATTTCTGCCTTTCTTTCATTCAGTTCCCATTTATTTTCATGCACTGATTGGTGTTCATGTTGATAACGAGAGGACAGATTTATTGAAATCATCACTTCCATGTTTATGCAGATGTGATTTTTATGGGGTTGTTAATGTTCAACATTGTCTGAAGGGAACAACATTGTCATGATACACAGGCACTACACAAGATTCTCCTTTCTTAGTCCATCTTCAGAAAATTGTAGTTTCATCGCAGCATATCCGCCGTCACATTATGACGCAGCGTAGGATTCCCTCTGCATGGTAGTTTTCCTTTCCTAAGTCCTTCTGAATTATCCTTTCTCCTTTCCTTAACCTCATGACGTTTTCCAATTAAAGGGAAGTAGTTAGGAAAGGGCTTAGGAGGTGACTATTCGGCTGCAGCCTTGGTCTTTTTTTCTGTACTTCTGCATACCAGAACAATTCCTCACATTTGTGTCATTGTCAATAGTTCCATAATGTGAGGATAACTGGATGAGGATAATTATTTTGTTTCTTTGAGAAACATGGCAACATGAGAGCACTATCACTCATGTAAGATGGTTTTGTTCCTGTTTCCATCCGACATTAAACTGAAGTGATTGTTAATTAGGACCAGCTGATTGAACAGAGCCAGGCCTGATTACAGCCAGCTGTGCCGATTCTACACCCACATTCATTTTGAACCTTTGCCCTGCTGTGACAGTCACCACAGAGATCATAAAACCAGAGTGTTCCTCCACCACAGACAGGCAACTTTATTTGAATAGCACATTTTGTGAGACTAAACACAATAAATAGGAGTAGGAATAAATACTTGGAGGCAAATATAAATCCAGACATTCTTAGTGTTTAAGCAGTGTCTTTAGCAAAATGCTGTTTTAATTGTTGATATAAAAGAAGAAAAGCCCTCACAGACCTTTCTCTTAATGGGGAACAATTCCACAGAGCTGCATAAAAGATATATCTATGAACTGAAAAAACAGTGAGCTGAACATTAGATATTATACAGACACAGCAAAAGATGTTTTAAAAACTTAGACAAAGCACAAAATCACATGCAGTCAGTCTGGAAATTGTCAGAAGTTTGGTAGCTTTTCCAAGAATTTCCCTGAGGCAAAGATCTCAATGAGATCCAGACCCCTCGAACTTCAGCTGAGGTCACTGTGCAGGAGACTACGTAAAGTCTAATGCTACAATCAGGCAGCTATGAGCCTACATTAGCATCTTGGTCATGATGCATGTTTACTGAGTGTACACACGCATCATCACAGACCAAAAATATGCTCATTAGGCTAAATGGATCTTAGTTTGCTCTCTGATTGGTTCACCAGAAAACCAGCCCAAAACCCAAAGAGCCACTTCAGAATGCGCCGTGCTGGCAGAGTCTATTTTAATGCATTGTGGGAAAACTATTAGCATAAATTTGCTACTAAATTAACAGGAAAACCAACCATCATTCAGAGGTAACAGTAAACACTTTAAAACTGAATATAATTTGTGTTCTAAAAACGCTACACAAATATAATAAAATGTATTTTGGTGAGTCATTCATCAATTTTATTTTTAATTATTTAAAGAGATTCATAAAGACGTTTTCTTCAGAGGCCTGACAGAAGTTTTGTATTTCTTCTTTACTAAGGTCTAGGAATTAAATAATAATAATAATAAAAAAACAATTCCAATGAAGTTGGGGCATTCTAATGATTTATTGAATAATCCAAAAAGACAAGTTATTCATCGTTCAAACCGATAGACTTCATTTTTTTTGTTAATATTCACTTGTTTTCAATAAAATTCCTGCAACACAGTCCAAAAAAGCTGTGAAAGGCCCACAAATGACTGGAAAGGTTGATGAATGCTCAAAAAACACCTGTTTGGAACATGTCACTGGTGAACAGGTTATTTGGAAACAGGTAGGGGAGAGTGGGGTAAACTGAGCCAGTGGGTAAGTTGGTCCGCCCCCTGTTTCTGGGAAACAGTAAACAACTTTTGTCATGTGGCCCTTAATTCAGAAAGCCCTTATCATTTCTCCGTGCCTCTGTTGAAGAGGAGCACCTGGCACAAACAGTTGGTACTTATTAACACAAAAAATTCATTTTCGTGTGGCAAAATAAATTTTCAGCATGTCAGGTATATTGAGCTTTGAATCAAATCCAATTTATCCAGGTCTAAAATGGTGTATTATACATATTTGTAATTTACCAATGTATAAAGCTGTGTGACTCATTTGGCCATAACGAAGCTAGCAACATTTTTTTCAAAATGTTGGCTATAGGGCAAAGTGAGCCACATGCTGTGGGGTAAATTGAGCCATTTGTTCCTTTTATACCACCTGAATATAATCATAGCATACTATTTAATGTTATGTTAACCAACTGACTTGTCTGAGAAAAAGTTAAACAGAAGAAAATCATGCTAAGAGTGAACAAGAGGAAAACCAACTGGGGCTCAACACCCCTGCTGAGATGGAGAAAATGTAATGATGGAAGTTATGATTGAAAAGTCGATCAGATCCATTGCAAAGAAGTGAAATACTGACAGGTCAAACCTGCAGAGGTAAATGAAGAAGAGGGATGTTTAAACGTACTTGTTTTAACAAGTCTGAACTTGTTAAAGTTCAGACTTGTTAAAACAAGTCTGAACTAGAAGAAATAATAGTTTTCTAGAAGAAATAATAGTTCTAGAAGAAATAATAGTTTTCTTTCTACCAAGAACTGATTTTGTTTCTGTTTGTTGTTCAAAGCTTTGCTGGCTATCATTTTACTTCATATCAGTATCTAGTTTTCCCAATGATTACAAAATGTGTCAATTTATGGCATTACAATTTTGAAATTACTGATTTTTTTTCTAGGGTGTTTAAGTTGGGGTTAAGAAAAGAAATGTGACTACTTGTGAAGTGAACAATTTCTTGTGAAATGACTTTTTTGACAACAATACTTTACTGTTTAATAATTCTCAGATTTAAAGTTATTAAGTCACATGGCCAATTTACCCACAGACTTGGCTTAACTTACCCCTAACCTGAGGCAAGTTGAGCCACAGGAGCACTTTTATTTTGAAAGGCCACAGTTTCCAGGCTCTTTGTCATTGATACATCCTTATAATCTCAGCTGAAAGCAAACATCCTTGAATAAGAATTAATGTTTTCATTTTATCTCTGTTGCATTTTTCCTTGCCTCAGTGACAACAAAGTAAAAAATGGCTCATCTAACCCCACTCTCCCCTAAGCTTTGTGATTGGGTCGAAAAGGAGAACTGAATCGCTCAGTTATTCACAAGCAAGGATGAGGTGAGGGTCACTACTTTGTGAGCAAATAGTCCAAGAGTTTAAGAACATTTCTCGGTCCAGAGTTGCAAGAATTTAAAGATTTCATAATCTGTAGTCCGTATTGTAAAAAATCAGACAATCCAGAGAAAACACCGCAAATAACTTAGAAGGCCAGAAACAAACATTGAATGCCTGTGACGCTCTGTCTCTCTGGCAGCAATAAGTAATAATTATAATTTTAATAATTGGCAATAATTAAAGACAAGGTAGTCTGTCTCTCTCTGTGGCCCTGTGATTGGATGGGATCTAGCCCAATGTCAACTGTGATGGGCTCCACCCCCACCCCCCACCCCCACGTCTGAAAGGGATAAGCTTTAAAGATGTGTTTCATTATTGTTTTAGAAATGTTTAGGTCCAACATCTTAAGTGGTTTAACTGCACCTGATGTGTTGCGACCAATTACATGGCAGTAACCCAGTGCTCTATAGACATAGTCAAGACGACCTGCTAAAGTCAAACTCAAGCTAAATTCAAGCATCAGAATGGCGAAGACGGGTGAAGGTTGTCGGTGCCATGATGCTGAATTAATCTCAAACTGGTTTCTTGAGCATGATAAGAGTTTACTGTACTCCAGAGGCACCAGATCTCAATCCAATAGAGCACCTTGGCATGCAATGGAAAAGGAGATTAGCATCATGGATGCACAGCCGACAAATCTGAAGCAACAGCTTTCATGACAATATGAACCAAAATCTCTGAGGAATGTTTTTATCATCTTATTGAATCAATGTCACGATGGATTAATGCAGTTCTGAAGGTAAATGGGAGACAAAACCAGCTTTAGCAAGGTGCACCTGAAACAATGACCACAGTGCTTTTTATTCCCCAACCCTATTTGACCTAACATCATATTGTTTCATATTCTAATGGTCGACTTTTGCCATGCTCTTCATGTTTAGAATGCTCTGTTGTGAAACTTACTTTGTTTTCTAATAAAGTTGTCCAAAGAAAGGGAAACAAAAAAAACTTGATCCCAGCTGAGATGCAGAAAATGGAGACAAGTGGAGAACAAAATGCAACAGATGTATTTTCCAATATTGGATTTAAAATCCCTCTCAGAGAAGTCACAGGAAACATTAATAGAATGCACCAAAATAAGTTTTATCCACTCCAATAAGAGTTTAGGAGCGATCTTATACAAATCCAGAGCTACACCTGGCTTTAATAAGGCTAACAGAGTAATCCGGAAAGAATTTCTTGGAGCGGAAACTTAGCAGTAATAACTGGAATAAAACAGATTGGAGCAGGTAGAGCTGCATTTCCCATTTCCCTTTTATGGACACAGAGGCTTTAGGTAAGGAAATCCCACAGAGGAGCCAAAGGTAATGAACGGAAATGAAAAGTGTGCTGCTGTTAGGTCAAATCTCTGGTATTTTAAGGAGAAACAGGTGTTTTTACTATTAAATGAGATGGGGATGGGTTTAACCCTTTAGCTTCCTGCTCAAGCGTTTGGCAGAGGTTAATAAATGCAGAAATATTTAATTTGTTAAAAAAACATAACAGGTCATTATTTCTGTCAATGATTTAGGATACAGAAATAACTGCAAAAAAACCCATAATAACTAATAATTTAGATAAGCTGTATTACCATTACTATTCTATATGCTTATCTTAACCATTTACAAATATGATATCTATATATAATTTATTATTCATTAAAAAGTTTTTTTGTGTTTGTCAAACTCGATATCATCTGTATAAGTTATTTTTGCTATTTTATTTACAAACATTTCATTTATTTTGTCCCAATTTTTTGTGTATTTTTATTCATCACCTAATAATTGCTACCCTTTAAAGGGAATTTCTGTTTTTTGGCTTGTTTGTAGTTTTCTTTGTTCCCTGAAGTGTTAACGGAGTCAAACAAGGATTTGTCTTTTTTTTTTTTTCATTTTTTAAAACATTAAATATCCCTGAAACAGTTGATGACCTCTGCCAAACAGTTGAGATGGTGTGTTAGTGCCCATGGCATGGGTAACTTGCACACCTATGAAGACACCATTAAGGCTGAAGGTACATACAGGTTTTGGAGCAACATATGCTGCCATCTAAAAGACGTCTTTTTCAGGGACGTTCCTGCTTATTTCAGAGACAATGAAGACCAATTCTGCTCGTGCTGAATGCAGGTACTAGACTGGCCTGGACTGTTGAACAAACAAAGTTGTATATCAAGAGATAATAAGAAAGAATTCTACTTAAAAGCTTCAACAATTAGTGTCCTTAGTTCACAAACACTTATTGAGTGTTGTTAAAAGTAACACAGTGGAAATCATGCCCTTATCTCAGCTTTTTCAAAATGTGTTGAAGGCATCAAATTTTAAAAATGAGCGAATATTTGCAAATTTGATTAGTTTAAAATGAAAAATATCTCATCTTTGAAGTGTATTTAATTGAATAAAAAAATACTTCTATAATATAATGAGACTGAACGGGGTGCTGGTTTGGCGAAGTGGTTAGCAACCATGCACGTCCCATGTACATGCTTCTGAAGGTCCGGGTTTGAATCCATCCTGTGACCAGTTTGCAGAGTGTCTTCCCCTACTCTTCTCACCCCCTTTCACAAATCTATCCACTGTCTCTCTCCTATCAATAAAGGCACAAAATGCCCCAAAAAATACATTAAAAAAATGAGACTGAACACCTACCTAACCACTGGTAGACTTACAGATGGCTTTAAATCACTGATTTACACATTTACAGATGCCACCAATAATTCAGACTCAATTTGAAACAGACCAACAGCCGGAGGAGAACCATAATAATGCGATCAGATAAAACTCTTCATCTGTAACACCATTACTGCTGCTGTAAACTGAGCAACATAAAACTAATTAAACAATCAAGCAGATCTGTGAGGCTTTATGCCATTTAAAATACTATTTCATTCCTCAACATCAGTACGAAAGGTTCAAAATTGAAACATAGAGGTCAGGGATAATCACACTGCATAAAGATCCATCAGGGAGGAACACACTGAACACGTCGATGGTGATCAGGGGGTCGCATCAGCCTGATTGAGCTGCATTTAAAAACACACAAACACCATCTGTCAGAGCACATCAGCAGTTAAATCAGCACTATGACTGAGCACGGAGCTGCCAATAGATGTGCTCGGACCCTGAGAGGCTAATAGCTCACTAAACCCCAGCAGATGGGACAATTAACTTTATATAGACTGATAGTTTAGCCAAGAGTCAGCTGCAGCCAAAAATCGTCCTATAAAACTACACCGTTCACAACAACACAGAAATTAGCACTCAGTGCTCACAACTTCACTACATCTCCATCAAAACACATTCTGACCTCAGGACTACTTCAGTTTTCAGAAACTTTCCCTAAAAAGGTAAACAAGACCTTGAAGTGAAACAGTGGATCCAGACAAACGGGTGGTGTTTGTGGAGACAGTGCACGTTTGGTGACAAAGAAGCTGACCTGGACTTTTGACTTCAAAAATATATGGAGGTCACTGTTTAGTTGGAGGAACCATTTGCAAAAGTTTTATATTATGCAGTACACTTACTGTATTTACAGACGTGGACAAACTTGTTGGTACCCTTCTTTTAGAGACAACCAACAACGTGCACTGAAATAAGCTGAAACAGAGCAAAGTAATAAACAAAAAACTAACAAATGAAAATCAGATATTGCCTTTGAATTGTGGTTCAACGGAATCATTTAAAAAAATGAACTAATCAAACTGGCCTGGACAAAAATAATGGTTACCCTAGAAAAGACTGAAACTGATTTGACCAATGGGATGTTGTAAAGTAAGATGTGTCCTGTTATTAGAATGACAGGTGTCTTCAAACTTGTAATTGGTCAGTCTGCCTATTTAAAGGGTGAAAAGTGGTCACTGTGCTGTTTGGTATTGTGGTGTGTACCACACTGAAAATGGACCACAGAAAGCTAAGGAGAGAGTTGCCTCAGGAGATTAGAAAGACTATTGACAAGCCACAAAGCTCCTGGGAGAATGTCCTTTGGAAAGATGAGACTTTTTGGCAAGTCACATCAGCTCTTATGTTTACAGATGCAAAAATGAAGCAAACAAAGAAAAGAACACTGTACCTACTGTGAAACATGGGGGAGGCTCAATTATGTTCTGGGGCTGCTTTGCTGCATCTGACACAGGGTGTTTTGAATCAGTGCAGGGTTCAACGAAATCTCAAGAGTATCACTGATTGCCTCAAAAGGTTTTGAAACAAATGTTTGAGTTGAGGGTACCATCATTTTTGTCCAGGCCGGTTTCTTTATTTTAATTTTTCAATAATTCTGTTGTACAACTATTCAAATGCAAGGTTTGATTTTCATAAGCTAATTTTCAGTATTTTTTTTTATTTTTATTTATAATTACTTTTGTCAGTTCCATGTTATTTCAGTGAACATGTGGATTTTTTGTCTTTAATGGAAGGGTACCCATAATTTTGTCCACCTCTGTGCTGTTATTTTAGATTTTTTTTTCTTTTTAATTTGTTGTGAGGGAAGCGGTGCACCACTGAGGTTGGCCAGTTATCAGGTCATCTTTGTATTCCATTGGCCGTCCTTGTTGGCAGGTCCTCTTCGCTAAATGCTGTCATGGTGGCTGTGCAACAGCAGGTGAAACAACAACCCAAACTCGCCAAACTCCAATAAGTCGTGGATTTAGTGATCTTTTTCTTGCTGTTCCTGTAAAAAATGTCAGAAAAATGCTGCACAGAGCTCTGGAGTCCTGAGAATCTCTTGTGTTGCTTTGTTTACAATCATGATCTCCTACCGACCACTTCACTGCAGTGTTAATTTTGACAGCACTTTTAAATTTAGCTTTCGTCTTTTGCCTAAAATATCTTTTAGTTTAAGTCATAGTATATTCATCTTATCATTTTCATTTTGGTCTGGTTTTGTTTGATGAAAACTGATGAAATCTACTGTAAATTAAGTAAACTAAAATATGAAGTGGAAAGTGAGAGGCTTCTTTTTTTCTTGAATTCCTGAAGTCACGTTTTACATTTAAATCCCACCACCATGCAGCTGAGGCAGCTGTGATTGGATTCCCTCTCAAATCATTCAACCTTCCAACACAACCAAAGATGCTGTGATTGGACATATTCCTAACTATTCCCTTCTTTCTACATGATGAAATTAGTGCTGACTAGAGAAAAGTTTCTGTCGAACATTTTAGTCAAGGTTTTTTTTAATCTCTTGATGAAAATGTCAATGAATTAAGTTAGTTTAGTTTTTGTCTATGTATCTGTCAGGAATTTTCCCTTTACAGTCCTCAGATAGCTCAGTTGGTTTGTACCATTACCTGACATTTATTCCAAATAAAAATGACGAAAAGCAGCTGGATGCAATCAAATGGAGCTTTAATCCTTCTTCTTCTTGTCCGGACAAGAGAGTTACAACCAAAGAATGCTTAAAGCAGTCTAAGAGTTGAACTGAAAACAAGTACAGTGTCTTCTCCTTTTATAGCATTGTATGTGGTCACGTGATGCTGTGTTTGGTGAGAAAGATGGCCTTGTAGGTGCAAGAGGTTCAGCGGGTTTACGGAGAATCACAGAGTTCATGGGAAAAAAAAGGTAACGAGAGGGCCAAGAGGGCTATCTGAGGTCATGAAGTGTGTGGGAAAGCAGTCTCTATCAAGGAGGGGGCTGAGCAAGTTCATATACAGGTTAGGTACAGGTTATGCTAGTTCATGTCACTAAGCAATGATTTTACAGAATTTCAGGACAGTTCAAATACATAAGAAAAAAAACTATATACAATATATACAAGAGTCAAATTATTCCTCACGGTATCCTTTTTTTAACTTATAGTCTAGTTTTTGTCAGGGGGAAAATGGAAATCTGTTGTAGCTTAGGTCTACAAGTATTCAAATTTGGACTACATGTACTCGATTTTGGTCAACTAGTGTGCAAGTAGACTTTACTCATGAAGCAAGAAGTGTCAGTAGTACTATTAGTAAAGCTTCAAGCTTTTACTAGTAACATTTTTGAAGTCTACTCGTACTATAAGTAACAGAATTGTGTGCTAGTAGGTGATTTGGTTTGATACTAATGTGAAATCCCAAGTCTGTCACCTCCTGAAGACAAGATGGCTCCCTGTCAATCATGCCTTGACCACACCCACTAAACCTTTAAAGCTGCACCCTGTAGGTCTCTGTCTCCCTCTTTCCCTCCAAACTGCAGCAGGCAGACAAAGGAGCTGAACATGTGAGTGAGAACACTGAATATACACCTTTATGTGTGAAAAGCTGACATAGACTTGATGCTGATATGTTTAACTCTGATACATTGTTTGTTTCCTTATGTTAGATACCTGACTGAATGAGTTATTCGTGTTTATTGGATGGAGCAATGCATTAAAAGTAAGTTTAGTACTATTTGTCAGGATTTCTCTTAATAGGTAAATTTGTAATACTTTCTGAATTTGTTTAGATAAATCATCTGCATCCATCCATCTGCTTGTTGAGATCACAACATCAAATAAACCTAGTGAAACGGCCATTGGAATCCTGTGTTTGAATGTGCACCTCCCCACATGTTCTGTGTACCAACACCATCAATGGAGTATAGTTTTTTCAACTAGGGACTACTGGTGGACTAGTGTGCATAAAACCTTTGCATGTGGAACAAAATTTTGTTCTCTGGTCACATTTATAAACTCAAAATATCGCACTAACAGTACAATTAGACTGCTTTTAGTCTACTAGCAGTACTAGTACAGCAATAAATAAATAAACACTAGTCGTGCAAGTAGACTCAAAGCAAATGAAGGAGGATTCATAACTAAATCCAGCGCCCAGATTGGTGGTAATATTTTCAAAAGCCAATGGGAAGCCCGGATTAGCTTTCCTCGCCCCCTTATAAGCATACAAGACTTGGTAGTAGTTCTAGTGACACTTTTTAGATTAGATAGTACTAGTCCGTTTGGAGGAAACTCCCTCAGGGAAATTAAGAATCAGTAGCAGTTGATTATTACAGATAAAAAAATATATAAAAGAAAAAAAGATCTAAAAAAAACTATAAAAAAATATACCTTATTATAAATAAAATAAAAATATAAATAAATAAAATAAAAATATAAACATTTAGCTTCACTAGTAAAGTCTACTCTTACACTAGTTGTTCAAATTGAGAACATTTACTCCAAACTTGAGTACTAGTAGAGCTGAACTATGGCTGAATCACTGATATTAATTTTATGAACACACAGCTTTCCTTATGAAGCTGGCGTGACCCTCTCCTCCAGCTCACATCCTCTCTCTTAAGTGAAGGTACAGCTGGCAGCAGAGATATAAACAAGATCATCCAGACCGTACTGAACTAACCTGAACCAGACCAGTCAAAAATAATCTTCAACAAGAATGATTATCAAGAAAGCAGTCACGATTCTTAAATGAAGCCCACACACAGCAAAGCTCATGAGCATGAAACATTTAATCGGAGTTTGTGAAAGTTGTAAAAAAGAGAACCAGTTCAACTACAGAGAATACAGAGTTACAGAAAGAGTTCAGCACAACCACTAAAACTAGCAGTGCGAGAATCATTATTTTAAAAACAGGAACATTCAGCATGTGAGAGAATAAATGACACTATGAATACAATTTACAAAAATAGTTACAGCCCTGAAACTAAACGTACATGCCCGCTGATCAGAGCGGATCATCTCTGCACCCTTTGGTGTGACTTAGCTCCTGAATGATTGGATCAGTAAAAGCACCAACTTTAAGTTTGGAGGCTCCGCACTGAGCTCAAGGAACAAATCCCCGGATGTCCTGAGAAAATCGTTTCAACCTTCACTGTGGACAAGAGTTCCTATACTCCCATGAGTGTTAAAATGAATTATTGTTTAATATATTGGACTTTAGGTCATTAATGTAGGGGTTGTGGGAGAAAAAATACAAAGAGAAATGTTTTTAATGATGTGCTACGAGGGGAAGAATAATGCTGACATAAGGGGGAAAAAACAAAACTTTGAGAAAAGTTATGTTGCATTCACACACCAACTTAAATATGGGTAACATTGATCCACGTTGAGAAATTATCAAGATTTTGGTGACAGTAAGTCGATCAGGTCGGGTCATATTTGCAGTTGAACGCAGGTCGAGGCAGCTCAAGCAGAGAGGAACGTGTTCTGGTGCCAACAGAGAAGAACGCAGCTGTTACTGGGGGTAACAGAGTTACACGCCGGTCCTTTCTCACTGGAGCGTTTGATTAAATGTGGAACATTTATAAGCATGTGTGAAATTTGTCGAAATACACAACAAACATCCACACTTCCCAGCTGTTAACTTAGTCTTGGTGGCGTGACCTAACTCGACCATAGGGATGGAAATTGCAAGACTTTACTGATACCTGTGCAATTTTAAAATCCTACAGTGTGGGTAAAAGTTTGCCTTTATGTTCTCAATTGTCTCCTGATTTCCATTTGTGCTGTATCGATAAACGCTTCTGCAAATCGTTGTTTCCACTTTCTAAATGTTGTGCAGTAAGCAACATTTTGTTGAAAATTAAGACAATTCTGACCATTTCAGACTCCTACCAGTAGAAGAAACTGATGAGAAAAAGAGCTAATAATTTAGATTTTTTGAGTTAGTTTTTAATTCCCAACTGGAGTTGGTGTTTATTTTCCATCCCTACTCCCTAAATGAAGACAAAAGTTGGCCAAAACATCAGTGTGTGAATGCAGCTTAACTTATTTGTGGATGCAAGTTATAAAACAGAGACCATAATTTATAATTATGACCTCAGTTTTTTTATTTTAAATTAGGGACACACAATGTTGGATAATCAGCAATATCTTCATCAAGAGCATTAACATGTTTTTATTGTGACAGATTGTGTAAGTAACAGATGCAAAACATAAAACATTTGACTCTTGATAAAAAAACTTTTGATTTTTAAATGAACCATGCAGCAATGATCAAGGGAATTGTTTTAGCAACTTTATGAATTTGCTGATATTACAGCCAAGATGGGACATACATGACCCGTATATCAGCTGCAAATACTGGCAAAAAGTTGAACATCGGCAGAAATCAATATTAAACTGTAAAGGCAAATACTAGCCAATAAAAACAGCATACCAGTACTATGGTGCAACCCCATTTTAAACTCCTGAAATTTATGTCTTGTTTCTTTAAGAGCAAACAAATACATTTATGCAGCCATACATTTTGTTTTTGCAAGTTTCTGTTATAACAAGAAGGCTCTTTCTCTGCAGGACTCCTGTATTTAAGAGGTTACAATCTTTGCCTTTTGTTAGTGTGTTTTCCACCTGTGCAATCGCTCACAGTGATTAATTACAGCATTTATGCAAATGTGAGCTAAAACAAACCTGAAACTTTTTTTTTAAAAAGACAGTCATTTAGACCCTTAAGTATGCACAACACAAGATGATGCTGGAGTTAAAACATTGCTTCTTCTTAGGAATAAAAACTTTTTTTTTTTTTTACAGTACTCTGATATCTCCACAAATCCATTTCCTCATCACAAATATTCAAGTATCTGAGAGCGTCATCACATCGCCTCTCTGTCGTCTGTTATGGCACCTGGAGAGTCTGTGTGTTGAACCAAAGAAAAACAAGCTGCACCAGTAACACCAGTGACTTAACACATCACTGTGCACTTAAAGTTGAAGAACTGTTTATGAGAGGCAATAGTGGCTGTAAACATTAGAGGCTTTAGTGATTTTCTCCTTTCAGTGGTTTCTGAAATGAGTTGAGGACGCTCTGACAATCATCAGTGATCAGCAGCTCACAGATTTCCCTATAAACCATTTTAAAACAGCAAAACCAAGGGGCAATTTGACAAAACCACTTCCACATCAGACACGTCTTTGTCTTATTTTAGTGCTAAATGTTCTATTACAGTACCTGTAATCAACATAAATTATCTTAATATAAATAGCATTTAGGGGGATCAGGTAGCGTGATCACGGGGAAAATTAAGGCCATCATACAAAAATAGAGCAGTGACCAGCTCCCACCACAGGGGCGCACTGTCCCATCGACAATACTGCTTCAGTCATTCACTCCATAAGTTAGTGTCTCATAATTTAACCATGAGGCACTTTGAACTGTTAACACAACCACAGAAAACACAACAGTTTCATTTATGAATCAATTAACCAGAATAAAAGATCTCAACGGTTTCACATCTTCAGAAAAATAGTTTTAAGTCTTAGTAAACTATTACAAGAAACCCTTAATTCATTACTTAACAGGTTAACAAAGCACCAGTGGTTTCAAAACCACATTTTTCACGTTCAGGGAGACCTGAGTGTTGAACAGCCCCACATGTCGCCTCTAACAGGTTGGAGGAGGGTGTCCGACGTCCAGTCTCCTCTGGGCTGAGCCTCGTTTTCTAGCAGCTGGCACAGCGCTCACTACATTTCCCAGAGTGCCCGGGGTTTGGAAGAAGGCCTTGGAGGCAGATGGGGTGCTTTCTTTAGGGGTGTGAGGGGTCTGTGAGGGAAGAGAAGGGAACATTTTCAAACATAGGTCACCTTTAAAAATAAACAAACATAAGAGTTTTTATATCTCAGATTGTTCCAAAATACCCAGGCCCTGATAAAGAAGACACCGGCACATTGTCTATTGATTGGACCTACAGTGCATCATGCTTCTCTAAAGTTAAACCATTAACATCAGCTATAATAAGCGTCTTTGGTGGCATTCAAGGACTTCCAGATATCAAAGAACTGTAACAGCAAAGATCTGTTTGGAGAATGAGTTTGATCCAAAAGTCTTCACTTTTATTGTAAAAAAAAAAGAAGCTTTTTACTGTCTCTCCACAGTCGATAATAGAGAAAACAGTATCAAAACTAAAGTGCTTAATTTATAGATGAAGTGAATTATCAGCACAGTCTGTGTTAACACTATTCTCATCACCTGTTTAATGTAACTCATTAATATACAAGACCATCCTGACAAAAAACAAACTCACTGTGACTTTACGTATAGCAATGCAATGTGCCTCTGTAAATTTTAGACCTTGAGATTGTCACATTAGTTCCACAAGGCAGTACTATAATCTAAAATATCCTTCATCCCCCAGGCCATCAGACTGCACAACTCCTCACATGGGTGGACAAGGGGTAACAGGAAGACAGAGGATGGGAAAGAGCAGTAGGCAGTGGCCAAATATTTTCATTTTATTTATATCTATTTCTGATATTGTTTAGCTCAATCATTTCTTTTTACGTATCTTTTTATCTGTAATAATTAACTGCTACTGGAATCCCAATTTCCTTTGGGGAGTTTTCCTGAGGGGATTAATACAATACCATCCAAGTGAGTTTTAACCTTATCTATCTGTGCCCGTTCACGGTAGAGACGCTCACTCGCAGCGCTCCTGTCTCCCCGCCGACTCCTCACACCTCCCTCCCTCCAATATCATGCCATCTTCAATACTTGAGATGATCTGACAGTTTAATCTTGTTCAACAGTGGCGTCAGCTTGACATTATTTCTCACATGTAGTTAGAAGCTACAGAAGAGGAAGCCAGATGGCAAATTTAAAAGAAGAGGCTTAAAGAGGCAGTGAGTGATGCTCTTGTGTTTAAGATTATTGCTTGAGAAAAGAACAAAATGAAGGAATAAGTCCTTCAAACGGGGCATTTAAAAGCACCACAATAAATCTGCATCTTGAGATACTCTACTTCTCAGTATTACAGCACTAGCATTTCCTCCAGAGACAGAGTAAGAGGGGGTCAACTTGTTCCTCCATTCTGCTTTCAGAATGTTCACAGTGGAGGTGAAACATCATAGGGAGGTAAACATTACAGCTAAAGTCATAACTAAACTGTCTGTGGCCTCAATCATACTGCCACCATGAGCTTTATTAGTTATTCCCAAGTGACGCTTTTCCTCCGCTGTGAACATGGAGCAGATAGAATTTGGGGAGTGGGTTGATCCCCTATTTGCTACGTCTCCAAGCACAGTGCCTTCACGCAAAAGCACTGCAATAAAGTTCCTCTACATTTACATCTAAAGACAATCACATTAATTCCGTGAGGCGTTAGTATCGGTGTTAATTCACTCTGCAGTATGGCTTGGATGCCCCCACATACATATAAAGGCAGGGATGCTCACTCGCAGCATTCCTGTCTCCCACCAAGTCCCCCCTCTCTCCAAATCGCACCTATGCTACTACGTCTGCAGATGGAACAAAGAGGGAATCAACTTGCTCACTCTTCCTGCTTCTAGGACGTTCAAGGTGGAGCCAAACGTCAAAAAGGAGTAAAAATTGGGGTGCTGGTTTGGCGTACTGGTTAGCACCCCATGTACTTGCTTCTGCCGGTCCATGTTCTAATCCCGCCTGTGACCAGTTTGCAGAGTGTCTTCCCCTGCTCTCTTACCCCCTTTCACAAGCCTATCCACTGTCTCTCTCCTATCAATAAAGGCACAAAATGCCCAAAAATATACATAAAAAAAAAAAAAAAGGAGTAAAAATTAAACCTTGAAATGGCTGTATGAATTGGGGTAGAGGTGCAGTTCTGGTGAGAAGAGGGAACAAGCACTCAACAGGAGACGGGAGCACACTCAGATATTGACAGATTTTACACTCTCTCAGAGTTACTGTGAGTATCTCAAGGTGTTATGATGGTGCAGCCTGTTTGAAAGACTTGTGCCTCCATTTTGTCTGCTAATTAAATTATATTTCAAGAGAAAAATGAACACACTCGCTGCTTCTTTAGGTGTCCTGTTTTTAATTTGGCGTCTGGCTTCCTCCTTTGTTGAAAGGAAAGAGGTTTGTATCTCTGCCAGTTTAAGAGGAAAAGTGAGTCTCAATCATTTCAAGTCTCCAAGATCTGATTAGCTTCCATAGTAACAGAATTGTGTCTCCTCCCTTTGTGTAATAAGCTGCATTAATGAACCATTCAGAGCCTCAGCAGGTTGTCTAGAGACGCCTCTGTTTGGCTTTGCAGAAAAACATTAATCCTTCTTTGACAACGTGGAGATTAATGAGCTTGAACTGCGCTGACAAACAAAAGACTAATGAGTAAATGCAGAGACCTTTGGCTAAATAAACTCTCCTCTGGTTTTTGTATCAAACTGTGAGAGGCAGAAAAGTCGTTTTTAATCATCAGATTATGTAGAAGAGCAAAAGCTCTGAAGAAGATCCTCACCAGTGGCTCAGGTGTGTTGATGCTCACGCTCTGTCGTGGTCCTGGGGGCGAATGTGGACCTCCCACAGACGACCCATACAGCCTGCTCTGCTCCGGGGTGGACGGCGATGGAGCCGTTGACCTGCTGACCTCTGAAGCTGCTGCGAGGCCGAACGGCGCCCCTCCAGGAACCATGAAGTGTGTGGGTGACATCACAGCAGGGAGGCTAAAGCTCAGTTTGTTGTGGGCATCCGGACCCTGCTGTTGGAGACTTCCAGCCACCAGTGGGTAATGAGGGATAGCAGCAGAGGGCACCAGGATGTACGGGACCGGCAGGGCGGGGACGCTGCTTGGAGGAAGTGCAAAACCGGCTGACGTCTGACCGGCAGAGAGGAGGAAGTTGAAGCTGTTCAGACCTGTCGGACATCGGAAGAGAAGATGTCTGTTATTGACTTTTCTCTAGACAGTTGCAACGGGTTGAACTCCCTAATAAAACATAACAGTGATTCCCCAGTTTTATGATGGCCCCAGTTGTGGATAAAACAAAGTAATGCGTGATATTTTTGCTAAATGATCCTTCTTCTAAGGCTTTATATGAAATAACCAATGGCTTAAGTATCAACCAATCAATCAAACTTTATTTATAAAGCGCTTTTCATACAATCAATGCAACTCAAAGTGCTTTACATAGAGAAAATTAAAAACATTCCCTTAAACCCACCTTCCCACCCCTGTTTTACATAAATTACCCACACGCATGGGCAAAAGTCTTCACTCATGCGCGTACCCACTAACAGACACACACGCACACACACACACTCACCCCCACACACTCATACACACACAGACACAGACTAAAATAGTGCAAGAAACTAAGAACAAGAACAAGGCTGAGTACAGATGAACCGGGTGAGAGAGCATCATCGGAGGAGCCGTCTGCATCAGGAGCTGAGAGTCGACTACAGCCACAGGACACCGACACAGAACCCAGAGGAGAGATGATGGACCTCAAAACTCCCCCAGGAACCTATGAGACAGAGCCCTGCAGCCATAGTCAACCACAGCTCCTGGTGCAGAGGGCTCCCGCAGAAACACTGGAGATCCTAAAAATAAAAGAATAAAATAAGTAAAAACTAAGATATCAATAAAAACTAAGAACCAGACCCTAAAATAGTACTACTAAAACATCAAGATAAGAAATGAGTAAAACCATAAATAAAAACAAAGTGGGAACTTAATATAAATAACTGTACTAAATAAAATCTCAATTAAAAGCTAAGCTAAAAAGGTGTGTCTTGAGCCTGCTCTTAAAAACATGAACGTTCTCTGCGGCCCTGAGGTCCTCCGGCAGGCTGTTCCACAGTCGAGGGCCATAAAACTGGAAAGACGCCTCGCCGTGAGTGTGTGTCCGGACTTTTGGGATGACTAAGAGCCGACTGCCGGAGGAGCGCAAGGTCCACGAGGGCTCATAAAGTAAAAGAAGTTTAGAAAGATAAGAAGGCCCAAGACCATTAAGACATTTAAAAACCAATAAAAGAACTTTAAAATCAATCCTGAAACACACGGGGAGCCAATGCAGTGATTTTAAAACTGGAGTAATGTGGGCCCGCCCTCTGGTCTTAGTCAGGACACGTGCTGCTGAATTTTGAAGCAACTGTAAACCTGAAATGTTCTTTTTTGGAAGACCAGAGAGCAGGGCATTACAGTAGTCGATACGACTGGTGATAAAAGCATGCATTAGCGTCTCCGTGTTAGCCTGAGGGAGAATGGGGCGGACTCTGGCGATATTCTTTGAATGATAAAAACCTATTTTCGTTATATTCTTAATGTGAGGAATAAAAGTCAGCTCAGTCAAATATTGCGCCCAGGTTTCTTACTTGTGATGAAGGATTAAAAGACAGTGCTTGTAGTTTGGGTAAAAGCTTCTCTCTCTGGGCCTCAGGACCGATGACTAAAACCTCAGTTTTGTCCTGGTTAAGCTGGAGAAAGTTTTCTGCCATCCATGATTTAATTTCTAAAATGCAGTTAAAAAGAGCATCCATTGGCCTGGTGTCATCAGGAGACATGGAGATGTAAAGCTGTGTATCATCAGCATAACTGTCAAAGTTAATTCCATGTCTCCTGATGACACCACCAAGAGGGAGCATGTACCAGTTAAAAAGAACAGGGCCTAAAACAGAACCCTGGGGCACACCACATGTGATTCTATGGACTAGGGAGGAGCATGTGTCTACACTTACCATGAATGTTCTGTCTGTGAGGTAGGAAGTAAACCATTTGTGCACAGTACCAGAGAGGCCAACAAGGTGTTTAAGTCTATTTAAAAGAATAGTGTGGTCTACTGTATCAAAGGCAGTGCTAAGATCCAGTAGAACCAACACTGTCACTTTCTGTGAATCATAATTTAATCTAAAATCATTTAAAATCATTGTTAAGGCAGTCTCCGTACTGTGGTTTACCCTAAAACCAGACTGACATTCTTCATGAATATCGTGTGAATTTAAAAATGAATTGAGCTGGTTAAAAACTAGCTTCTCTCAAACTTTACTTAAAATGGCAAGTGAGACTGGTCTGTAATTATTAAAATCATTGAAATCTAAATTGCTCTTCTTCAGCAGGGGCCTCACCACTGCCGCCTTAAACGCAGCGGGAAAGACCCCCGTCTGAAGAGAGCAATTCATCATAGTTAAAAGCTCGTCTCTAAAAGATCCATAAAATGACTTAAAAAATGTGGTTGGAATTGGATCTAAAAGACATGTGGTGGGCTTCATTGAGGAGAAAAGAGATTAAAATTAAAGTATGTAATTTGGACTTTGAGAAACAAAAGATCAACATTTCTCTCCTGCTTTCTAACCATAAAAGTACAGCATCAGTCCAAAGCTGGTGGTTAAACAGTGTTATATTCACATCACAAACCTGCATTATTGGGCACATAGAGGTAGTGTGATGGCTGCGGCGGCTCGTTGCTGCTGCACCTGGTGCTCTCGTTGGCTGTCTTCTCATTCAGGATTCTTGCAGAACTTTCAGGAGACGTCCTTGTGCTGCCATCTGCTGGCTGAGCGTGAACTTCAGCTTTCCTCTGCAAGGACACAAGCATAAGAGATGAAAATCACAGACCATAAAATATCACCAGTTTACCATTTTATAAATTTAATATAAGTCATGTGAGTGACATGCTGGAAGCCCAACATATATCGAGATACATTTTCTGCAAAATTCCATGGTAATAATAAAAAAGATGGTTGGCCAACGTTCTCCATAAAAAATGGTAACTGTAGTTATGTCTATTGACCACATGATACTCTGTTGTTAAATGTGAAGTCTCTACCTGCATGATATGATAAAAATATGCAATAACAACATGCAATTTTGCAATAATAAAATTTACAACAGATCAAACATAAGCCTTCATCTGAAGTTTAAGGTTCTTAATGTTAAAGGAACCCAATATACTTAATTTTCTTTGCTTTAGTGGCACAAATAAAGCTAAAGGTAGCTTATATATACATCAGCATCATCTGTTGCCTGCACTTCAGGGTAACACATGAAAAAGTAAAATTATTTTGATAAAAAAAAAAAAGACTGTTGCCATGTTTTAATTGTGATGGCTTTTGTGATAATTGTTCATCCTTGTTTTGTCTAAAATTTTAACGTGATTTTGTTTCTTTGATCCCTGGGCATTTTTAATGTGTTAAAATTGAATAAGTGTAAGACACTCGATACTGGCCAGTTTGTTTTAACTTATCAAAACTGCAGGAAACTCTTGCACAGACTAATTTTCATTTGTTTTTTTAGAGCTAAAGTTTTATGCAATTACAATGCCATGATCTACCAACAGATAGGGCGCTAATAGGTGACAACTTGTAACTACTTATAGCACTCAAATCATTTTAAAGGCCACTTATAGCGAGCTTAAGCTTTATTTTAGCGTGGCTGTTGTACCACAAACCTGGTTTAACAGCATCGCAAATACTTTTTAATCAGATTTGTAGATTCACATTGTCACAATGTGTTAATGGTGAACGCTCGTATCCTGATTATGATTAAATCAAAATGTAGTTAATTAAGCCTGAACATAATATAAATCTGTTTTTATCTGATTGTGTGGTTGGTATTTGGGTTTCTTTTGTCTCATTTGAGCATTTTATACGTTCTTGAATCCTTTGGTTTTGTTTAAATCTTCCAAAATAAATACTACAAATTAGAGTTGGGCAAAAAATCGATTAAATCAATTAATTTGAATTATTTTTCTGCAGAAGATTTAAAAAATAAAAATTCAAGAATTTTTTTCTTGCCTTAGTCCGATTGTAAGGAGCTGCAATTTTTGAAAAAAAAATACAATTTTCATGATGGTCGGCCTTGTAGGGTTTGCACACGCACTTTCATAGGCTTGTGTTTGTTATTGAAGTAGATTAAAATTGATCAAAGAGTTTCATGCTAATACTGTAAAAATACCTCAGCCTTTTAGTGTTTAGTGTAGAGACAAACCTGCCTACATTTATACTACATAATCAACCTTTTATGACCCAGACTTTGACTTTAAGAGGGAAACATTTAGACAACATCAAGGCAAAACTTGATTTCTCTCAATTTTATGTCACTGGGAGTTTTTTTTTCTTTTAGGGAGGGAAAAATCGATTAAAATCGTAAATCGAATGTTGCGGAAAAAAATTAGGGATTTTATTTCTACGCCATATCGCCCAGCCCTACTACAAACTAATAAAGGAGGCTCTTTGCTCCTTGTTAGTTCAAGCTATTTTTCTTTTGTCCACATGTACCACCAAGTCTCTGTACTTCTTAAACCAGTGAATTATAATGAGGGCTACTTGATTGTGTTGGTTTAGGGAGCACGAGGGATCATTAATACAACAAAAATGGGATGTTTTTACAAATGTTCAGGAACCCAAATGTCTTATTGACTATAACAAACATCTCTTTATACATGGAGTTTGTTGCTCAGGTATCATGCAGGTGGCAGTAATGCTTCATTTTTCATGAATCATTCCACAGTAACTCCTCTTGCTGCCCCTCTGTGAATTAATTTTCCTAAAGTGAGGGTCTGGTTCTCCTGTCTCTCGATCTACCTTTCTTAAAGACCATGAAAATGAGTCTATTTCAATTACCAGGATTGCACGGCCTGACTAATTGCCAGGGTTTCCCTCTTTCTATAACACTCTTAAAATGAGATTAATTACAGCAGGAGTGAGTTACTCAAACCAGGCAGCGTGTAGAATTTCATAAACTTTCAATTTAACGCTCTGCTCCCTGGAATTATTAACAAGATCTTGTTATTTAACAGAATGAGACAATCAGTGCACTGAACCAGACTAATAATGACACTAATTATGATTGTTTTATATAAAGTAAGACTAAACATCAGCTCACCTTGTCACATTCCTCCAGCACAGGCGTTCCCTTCCTTTTCCCCACCATCACCTCCTCCTCTCCTTCCCTCTTTCTCTTCCTCCCCTCCTCAGGCTCTGACCTCGGTGACCTCTGAGCGTCAGCCTGGTCTGGCGCTCTGTACAACATGACCACAGACGGCTGGGAGAGGCTGGGCAGGTAGGCCAAGCAGTGCGGGGAGGGGGAGCTGGTGAAGAGGTGCTCAGGGTGGAGGGAGGGTGCGAGAAGGGTGGGGTGGGAGGTGGACGGAGGTAACGGGCTGCTGCAGGCGGAGGTCTGGTGAGCTGAGCTGGGACGGATTCTGAAGGGAAACACAGAGGAGGGAAGACATTTTAGTCAGCAAAGTGAGGTCGAATCTCACCTCAATCTAAAGCCCTCCTGGTCTGCCTGCCTTGATTATCACCATGTTTGAGTTAAGGAGCACAGACGGGAACTGGAATTCATGGCGTGTATTAATTTGTCAATGATTCATAGTTCTAGTTTCATGCATTAATGTCACTTATTTATAAATAAAAGTGCTTTAATTCACTCCTGCCCTGTTCTGTAGGCTCCTCACAAAGCACTCCGGATGCAAGACTTCACGTCACTTTTCATGTTCAATATGAGCAAATTCTCAAAGACATTACAATGGTAGATAACTGATTAATCAATACACCATGTGGAGTGAAGCATTTGTTTGAAAAGGCTCCTTAATTCACATTCGACTGCAGACATTGAGGCAAATTTGACCTGAGCATCTGCAAAGACCCATCTTCACCTTCTCAGTGAATTCACACGCTGAATTTCCAAAATGTTAGACAGCTCAAAATATATGAAAAATGTTTTGTTTTAACCATAGACGGGAAAAACATAATTAAAAAGAGAAAGAACAACACAAGTCCATTTTAGAAGCACAAACTGCAGAAAGCCTTAGACAACAGGATGATAATATTTTTCCCATGGTTGCTTTTCCATTGGCGTTATTGTCTCTGCAACATTGGTACCAGGGTTTTTGTTTTCTATTTAACATATAGGGATGTACAATACTGGATTTTTGCCAATATCTGATATGTAAAACTACTGGCTGATACTGATGTATGTGACCAAAAGGAGTTATTTTACATCAAACCTTTGTCATTTATCAAATTTAGTTAACTTGTTCACAAACCAACGAACAAGAAAAATAAATCCAACAGTGTACCTTGGTTTCTTTATTTTACTTTGCTTTATTTCTTTATTTTAACAGCAGTTGCAGTTCGATTTTCTTTTTAGTTATCAAATTTCACCCTTACATAAAAAAAAATTAGGTGCATATATCCCAGGAAGGTTTTGGTCATGGCCTTTGTGGAGTTTGTATACTCTCCCTGTGCATGAGTGGGATTTCTCCAGGTGCGTGTTAGGCTACTTAGTGACTCTGAATTGACCTTAAATGTTAATGTGTGCGTTTATGGTTATCCGTCTGTCTATGTGGCCATGTGATTGGCCGGTGTCTGGTCCAGAGCATATCCTGAGTCTTGGATAGGCACTAGCCTCTGATGGCCTTGAGCGATAAGCAGCATAGATAATGGATGGATAACCAGGAGTTAACTAAAAGCTTCAGAATTAGACTCCAGAAAGTCCAAACAATGCTTCTCTCATTCATCTGAAACCAAAATGGACTTTTTCACTTAATCAAAGTTTCTTTAATTATACTGATAGTGATTTTTTTTTTGCTTGTAAACAGAGCTCATGTTTGCTGGTGGCATCAAATACACCGAAGAATGCAGGAGTAACAACAGTAAACTTACTCAGTGCTGTTGTCAAACTTCAGTCTGTGTGCTGCGCTGTTCACAGTTTTTATAGAATAATCCACCGGCTGGTTCGACAACCCTGTGGAGTAAAACAACAATAATATTACATTATTTAGTGATTTAAATAAAGGCTTGTTTAGCTTTCTATACAGTGACGTAAAAACATTTTTTTGAGTGTTGTACCTGCAGTTTCTCGTCTCGGGCTGCTGGGTGCTGAGCTGATCTGTCGCTGCACAGCCACAGAGGTCGGCGTGATGTTGAAAGACGCGTGCCGAGACATCTTCATGCTTCTGATGTCCTCCTTAGAGATTGGCTGTGTCATGCCAGGCAAAGAGACAGCTGCTGCAGTCAGAGCAAAGATTATAGAGGATAGTTGTGAGATTAGCAGATTAGTAACATTCTTCATCCTGAACACAGAATATGAACAGAAGGATCATTAACAGCCACAAGCTTCAATTAAGAGGATTAAAACAAGCTAAATGATCCCAATATGGTCTTCAGATCTCACCATTTCCTGAGTTGTTAAACTCCACAGGTCCGAGCCACTTGAAGGCGGGCTTCCTGCCCCGGTCGTCCCTGACGTGGACTTTCTTTATGAGGTTTAGGCTGGTGAGGACGTTAGCGATGTCATACAGCCGCCGCACTTTAGCTGCAAATACAAAGTTCCGTCAATCATCTTTATTTGTGTTATCTCAAGGCACTTTACAACAGAGCAGGCTGAAGACACACTCTTCTTTCATAGATCCAGGGATGTATCTGTCCAGGCAGAGACAAAGGGACTAACAATAAGAGACAAATCTATGGACGCCCAGACCATAAATATGTCCTCATCACATTTGTCTCTGCTGAATACAGATTCAATCAATCAATATTTATTTGTAAAGAATCATACATGTTGAGTATAAATTAAAGCTACGGTCTACGATTTGGAAGCTTGGTACATCTTAATCACACCGTTTATAAGGCCATTATGGTCCTATGGTCCGATCAAGGCAATATAAAGACCAAAAAGAATGAAAAAAATCCATTCAGTATATCCGCTGCAAAACGGCATAATAGTTGACCAATCCGAACCGCGGGGAATAGTGGTTCGGATTGGTCCGTGAGTCCATCTCATCCCGTCTCCCCTGCCCCTCACCATTCCGCTCATGGTCCCGCCTCCTCCCCACTACCTCCCTCATGTACCGGCGAGCAGCTAGCTGCACAGCTACCGAAGCGTCACGGACCTGGAGAAGACCAGCACCGAAACCAGGAGGCTGCTTCTGTTACCCTCCACATCGAAGGGAAGAAAACGTAAAAGTTTCATACATACATACATACATACATATATATATATGTATAAATGTATGTATATATACACATACACATATATATATATATACATATACATATATATGTATATATGTATGTATACATATATATGTATATATATATATGTGTGTATATATCTATCTATATATACCTATCTATCTATCTATCTATCTATCTATCTATCTATCTATCTATCTATCTATATATATACACATATACACACACACGCACATATATACAGTATATATATACACATACACATATATATGTTAGGAGGCGACACAAGCTGGGGGGCCGGGATCTTGGAACACGGCGGGGAGGGGTGAGTGAAGGGGGGCCAGGCTGCGTTTTTCAAATCTGTAGACCCTAGCTTTAAGTAAGCCCCTTCAGATGTAGCATCTCATTTTGAAGAGGAACCTCATGACTATGTGGTTGTAAAGATAGTTACAATGGAGGTTTAATCAATACAACTATGAAAGAGAAATCAATCGATCAATATGACATTAATATTGATAATGAACATTATCTGGAGAGGATTGATACTGATTCATATAACAGCACTGAGCTGAACAGCCACTAAATGTGTTTAAGTTGTCTAAAAGTATGAATTTAAAAGATACTGATTCTTGATAAATACAAAAACAGACTATTTTACCAGAAGTCTTAAATCTTTTTGGCACTTTCTTACTTTTATACTTGCTGTGGCTCGATGAGTCCTGGCTCTCCTCGATGAGAACCTTTGCTGCCGTGTCCAGGGTGACCGTTTGAGTTTTGGACACGAGGAACAGCATGACGAACTTCTGGCTCATGATCCGCAGAGATTTGTCTTTCCTGTTGCCTCCTGCTATAAAACGACGGAGAAGAAAGTTAGTATGTAGTGGTGACAGAAACTTTGCTGCAGCCTTAATGAAACCACATCAGCTGTGTGTTTGCTGTCCTGCAGCTCCCATTAAAGTTAAACATGTCCCAAGGTCGTAACAATAAACATGTCCCAACAATACCTGAAGGCATTAACTGATTAACCAACAACAAAATCCGACGCCTGCTTCATATAATTGCTTTTATTCTCCAGACGCTCACAGTAAACATACCCTGTCTCTGAGACTGTGCTGCATGGCAGAGGTAAGATCATTATGGAGACGGGATTCCAGTCTTAAGGGAGACATTGCTCGGCTTTATTCTTAATTAAGTGGCATATACATAAAGTTTTATACGTGCTGATTAAACTAAATGTCTTCTAGATGCCTGGTACAACATAATTTATGAAGTATATGTATAGAACGAACCTCCTTTTTTCATTGCAGCTCCAGAAGAACAAATTTCAAGAACTGTGGGAAAAATGTAAAGTCTATATCCTCCATAAATTCATATTTACGTTAGAGAGACCTTCTATGAAAAGATTTTTTCCTGCTTTGTTAGATAAGAGACACCCTATGTTCGCATGTGAAGTGTACATTTGTGTTGTTAATTTTCCTCCTGTTGACTTTCTTTTTCTTTATTTTCATTGCTTTGTTTTTGTGTATTTCATATCTTTAAGATATGATTGAAAATTGTGCCAGAAAATACTAGAAAAGGATCACACGCTGGACGTTTGTTTGCCAGACATTCAACCATTGAAAAGAAAAATAAGAATAAATAAAGGTGTTGTACTGAACTTTTTTCTCCTCAATCACAGCCATGTAAAAAGGCATGGAAATGTGCTCATATTGGATATAAGTAGAATAAAATAAGGGTTAATCACCATTTCCAGCGTCTCCCTCCCCTCCGTCCTCCTCGTACCCGGGTGCGCCCCCTCGTGCTTCGGCGGCCTGCTCCATCTGGAGGTGGTACCCCTGCTGTCGACCCCGCTTCTGCAGGTCCTCCAGCGTGGCCTCGAGCCGCTGTCGGCCGTACCAGGTGTAACTGTTCTTCGCCATCCGGCCCACGATCATGAGCGACTCCAGCACGTTGACGATGTCGTAGATCCGCCGACGCTCCACTCCTGAGATAATGAGAAGTTATTATATGGAAACAGGAGAATATATGCATTAGGACTGAGTATTTTTATTTAATACTATAGGCTATTAAAAGGTTGAATCGATTGATTGGAATTATTTTTTGCAGAATTTTTAAAAATGAAAAATCCAAATTCTTTTCTCAAAATACTCCAATCAAAATTTGTTGCAATGTTGAAAATGTAATTACTGAACATATCAGTTTTTATGATGGTAGACTGTGTTAGGTTTGTTGAAACACATGTTTAGGTTTAAATTGTTTCCTAAATCATATTAAATGTTGATCAGATGGTTCCATGTCAATATACTGTGAAACCTCATCTTTTAGTTTTTATGTAGCGGGCCTCCCTACGTTTAAACAACACAGTCAATGACAAAATTACAGCTCTGAGGTTTTTTTTTTTTAAGAGGGAAAAAAATTACATAACCTTATAACTACCCGCTCAACTGTTTGGTAGAGGTCATCATTAAATTCAGGGATATTTAATGTTTTAAGAAACATCAAATCATTGTTTGACTCCATTAACACTTCGGGGAACAAAGAAAACCGTAAACAAACTAAAAAACAGACTTGGTGTCGGAATGAAAGGTTTAAAAGCCAACAGTTGATTGTGTGATGACATAAAATGTGCAAACATTTGGTACAAAATCAATTAGATACGGCAGAAATATCTGTAAAAGAAAGCAAAAATAACTTGGATGATAATGAGTTTGACAAACAAAACATGTTTTTGGTGAATAACACATGTACATACATATCATCATGTCATTAAACGGTTAAGTATTTAAAAAAATAATGGTAAAATAATAGTAGCTTTTAGCTTTTTAAACTTTAACTCCCACAAATAAAACATCAAATCTTATGTTATATTTCTGTATCACACTGACAGGAACAAACTATGATGTGTTTATTTAACACATTAAATATTCCTGAATTTATTGACCTGCCGAACAGTTGAGCTGGGAGTTAAAGGGTTAAAATCATAAATCAAGTTCTGTGGGAAATAAATCAGGGATTTTGTGTTCCGGTCATATCGCCTAGCCCTCACACAGGTTTGGACAATATTCATGTAAACAAGCAAAAAATGTAGCATGATCGTCTTTTCAAGAATAGCTGTTTTTCAGGAGAAATCACTGATCATATTTAGGGCTGAACAATTAATTGCAAATTAGATTAAATCGCAATATGGTTTGTTGCAATTTTCAAATTGCAGAAGTTTCTTTTTTTTTAAGCCCAAAATGTGTTGAACATTTTGGCATTGTGATGTAGTTTTTTTGCAATTTCATGCCTATTTTTGACCTCTATTCATACACTTTTTTCCCACTTTTGGACCATTTTTACCTTTTTTAACCCCGTTTTTACAGTTTTAAGCCTATTTTGCCCCCATTCATCTTTTTTTGGCCAATGTCAGAACCATTTTTGGAATCTTTACATGTTTTCTTTTTAATTAATTTCAAATTCATTTCCCAATTTTGCTGCCATAATCTATTTCCCTAAGCCACTTTTGGATTTTTTTTTTTTTTTTTTTGCCAATCCCCCCCCCCCCTTTTTTTTTTGCAATTTCATACCTGTTTTGCACCTATTTATTAACCATTTTTACCCAGTTTTTACAATTTCATACCTATTTTGCTTCTGTTCTTCACTTCTCCACTTTTTCTCAAATCTTTTCTCTGTAGATTAATTTAATGTCATATTGGTTTTACTATAAAAAGATCTACTGCTTATGTTTGTTTAAGAATACATAAGATGAGGAACATTAATACAATTGCAGAGTAAATCGCAATATTGGGGGAAAAAAATCGCAATTTGATTATTTTCTCAAATCGTTCAGCCCTAATCACATTACCATAAAACCTGAAAACACTGATGCAAGTAAACTAGACTAAAGCAGCCTCCATCATCTCCTTCTCTCTGAGGGCTGGTTGGGGTTTGGTTCTTACCGAGACTGTTGGCCACCTCGTCCAGTGAGATCCAGATGGGGCTGTGAGCAGGGGGGTAGTCGGGGTAGAGGGCGAGGAACTTCTGACAGAGCAGACCCAGACTCTTCTGCTTCCTGCTCGGCTTTTTGTCTGCGTCATCCTCTTCCTCTGCAGGCTCGAACTGAGTCGACAGAAAAAGGGAGATCAGATAAAAACATAAAGCTGAACATACACAGCAGGAGTGTGGGGGCAGCTTTTGAGAAATGCCATGTTGTGTTTCCATAACAGCTTTATCATGTTTTCCTTATATTGGAGCCTAAAAACTTGAGAGGAGAGGTCCCAAAGGTTATCACGATAAACAAAACATAAAAGTTCCATAATCTCTGTTCTGAGCTTATGATCAACAGTGAATTAAGAACACAGTAAAATAAATTCCATCCTTCACACAGAGACCACCATGCCAACTGTCGGGTTTGTTTCAATTGGGTTAGCCTACAAAATATGAGTTACCCATGGTACCCATGCTCCATGCTTTGATGGTGTTCCACAATTGCTGGTCAGAGCATTGATGCAGGCCCGTGTAGGAGTGTATCTTTTCCTAAGTTCAAGCCTTCAGTAAAAAATGTTTCAGCAGAGTTGCATTTGTCACATCAACTAAGGATACCACGCTAGCGTTTTCAGTCGTTCGCTCATATCTGTGTGAAAGCACATCGTTATCACACCCTCTCTGTGTAATTGCAGAGCGCTTTTGAACATGCAAAAATAAATAAATAAATGAGCTTTCTGTTTCTGGTGACCGTAAGAATAAATTTGGCGAAAGCAAAAAAAGTTTTGAGTAAAAAATCCTCGTGATTTGACAGAAAAATTACCTGAAATGCAGAAAGTTTAACTAATTTCATTTAAAAAGCAGTTTTATCTAATAAAAAACAGATTTTGTGAATCACAAAGCACACAAAAACCTCCATAAAACAATAATGAGTCTCACTAAAGTGTTCCTCTGTTAAAATTGATTTTTGCGGCTGACCTACAGAGCCACCGTACATGCCTAAGCGATGACCCCAACAGTTTTTCTGACTCCACCTTCTTGTCGTCTGGCCCTTAGCCCCTCACGCAGCCTCTAAAACTCTCACTCACCTGATAGGATTCCTCCACCTCTGCGTCCTCCACCGCCTCAGGACTCGGGGCTTTCTCCCTCTCGTTCTCGATGGGTCTGAACAGGACCTTCTTCATCTCTCTGTCCCGGATGTCCGGACTGGCAGCGCTGATCAGCATCTTCAGGTTGGCTGTGGGCGTCCACGGCTCGGGCAGCACGGCGTGTTTGATGGGGGTGATGTGGTCCAGGTCTGGAGTGGCTCCTTTTCTGATGAGGAGGAAAGTAGGGACGGGAGAATCTGAAGACTTCAGAGGTGTGGATCTTCTCCTCTCCGCGTAGATGTTTTCCTGTGACAGAGACGTGTTTAGTTAAAGGTTTTCAGCATTTTAAGAACCACTGATCTGAAGAACTCCTGTTTGAATCCTGTGGTTTTAACCTACAGAAGCCAATTACATATATTTACACCTGAACAGAGGGACCGGACTCAAATATCCTTTTAAATGTTATTAAATTGATGCACAACTTTAATTTGATGTTGAAGCCTTTTGCCTCTACTGTTGCACATTATGATGCTTCCATCTTGCTCCATTTTGCTGCCATAATTCATTTCCCTAAGCCATTTTTTTGATTTTTGCCAACTTTTTTTTTTTTTTTAAGCCAATTCCAAAGTGCCTTATCAACGATATTACTTCTGTCAAAGAGGTTATATTTCTGCTGGCATCAGTCTGTTAGCAAAATAACTTAAAAATGTATTTCCAGATTTTGATTACATTTTCAGAGAATGTTGGTCATGGCACAAAAGTGAAGAGAAATGGTTTTGGTGGTGATCTGAAGCTGGAGCCAGGATTTCATATAAATCATGAGATTAGGCAGTTTTCAGCTTTTTGTTAATAACTCAGTAAGTTATTATGTTGTTCCTGGCAGAAAGTAGACCTAAACTTTGGTGGATATCCTGATCTGGGTGTGGATCCAGGAATATTTTCATCATTCACTAAGATTTAACATTGCATCTTGGGGATTAAAGCTGTGGTCTACGATTTGAAACCGCAGCCTGCCCCCCTTCCCTCACCTCTCCCCTCCGTGTTCCAAGATCCCGCCCCCAGCTCGTGTCGCCTCATATAGCCCCCTCGGACAGAGCTACGAGCGACTAGCACAATATATCAGCAGCAAACTCAATCAAAAACAGCTCAGCTCAACTGAAAGTATCAAACACCACAGACATCCCCTTGTAACACACACAGCAGTAGCTATTTCAATTGGACCGGGTAATCTGGCTGGCGCCAGAGCGGAGCCGAGTGTGGGGGAGGATTTATCTTTCAGCCTGTCCTCCACAGCTCAGCTTACAGTGCAAAACGATTAGCGGCTAACAGGCTAACCCGCTTCCCCTACAAGTTATTAGCCCGTGCAGGCACAAACTAACCAGAGTTATTCAGCAGACATCTCCCACTGTAGTAAACAAAGCCATTACCTGATCAACCAGGGGCGAAACGGTCGATGCTGAAGGTCTGACGGCCGGCTGAGACTATTCGTTAGCCGTTAGCTGTTAGCCCGCTAACAGGCCTCAACCCGCGGGCAGAGCTCCGTTGGGCCCCGCGGGAGAGGGAGGCGGCTTCGGTCTCGGCACTAGGCTTTTACGGCTCCATGATAGTTCAGTAGCTAACGCTGCTAGCTGCTCACCGGAGGTAGAGGGGAGGAGCCGGGACCATGGGCAAGATGCTGCGTACTGCATTGTGAGGGAGACGAGGATTGGATGGACTCACAGACCAACTCACGGACCAATTAATAGTCGCAGGTTCTTAGGTTTGATTGGTCAGCTAGTATGCAGCTTTTCAGCGGATATACTGAATGGATTTTTTTCGTTCTTTTTGGTCTTTATACTGTGTAGATAGGACCATAGGACCATAACAGCCTTATGAACGGTGTTATTAATATGTACAAAGCTTCCAAATCGTAGACCATAGCTTTAAAGCTGTGGTCTACGATTTGAAACCGCAGCCTGCCCCCCTTCCCTCACCTCTCCCCTCCGTGTTCCAAGATCCCGCCCCCATCTCCTGACGCCTCATATAGCCCCTCGACAGAGCTCGGCGGCTAGCACAATATATCAGCAGCAAACTCAATCAAAAACAGCTCAGCTCAACTGAAAGTATCAAACACGACAGACATCCCCCTTGTAACACATAGCAGTAGCCATTTCAATTGGACCAGCGGCAATGTGGGTCTGGCGCCGCCAGAGCGGAGCCGAGTGTGGGGGAGGATTTATCTTTCTCAGCCTGTCCTCCCCAGCTCAGCTTACAGTGCAAACGATTAGCGGCTAACAGGCTAACCCGCTCCCCTACAAGTTATTAGCCCATGCAGGCACAAACTAACCAGAGTTATTCAGCAGACATCTCCCACTGTAGTAAACAAAGCCATTACCTGATCAACCAGAAATGAAATGGCCCGATGCGCACTGAAGGTCTGGCGGCGGCTGAGGCTATTAGATTAGCCGTTAGCCGCTAGCAGGCCTCAACCCATGAACGCAACTCCGTTAGGCGGAGAGCGGCCGGTCTCGGTAGCTAGGCACTACGGCTCCATGATAGTTCAGTAGCTTCGCGCTGCTAGCTGCTCACCGGAGGTAGAGGCAGGACCATGGCCTTTTCGCGCGATGCTGCGTGGCGAGGACGGATTGGATGGACTCGCGGACCAGTGTGTAGTTGCGGGTTCTTAGGTTTGATTTGGTCAGCTAGTATGCAGCTTTTCAGCGAGGATATACTGAATGGATTTTTTAGTTCTTTTTGGTCTTTATGCTGTGTAGATAGGACCATGGAACCACTAACAGCCTTATAGCGGTGTTGATAATATGTTCAAAAGCTTCAAATAGTGAATAGCTTTAAGTGCATTATTTACACTATTATTTTGCCAAGAAGGTCATATTTTTGTTGCTGTTTGTCTGTTAGCAACAGTTATAAATAGACTTGATTAATTTTTTGGGAGAATGTTGGTCATCATGGCACAAGTATTGGTGGTAATCTGACTCTCAATTCAGGACTTTTTCTTAAGGATTTTCAAAATTGTGAGATAATACAGTTTTTCAACCTTTTTTTGCTAATAACTGAATTAGTTCTCAACAGATTCTCATTAGGTTTTCTGGGAAATTTTGTTCATGGCAGAAGGAGGAACTGGGCAGTTTTTGGTGAGCATCCTTGTCTGGGCGTAGGTACAATTAACTTTCACGGATTGGTTAAATTTCCACATTTTTGACATAGCTCCCAGCTTTGAAGATGGCTGTGCTCTATTTTTACTTCATATATGATAAAATAGGACTGTCTGAGGAATTTGGACTCCTTTCTATGTTTTTTTTTTGCCCATCATACTTTGTATGGTATTTTTTGGGCTACCGTACTTAAATTTCTATGCTATATTTGGGCTATCATACTGAATTTATGATGCTATTCATGTCACTCTGGACTCCTTGGTTGCATTATATTTTCAGTCTTTAACTAATATATAAACCGATGCACCTCTTTTCCAAATCTTGAGGCTCTTTGGTGCCAACAAAAACTGCAGTTGCACATTTTTTTTACTTCCAACTTTGGGATACATTTAGTTTCTGCTTTGGTAGCTTGTGTCCTGTGAACTGTTGTAACATACTTTTAAAACCTGACTTCCTCCATAAGAGTTAGTGCCAGTACTACATCTTTAATCCCTAACACTGCACAGACCTCACCTCAAATCAAACCTTCATCCATCTTACCTTCTGATCACTCAGCCCTCCATCTTCATCCTCCCTCAGGGTGAAGTTTCTCTTCTTGGGACTTGTGAGGTCTTTTAGTGCCAAACATTCAACCTCCATCTGGAAAATCTGCAGCCCAAAAATCAAACACGCATGTATGTAGTCATAAACTTACGAAATGAAATGTATGTTGCAGGATGAGATGATAAGGTGAGCTTATTTAGGTCGATTACGGTAGAGAAACTGACTAGTGGTCAGCTAAATTTGGCGCAAAGAACATCAGCTAATTAGCTCTTAGCAAGCTGCCGCCTGTGACATAACTGTTAATTTCCCTCCATAACAACACGAGTTATTATAATTACAGAAAACCTACTGAACTGCAGATAGGTACAGCCTTAAATCATTGTAATATGATGTTATTAAAGCATTTTAATAAAATGTGGTGACGATGTGATCGATATATATGCTTACCTTCTTTATTTATAGAGAAAATTGGCTGTTTTATCAAAGTTAATAAATTCATAAGTACAATATGTGGGCTAGCATGTAGAAGAAATGGCTTAATAACGGTAAAATTAAGTAATACGGTCTAATATAGCTGTAATTAGCCCCTACGAATACCGTAACTCTTCTAATAGACAGAAAACAACATATATACCTTATTCTGCTGCCAAATGAATGAATTATCTGCTCCAGTGAGGTTCTTTTTCCCGCTTAACAGACTTGTCAGCTCGATGGATCCCTAAATAAACATATCTCCAAGTTTCCCTCTCCAAATTAAGCGGGTAGACCTCCTCAGCCTCCTCCTACACCTTCCTACTGAGTCTCCTGGCTGCTTAGCTCGCTCTGTCCCGGGGAGACTTCAGTATCACCCGCTCAAGCTTGTTTTCTGGCGCTCTCGGGCATCTGGATGCTCCAGCCAATCATGGCGCAGTCGGTGAGTTCCGTCACCAGGCTCCAGCCAATCAGCTTACGAGTGCCGAGGTGCGCGCCTGGATCCGCCAATGGGCGTGTTTAATAACCACGCCTCCGAGAACAGTGTTGGCGGGGCAACCGGCGCGCTCAGCGGGAGTTTTAAAGAGAAGAGCTCTCACTCTGATGGATTTTCAGGACCGGAGTGAACATAACTAGATTTTAGGTGAATATCATGACAAACTTTTTTATACCAAACCAACATAAACATCCGCAGTTTATCAAAGGAAGCTTTGCATCAAAATGAAGCACTTATGAAACACAGACGTGTATTTTCTGAAGGAGGAAACCCACTTTATCCCTCATAAAGCAGAGTCCAAACCCGAATTCAAATGAAGTTGGGACACTTTGTAAAACGTAAATAAAAACAGAAACAATGATTTGTAAATCCATTTCGACCAACATTCAATTAAATGCACCACATGGACACGTTATTCAAGTTGCAAAACTTCATTACTTTGAGCAAGTATTCACTTATTTTGAATTTGGAACAGTGGCATGTTCACCACAGTGTAAAACTAAGTTCTCTCTTAACAATACTCAGTAAGTGTTGGAAACTGAAGACACTACTTGTTGAGGATTTGTAGGAGGAATTCTTTCTCATTCTTGCTTGATGAATAAAGTCAGTTGCTAAATAGTGTCTGTTGTTGCTTTAAAATATACATTTTGAATGGTAAATTATGTCAGGATTGTCTCTTTCCTCTTTAGCCTGGAGGACACCACGTCCATGATGTCCGAAAACCCTCTGAAATGTGGACTCAGACCACAGCAGACTTTCCACCTCGAGAAGCTGGTGGTGTTTCTGGGTGTTGTCTATGGCTTTGGATATATTTGGTTTGCATGGTTGAGTTTGTTGACCTTGTAGATGTAACAACAAACTGTGTCAGCAGACAATGGTTTCTGAAGTCTTCCTGTGCCCTTGTGGTGAAATTCTTTACACAAATGGTATTGCTTTTAATGCAGCTGCACCTGGAGGATAGAAGGTCACATGGCATTCAGTGGTGGTTCTGGCCTTATCACTTACATGCAGTGATCTCTTTGGAGAATTTCAGTGCCAATGTCCCAACATTTTTGGAAGATGCTTCAGGCATCAAATACATATTGAGTGAATATTTGCAAATTGAAAGGAAACTTTATCAGTCTGACATAGATATCTTGTCTTTATAGTACGGAAGAGTATTAGGGCCACCCGTGAGAAGAAAAAAAATGAGAGGGGGTAGAATTTTTTTTCATTATGTACTTCGAGAAAAAAAGTAAAAATGTCGAGAATAAAGTCGAAATGTTGAGAATAAAGATGAAATATAATGTCGAGAATAAAGTTGAAATATGATGTCAAGAATACAATGTTGAGAATAAACAAAGTCGAGAACAAAAATCAACATACAATGTCAAGAATAAAGTCGATGTCTCCTTTGGTCCGTCCCAGTTCGATAAATTCAGTGAGGAGAAAGATAGAGATGCATGCTGTAGCATGGAGTATAACGTAAAGAATAAGTTTCTGAAGTTCGACTTCGTGGCGACTTGTCCGTTACCCGCTATTTCAGCTTGCACGAATGAGGCCACTTCTTCCAAACTTCTGTGGTTTATCCTTCGGAACAGTCACAGTTTCGGCACAGTCTCTTCAAAGTCCTAATACTTATTACTACGGTATGTCTGTGGGCTAAAAGAGAAAGTATTTCTTTGTTATTAAAGCCGAGTCCGAAGTATAATTTCACTAATTCATCTAACTGACTGGATGGCATTTTGTAGAAGCAGTGCGCCGGTTGTTAGTCTCAAAAGGTCGACTTTATTCTCGACATATTTCAACTTTATTCTTGCCATTATATTCCAACTTTATTCTCAACATTTCGACTTTATTCTCAACATCCTATTTCAACTTCATTCTCGACATTATATTTTGACTTTAATCTCGACATTTCGACTTTTTTCTTGAAGTGCATGATGAAAAAAAATTCTACCCCCCCTATTTTTTTTCTCTCGGGTGGCCCTAATGCTCTTCCGTATTAGTATATTCATTTGAAAAAAAAGCTTAAAATGAGTTGCAAATCATTGTCTTCTTTATGTTTATTTATATGTTTGCTTATTTGTTTATTAACTACTACTTAAGACTATATATAAACCATGCGACAAAGTTTGCTGAAATTTGATTGTTGGTAATAGCTTAAAATGTATTCGATTTTGGTTGTGATCCGGATAACTGCTATTAAGGAACAAATGTTTTTGCTCAACAACTGTCTAACTAATAATTATATCAACCTGATTCTGAGTGTTAGGTGAGGGTTTTCAGGGTCAATGAATCATATTATGATGGAAACTTCATCATGAACAAATGATGCAACAGCAATATGTGAGCGTCTCTTGGTGGAGGTTTGGGCTGTCTGAGTGCTTTCTAGTTTTTTTTTGTTTGTTTGTTTTACATAGCATTTTAGCTAAATTGAGATCAAGTTTGTACAAATGCTTCAGGGGTGTTTCAAGTTTCTTTTGTCAAATATTTTGTCCGTTTGCTGTAAAAGCATACGGGTCCTGTTAGGTGATAACTAGAATTGACAACGCCTTCAATCTCCCAGCGCAAGAAAAATGACCGAGTGACGCGTCTGTCATGTCTACGATCTTCGGCCCTCAGCTGAGTTTGCTTGTCCCGCTTCGTCAAGTTTTGTCGCCTTTACCGAGAAACCCGCGTTTAATACCTCTCACCTAATGAGCAGGGCTTTTGCCTCAGCTGTGGGAAGGCTTTGGGTCTCTGCGGCTCAACCAGACAGATGGGAGTCAGGGGGCTTTGGCGATGGGGGACGTCAGAAGTGGCGCTAATATCACCTGGGAGACAGCGCGAAAAGTTTGTGGGTGTGAACCAGAGCTGCTGTTTGAGCAGGCAGAGTCCCGCCCTCCATGCAAACAGGGTGACCGAGGACAGGCTCATTACATAACAGTCTGCAATACACAAAATCTGCCGCCAAAGGAATTTCAAATCTGGGCTTCAGGAGAGGAGGGGCAGAGATTTCAGAAGTTTACCTCGGGACAAGTTCATGGTTTATGTGATGTGACCAGAGCAAAGCTGTAAACCATAGCAGAGCTCATTTATCAGGCATTACAGGGCTCCTATTCCCAACTATTTAAAATGATAGGCTACAAAGGCATTTTTACAGGAGCCATTTGGAAAATGATGTCCTCCAGCAGCTTTGAGCAAATTTATTCACCCATAGACCACAGATTTAAGCCAAATAGGCCAAAATCAAGCTTGTACACTGAGGACACAAAATGTTGAAGTTCTGTAGGTAGAACTCTTTAACATTCCTGCTTAGGTGGTGTTTACACAGCTCTGTTTTCAGCTTAAAGCGGAGAGTTTTCATTGCATTTTAGCCTCTTGTTTACACGAGAACTGTGCCTGGAGTGCCTTAAAATGCAAACTTTTGAAACCAGGGTCCAGGGTGAAAAGATTTGAAAATGGATTCATTTCGGTTCCATGTAGATGAGATACAAAGCATTTCAGGGTAAATGCTGATGTACCACATGAGCAGTACTCTTTCACATGAAGGCTGCGCGCGCATACCAGGAACAACAACAGCTTTGGTCGTTTACCGAGTAACATGTGTACTGCTAATTATGCTCGGTTTGTTATTCAGACAAAACTAACAAGACAGATTTGTTGTCCCGACTGATTTGTTGTTCAGACAAGAAAGTCCTGCATCTGCGTGCATCCACTCCTCATTGTTATCTGTGAAAAGTTTTTCTTCTTCGTACGTGTGTTGTAGCAGCACTGTTTCTCTGTAAACCTACATGGCCATCTACTGGACTGGCATGCATACTACAGCGTTGTCCTTCGTTTCTAGCGTCTCCGTCTGAACACGGATCGAGTTTGAATATGCAAAGGAAAAACCTTTGCATTTCAGGTGACAGCGTCTCCGTGGAAACAGGGCCCTAATGTACGACTTATGTTCTCAACAGTCTCCATAGCAGTGCTCTGTATATCATAATGTGCCACACTTTTTCAGTGGGAGAGAAGTCTGGACTGCAGCGCATCAGTCTAGTAGCTGCACTCTTTTACTCTGAAGTCACATTGCTGTGATGAGCAGAATGTGTCTTATTGTCCCACTGAAATAAGCAGGGATGTCCTTAAAAAAGACATCACTTGGATGGCAGCATATAGCTCCGTTTCCACCAGAGGGTTCAGTTCGGTTCGTCTCAGTACGGCTAACTTTTGTGGTGTTTCCATAGCCTAAAACTGGGGCAGGACCCCTTATAAGCCAACCGTACCGTCCTACTTTTTTGGGACCCTTCTGTTTGGGTGCCGAGCATACCGATCCGACCCCAGAAGGTGGAGTTAAAAACACTACAGTCTGTTGATTGATCGAAGGAGACGTCACTTCCCGTGCGACAGCAGAACAACACATAACCCTACCATGTTTAAATCTCCACTCCTCTTTGTGAAGATAACTCTCGTTGCACACAGCCTTCTCTGAAATAAAGCTTGATTGCACTTCGGAACAAAAAGCCACATGCTGATCACAAATAAGAATTGCTGGATGTCTTCCATCATTGCTCTTTGTTTACTGTGTTGTGTTTTCTTCTTTGTTGTATTTAATAGCTGGGTACACTGTGTCGCGTTGCTATGACATCATGCTATCAACATCTGGCTTATACCCCGCCTACCAAGTTGGATGTGGAAACGCAAACAGGATCAGGCTTTACCGATCCTGCCTGAGCCAAACCGTGCCGATCCATACCGGACTATTTGGTGGAAATGGGGCTTATGTCACCCATGCCATGGGCATAAACACACACCCATACCCCCATGATATTGTTTGCCCATGGGCCCTGTGGTTTAGTTTAGTATGAATTTCTGTAGAAAATTAAAAGTGCTAACCTCAGTTTAGAAATAGATAACAAAACATAATGGGGTAAAAAAAAAGAGTCACAACAAGCACATGTGACTGCCCAGAGTTGCTGAAGAGTTTATCTGATGGCTGTAGGTAGAGGTAGACTAACTCTATCCATTGACCCCCAGTGCTTAAGCTAAGCTAATTATTGGTGGGCGGGCTTCTTTCCGTCTCTTCCTTGTTATTGCGTGCACATTCTAAAGAAAGGTGTCTAACTGCTTGTCATGGACTCTGGAGTGAGGAGAGACCGAAAAAAAAGATATGTTTTGGTGTATCGCTTCAACTTGAAGTCCTGACAGTTGCAGCATTATTGCAGCTGATCAACCTCTCATGTCTTTAATCATCACAGAAAAAGGAAGCAGAGATGAATCCTGTGTTTCAGCCAATGTTTACTTTGTTCTTTAATTTTGTGCTTTTCACTCAAAAGCCTCATTATGTCATTACACCCTCCATTACCCACTTTAGTGACGCTCTTTTGTTTTGGCTTAAATCCAATGCAGAGCCAAATTAACCACATCAAGAGGCTGAAACCAAAGAGAGCTCTGAACAGCTGGATGAAGTGTTAACAGATTTGTTTGTTGTCCGCGTTAATGGACTCTTTGGACACTTCCTTTTAACAGAGCTCTGTTTTACATTTCAAACAGCCTCAGACTCTAAAACTTTCTCTGACCCATTAAAAGTCCTAATTGCTTCACAGTCTGATCTAATAGTAGCTGTTTGCACCAGGCTGGCAGCAATTTGGGCAAAGTGTTTGTTTTTTACTTTATTTGTTCATTTTGCCTGGAATAAATACGTGATAATCACTGGGAGATTACTGAAAAAGAATAAAAAACTTTGTCACTACTGTAAATTACAGCAGGATTTCTCTTTGACTTCTGTGAACATCCCCATATTCTTTCATCAGTGTTTCTGTATTGCAAACATGCCTAATGGACTGTTCCACATTTCCATGGGATACATTTCAAGTTTATTTGTGCAGTATACCATAGACCAGGCATGTCCAAAGTCCAGCCTGGGGGCCAATTGCAGCCCATGTTCAAATTTTTACTGGCCCACAGTCTCTGTTATAAAATCAATTACATGCAGCTCTCTTGCACCGTTGACAGCTGTATAAAGTGCTCGTGTACAAAAAGCCTATTTTACATTTCACCAGAAGATAGCAGTAGCGCTGTGGCCACATCCTTGTGGCACTTGACACCTGACCTTTTGTCATCATTTCAGCCCATCCCATTTCAAACATGGCGACTGTAGCTAAAAAAAAAGAAAAGTTGACCGCGAGTGCCGCCAATTCCAGAACAAGTGGAAATTGGAGTATTTTTTCACTGAAATATGAAACAACTGTGTCTGCCTAATTTGCCACGAGACTAAGTAGCACTACCAAACAAAACATGCTAAACACGACAAGCTAACTGGGGCCAAACGCAGCAAAAAATTGAAACAACTGGAAGCTTTTTTAATGGCACATCAGTGCTTTTCACAAGAACCCGTGAGTCAAATGAAAATGCCACAAGGACTAGCTACGAGGTGGCAACGCTGATTGCCAAGCACTGCAAACCTTTCACTGAGGGTGAATTTATTAAAGACTGAGAAAAAGCAAGATTTTGCCAATGTCTGCCTGGTTCGTAATACTGTGGTACGGAGAACTGAAGACATTTCATTAGATATTAAGAGACAATTAGAGTCAAAAGCTGAATGGTCGGCTCCCGGACATTTTCACCTTACCAAATTTGGCCCTCATGGCAAAAAGTTTGGACACCCCTGCCATAGAAGCCCCATTAAGCTGCTGTTCAAGATGTGATACTTCCTCCCAGATGATGCTTCCCCCTCACCTTGAACATAAAAAGACAGAAGGGGGGCACTGGGGTCCTGTCCACATGGAGACTAAAACGTTGCTGTATTGAAAATGTGCTCTAAACACATTGCTTAAGTAAATTTATATGTCCACATGAAAACATTGAAAATGCTGTAGTACATATGTCAGGCCTGTAAGTGGCGCTGTACCCCTGTTGCCGACATACACCAAAACCAGAGAAGAAGACATGGCGCATAAGCATACATCATGAGAAATGTGAACAAGCTCTGACATCTGCTGTTTCTTCGTATCGTCTTCTTGCTCGTGGTGGTCATGGAGGAAGCGATGATTTTGCTGCAAAGGCCAAAACAAGCTCAGAAACTACAGCAGCAGCTATGAAATGATCCTTTCTGGAAATATCCGTGATCATTATCTACATGCGGCCCTTCCCCTTTACTCAATGTGGCCCGCAAGCCAGTAAAAAGATGTTTGTCCTGGAACAGAACATGACAAAATCTACCATGCCGCAATTTAAACTGCAATATTATTGGTAAATTGCAGGTATAACTGTCTGTAGCTGTTTTTGTAAAACTCTCTGTTATACATTTGTCAAAAATGTAAGAAAAATGCACTTAAATAACCAACAAATTAGATAAGATTAGATTAGATTTTATTGTCCCTAAGGGGAAATTCATTTTTACACCACTGTACATATTAGCTTTTCCCAAGGTGAGCCTTTTTACTCTTTAGTGTTCTGTCCCTACGCCCCTAAGGCAGTGAGGTGCACACTAAAAAATGTTGGGTTATTTTGGTAACCCAATTGATGTGTTGCTAGTGTTGAGTTAAATTTTTGGGTTATTTTAAGAGTAACCCATTTTCTGGGTTATAGGGCTATTATTTTAACCCAACTATGTCACAACCAGCTGCACACTCACTCGGTGTCAGATTCTCTCGCTCTCATGCCAAGAACTCCAGACCTGCTAACCGGACTGATCACCAGTTGCCGACCTGTTCTGTTCCTGTTTCCGCCTTTATCGCCTGATCCCGGCTAGACTACAAGGTACCGACCCATTTCTGTCCTGCACCTACCTGCCTGCCTGATCCCCGATTGCCAACCTTGCCTTCTGTTCCTGACGCCGAGTACCTGTCTATGAGCCTGAATCAGTGGTGGCAGCCTGATCTCTGGCAATCAGAACAGTTTCCAGCTCTGAAAGACAAAGTGAGTCCTAACCTGCTCCACCTTAAAGACTCTGAGTTACAGTATGAGTGTGTGGCCCCTGCGTGGCTGAGTGGACTACATCACTGTCTTGTGTTCCAAGGATTGTTGGTTTGATCCCTGGTTTGACTTGGCACTGTTACTGGTCTCTAAGTTAGTTTTACATGAATGTTGACAAAAAAAGTTATATTTGCAGCTGTGTATTTGTTCCTTTTGTTGAATTATAGTAATTGTAATTTTTAGGCAGATAGAATCCATCAAAATGTGACAATGGTGATAATCTTAATATGGCCCTCATTGAAACCATAGTTGCCCACCCTGGTGTGAGCAAAACACCTCAATGGTTAAAAACTTGTGTTGATATGCCTGGATTCGTATATCTGTGGATGGTTGCTGAGTTGACCCCCTTTTGCTCCATCTTAGGAGAAAATAACAGAAGTGTAATATTGGTGAGATAGGGCATGCTGACTCAGCGAGGCACAATAGTGCTGTAGGTATGCCTGACTGTGTTTGTAAATTAAACACATTGTACAGTAAAAAGATTCAAATATCAAATCTTGTTGAAGTTAATGTGAAAGTTTGAGGGGAATTTCTGGCTGTGATGTTGTGCATTAACATAAATACTCTGTAAATGAGGATGTTTGTCAGGGCAGAACCTTTCAAAAGATTGTTGACTGGGCCGAGCTAATTTTACTAATCTACAAATCTACTGAGATTTTCATACACAGCCATTTCTAGGGTGCTTTGAGATGATACAATCAGTAGTGTAGTGGTTCCTTGAGAAGTGGGTATACTCTAAATTTTCGCCTTTTTTTAAGTAGTACAGTAAAAAGACGCTTTTAAAACCAGTGACATGTAAGACTACTCTAATCTGTCATTTCTACTTGCTCACTATTATAAAATTATTAGGAGTAGTTTGTAGTTACTACTGGTCACACAAGCAGAATGGATGAATGTAAAATGTATTTATCATGAGGCAAACATGGTGTTTCAGTTACTTTTTGAACTTCCGATTTAAATAAAATACTTTTAATTGGAGATGACAATGCATTCTTGTTCATATTTAACCAATTTTATCAGTACCAGCCAATTAGAGGCAGAGGAGGGTGGGTCATGGCTTCACCATCCTCGAGGGAAAAAAGGGCAATCTGGCAGTTAGATATTACTGAATGGTGCACATCGGTGGGGTTTAGAAGTGGGTATACTCAATGCTGACTGCGTATACCGGCATATACCCTCGACTACACCACTGGATACAATGGCAACAATAACTCAGATAAAGGTATGCAGAGTGATGTTAAATATTGAAGCAGATGGCCAACAGTAGCAAACCACAAATTGTACAATGGAAGACAGGAAAAATGTTGCTTGGTATTATTAGTTTCAAACTCTGTTGAAAAAGCAACACGTTAAGATTTTCTGCATGGAGAAAAAAAATAAAAATGTGTTCATAGAATCATTAGTTGCAGTGTTTTGTTGATGGTTTCCTATTCAGTGCAAAAATAGTCTCTTTTTCACACAGTGTTGGATGAAATGTCGCCTTTTTCATTTTTTTCTGGATTTTTTATGTGCTTGTTACTCATAAGTCTCATAAATGTAGTTTCTTCTTCATACAATATCCAGCATGAGTGAGTCAGCGTTTGTGAGATAAGGATACTTGTGATGATTTATTCTTTTAAAAATGTAAAGCAATATTAGCATTAGGCCCATTTTTTGGTTAAAGTCCCATTTCCAGTGTCCCTGACTCCCTCGGGAGCCTTAAAACAGACTCTTTTGTTTGAGGTCACACAAACAGCCTTTTGATCAGCTGTAGCTTCTTTAAGTTGTTTAGAGTCAGGCAGGTCCAGACTTGTCCTCAACAGGTTGTTATGGAGTCAGCTGAAGCTGTTAGACTCACAAAAGGTTTGAGTGCCTCCCCTTCTCCTGCTGCTGGCCATACATGTCTCTTACATTTGAGAAAGGTCACCCTATGGCTTTGTTTGAGCTCAGTCCAGAGTGGTCAGCTGAAGCTTTGTGAGTCCTGAGATACCTGAAGTTAAGTCTGGTCTGTTTTTGTTGGTTAGTTTCATTGGCAGTAAAAGATGTTACTTGGTTCGTGCCGCAAACTTTCTATCAGAAGAAGATGGACAACAGCAGAGATCAGGTATATTGTCATTGTAATTTATGATTTCTGCTTAGGGGAGAGGAGCTAAAAAGGTGTGCTAAGTATGTGAGTATGTGTAAGTATACACAAGATTTCTTTATTTTTCAGACATTTCAGACATGGGCAGCCTTAATGTGGCCCATGTTCCATTTTTAAATGTCCATTAAGTGCATTAAAGAAACACGAAAACACACCATAAGGTTTTTAGAAGTAGTTTCCAGTAAGACACCAAAAGGAATTTAGCATTTAAGTGGAAATAAATCTATAATCATCACTGATGCATATTTACTTTTTAATAAAAAAAAAAAAACAGCATATTATAGGTCTAAGTGGTGTCATACCCCTCCCATTTATTAATTTAATTTAATTAATTAATTTGATTAGGACAGTGCACATCAATCAACGATTTCGTTATACATATCATTGTAAATATGCCGGAACTAGCATAATGGCTAAATTTCATCCGTTGTCCTAAGGCAGGTGATCAAACAGAAAAAACAAATTAAAATAACAACACTTTCCACAAGACAGTAAACAAAAAACATGCAGTTTTAAAAAACAAAATCGACACAATGTGTAAACAACAGATAACAGATAATCTATCTAAAAACAGGAAACATCAAGCTCTCAGTAGCAGGACCAGCAGCAATGGAGGAGGAGATGAACATTATGTATGATTACATGACTGGTTTGATTTCAACCAATGTTTAACCTTGTTTTTAAATGTTAAATAGTTGTCACTGTCTCTGATCTGTGCTGGTAATCTGTTCCATGACTTAAAGAGAGATATTATGGGTTTTATTGTACTTGATGTTGTATGTGACCAGGTTGTATTGCAGTACTTTATAGGTCACTCCATATGAACTCAACCAGAGGCCTGTATGTGCACAAGCTATAGTTCTCGGCAAAGACTAATATAAGGATGGCCTCATTGTCTTAAAGATCCACTTTAGGTTTGCTCAGGTAAACAAAACCTGTTTGTGTAAATAAAACTCACATAATACAAGAACACATAAATACAAGTATATTCATATTTCAATGCCTTGAAAATCAAGAGAATGAAAATGCTGATAAGATTATCCCTTAAATAACGCCACTTCCCATAGAGCGACAGCAGTCACAGGATGAAAGAGGTGTTATAAAAACATTTGAATATGATGATGAGAAAATGAACTGATTTTTATAAGGGATACGACAACAATCTCTTTTGCTTTTTATGTCTTGCCTCACTCCCAAGTTGATGACAAGCAGACAGACTTTTGATTGTGCGTGCAGTAACAAGAAAGAGACAGGCAGAGCTCACCCACTGCTAATTAGCTTAGCTCAAATACTGGGAGTCAGTGGGTAGTGTTAGCCTGCCTCTGCTGACAGTCATCTGATAAACCTTTTAAAAAACTGTAGATGGTCCTGAGTGCTTGTTGTGATTCATTTTTCACTGTTTATGTTACATTATCTACTATCATTATATGATCTTCTTCTCCTAAACAGAGGCTTTGCTTTGTTGATCTACTTCTGCGGTGATTTGTGCCAGACATGTTGGAAGGTAGTGAATGTGTCAAGTCTTGCTGTTTGTGCCAGAGTGGGAAAAACAACCACGGTGGTAGACTTTGGACGAATGCTGGTTACTGCCTGGTGACCAGGCGGGCTGTTGTGGCTGTGTTTGGTTCTTCCACACGCTACTGTGGCTCCTGTTTGTTAAATGAATAAATTGCTTGAGTCCAGTATGTCTTGTTTCTTTGGACTTCAATCATCTAGTCTGCCAAATAACACCAAACAAGAGGCAACAGTAGAATAAAATGTTTGGCACTGATGGAGAGGATTTGGCAAATTTTTAATAGGTGCAATGCTCACACTTATCTCTGCTGCTCATCCCATAAATGCATGTTCCTCACAAATGTGGCTCCATTTTAAAGGGAAATAAACAGGCTTTCCAATGCTGTAAGAGTTAGCGCCAAGAAACATTTTATCAATAAAGAAATAAGTTAACAAACACCCCACCCCAGCCCTCCTTCCAGACTCACCCCTGGACTTTCAATGCTGGTCATTGTGCACCTCACAGAGATATATAACTTACAGGCAGTAGTTCTAGTTTTATTTGAAGATGGGAACAAAATAAAGGCATAATTTTCACTGCACATAGCTGAAAAGACTAAATATGAGTCATCACACATCGGAAGAATTTATGCAAAATACCTCTGCTAAATTCTGAGGACTGTTATACATCATTTCCATCCAGTTTGCATTTAAATGATAACGCTCCATATTTTCATCCATGATTTATTGTGATATTATCTGACTAACAGAAAGAGAAAATAACTCTTTGGATGTAATTCAAAGTGTTGTGGGGCGTTCATGTGCTTGTCTGGATTCATATGTGATGTACGGATAATGGAGGGAGCTGCGAGCCTGCAGGAGGCCAAGCTTGGTGAATTCAGACCCCTGCTGCTGCAGTGAAATAGATCATCAGCCCGGGGTCCCATTCTTCAACACATTTACTCAACAGGGTCTCTACTTTGAATACCAAACACCACACAATGCTGCAGAGCGGTCCGGATCTGCACAGCTGGGTCTAAATCTTTATCCTACAGTCTGTTTTAATATTGAACTGATAACATGTTCAATACATGCATCAGATTTTCCATCATCAGTGCATGCTGTGTGGATCTGGAGAAATGAGAAATAAGTTTGCTCACATCTTCAGCCGGTAATGAACCACAGGGATGTGAAAGTGACTGAAGTTTCTGTGCTCACAACAGTGAGGGCTGTCTGCACCTGAACAAGAAAAAGGATAGAAAACAACTCTGTGAAGTTGGGACATTGTGTAAAACGTAAATAAAAACAAAAAACAATTATTTGGGAATTTTTAAAATAATAATCTTAAACTTTATTTGTATAGCACTTTTAAAAAACAGTTTACAAAGTGCTTTGACAGCAGGCAGGAACATAAGATAACAAAGCACAAGAGTTTAAACACAAGGAAAAAAGAACAACCAAAAAAAGGTTCATTAAAATCAAAGAACAGTTAGCACATACACAAATAGCAAAAAGAAATTGAGAAAGTTCCACAACACATTAATAACTTAAACCCCAAAAGTAGGCACAACAGACCAGGCCCAGTCACTAAACACAGACACAGAGGAGGCACCGACCCCACAGGGCCGGAGACACAACACACCAGGATACAGGAACACACCAGAAGGTGAAGACTCAAGTGCAAACTGCACCCTAATGGTGCTAACTAACATGCACGGGTGCCATGTCCAGTGACTCCAGCCCCATGACTCAAAAGGCCCCTCCTTATGTCATAGGAACCCAGACAATACAGGAACACTGCTACATAAAATAAACATATATTCAATTGAATTTATTACAAAGACAAGATATTTAATTTGCAAACTGATCAGCTGTTTTTGCAATACTCACTCATCTTGAATTTAATCCCTGCAAAAAGGCACAGAAAAGTTGGAAAAGGGACCAAAAGATTGTAGAAGTTGAAGAATGGTCAAAAAAACACCAGTTCGGAAAATTCCACAGGTACACAGGTTAATTTGAAACAGGCTTAGCCATTCACATGCAATGATGAAGCAAGACTCACCACTTTATGAACAACTGTCCGAGCAAAAAGTCCAGAAGTTAATGGACATTTTGAAAGGTACAGTTGCAGGACATTTCAGGATTTCATCATTGACAGTCCATAAAATCATCAAGAGATTCAAGAATTCTGAGGAATCTCAGCACATAAGTGGCAAGGCTGAAAACCATCATTGAATGCCTGTGACCTTCTATCCATCAGGTAGCACAGCATTATAAACCAGCATCATTCTGTAAAGGATGTCACCACGTAAGCTCAGAAACACTTCAAAAAAACACTGACAGCTAACACAGTTAATCTTTAAATCTAAGGCCAAGGGTCAGAATCTACCCAACCAACAAAGCCAGACATCAACAACACCCAGAAACTCCACCGGCTCCTCTGGGTCAAAGCTACTCTGAGATGGACTGAGGCAAAGTGGAAAAGTCTGCTGTGGTCTGAGTCCACATTTCAGACTGTTTTTGGACATCATGGACGTGGTGTCCTCCAGGCTAAAGAGGAAAAGGACCATCCAGACTGTTAGCAGAGCAAAGGTCAAAAGACAGCATCCGTGATAGGTATGGGAGGATGTTAGTGCCCATGGCATGGGTAACTTGCACATCGTTGAAGGCACCATTAATGTTGAAGGTATACTTAACAGGCTTACCTTACAAGGTACATCCAGATTTGGAGCAACATATGCTGCCATCCAAGAGACGTCTTTTTCAGGGATGTCTCTGCTTATTTCAGTGAGACAGTGAAGACACATTTTACTCGTCTTTCAACAGCGAGGCTTCAGAGTTAAAGAGTGCAGGAACTAGACTGACCCACTGCAGTCCAGACCTGTCTCCCATTGCAAATCATGCATTATGAAGCAACATCAGAGACTCCGGACCATTAAGCAACTAAATTTATACATCAAACAAGAATGTGAATAAATTAGTGTCACAAACGTTTATTGAGTGTTGTTAAAAGAACATGTGATGTAACAGAGGGGCAAAATGTGCCTGTCCCAACTTTTTTGGAACGTGTTGCAGGCTTCAGATTTTAAAGAGTAAATATTTGCAACAAGGATGACTTCCATGATTTCCTTTGCAGTGCATTATACTGAATGCTAGATTTATCCCTCATATATTACACAGCTCTTGAGGCCCCTTCAGCCATTGGACCCCTTATTATTCTCCATTGCATGAAGGTGCTCCTGCTCTTTTTCGAGTCTCCCATCATGTCAGCACCTCCATCAGCTTCTCTCCCCCAGGACGGCTCCTTCCTCTGGGCCTTCCCGGTGCTGGAGGTGCCCTCGTCCTTCGCCCATCAGTCTTGGACCAGGCTGTCAAAGAGATTTGATTGAACAAGCTGCAGCTACAGAGGAGAGAAGCAAAAATATATCACATGCATGTTTGAGCGGCTCTGCTGTGAAGCTGTGAAGTAAACTCTCTAATAAGTTATGATGTGATTAAAATGCAGAGCAGCATCTTTGGAGGATTTATGAGATTGCACCTGCTGCCTCATACCTGCTCAGCAGTCTGTAAAATATGTGTCTGTTTACCAATAAAACAGGATGTAACTCTGTTTTACGCCATTTCTGTTCATGTGTTGGGGAGACAGGAGAACAGAGCGGCTCATTTTACAGAAAGAGGAGAGAAAAATGAGGTCACATGATTTATTTGCAAGGATCCCATCCATCAAAATGTCTTAAAGTCACTCTGCAACATACAAGAGAGCAGGTCCAGGTGAGGTTTTCAAACCATTCTTCTAAATGGGTTGACTGAAATTTACTTTCATCTTCATTCCTTGTATAGCATGGTGAAAATATCTGTAATGTATGACAGACTTTTGCACTATAAAACAGACTTATCTTTAATGCATCAATACAGGAAAATGGGAAAAGGAAATTATTGTTTATAATTCTTGTTTTGAACTTCTTGTTCATATCCACAATCCCTAATGTTGGAGAAAAATTAAATAAAATTCTGGTTTCCACATACTGAGCATCCCTGATCCAGTTCTATTCTCTCTCTCTTTTTGAGATGCGGGGAACGAGCTGTTCATGCAGCTTAGAGAGGGAGGAGTATTAATGCTGCAGACATTAATCTTTTGATCAGACCTGCACTCTCATATGAGTCTTTTAAAGGTGCTATGAGGAGTTTCTAGGTAATTACAAAAAAGTCTCACGTTTAGATATATGCCTGATTGAAATACACACTTTAAGATGAGTTTTATAGCATCAAAATAGGTTATCTATAAATGCTATTCCTTAGCTTCGCGGTCGGGTCGGACAGGGCTGGACTGGCCTGGCCTGGATACTCAACTTCGGGAACAAGACAATTAAAACTAGAGCAAATTTATATTATTCGGACACGTCTTAGAGCACCGGGCTGTAAGTAGCGATATATAGCCGGCTACAACTACGATAATTTTTCCAAAAATTGCTTGTTGTCACACATCAAAAACTACCGCTACGTAACTAGAAAGAGATACATTACCTCGTCGCTTTGCATCCTGTAAGTTGTTGAAAAAAGAGGTTGTAAAGCAATGCAGAGTTCTGAGGAAGGTCAGAGCTGCATTATTATTAGCATCACAACAAACACACGCTTTGGCTTGGGTCATGTGTTTTGGTGCGTTCCAGTTGTAGTCAGATGTCGGAATTTCCGGGTTCCGAGTAGGAAACTGCAACTGGAACGTTCCCCAAAGTCAGAATTTCCTACTGGGAACTCGGTGAAACCTCGCCACCCCCCAGTTGACAATGAAAGATGGATGCCCCCAGTGTGAACAGTTATTTAGCTCCTGTAATGATCAATTTATTTTCAATTCTGACTGGCCTCTCAAGATCAGCTGTATACATAGTATTGTTAGACTTATATTTACAAAAATGCTGCCATAGTGATAATAACATTCTTCATGTGATATTTGTGAACAGCGCAGGGCGTGCTAACAACAGCTAACAATAGCCTGGTAGATCGGGATGTTTTTTTCCGACTTCAACTGTAACGCCGATAACTCTGAGATGATGTCACTCCCAGTTCCGAGGTTACTGGAACGCAGCATTACGACAGTCGCCGCGCGGACTCATGGGTAGCAGAGTCTTAATGTTGCCAGTAATAGATTCTCCTCATAGCACCTTTAAATCTTGAAAACAGAGAAGTGTTTTCAGTTTTGATCGCTGCTTTTCCTGGTTTAATCATTTGACCCCTAATCCATATTTTGGAAGTCTGACTTAAAAAAAAGGACTTGCCAGTAGTTAACAAGGAACATCTATATCTTGGTAAGATTTGTTCAGATGTTTAAATAAAGACATAAAGTGGCAGAGCAAGGGTAAAGTAAGTTAAAACTTTTCATGAAGTATAGACTTATGTCCTACACCCCCAAAATAAAATAATACAACAGTTTTAGGATGTCCTTGAAAGAAGGTATGAGTGGATTCAAACCTTAAGCAACTAGCAGAATATGACTAAATTTGACAATTTTCAGTAACCCCATACATGTCACTATCTCATGGAGTTGGGAACTTTAAAAAAATGTAAAGAGGAAACTGAAAGGTATAACGCAATATTCGTTATAATATCAACAAATAAGAAATAAGATAGATGAACCTTTATTGTCCCAGACAAAGGGAAATTTGTTTCCACAGCCTTCCATATCATGTTGCCAAAGCACACCATCACACAGAACAAACAGAACAATGGACAATCACAAACAAATACAGAGCAAGACAGCACTTAACACTGTCATTGTCTGGCAAGTATAAGTCAAGGAGGTAGATTGTTCAGTATAGCAAGAGTAGATAGAACAAAACTCTACCTACTACCTGGATCTTTAAGTTCAGGTTCTCCTAAGGTATAAATGTGAATCTCTGTGGGGCATCATCCAGTCTATTCTTGAAATGATGCTTAAAATCTTTGGCAACAAAGGCAAACATTTGAACATAAGTCCTGTCAATAATGACATGAAAACATGAGACAAAAGTAGAGAGCATAACAGGTAGGATTTGGTGAAAAAAGGAATAATTTGACATTTTTTAAGTAAAGCGGAGTACATGTTGCTATCGACGACAAAGAACAAGAATCTTAGATTTTTTTTTTCTGTGATGACATCATAGGTGTTCATTACATTAAAAAAAACTTATTAGTAACCACTTAATTTACCTATTTTTTCTATTGATCAGTTATTATTTGTTTACCTCCCTATGCACTTATTTTTCTATTAACAATTGATCATGTATTCACTTTTTTCTCTATTAATCACTTATTTAATGATCTGCTTTTTGCTTATTTTTTTATCCATCATTTATAATTTATTGTCTATGTATTTACTTATTTTGTATTTATCATAGTTATCTACCTTTACACTTATTTTATATGATTTTTTAATGTATCTTTTATTAATTATTTTATTTATTTTTATTTATTTATTTATGATTTATTATTAATTTCTTTGCAATATGTAGCAGCATGTTAGTAGTGATGATTCATTTATTAAATGTGCTTATTTTTGTTATAAAGATCTGCTTGGTGTAGAGGTCATGCTTGTTTTTGGTAAAAATGATTTACATGACCTTGAGTTGAGTTTAAACATCTATTGAGATGTTTCATGCAACATCCCCCTCTTGTGTCCAGTCGAGGTACTGCTAGTTATTGCTCTGAGTGTTGTTCTGCTGTTTTCTCAGCCTTTAAAAATCAACACTGAAACTTTCTTTATATTAAATACAAATTCATTTAATTATTGATTCACATTTTTACTTGTTGAAGATATGCTCTGAATGAAGGCAGAATGGTGACACAGCAAATGGTATGCAAGCCTCAAAGCAGAAAGGTTGAGGGTCTGAACTCTTTAGGCCCATTTTTGTGGAGTCTGCATTTTCTCCCTGTGCATGCGTGGGTTCCTCCTGATCCCACCTCACACAGACACGCTTGTCAGGGTTTTTCATGACTCTAAATTGTTTACTGTTGGTGTGCTAGGCTGTTTGTCTTTATATCCTTATTTCTTTTATTGTAACTTAATTTGGGCAAGCACATTTCCTAGTGTTCTCTGCAAAACTTCGGACCTTCAGAAACGTTTTGTTAGGATTGCAACCCGGTCTGAGCCTCATACATCATCAGTCCCTCTCATGAAGAGACTCAAAATTTTTTACCATTTATGACATTAATATCTTTCAAATATGTATCAAATTTTTATTTACAAGATACTTTTAAGTAAAGGGAATAGTCCTGAACAGTGTGGTGTATTTTAAAGTAAATTCACAGGTTCATTCTTACTCTACCCGTCATTCTTCTGATCTTCATCCTCCAAAAATTCTTACTTGCAGAGGTCAATTTTCATTCTGTTATAGAGCTAGCAAATTATGGAATAACTTTTCTTACCTGTTGAGGAAATGTTCCTCAGCAAACTGTTATGAATGTGTCTAAAGGATAATTTAATTACTGCAACTGTTTTCGTGTCAGTTATGTGTACATTTTTTTATTTTTTTTTGTTTTCATTTAAAGTCATTTTACCTCTGGAGTCATTGGCAATATGATCCCTTATTGAACTCGCGCACAGTCATACAGACCACACATGTTTTTTATTTGATCTTTTAATTTATCTTCTTTTTAAAATTGTGGTGGTATGTATTTTGTTATTAGTTTGTCATAACTTCTGAGTAACTTATTTTTGTTAAAGTGCTTTTTTTTCTCTTTTTCTCTGTTTTTTTTGCATGTTATATGTGCATATAATATTTTGTAACTTTAATATACTTTAGGTGGAGGCTTCAAATAAGCCCTTTGGGCTTTTTGCCTCTTCCTTGGCCTCATATCATTTGTTATCTTTGACTTTTGTGTATTTCATAATTAATAAAAACAAAACAAATAAATAAATGAATAAATAAATGAAGAAAGAAAGAAAGAAAGAAAGATGACCATATTCACATGGTTGCATGGTACACCTTAGGGTGCAACCTGAGTGTTTAAGTGTCGCTGGAGCTTTTTTGACCTCTTCATGTTATATTGTTGGGAAACCTGATTTGTCACCTTTAAACCGAGATATAACTATAAGAATCGTACATTTGCGGAATAAGCTGCATTGCTAAACATGTGGGTAAACTTTAGACCAAGTTCTGTGAGGCTGGTGAAGTCAAAGACAGTAGGTTACCTGGACGCTGCAGGAGAAAACACCCTAAGGGGACTGGTTTCCTTGCTCAGTGAAGAACTGTGGGATTTCTTTGAGGGGAACATGGAATTTTGGCACATTTTTAGCCACACATTTAGCTGTAATGCTCACTCATGAATGCACAATCCTTACAGGTTGAACCTTGTTGTATGGATGACCAATCAGGCTTCCAATTATATAAAAATAATTCCAATTGGTTTTATGAATTGGAGTAAAACTTTGACCAAAATAGAGGAGTACTTATTTGTGACAAAATTTAAACCTGGCCTCTTCATTAGGAAATGTTGTCTTGTTTTATTCCAGTATCATAAAGTCTTCTTTCACATTTATCCTTGCTGCACTGTCAGTAAACTTTGCTGCATGAAATGGTTTACAATGCAAATCATTTAGAGCCATAACTATGACAGTTATTACCACTTAGGTATGAATGCATTTAGAAATCCATTTTTTTTGTAGATATAAAAACAGTAGTTGGCCAGAGGCTTGGTCATAAACAGATCACACATAAAAAAGTCTGAGTCATCACATAAACACTATAGAAGCTGAATAACCACGATCAAGCCTGAAGTTTGTCGTCATTTCCATCCAGTTTGCATAAGACTGACTTGTTCTTCTATGCATGGTCAGATGTGATCTGACTCACAAACAGACATAAAAACACTTTATTGTTTAATGTTCTGTCCTGCAGCTTGTTCAGCTCCTCATGTGTGATGTATGGATAACAGAGCTGAGAGCCAGCGGGACCCGAGCTCACTGAATTCAGACCCACGCTGCTGCAGTGAAATGGATCATCAGCTCGGGGTCCCATTCCTCAACACATTTACTCAACAGGGTCTCCACTCTGAATACCAAACACCACACACTGCTGAGGAGAGATTGGAGTGAGTGCTGGTGAGTTTTATAGTATACATGCCTCTAATAAATATGGATTCTGGATATGTATTATTGAGTCTTCAAGTTTTGAAAGGAAGAACAGCTTAGACTGTTTAGCGACTGCCTGTTGAGCAGTGTGGCTCCAGTATTCATGCTGATTGTGACAAACTGATTATGCAGGGAGAAACAGTAAAGCCACTTTGTGGTTGCATGATGAGCCCTGCTGTGCAACCTGGAGATATTGGACTCTAATTTTGTAGACCAGGCATGCCAACGGGGTGTGTCCAGGGCAGTTTGTTATTACCATGCAGGGTGCAGTCGGGTGCAGCGAGGCACACCTCAAGTCTCCATCCCTCCCTCTGTTGCAGGGGAGGAGAGAAGGCGTGAGTGGGTTTAACACAGCCGAGTGTCATCTTCACCAATCAAATGAATGCCTCTCCTTGCCTTTAAAAGCACTGCGTGCGAGGGTCAGCGACTGATCGGTCTGACTGACCCCCGCCACTGGGGCCACGGTGTGCTAGAAAGACCCGGTGATGGAGACAGTCAGGGCCAGCAGGGTCACTGTGCATCATCACATGGACCACCTCTGGGACAGATGTTATCTGTTCCTGTGTCATGAATAGGGTGAAAAATTAAGTGACAGTTACATTTAAGCACAACAGCAGGCTAATCCAGTCATGATGCTTGTGATCCACCTGCATTCATGGTCAGTCATCGCCAAATAGCAGAACCTTTGTGATATATCCTCTCCCAGTATCTCCTCCTCATCCTCCTTGTAATGAGGTACTCCATCTTTTTAGATCACGTGAAGAATAAAGAATAAAACAGAGAAATATGGGTAATCACAGGTAAATCCTTTAGTGACTTACAATTATTCAGCAAGCGTCTCTCCCCTTCTCTTTTTTCTCCCTCTTTTCTTTTGCATTTTACGAGATGAGAGAAGCCGAATATATATTCTGTATTGGATGATGAGGCTGTTTGTTGTTGGCTTGTGAAATGTGAACTCACTAGTATTAGTCACACTTCAAGCTTCCATCAGGTTTCCAAGTTGCCGTTAACACAAACGTCTGTGTGTGCACTGTGCGCCTGTCAGTCAAATTACCACTGAGCTGGGTCTCCAGTGATCAGGTAATCATGCTGAGTATAAAGAAAGAAGATTATGCCACTTTTGATGCGTTTTAAGTTGCTTAAATCAAATGTTTTCATTGTCCAGTCTCTAAATCACACTTTACAATTAATGCAGGATCTTAAAGGTGCTATGAGGAGAATCTATTACCGGCAACATTAAGACTCTGCTACCCAAGAGCACGCGCGGCGACTGTCGTAATGCTGTGTTCCAGTAACCTTGGAAATGAGAGTGACATCATCTCCGACTTATCGGCGTTCCAGTTGAAGTCGGAAAAAAACATCCCGATCTACCAGGCTATTGTTAGCTGTTGTTAGCACGCCCTGCGTTGTTGTTCACAAATATCAGATGAAGAATGTGATTATCACTATGGCAGCATTTTTGTAAATATAAGTCTAACAATACTATGTATACAGCTGATCAAGAGAGACACACTCCAGTCAGAAGTGCAAATAAATGGATTGTTACAGGATCCATCTTCGATTGTCAAATGGGGGATGGCGAGGTTTCACCGAGTTCCCAGTAGGAAATTCAGACTTCGGGGGACGTTCCAGCTGCAGTTTTTCCTACTCGGAACTCAGAAATTCCTACTTTTGACTACAATGGAACGCACCACAAGACGTTACCGAAGCCAAAGCATGTGTTTGTTGTGTTGTAGCCCGGACCTTCCTCAGAACTCTGCATTGCTTTACAACTTCTTTTTTCAACAACTTACAGGATGCAAAGCGACGAGGTAATGTATCTCTTTCTAGTTACGTAGCGGTAGTTTTTGATGTGTGACAGCAAGCAATTTTTGGAAAAATTATCGTAGTTGTAGCCGGCTACATATCGCTACTTACAGCCCGGTGCTCTAAGACGTGTAATATAAATAATAAAATAATATAAATTTGCTCTAGTTTTAATTGTCTTGTTCTCGAAGTTGAGTATCCAGGCCAGTCCAGGCCAGTCCAGCCCTGTCCGACCCGACCAGAAGGCTAAGGAATAGCATTTATAGATAACCTATTTTGATGCTATGAAACTCATCTTAAAGTGTGTATTTCGATCAGGCATATATCTAAAAGTGAGACTTTTTGTAATTACTTAGAATTTCCCTCACAGTCTCTTTAAAAAGGTTGAATCATGAAGGGCTCAAACTTAGAACTGTGCAATGGAAAATACTCCCTATGATAAGATTTTAAAATATTCATCCAGAGTTTCTCACCTCTGGCTAAAATGATAATTCTTTCATCTCATGTTGCTACAGAGGAACATGTATGTACGTGAGTGCCGCAGAGATGAAACATATTCTGCTAAAGTTAATTGAGAAAAGACACAATCTCAGGATCAAATAAAAGAGCTCAGAAATACTGCCGCTGAGGGCTTTTCTTTCATGTCAGTCTGGTGTTACCTGTGACTGCCATCGGCCTGACTCAGTGCTGACTGCACCTGATCCTGCAGGTTTCATTCGTGACTTCTGAGGACGACTTCAGTGCTTTAATCTCAGCCAAAGTGTGTGCAGAAACTTTACCAACACAGAAACCAAACCTCTCTAAAATCATCTGAAGGCTCGGATGATTAAACAGATTGCAGAATTCTCCCCAAACATTTAGATATTTTACCACGAGCTCTAAAAATAAAAGTATCCTCTAATATTTATGGGTGGTTTAGTCAGCAGCACATCAGAAGATTTTGAGGTAAACAGATTCAAATGAGAAGTAGAAGTTCCACTGAAGTAAGAGTAAGGTATAACCAGGATTCATTATTCATTTTCATTTTTTAGACCTCATGTCCATGTTTTTCTTCAGGGCTGTTGTTAATTCAGTTTGAGATCTCCTTAGCTGTAGGCCGGGATAATCCAGAGAACTTCATGTCTCCTCTGATCATTTAAATGCAGCATACAAACCACAGTCACTGCTGTTAGGCTCCTAAATCTACTTTCTGCGCTCGTACCCATTATCATTTAATAGACTGCTCCCAAACTGCTTCTTGAAGGCGCTATCTCCTGAGCGCTCCCCGAGATAAATCACACAGTCCCCTCGGCTTTAAAGCACCTATGGAGTATGCTTGGGTCACCTGGAGACTCAGCGCTCATGCAGATCAAGTCTGAGGGATGTATAGTGATATCTGCAGGATAGAATTAGAGAGGGGTGCATCTTTATTAAAGATAGCAAGTGTTTGTGCCCTGGACAAATCAGATTGGATTAATGCCTACAGTCGACTGATGGTGATTCAATCATCATTCATCCAAAGGCTGCAAAAGTTTGAAAGCACGAAAGCTTACTTTTTATGTGACAGAATAGTTTTAAGGTTTATTATCATTATTTTATAATCATTTTCAGGGGTGGTCAGTAACGAAGTAGATTTACTTGAGTACTGTACTTAAGTAATTTTTTTGAGTATTCGTACTTTACTTGAGTGAATTAACTGAAATATGCTTTTACACGCTTTTACACATTTCAGTAAATGCTTGTAATATTAACAGTAAAATTAACCTGGCTTACAACATTATTACTTACGTTAAATAAAAAGAGTTAAATTGAAAAAAAGAAAATGGCAATGGTTGTCCTTTTGTTGATTCATTAGTATTTCAGTATGCATTTCCATGGGCTTTGTAGCATATTTTCAGACTCTTTATTCTACATGATCTATAAGCAGGTCAGTGCATTCTGTAGATTGTTTCAGTCATTACGTTCTGTAAGGTCAACCAGAAAATGTACTTTTAATACTTGAGTATTTTCAAAAGCAGGTTCTCCAGTACTTTAACTTAAGTAAAAAAAAAAATGACTGAGCAACTTTCACTTGGTTATTGGAGTAGTATTTGAACATGAGTATCTATACTTTGACTTGAGTACTGGCATTGAGTACTTTGTCCACCACTGATCATTTTTAATATCCTTTATATATTTACTGTTCTGTTTACTGCCTTCATCTCCTTTTTGTTGCCTTTTCTTTTTCTCACTGATTGTATTTTTTCACTTTGGTCCTCATGGTCTCATCTGATGTTGATGTTTTATGTGGCTCTTGTATTGTCTGGGTTCTTATGACACATGAAAAGGGCCTTCGATTCAGAGGCCTGGGGTTCACTTGACTCCAGAAGTGCCAGTTGCTCCTCTTAGTTCTTCCTGAAGTGTCTTTTATGCTTTTTTGTGTCTTTCTGAGAGAGTGCCTTGATTTAAATTGAGCTTTTGTTTATATTTTCTTTGTGTTGAAGCTCTTGTGCTTTGCTGTCTGCATACTCTTGACTGTTTGTCAAAGCACTTTGTTTACCTCTGTTTTCAAAAGTGCTCTTAGTATTATATTACAAATCTTACCACGTTAAATGGTTGCATACAGTCAGTGGCCTCTGATACAGGAGGAAAGCTAAAGGGATACGCCAACATTTTTTGTGTGTGTCTTGCCTCAGTCCCAAGTCCATGAAAAGCAGATAGACTCCATTCTTTGCCCACCGCTAATTAGCTTAGCTCAAACACTGGGAGTCAGCCCTTATTATTAAAAACTTGAAAACAGTTATTCATGCTTTAAATTCATCCTGGTTAGATTTCTGCAGTTGGTCTCACCCAAAACAACCTGAAAATATTAAAGCATGTTTCACAACCACGTCCAGCAGAAGAGAACACATCACACAGGTTTCTTTATTTTATATTATTACCCTTTTTGTAATCAATATTTTATTGATTTTAATAAAAAATTATAATAACAAACATTAATAGAGACAAATAAATAACAACACAAAACAGGCAGGAAACATAACAGACAGTAAACAAATTATAAAAATTAGATACAATGATGTAGATGATATCAGTTACTTAACATGGCAAAGGGCCCATGACATGTCAACACCCTACAGCTATGATGTTTTACATTCTCTTGAAATTAACTAGTTAAAATTGTTCCATTGTTCATAAGACATGTCAATTTTCCAGTTCAGCTGTCCAAGCATTTTTTCACAAGCAGTTATTGTCATCATTTCTTTTTTCCACATCTTCAGTGTCAGAATACTTGGTTCCTTCCAAAATCTAAGAATTAACCAAGCGCATGTTGTTAGCCAAGTTACTAATACTTTAACTGGGTATTTATTTAAATAGGGTACCAGGCCTTTATCCCCCAGGAGACATAGATGAAAGTGATCTAGGAAGTTGACATCCCAACCAATCCAATAAATATATGTACCACGTTCTGATCTGCATTTCCAACATGAGCTGCTTTGGATTAAACCTATACTGTTAAGTCTTGCAGGAGTGTAATAGTATCTATTCAGTATTTTATACTGAATAAATTTGCCCCTTGCTTCTCTGATATACCTCCCATTCTATGAAAGAATCCTCTCCCACATCTCGTCATCTAGTGCGTAACCCAAATCTTTCTCCTGAAGATTTTTACCTTTATTATTGTTTGACCATGGACACTTTGCGTACCACCTTGGAGCTTTAAGAAACATTACCATCAGTTGGAAATATTGCTATATTGTGTTATTTTCCTTAGGTAAGTGAAACCTTTTATTCATACAATGTCTAATTTGCAAATATTTCCAGAGATGACTATGGCCCTCTAAGTTAAATTTCTCTCTCAGCCTATTATAGGAAAGGAATTGGTCATTTTCAAATAGGTCCCCAATCGTTCTAGTACCTTGTCTTAGCCATTTTGCCCAGTAAATTGTTTGTTTGCCTATTTTTATTTTAGGATTATACCATAGTGATGCATATTTTTGTCTAGTTTCAGAGACTTTACATTGTTTATGAACCGTTTGTCATACTGTCCTGGAGTAAGCCAAGATGGGGTCCACCTTTTCATGTTGGGTTTATTATTACCGGTTTTAACCCTTTCATGCATGAATTACTAGATCACAAAGGAATACTTTCTTCAATACTTTGTTGTACTTTCAAACAGTTAAAAATCATGGTCATTTTTTTCAATGTTATATTTTGTCGTAGTTTTACATCTGCCAACTTCACCGCATGCATCAACATAGTAAGTTAGTGGAACTTAGTTAAGATCCACAAGCACATATTTGACAAACGTTTATTAAGAGTAAATAAAAGAAAAAGCAAAATCTGAAGTATGTATACTATTTCTGTTTAATCAAACTACTTACTTGTGAGTAAATGTAATATTATGTGAATAAATTCCAAGTACCAAATTTGCCCTTCGCTGGCTGTTTTGGATTTTGGATGCAATACACATCTCCATAATGTAAAAAACAAAACAAAACAAAAAGCAAAGATAATATTTATTTAAAACTTCAGACAAGGGTTTGGGATTTCACCAACTGATAATTGGACATGGTACTGCAACATGAATGGTATAAAATTTGTTCCAAATGTCTGTCTACTGTAGTGGACACATGCATGAAAGGGTTAAAGCCACTGGCTCCAAGTTCATTTAAGAATTGTTTTTCAAATCTTAATTATGACTTTCAAGGCTTGTTGACGATAAGCCCCTGATTACATTTCTGAATCCTGACCTCCTACCATAAAACCATTCCCCAGTCAAACCTGAGGAGTTCAGGGAAGCTAACACACCAACTTCCTTTAAATCACCCTTAAAAACTCATTATCTTAGACATTCTACTGATTCTAATTTCCTGATTTGCTCTATTGTTTTACTGTGTATTTTACTACCTCTTGCATTTTAATATTATTATAACTCTTGCCTGTTGATGTAATTTCTTGAAAATTGCTTTGAAGTCATTTTTTAAGTGCAATACTGATAAATGTTAATATAATTATTATTTTAAATTAGCTACTTGCCATGAGTTAGGGCACTTTGTCTGCTATCCAGCCTAATGATGCACTATGTGTAAAAATAATCAACAACTTTAATGATAATAAAAAATAACCAGAAATATTCATTAGCAGTTCACAATATTAGGATTTAGAGACATGATTACCGTTTTCTCACCTCCATCCTGAACCAGCTCTGTTCTGATGTTGGTGCTCAGCTTCAGGATTGATTCAGAGACAATAAGAAGATTTAATAATTCTCCTGATGCCGTCACACTCCAGCTCTCCCCTGCTCTACACACCAACATAAACTTAATTAACTCACAGCTCACCGCTCCAGGTTTGTTTTCGTGATGCCATGTGATGAGTGAAAGCATCACGTGGCACTTGAATGTGTGAAAATGTAGATCTGCCTCAGATTGTGGTGTCCAGTTTCAAATACTTGATTTTCAATCTGGGCTTTTTCCCTTCTTCAGAGTTAACACACTTGCCCTGTTGAAGGTCACAGTGTGGGCATACTTGGCACAATCAGACCTCTATCCTGTTATCAATGACCTCCAATAATAAAAGAACATAAAGCCATCAGTGTTGTGTCCCTCAGGTCTTTGAACGAAGCCTGGAGTTGTTCCCAGAGGCTTTTGGAGCATCAGGTTTCACCCAGACCTCCATCAGCATTTATCCCAGAGGACACAGAAAACCTCAGGGACGAACAAGTGCTGGAGCCTCAAGCTTCAGCAATCAGTCAGAGTGTGAGCTGTCAAAAAGTGGGATTTAACCATCACTTTTGTCTGTGAAGTCTTTTAAATGCTGTTGTTTTATCACTGCAGTCCTCTGAAGATGATACTTTTTCAATGTTTTACATGTTCTTTAATTTCCCTGAAAAGTCATTATATGTCTTAGAACTGAAGCAGAAAAGAACAAAAATGATGTTTAAAGCCACAACAGAGACAATAAAAGACAGCTGACTGATTAAGATGCAGAGCAGTATCCTGCAAGATTTATGGGTTTTAGTCTGAGCCTCATACCTGCTCAGCAGTCTGTAAAAAGAGCAGCAGTTTACCAATAAACACCATGTAGCTCCATCCCCTGATACTGAGGAGGGGGGAGAACAACACTCATTTAGAGGCACAATAAATCAGAGATGAGGACGTAAGCACGACAGCGGGATTATTATCAACGATAAATCACCTTCAGATGGAGAAAAAGTCCAACATAGAACTTTGCAAATAAATAAACTTTAAAAAAGTAAGTTGTTTGATATGCAGTCTAGTAACAAAGGCAAAGACAATGACCTTAGGCTTCATCAAACTGCTGGCTTTACATTATTAGTTACATGCTGGTGTGGGATGGTGCTTCACTGTCTTTAACATTAACACTGAGACACATCCAAATATTGATTATTTGAATTCTTTGCAGTTCGCTTCTTTGCTTTGCATAATAATAAGTTTGCTATTTGCAGAAAAATGCATTGCTTTGCATTTTTTTCTGGTCTAAGTAGCATTTGTTTACTTTTATTGGGTTTGGTTGCATTTGATCGTATTCTGACAAGATGTTTAAATGTTTTCTTTGCCTCTACAGAAAAAATATTTCTCAACGTAAAATTGCAAGGAATTTAGAGATTTCATTATCTACAGTCCATAATATCATCAAAAGATTCATAGAATTCAGGGAAAATCTGTACATAAGAATCAAGAAACCAAAAACAACATTGAATGTCTATGACCTCCAATCCCTCATTTAGTTTAGTTTAGTTTATTTCAATCATATATACACTTCAAGGCAGCAAAAGAAAAAAAAAGACAATCGACAGTGTTGACTGAAAAAGGCTCAGGCAGAAGCAAAGCTTATTAATGCCCTCCTACTATGCATCTTAAGCTACACAGTTCATGGTGTTGAGCGGAAAGAGAGAAACCAATAAAGAGATAATTAACAAAAAAAGAAAGAAAAAAACCAAGCATATAATGTATCATATATATACATGCATGCATGCATGTGGTATTGCGTTAAAAACAACATCATTCTGTAAAGGATGTCACCACATGGGCTCAGGGACACAGTTATCACAGTTCATCTCTACATCTACAAGGTCAAGGTCAAACTCCACCATGCAAAGACGAAGACAAATATCAACAACACCCAGAAACACTGCCAGCTTCTCTGAGCCTGAGCTCATCTGAGATGGACTGAGGCAAAGTGGAAAAGTCTGCTGTGGTCTGAGTCCACATTTCAAATGTTTTTGGACATCATGAACGTGGTGTCCTCCAGGCTAAAGAAGAAAAGGACCATCCAAGCTGTTATCAGAGCAAAAGTCAAAATCATCTGTGACGGTATGGGGTGTTAGTGCCCATGGTATGGGTAACCTGCACATATGTGGAGGTACCATTAAGGCTTAAGGGTATTTACTGGCTTTGCAGCAGCATATGCAGCCATCCAAGACATGTTTTTAGGGACTTTTTACTTATATCAGTGAGATAACGAAGACACATTCTGCTGGTGTTACAGCAGCGTGTCTTCAGAGTAAAAGAGTGCAGGAACTAGACTGACCTGCTGCTGTTCAGACCTGTCTCTAACTGAAGATGTGTTGAACATTATAAAGCACACAATACAACAACAGAGACCACAGACTGTTGAGCAACTGAAGTCAGACATCCAGCAAGAATGAGAAATAATTCCACCAATAAAGCTTCAACAATCAGTGTGGTTGGTACCCAAATGCATATTTCGTGTTTAAAGGAAAGCTGATTTAACACAGGTTAACATGCCCCGATCCCAGCTTTTTTTGAAAACAGTGAAAATTTGTCATTATAGAATAAAGTTTAGCAGTTTAAACATTAAATATTTTGTCTGTGTATTGTATTCCACTGAGTACATGGGTTGAAATGGATTTGTAAATCATTATATTTAGATTTATTTATATTTTACACAATGTCCAAACTCCATTCGAATTGCTTTTGTACTTAACATAACAAAAGATACTTTGCATGACATGAGATTAAACCCACATTAACTTTTGGCACCTCATGGATCTTTAGTCTGCTGTCCTTAGGATAAGTTCTGTGTTTGAAACCCACAATATTCAGACTTTCTTTCTCTCTGCATGATCTCATCCGACTCTCTACTGAACTCAGACATTCACCCTGGTTAAATACGATTATTGATTTTCTGTATTTCATTCCTTATGTGCTGCTGAGTTACTTATTTAACATAAACACCCCCACATATACAGAGTTTAAACCCTGAGGTCACATAACATTTATGAGTCTGTCTTGATCTTATAGGAGATGGATAAATCTCCCAGCCCATCAGAAAGTCCCACTTTTCTAAAGATAGTATGATGTGGTTTAAATCTTCTTGATGCTCCATACTGCAGCGGGGGTGCCAAGAGAGGTGGTGTAGGAGGAAGAAGAGGAGGAGGAGAAGGTGAAGGACTTGGCATGCTTCTCTTTGTGCTGAGCCAGTGAGTGCCTACATGATTAAACATCCAGAGTAAGTTTAGCTCTGGCAGCATCAACGAAAACATCTCCGTCAGGCTCAAGAACACGGCTGTCTTCAATCCGGTGAAGATATTTAAATGCCTATACTTTCATATTTTATTAATCAAATGACATTTGATGGAGAAATAAACACGATATAGCTGCATTTCTAACATATGGGGCTCAATAAATCTGGGTGGAGAAGTGAGAACATTAAAGCTAATTTCCTCATAAATACTTCATGTTCATACATTTTTGTGATTTTCAACATAAATCAGTCCTCCATTCAACATTTAAATGCCATAAACCTCATTTCCCCCCCTTAATGACTGTGTTTTTAATGAATATGACGCCCAAACGGAGCGCTCAGTGCTTAATTTGCTTGTGTTTATGTATGCATGTACGTTGTGTTTGTTTCAGTCCATTAGCCTGACCTTCACTTCCTCTCTGGTGAAGCTTTATGGTTGGCAGATGGTGCAGCAGCTCAGCTCTGACACATAAGGTCATTAATTAACATTGTTGTCTTTTCCTAAATGTGTGAAATGTGCAAATATGTCATCTGTCAGTTTCAGTGTTAAAACTGAATCTAAGCCCATGACTCTGCTCCTCCTTGATCACTTGATGAGCTTCACCTGGTCTGAGAATTCAGCTGCACAGAAACACCTGCTGACGTTTGGTAGCTTCTTCTTAGGTTTTGTGTGAGTGTTGTTTTCCATTATTAACTCGGGTTTTTGAACATCTCTTTCACAGTTTCTTGTTTTTACCATTTGGTAGTGGGTTAATTTGATTTTAAGACTACACTGTGCAAGTTTGGAAGTTAAAATTGAGGACCTAACACTGGAGGAAGTCTTCAAGGTGAGGATTGTGTGTTTGCTTTCTTAACTAGCTGAGGTTTTTGGGTGACATCATTGTTTTTTCCTCTCTTAAGTTGTTTTTTGCTTGTTAACAGCTTTAACATTTTAATTTACTCTGATAGCGGGTTTCAAATGTATGTGGGAGGGTTATAGCTACTTAAAAGGCAGTTTAAGGGGTTGAATCATTTTTCTGATTCTGTGAAAACATCTGATTCTGCGATTTAAGTTAAACATTTCTGACTTTAATTTCTGAATTCTGATTTTATATTGAGAGAATGAGACATATTCTCATAATCAGTGATAAGCAAGGGCGTAGGTTTGATTTTGACATTGGTGGGGACATAAAAGTACACCAAGACGGCACCCTGAAAGTTGATGTGTTTTGCATTTATGACTGTCTTTTAATGTAATGTAGAGCTAATCAAACAAACAAGCAAACTATCTTATTCAGAAAAAACTATTCTACCGGTATATACTTTACCTCCAGCCTCTCCCCCTAAATCTCTACTGTCTGTTCCTTGACAAAAATATATTGATGCTAGACACATGAACAGTGGAACAATTTGGAACCAATCAGAAATGTTGATGGTATGGTTATAGTCTGATAAATATATCACCAAAACGAAAAAGGACTACTGATATGTGTATTCTCCAAAATAAATGTATAAAATCATGTTTTTAATCCGAGGTTTTGTTGTATTTTCCCCCACAAGCTTTAATTGTTGATCTTAAACAGTTGCTTTCAATACACAAATAATATGGATAATAAATGATTAAAATGTGTATCTCTTTGGTATTAAATATAAGCACGTTTAACTTATAACGTTATATACTATGCATGTGTTTTATGTTAGGGACCATGCGGTAGTGGCATTATATTGATGGGGACGTGTCCTTTGCAACCCTACCCAATTCTACGCCCCTGGTGATAAGTGAACCCGTAATGAGGCAAAACGTGGCCTCTTCAGTGTTTTTTATTTTAATGTTAAATGTTAGAATGTTGGCTCCTCAGGCCATACAACAGTACTAAACTTATAAAGAGTAATAAAATTGACTTTAACCAATATGTTTTATGGAGTGCTGGTTCGAATCTCGCCTGTGACCATTTTTCATAGCGTCATCCCTACTCTCTCACCCGCTTTCACAAGCCTATCCACTGTGTCTTTTATCAATAAAGGCACAAAATGCCCAAAAATAAACAAAAAAAAGATACATATTTCATGATTTTGTTAGTTTGTGAACAAGAAAACTTACATTTTTCCACATTTTTGAGAACTCAAAGTTCTCCGTGGGATTTGATTACATTTTTAGGGTTGATAATGGCACATGGAAGAATTTACAAGATTCTGATGATTTTTTTAAGGATTCCTTAACAGTGTAAGATCAAACAATTTTGCACATTTGCAATAAGAACTCGGCTAAAAATGTCAGAAATGCCGAGGTTTGTAAAATGAAAGCACCCCAAGACCCCTCCACTAAGGAGGCTATGATTTTGCCAGCATTTGTTTTTTAGTTTGTGAACAGATAATTTAAAAAGTGAATCTGTTGCTGATTAAAGTTTCATGGAATTTTGGACATGAAAAGAAAATAGTGATTAGCTTTAGATGGTGATCTGAATCCTAACACAGACCCAGAAATAATTTTTAATAATCTTGTTAACACAGTGTCCCACATTTTTGCTAATGCTTACATAACTTCTAAATCAATATTCGATATTTTCAGGTAATGTTGGTGGTGGCATAAGAGGGAAGTGATTAGATTTTTTGTGGTGATTCAACTTTTGTATGTGGATCCTGGATATTTAATGGTGGGAGCTGGGGCAGTTTGCCACATTGTTGTCAAAAATCGCCTGACAATGTTGGAAATGCCTCAGCAGAGGTTTATCTGCTTTGGTGCACCTCTAATTGTGTGCTCCCTAATACCTTCAAGTCTTTTAATCTTATTTTATCAAGTTTTTTCTTCTTTTATTTGATCTTTTTTGGTATATCAACAGTTAACCATTCTCACACCACACTTAAATCTAACACTGAATCATACCAATATATCCTTAATATTTCAAGCAAATTGAACTCATGTAGGGAGGGTGTAAAGTATTGTTTTGTTGATGCTATCTTTTATACTGATAAAAAAATTATTGCCCATGTCAATACTATTTTTTTCCTCTTCAATAGCAGAGTCTTCACATCACAAAAATGGACTTGTTGCTCACATTACAAGGAACAGAATAAAACAAGACAAACAACAGTAATCTTGAAAATGAACGTCTTTCAAAATGAACCTGATGATGAGGTGGCACATTTCTTTATTTTGTTGATATTACTGCTAATATGTATATTACTGATATATCTGCAAAAATTTCAATACTGGCCGATGTGTATATTTAATTTTTTAGGCCAGTATTGTACCAATTATCATACTATGCCAATTATGCAGTTCATCTCTACTTTTTTTTTTTTTCCAAATGAAGAGTGCTAGAAGTTTTTCCAAAGAGTTGTGCTGTCTTTTTTGTCTTTCACAAATTATGCAACAGGAAATAATATGGTATGGTTTTGTGCTACTCAAACAGAAAGGAAAAACTAGAGTACAGAGTCTAGAGTACAGAATCTTGAGAATAACAGCAATTAAACAGAACGAAAAACTGGTGAAAACCAAAACACCACAAATAAGCAAATGGAATGAATCTATAAAATAAATATATATCATGGAAAGAATTACACGTAGTATAAGAAATCTCAGTGATGTTTTTGAGCTGCGATGGAAAAAGATAAATTAACTAATGCAATTATAATAATACTTGTAAAACATGGGTTGAAATGACGGGAAAAAAAATCCAGAAATATTAAAAAGATCCATATTGTCAGTACTGTTCTGTTTGTTTCGTTTTTTTGTTACTCTTTGTTCTGATTTTTTTTTTGTTTCTTTTGTTTGCTTTTGTTAAGGATTTACCTAAGTCATGATTTTAAGCTGGTGTATAACTTGTACAAAATTCTTCCTTGTTTGATTAACTCTTGTTTGTGTATGTACCCCTATACTTTTACATCACAGGAAAGTATAATTGTACATTTAACCTGTAATGTCAATGTTATTTAGACCAACATAATTTAAGTTTATCCTGTGTGCACTCTTAAAACTATCGGATAAAGAGTTAAAAAAAAAGATTTAGGTTGAAAAAGTGAAGCTATGGAATTTAAATCATGAATACAGTAAAAACTAAGTTTAATTTTGGTCTTTTCTCATCACCTTCAGTCCTCATCTTCTGTGTTTGGAGGTAAATCTTCTACAGTTAAATCACAATAATTGGTTTAGCATGAAATGGCATGGTTGCCCCCACCCTACTGAGTGTATGCTTGTTTCCTTGGCATCACATCCCTCAGCAGGACCATCCTCCCCGCAGCTCCCCTCCTCCGTCATGGATTTGATGAAGCGCAGCGCCCCCTGGTGTCCTCCGGAGCAGCTGCACTCCCCGCCGTGCGCTCAGGCTCGTCGCTGCTGCTGCTGCTGGGAGCTCTGCAGCCTCTCCTCCGCTCTCTGCCAGGCTGAGCGGGGCTTCTTCACCTCCACTCTCCGGGCTGACATCCACCCTCTCCAGGAACATCTCTGAAGGACATGCACTGATCCTCCTGCCGCTCTGCTCCCTGAAATCCTCGCCCCTTTGTGAGTAAAATCAGCCGAGAGAAGAGCGATAGAAGGAGAGCCTCCCCTCTTCAGCTGCTGCTCACCAGGTAAGACGCTTCAGCATCAATTTACTGAGAGAAACGTGGGGTTTTGAGTCTGTGTTTGGATTACTGGGTCGTCAAAAGCGCTGGGGTGTTGCAGAAGGTGTAGTTGATTCAGGAAGGCTGGACTTTCTGTGGAGGAGCGTTTTGTTTGGGTTAAGGCACAGAGCACTTGTTCAAGGTGCAGTCAGGTTTAAAGGTGGAGAAGTGATGCTGAAAGTGCACTTTTAAAGGCATGCTCAAGACAGTTTTTGAGAGTTTTGTGACTTTATAATCAACTGTTTGATGGAAACTGTGCACCTTTTCTAGCTTATTTTTATGCCTCATTATCACAAAAGTTTCAGTATTGATGCTACCATATGGATTCTTGTCTTAAGACTAGGGCTGGGAAACATGGCACGTTTTTTTCTGCAATGCTGTTTTCTTTTGAGATCTAGGATTAAGTTAATATTTAAACTGACATTTTTTTTTGTGTTAGCGCAGTTTCCTTCGAGTTTTTGCGACCGTATGTGAGTACCTTGTTGCATGCACTGGCTAAATATCATGTTTTCTTAGCAAAGGCAGAAAAGAAATCATAATCACCTAATATTTGGTGAGGTTTTGCCTTTATTCATTTTGAGGAAATTTTCCGGAAATGTTGGCCATTGTTCCAGCAATAAGTTGTCAAATATTTGTGGTGATCAAAGTGTATATGGGGACCCGGAAGTTAACAGTGTACAATTAGGCAGTTTTACACATTTTTTAAAATAATTACTAATAATATCAGAAATGACCTGGCAGATTTTTTGCACTCAGAGATTTTCTTTCTGTCACTTGTTCTCAACAATTGCAGGTAAACTAAACTTTACACATGGGCTTTAAAATGTATAAAACATGTACCAAAATGTATGTATTGTATTTACAGATCATTGGCATATGATCTTTTATCCGTCAGGTCCGTATCGTTGGTGAAAGCCTTGGAGCTCTGTACCTGGTGGCTGAAATAAGAACAGAAATTTTCTACAACATGTCAAGCAGAGGCTTTCCATGAACAGGAGGATACGATATTACTTTGTTTCTTTTATGAAATATTATGTGCTTAAGTTAGTGGTTAAGTTAGTTTTTTATTCCTACATTTTGACTTGAGATTGTTTTATCTTTTCCTTGTTATGATAATTTTTGGAGTATTTTTTGGTCTTTATTGACATGAAAGAGAGAAGGTGGAAGGCTTGTGAAAGGGGGCAAGAGAGTAGGGGAGGACACTCTTCATACTGGCCACAGACTGGATTCGAACTAATGTTAGACCCTGGCATGGTCCTTCTTATCGAAGTGAAACCATGAATGTCAGTCTTTTCAGAACAACAGAGTGTCTAAAAGCTGTTTAAGTGACTTCTTTTCCAGAATTCTTGATGTAAAGACCAACACAACTCAAGAGGGGAAAGTCACATGTTGCTGGCATAAGGACTCATAACCTCAGTCTTTTATCACACTAAAGTTCCAAAGCACAGGAGCTTTGTCAAGGAAAAGTGAAACTATGTAAATCTTATTGCAGCATCCACTGGAACCAACAGCTGTTTTCAAAATCGTTCCCTATAATGGATATAGTGCAGTATATAGTATACATTTTGTAGTGTTGTTCGAATTCTCAGCAGTCAATTTTATTCTGTATTTAGTGCACTGCAAAATACCCACAATGCACAGCAAATATGAGTGTATATACGATGTACCCTATATTGTACTCCTGTATATCTCAATGCAATACGGTCGTGCTTTTCCGTAGAAGAAGAAGAAGAAGGCTGTTAGGAGCTGCTTTCACTTTTAAATGTAAAAAATCTTTAAGTACCTTTAACGTGTTTGTAGCGTAGGTCTTTTATGTTTTTTAGCGGCTGTAAACAGCTTCAAAATTTGCTACTTATCCTCCTGAGTGCCCGGTTTGTTTACGTGAATATTGACGCGTCCACTATTGTCACAGGGATATCCAGCTCATCTACTGATGCTTAGAAAATTTCAGTGTAATGTCCGAAATGTCGTGTGGTCATTCCCTATGTAGTTCATCATTTCATTTACACTACATAGGGAATAGTGAGTGAGTGGACCATTTTGAACACAACAAACTTGTGTAGTTTTAACCTGGAAGTTAAGTGACTACAGGACTTTTGGTGGCGCCTAGCAGAGCTGGGTATTTTCAGCAACCTCACAATACGATACGTATCCCGATACTGAGGCCACGATACGATATGTATTCAGATACACGTGAATTGTAAAACACTGACTGAGCTTAAAACAAAATTCCCAGCGTTTTGTTTTTAATTTCAAGAAGAAAAAGAACACGGATGAATTTTAAATTATCTTACAACTTAAGAAACTACAATCCAGGTCCTCAAAGATGGTGGACCTTAGTTTAATTTGAATCATGTGCTTCATCATGTGGTTTGGCTTCTACTTTGCACTGTGCCATTATTAACATTAGCAAAAGTGTATTGACAACAACTGTCAAATCATTGATTCTGTAGAATCCGTATCGATACATGGATCCCCAAGGAGTGTGTGACCATATTTTGCTGTATAGATATTTTGAGCACAGGCCTAGCGCCCAGTGTCCATAGCTGGCTTCCTTTTCTTCAGGGGCAAAACTGGCCAATTGTTTTATTGGTGGTTTTATTTACCTCTGCCCAGGAGGTTATGTTTTTGCCAGTATATGTTTGTTTGTTTGCTGACACAAATTTTGATGCTGTGGTTTGAACAGTCATTGATATATTTGCAACAACATTCATCGAAAAGTTGTTTCCATAGACGTCTTTATTCTCCAAACTGTTTCAATGTGGACTTCTGTCTCTACCTTGTTACATCCCATCCCACCCTTCTGCCTCTCTGCACAATGACAAACTTTATGTGCCGCTGCAGACCTCCAGACGTCTTGGCCGCCCCCATCCATCACGCCACCCTCTGCTCCCTTTACAGCGTCTGGATGATACCTCTAGCTCCAGGCGCAGGATGCTGCTATAGGTCTTTATCTTTTATATTACTGAAATATTACCCTGTACGAGGTCTGCTGTTTTATTTGACGTGGACTAAGGCTCTTCCTGATCTGTTTAGTATCACTCACGGGCTGAACATTTTTAATAATTGATCAGTGGCTCGCAGCATTGATTTTTATCTGAGGCTGTAAAGACTCATGTGAAAGGAAAGTTGAGAAAATGTTATAAGTAGCCTAATTATTCTTAAATGTTTGGTGTGTAAATATTAGTGATAGTCCCTTTATAGACAAAGGATCAGAAAGCATCATTAGATGAGAGAAAACTCCTGAGAAATTGTGAATCCTCTTATTCATCCTATTGATTTTCTGTCTGAAGGAGCTTTACCCACTTCATCCTCTGTCTATTTCTTCCAGAGAACAATAACAGCTTCTTTATTTTCCTTGTTGAATTACATGCCCAAGTCAATGCTCCCAATTATTTCTTTGATTCTGTAGCAACCAACGTGCTGCTGCATCTGTGCCTCCTCCATTAAGCTGAACAATATGGTACCAAACCTCTTATCTTAAAATATCTTCGCTGTATATCCATATAGAAATTATATCCTATTTCAGTTAAAGAAACAAATTTAAAAAATGTGTCACAGTACTAAACCAATGGACCCTGTTATCCCATTAAAGAGTGATGTTGATACCCGTTTGTTTCTATGGTAACAACAAACAAAAACCACAGCTCTGGACTCCTATGGAGGAAAATATCAATGCAGTATATTGTGATATTTCATGCTGCAATACTGTAAGGATATTTAATTGAACTATACAGATTTATTTTTATGGGTAAAACTGGCAAATAATAAACTGGAGTAAACAAACTGTTTGGCAAGGTTTGGAAAAAATGATGGAAAAAGGAAAGGCTAAATTGAAAACATGGTGAAAATGGGTGACAGTAGTAAGCAGTGAGGCTAAATTGCAATAATGCATTGTAAGGGTTTGGACAAATTGATGGCACTAGCAAGTAGCTAAACAAAATATACCAAACACATCAGCAACTCTGAAGGTATTGGTGGAATTTGCAAGGAGTGGATTGAAAAATAAAAACATCTTTTTTCAACAACAAACAAGCTGGCAGTGGTTGGAACAGGTAAGTAGCAATATTTATGTAATAGTTATAAGAAATTGAAGTGAATAGGAAGAAAAGGCAACTATGTTGTCAACATTTTGGAAAATATGTTCAAGACAAAGGCTTAATATGTACAAATACAAGAGCAACATGTGTAAAATGGGCAAGTTAACAAGTTAGAAGGCCTCAATGAACAAATGAGTTAGCAACATCTAAAACAAAAAGTAACTGGCTAAAGCAAGGTAACCTGACATGCCAGATTGACAGTTGGAAATATTTCTCGTCCATCTGGGGAGGAGCCCTATCTATCATTTGTGTTTTTACAGCTTTAAAATACTTAAACAAGTAAAATAAGTTCTCCCTTACACTTATCATTCAATCTTTGGTCAGTAAGTATATTACTATTTTTGTCTCCATGTTTAACAGTCATTTTACTGAGTGTTTAGTCTGTCAAATATTTTTAAAATAAACATAAAAATAATCACTCAATATGAAGGTTAATCCAGAAAATCTGTTGATTGATCATAATATAATATTTTGCCCAGCCCTTCTGCTCCCACAGGATCATTCTGGGGTTAGATCTATCTCTGGACTTATTCACATTATTAACTCACTCTCACTCACTCAGTCATTCAGCCAGAAGCTGCAGAATTGAATTTCATCCCTGTGGAGGATACTAATAACCACGCTGTTGAGATTTGTTAGTATGGGGGCATGCCGAGGATCTGCAGTCCTGTACGGGGTGGATGTGGTCTAGCTGGGTGAGCCACAGAGCACTTCACGAGCCTGTGAGAAGTTCTCAGCTCTGGTGAGGCATGGTTTCCTATTTTCTATTTGATTTTGAGAACCAGAGTATTAGTTTCTCTGCTGAGTTTCGAGCTCAGGTTAACTTCTCCCTTGCCGAACACGTCACAGCACGAACTTGTTAAACTTTTAATTCTTTCCACAGCAGAGTAGCATGTTGAAATTCCATTAAAACTCTTCACTTTTAAGCTTGATCGGTTTTAAATGAATTTTAATTTGCTCCATGATTTGGCTAAAACCACGACCATCTTAACCGTATAAGAAGCAGGATTTAGCTCGGAGCTCAAACGTCTCTTTCTAATTGGCTTCTTTGGTTTCTGTCACATTATGTCTCTGGTTTGTGTCTTCGCGCCGCCTCAGATCTGTTTGGATGTGGTTTCAGCTTTGATCATCTCTGAGTCTCTGGATTTTTTGAGCTTTTCATCCATTACATTGTTTTTTCCTGTTTTCTGAGATCTGTTTGTAATGATTCAGCTTTCAACCAATTACAAACTCAACACTTTCTGTGTCTGACTCTTATATTCCTTTATTTATGATGGCATGAAGATTGCTCTGAATTCCTGATAGAGAGTTCAAAGACTTCAGATTGTGCAAAGATGTTGTAGATTAGGAACATTTCCACCCAAAGGCACACAAGTTGACTTATCAGATGCTTCTTTTTTAGACCTGTGAAGTTCAGGCAGAAATCATGTCTTTAAGGCCCACCCACGATCCATATGTTCGTGAAAGTCTGTGATCTGACTATAGTTTAAATGAAGTGTTTTTACACATTTGTTCATGCTGCAGAATGCACAGATACCCTCAAAGTCCCTTGTGAAAATTTCTGCAGGAGAAAAACGGCTTATGTGTGTCTTTAGGCAGTTTTTGAGATTTTAAAGTTTTGTTTCTTTTACTGAATGAAATGTTTTCACAAGTAAAGGCACACACATAAAAGTTTGAATATTTGATCAGAAATCAACCTTTTTACCTTGTCAGGATTTTTCCCTTTACAGTCCTAAGATGGCTCAATTGGTTCGTACCAACTCCTGACATTTATTCAGAATGAAGATGACGAGAAGCAGCTGGATGCAATCAAATGGAGCTTTACTTATACTTGCCGACAAGGAGTTTCAACTATACAGAGTGACAAAGCAGTCTGAGAGTTGAACTGTAAACTAGTACAGTGTCTTCTCCCTTTTAAAACATTGTATGTGGTCGCGTGAGGTTGTGTTTGGTGAGGCAGATGGCCTTGCAGGTGCAGTAAGTTCAGCAAGTTCATGGGAATAACTTGAGTTTCTGGGAAGAAAGGGCATCGAGTGGGCTAAGAGGACTATGTACGGTCATGTAGTGTGTGTGTGTGTGTGTGTGTGTATGTTTTGGAAAGCAGTCTCTAGCGAGGAGAGGGCTATGAAAGGTCATGCACGGGTTATGCAAGGTCATGTCACTAAGCAATGATTTTACAGGAATTCAGGATAGTTCAAATACATAAGAAAAAAACTATATACAAGAGTTAAATTGTTCCTCACATACCTCATATTTTCTGATGCTGAAAAAACAGCTGAAATTCAGGGCAGCACTTTACTCCAACATGTGACATCAGTGTAACTCCTAAAATATGTCAGTATGATCCCAGCTTTTAATGTAAAATTATGGAGTACTTGTATAAAGTAGCCTTCTGGAGGTGATTCTTCAGGGCTCCTGCAGTGTTTTTTTGCAGGAGGTCACAGTAAAGATTTCTGTCTCTGGACAGTTAGGATGTGCCATCCTTGAGGTCCAGGTTTCTGACAGCTTCACCTTTTATACCAAGGTGAATTAGATTTTTACAGATCCACCCACTTAATTTCCCCCCCCTCCAACCAAATGCATGCAGAGTTCATACCAATAGGAGTGCCCAAATTTCACCATCAGCATGCTCATTTGATGGTGCTACCCTCACAAAAACACATCCAATAGGCCTGTCCTTACTGGAGTAGTGTTAGTGTTAGCCAGTCACTATGTTTGTCATGTCGTTGCAAGGGATTCATTGCAATCATGACATAACATGCAGGTCCCAGCATGTTCCAGTCATGACTTAGCCACGTGCATTTATGCCAAAGTGCCACACGGGCTTGAAATCATTTCACCTTGGGACATACATTTTGTGAGGCTGAAATTTGTCGATTCATAATATGATACAAATCTATGGAAGAGCCCAAGAGAGCATGACATGATGCAAGCTACTGACACATGTATGCAGCCAAATACATGTATGCAGTGTTGATGTTTCAGTCTGCATTTTCCCCTGCTGCAGCATAAAATCTAAAATGTGAACCACTTTTTAGAACAAATTCTTGTTAACATGTTGGAGGTGGACTGAAAAAAATATCCTTACGATAGAGAAATTGTTTCAGTGCTGTTTTTTCACTTAATACAGGAATGCAGCTAAAATCTGACAAACCTGCTTCTGAAGCTGTTAGCATCTAAGCTAATCTATGTATGAACTGTCACTTTCTGCTGTTCCCTCTTGTAGCTCCACCTCTTCCTGATCTGTAGAACTCTGACTGGACCATTTCACTTTTCGGAAGCTCACAATAATTGTAGATTAGAGCTTGGTAAGATGGATCTGCATGATTACATACAATAAATCAGGAAGTTTCAGCTGTTGCCCAAGGTTACTTCAATCATCCAATCACAAGGCAGCTAGGGCTGGGTATTTCCAGCAACTTCACGATACGATACGTATCCCGATACACGTAAATTGTGAACATTGACTATGCTTTAAGCAAAATTCTTGACAAGTTTAGTTTTTTCTTATAAGAAGAAAAAGAGCAAGGATGAGTTTTATGTGGTTCTACAACTTGAGAGACATAAATTCAGATCCTCAAAGATGGTAGACCTAAGTTCAAATTTAGAACATATGCTTCATTATGTAGCTCGTCTTCTACTTTGAACTGTGCCACTGTTAACATTACCCAAAGTGTATTTACAACAACTGTCAAAATATTTAGGCCGTATCGATTCTGTAGAATCTGTATCGATACACGTATCCCAAAGGAGTGCGGTACGATATTTTGCCGTATCGATATTTTGAGCACAGGTCTAATGGCAGCAACTCTGCATCTAGGCATTGTAGGCATTATCAGGGCAAACCAAGCAACAGAATACAGGATAGAAGTGACTGAGCACAGGGTGATTGGTGTTAGATAGGTTGATCTGAGTATTTCATAAACTTTTGATCTAATGACTAACAGAAAATGATTTGGAAAAGAAAGTATTCATTGGGTGGTATGTCCTGGAGAAGTATTTAGACTTTTATCCAAACAATGAAGAATGCAATATTTCCATGAGCAATTAGTTTAAAATTTGTAAATAACTCATGTAGTTTTTAGTTTTTATATTTTTAGTCTTTATATTCATAATAATGCACATTTAGTTTTTTTATACTTAAGGTGCGTTCCCACCGGATGCTACTTGAACTACTTCGGCGATTACTCTCCATTCAAAGTCAATGTACAACCGCGATGAGGCAGGGATAACCCTCCCGTGATGCGACAGCCGTGTACAAGACGATCACTTCACTTGTCGCGTGATGTCAAAGTTAAAAAAAAGTTGATATATTCAGGCGATGTTGTGTGTGTCTGTGCAGCATCAGCCAATAAGCGCTGTGTGTACATGTGACGGTATCCTAGACAGTCAGTTATTCATCCGGACTACAGGGTAACAATCCATGTCTGTGTGGAAAACATTAGTCAGTGAGGACATTAGTTCCGCCTAGACGGACCGCGCTAAAAGCTCACAGATAATGCTGCTGCAGGGCATCAGCTACAGTCTTTTGTGGTTGAGAAGTGAGTGAAAAGGATATGCTGGAATAATGTCTGCTTATACATCCTATTATATGATATATGATATGATCGTGGTGAAACTCATGTGGACGTGACGTCACCGAGCGATAGCTGACGGCAGCGGTGGCCAAAATAAGGTATTTATGGACGCCCGACGCTACGTCAGTGGGCGACGCAATTTTGGTAGCTGGGTCGCTTGCAGTGTGAACGCAGCATTAGTCTATTTTTATTCATCACTGTTCCCTTTTTGCTGCAAACTGAAATTCCCCCATGTTAGAGGAATTAAGGTTGTCTCTATTCTGTTAAATTCTTGACTGGTTCATCCAACCTTGTATCAGCAATTCAGGTCAGTTGTGCTGGTGCAAATGGTTTGGAGGACGATTTCTTGACAAACTTTTGGCCCCTTAGAACAAATGGAACATGGCTTTAATGGCACAGTCTTTTTTTACTATTCAGTTATTTTTATCGGTTTTGAGACCCCCCCCCCTGACACACAAACAAACAGATTCCCCATAACATCAAAAGATGTGATATAAATGATATAAAACAAAACTGAGCAATAAGTGGGGCAATAATTACATAAAACTTCCATAAGAGGTAGCAACAGGCACTAAATTATATTTCTCTTACTGTATATATTATCATAGTAGTCCAGTAAAGATGGCCATATTCTGTAGAATCCATAAACCAACCTTGAGTAGTGTATGTAATATTTTCCAGCTTTAATTGCACCATAACACCATTGACCCATCGACTGTATAGAGGTGGCATGTAAATGGCATGTCCATCCCTTTAGAACTGCAGTGCACTCAACTTCTGATGGCAACTTTTGTCAGGATCACATGCATAGTTATGTAGATAAAATGTCATACTGGTTACTTGAGCATGACAAAAGTGGTCTGTACTCCACAGCCACTAGATCTCAGTCCAACAGAGCACATATGGGATGTGTTAGAATTGGAAATGTGCATCATGGATGTGCAGCTGAAAATCTGATCTGTGATGCTATATCAGTTAAAGAATAACAAATCTGAGAGCAAAATAGTTTTAACCAGGCATTGGTGGGGTGTACCTGATGAAGTGACTCGTGAGTTTATATACAGCCTTTTGTTTGTGTTATGTTGATTTATTTATTCTTATCATCTGTGTTTAGGCAGATGTGTGACAGTAAATCAGTTTTGTGCAGTTGTCTGAAATATAAAATGAGTAATGGCTCTGTGTGGCCTCTAAAGCCTTGAAGTGATGCAGGTTTATTCATCACCTCTCCACACTTCCTTCAGTTTGATTGTGAGTAGTCTGCTGTATCAGAGGGGTGGATTCATTGAACCTCGAGGGACCTGACCCCCATCTTTCAGCTTTGCTCTCTACATCCAGCCCTCCATTATCATTTAGTCTGCCTCTTCCTTTGTCCTGCACCTCTTTGATTGGACTTCAGTTCAATCTCTGGTCCTGTCGCTCTCTCTTTTTCTCCTTAAATCTGTCTCCATGAGAGTAATTGTTCTTTTTTACTTCCCATTCACTCTGTTCTTCTTCAGCACTTAGGACAGGCCAGCTTCTCTATTCCTGCTCCTTTTGTAATGCCACGGCTTTGATAATACAACCTTACTGGTGAAGTTTTTGTCTGATTTCATTGTAAGCCTTTCTCTGAGATCAATGTAAAAAGGCTGTAGATGTTTTATTTAAATGTCAGATTAAATATGAGCTAAACTCTCTGCAGACAGAAGTTGAATGGCCTCGGCAGAGTGTTGCCTTGTTCTCCATTGTCACCTTGTACCTTGGGAAATGCCATGTAATGCTCCTTTCACTAATAAGTCTCTCAAAGCTACTCAATGGCAGCATTATGCAAGCAAGTTGTCCCTCTTGGTTATCCAATCTTGATGATTCTCTTGTCTAATACTACAAGATTGCTTCAAGGGACATCCTTCATATTCTGCACACGTGTCCATACTGGCTCAGGGTTGAAGTGATATAATTTTTCAGGTAATAGGTCAAAGTTAGTTGGTTAAAGGATAGTTGGTCTTATCTCCATCCTTTCGTGTGACTGATGTATTTTTAGAATATCAAACCATGACTCTGATTTATGATAAACTTAATTAATTTTGGTCCAAGACCAATATTAAATCATGTATTTGTACACACTTTTAAAACAGGTTTGCAAAGTGTGTCGACAAGCAGACAGGAACATACAGACAGCAAAGAACAAGAGGGAAAGCACAAACGGAACTAATCAGAAAAAGCACATATTAAATCAGAGACCCTTACAAACTCAAACAGCAGAATAAATCCAAGAACAACAAGAACCTGGTAGAGAGCAGGAGAGCTTTGACTGTCTCTCAGACCAACAGTGCTCATGATGGAGATCCTGAGGAGGTCCTGAAAATGGAAAGTGGGCTCCAACAACCCAGGCCCACTAACTGACATGTTCCAAAAACAAAGGGCCCCCAACTCCAATAGGGCCAGAAATACCTCTGATTTCCCTAATTCCTTGACACAGCACAAGGTAGCAATGGTAATTTTGTCCAGCCTATCCCCGTGTGCAGCCAATTTGGCAATTTGGTAGACTGGCTGCACCAAGATGGGTGTGGAGGCGTACCGGGGGAGGTGTCGACAGATTCAGGTTTGTGCAGTGACAATTTCGTGCCAAAAAACTGCACGGAAGGTGGGCTGAAAGCTCGCCAGCTCCAACCTGGTCTGTTCTCGGCAAAGACGAAGCACAGCCAGTGCAGTGATAATTTGGCTGACAGACGCACAGTCACCAAACCCTCAGAGGCAGGTTTCCAGAGTGTAATGCACATTTCAATGCAATAAACCATCACAGCAACCACTATCTAATGTAACCGTCTGAACCAGCGTATACATTTGTATCTACGTTAGTTGTCCCAACACATATGTCAGATCAAAGACGTTTGTTATAATGGAAACTTAAGCTGATGGCAGCTGGAAGTGTGATGCAAAACTAATGAGTTCACATCTCTCAAACCAACCACAAACATAGGTACTCATACGGAGTACCTCTGTATCCAGCTTCTCTCGCCTCATGAAATTCAAAAGACAAGAGAAAAAAAGAGAGACGCTCACTTAATAAATGTAAGTCACTCGTTGCCTTCAGGATTTACTTGTGATTGACTACATTTCTCTGTTTTAATCTCTATACTTAACGTGATCTAAAAGGAGTACATTATTGCAAGGAGGATAAGGGGGAGATAACAGGAGAGGATATCTCACCAAAGCTTCTGCTATTTGTCGATGACAGACCAGGGATGCAGGTGGATCACAAGCATGATGAATGGATTAACCTGCTGCTGTGCTTAAATGTAACTGTCACTTAATTTTGTCGTATTCATGACACGGGAACAGATTACTTCTGTCCCACAAGGTGGTTCACACGTTAATGTGTATCGTGGCCTCCAATGTGCACCCCGAAAGCCCCTCCACTTTCTAAGTTGCTGTTAAAGTGACAGCGGCTCTAACCATCTTCACCACTGGATCTTTCCAGCACACTGTGGCAACGGTGGCGGGGATCAGTCACTGCGCCTCTCCCACAGCGCATTTAAAGGCAAGGAGAGGCATTCATTTGTTTGGTGAAGATTCACAATCGGCTGTGTTAAACCCACTCACTCCTTCTCTCCTTCCTTGTGCCAAAGGGAGGGACAGAGGTGTTGGTGCACCTCACTGTGCCATGCACGAAAATTGCAAAATGCCCTGGACACACCCCGTTGACATGGTACAAGGCAGGTATGCCACGCCTGTGCCTGATCAATGAAATTAGAGGCCAAAATCTCCAGCTCCCCTCCCTGTACCTTACACCTGAGCCCAGATCAACCATGCCCCTTCTCCAAACCTGTTCACAAAGACTTGGGAGAAGCAAAATAAAAACCCACCAAAATAAAATGAGACCAAGAGGACCAAAATAAAAGATGTCTGAAATCAATAAGAAAAGAAAAGGCAATAAAAGGGAAAAGCAGAAGACAGGAGAATTAAAAGAATGAGCAAAGAGCAATAAAAAACAGATTATAACAAAATGAGACAAATGGAGACAAAACAAATAATGAGATGGAATACTATAAGATATTAAGAAGTAATTTCTAAAAAGAGCAAAGTACAACATCAGATGAAACAGTGGGTAGAGAGAGATACAATAGCGTAAGAGAGAGATACAATAGGTGCAGTAGCAATGGCTGAAAACCAGCCCAAAAGAAAAAGGTCAGAGGAGTGAAAAGTGAAAAAGAAGGGCTATGACCGTGAAAGAGCGAAGACCCGGGTCAACATTGGTGTTGCTTTCCAACGGTGGAGGGTACTCCGCCAATTGAAAGACCTGAAAACGGACATGGATGTCGCCGTCTTCGTGCTGGATAGGTAAGCAACATTAGCTTTGTGGTGCTTCACATAACAGTAACAGCTGTCGGGCATTCATCTTATTGTCTAATCTGCCAAAATGTACTGTTGTTGTGATGTTATCAATAATGTCAGTCAAGTTGTCTGACGATTCAGGGTTACCTTAGCTACGCTGGTCAGCTACGCAGTTTCTACGGCCGTTTCCATGACAATGCATGTCCATCAGCTTTCTGGGGTGGAGCCAGGGGTGAGGTATGAAAAAAGCATGAAAAGCAAAAAAGCTGAAAGTAAAAGTAACTAAAATCATCGGTAATGTGGATCTAAGGTAGTCAGTTGTCAATTTCAGACTCAAATTTAAACTTATAAAATATTAGAAGTCAAAAGTCAAAGCTACTGTGAGCTCAGATCTTGGGCACTAAGTCTGATGAATGCATTGAGGCTCAAACCTGCAACAGTTGATCTTGACTGATTTCTGGTCGACTTCGTTTATGAAGCATTTTTACCATAAAACACATGACTGTCTGAATAATAGACTACTGTAAAGCAGACACCTTCTCGTTAAAGAAGTCTGATCTCTAACAATCACACTACCACTGACACTCCCTCAGCCCCTCTTCTCGACCAACATGCTTTCACTGTTTTACTTTGTATTCTGTGGAGGCAACGGCCTCCAGGCAGTAGCTCCTCTTCTGACATGTCTCGAGTCCTTGTCTGACTTGCACTGAATCTGGGTTAACCCGTGCCAAGCTGCTCTGTTTGCTGAATATTCTCAAATGCTCATACAATTTCTGCAAAGCTTTTGACACCAGCTAAGAGTCCATGTTGAAGGCTGTCACAAAAAAGAGAATAAATGACGAGCAGAGTGTAATTAATGCAAGAAGACAAACGAGCAGGAAACAAATGACTGTATCTTCTGTTAGCTGGAGGACGGAGAGATGGAAAGAATAGGCAATAATGAGACGCAGTGAAAGGGCGAGGAGGGTGTGGGGGTTGTTTGTCACCCATGAGTGTGCGGGGCAGAGAGCTTCATGACACTGATGGCCTGTGAAGCTGCTCTTTGAGGATGCTGAATGAACCTGTCGTGACGGATAGAGCACTGTGTCCCTGTGCAGCTGTGAGCGGTGGATAAATTCTCAAACACAATGAGAAAGTGTGAGGATCAAGTAGAGGGTGGAGGTCCAGACTTTATTATTTTGGGGCACTTACCAGGTGAGATCATGGAGCAAGGAAGGACTTCTGTCAGTCAAAACACTAACACATCTAAGCGAGTTTTTGTCGAATTTCAAGACAAAAAATCTCAGCAGACTTATGCTAATCCACATTCTCCTTTCCTATCTGGAACAAGAACTTATTTGAAGATGTAAAAACTAAAATGAGGCCTGGACTGCTTTTTTAAGGGTCAAACTTGCTTGTTTTGTTGGATAATATTTTGTATTCATCACAAGCAAGTCAATGCCTTATTTTGGCTTTCATTCTGGTTAAGTGAATGTAGATTAGAATAAGCGTCATTTTTCAAATCAAAATTATCCAAAACAAACACATTTGCTGAGATCTGAGTTTTTGCAGTGAATATGCCCCTTGGTTGTTTTTATGTGAGTTTTTTTAAGTGCTGGCCTTGTTGCATGACTATCAAAAATTCATTTTGCATTTGAGTATTGCACTGACTATCAAATAGTTAGTCTAGACCAAAACATGACAAAGGGCTGTGACATATTGTTAGGGTAATGTTCTGTGAACCAGGGGTGTCCAAACTATGGCATGGCTCCTGAAACAGTTAAATGGATAAAGACATTTTAATTACAGCAGTAAATACCTAGCCTTGCAGAGCAGACAGACCTGCCTGATTCTGAAATCCTGCAGGTCTGTCTTGCCAGCCTCCGTTGTCCAACAAATTCACTAGGCTGAATTCTTAATGGCCCAATCAGGGAGGAGAGGCGGGAGCAGCAGAATGTGGATGTGACGACAACCGGCAGTTGAGAAGCAGAAGTTGAGAACGGACATGCCGATTAGCCTATTGTCCTCATGGCTACCTAGTGAAACTTGACGAAATCTGCCTGCCTCAGAAGTTTACTTGTAGGGATTGTCTTTGATGAGGTTCATGTCACATAAAAGTGTTAAAGGGGACATATCATGCTTGTTTCTCCTTTTCACTATGCCAGACTAGGATGCCTGTAAAGCATTTCTGCCCTCAGTACAAGTCATTTAGTTCCTTCATTGCCCCACAATAGCATTCTCAAAATCCTCATTTTAGGCCATTAACAAGGTCTCGTTGAAATGCTCGGATCTGAGGATGACCTAAAGTTACCTCGCAACGTCACAGCCCTTTGTGCTCTGATTGGTCAGTTCTACCGGGGGTAGAGCCAGCCTGTCCTTCTTCTTCTACTGTATTTTCCGGCAAGCTCAAAGCAGCGACCGCGTATTGAGTCCCCCTACAGGCCAGAGCAGGTAATGAGTGCCTGTGAGCTAGGGATCTATAAACCCCTGCTGGACGGATGTGTTCCTCGGTGACGGTTTTGTGGCTAACGGACATCACAGAGGAGGAAGTGTTTTATCAGATTAGTCCAATAAAAAGAAAGGTACCTCGTGATGTCACGATGTTTGAAATCTCGTAGACATCTCGCAATGACCTATTTTCAGAGGCATCAAAACTCGTTCTAGGATATCAGAAAAAATACAATATCTCATTTTTTTTAAATTAAGGGGGTGTAAGGTCTTGTTTTCAAATTTATTATATGTAAGTATTAAATCATGTATCAGCATGATATGTCTCCTTTAAATGAATCATCTGTGTGGGACAATTTAGTGTAAGGCTATAGTAAAAGACCGTTAGCTGTTAGCAGCTAAGGTAGTGGCTAACGGCTAACGGTCGTTGATTGTTGTTAGCTGTTAGTGGCTAAGTTAGCCGCTATGGCTAAAATCTGTGAACTGTTGTTAGCCATTAGCCACGACATTAGCTATGTATGCTACATTATAGGAGGTAACCCTGCTTGATGTGGATTGGTCTGTGATGAATATGACAAGCCAAACGATTGTCCAATCACAAGCTTGTGTTTTTTTTAACGTTCTGCCCTTGAAAACAAATTCAAAGGGCCCCTACCCAGATGGACTAGTGAAATATTTCTGTTGCAGATATATTGAGCTGTCCATCTGGCTTGTCAGGTTAGTAAATACCATCAATCACGTGAATTTTTCAGCCACATCTACTTTGTCACAAGGTCTCGTTTACAAAGTATATTGCAATATTTAACTTTAAGCGCCAACATTCTTGCAGTTTACTCTTGTTTTGTGTCTGACAGTGAAGATCAGTGTTTCCCGTCTCTGCTGCTCAGAAGGTCATTCTCACCCTGACGAGGTGTGAATCCAGTGATAACCTGGGGTCATAAGGACCTCTTGACGGGTGATAGCCCACCCCTAAACCTAAAAACCGTAACTTAAGTACAGTAAAAGTGAAGTGGAGCAAGTGGCTCAGTCGTCCATGTATTCCTCTTCATGTGGCCCTCGATGTAAAAAGTTTGGACACCCTTGCTGTAAAGTGTTGCTGCAAGCATTTTTGAAGTATTCAGTCAACCCTGCCTTTGAAGGACCTACATTTAAACAAGTTTCTCTAATCTCAGATTTCCTCATGACATATTCTTGAAGCTTCTAACATAAAAACCCTCACACTTTGGAATTTGGGGCATATAAACTCCTCCATTTCAGCCCCGTGTCCTGTTTAGCTCTTCTCAAAAATAGCTGTATAAAAAAAAAAATGATGGTTGGTTTGTTGGTGGGTTGTTGGGAAGAATGTGATGGGGGTTGCTTGTTTGGGGACCCGGATGTCTCTGAATCATTTAATTTGTACAATTATCAGTTTGAAGAAACTTCTCGTATCATTACAACCTTATTAAAAATCCTGTTATTGTAAAATCAGCTCTGATCTTTTAACCCTGAGAAACTAAAGCAGGGACATGCTGTTACAAAAAAAGACTGATATCTGTTCCATATTTGAAAAGGGACTTTAGATATCACTCTGACCTGGCTCTAATCTAAGAGTAACTTGCCTGGAGTAGACATCTAGGCACCAGGCTGACATGGACGTCTGACTCCAGTCTGGCTGTTTGATGATACTTGGATTTTAACAGCTGCTCCAACGACCCACGATTCCACCAGGGCCTCGTTGACACCACGCATTCTCTTACTTTCCCTTTTTTCGGACAGAGCCTCCAACCTTTTAGTGGGCCAGAGAGAGCTGACAGAGAGAGTGTTTTTTTCTGCCAGCAACCTACCACTTCATATTCACACAATCCCACACACGGACCGTCTGAGGCTGTATATGGAGCCTCTTCATGCAGGCATGTTTTTAGACTGTCGGTCAGCTTGGCAGGAGCATAGAGAGAGAGGTCTCTGTGTTTCTCAAACTATGTTGCTTCAACAACTTTATAAATCAGTTTAAGCAGAAGTGTGAGTTTGTTCCTCCAGTGTTCCTATGAAAAGATATCTGAATATTAATGAGGAGTATGTAGGCGAAGGACAAGGATTTTTGGTCTGTGTTCTTTAGTGGGAGTTTTATTGTCCAATCACAGTTGAGCTGGCTTTAGTTCAATGCAGGGAAACAGTCCTAATGAAACAAGATCAGTATGAACTGGCTGATGTGAAAGACTTAAAATGATTGGCCTTCCTTGAAAGACAAGTATGCTTTTTATAAGTCTGAATAAAATGCGCAATCTCGCAACAAAAAAAACTACACCAGCTGAAGCTCCAGAATCTGTAATGAATTTCTACCATCTGCATGTATTCAGGTTTTAAATGAATATCTGCTATTTTCTCTTCACTATCAGACATATTCATTGATCATTCTTTGTGCAGTGCTCTCACAAACCAGGGTCACCATGTTTCTGAAGTCCATCCTTGAATGTGTCATATTTCCTGTTTTCCTCTTCATAAAGATGCAAAGACTTGTATTAAACTAATTTAAACAGGACATCATGGACAAAGGAAAGTGAATCGCAGAGGTACAGAAATGTATAACATTGTGTATAAGACACCAAACATCCTTCTACAAGGATATAGGCAAATAGAAGTGAAAATAATCGCAAAGCTGTGTGGTTGGGACCAGCCGATGTTGATCGGGGTATAGGTAGTTCCTCTGACATTCTCCACATAGCTGTCAAGTCTCCCGTTTTGGCCATGGAACTACCGTATTTTACGTATTTTATCCCCTTTCCCAACGTCCTCCTGTATCAGTATTCTCCCGTAAATCTCCCGTGTGATGATATGATCATAAAAAACATTCCTCTGCCTCCAAACTGCACTCTGTCTCTAGCCTGAATGGGGCGGTAATGCTCCAAAATGATGGATGCCAACTGCCGTAAAACCAAAAACGAAGAAAAAGCCTCGCGAGAACGTCCATCTGCAGTAGCCTGGGTGGAAGCTGTCGTGAGATTAGAGCCAACAGAACAAACCAAGAAAAACAAAGAGTTTATTTTAGATTTCTTGTACACGTGTCTTAAAATGTGAGGGATACTGGAGCTTGGTTGGGGTTGTGGGACGGCTTGTGCGGGCTTCCCTTATTTTAAAAGCCAAAACTTGACAGGTAAGCATTCTCCAGCAGACTTGGATCCCTCTCAGCTCGGCTACACGCACTGAATCAGAGTCTGTGCACGCCGGCAAAATGTACGCACAGGAGGCGGACAGAACGGTGATAGGATTTGATTGGTTCAAAATGTGGGCTCCAAATGTTTTATTGGTTGGTGTTTTCCCTGTTTTATTCCTGCTGTAGATAGCGGATATTTTTGCTCTATTTTAAGAACACATTCTGAATGATTGCCATCGGGTCATAAAGATCATTTTTATTAGTATTACAAAAAGTGTATCTAAATCAGATTACCAACCCCAGCTTAAGGGGAGATTTATGAGCTAATTTTCCAACTTTTTATTTTACTTCCATCAGATAGAAACCACCATGGCAACATCAAGCACCTTGTGTGATTTGTTCTTTTCTCAAATGAGGAGTCAATGAATGAGCAGGAAAATATATTTAGAGCTCACAGAATATTTTAACGATTGAGCTGCTTGTTGTATTTGATTGTGATGCCTTGTTTTCACGAGCAGGAGTGTTTTCTGTCTATTTTTGTATTTGAGCCAACAAGGTACGGCAGAAATAGCTAACGAGCTAATTTGACTTCAAACTATATTGACATTTGTCAGTGTTCTGCCCTGGTCCCCTTCTATAGGGTTGTTTGCAGCCATCAGATCACAGCGTAAGTCAACGAGTCGTGCACACGGGCAGATGGTTAAAGCAGTGTGGTTGCACAGTGCAGGCTTATCCACTGATACACGGTCAAATCTATGGTACCATCTTTGAGATGAACCTGATACTACTTTTCTGTTACCACTGGAGAGGCTACATCTCAGGTGAGACTTGGCCTGGGAGCTATGCCAGCTAAATTAATCAATTTTGTTTTATTTTCTGAAAGATTTTTGTTATAACTTACTGTGCTTATTTTGCCCATGTGAGCTACAGACATGGCTGGGCTTCTGAAAAGCATCAGTATCAATCTGCACACATTACTAACAAAAGAATCAAAATCAGAATTTGTGTTTATTGCCAAGTACATTCAAGGACTTTGACTCAGTAAATTGGTGCAAAAACCATCAGTATATAATAAAAATAAAAATAAAGTGACAGAGGTATAAAAGTATAACAGGTAGAAAATTGTGCAGTGTGAATGTAGTCTTTGAACTGGGTTTGGGGAGAGCGTTCAAACCAGGGGTCTGCAATTAAATAATGTTAAGTAAAGAAAGAGATTTTTAGTAGATTTTTGCATTGAAAAGCATTAAATAATGGACAAAATGGAGAGAGAGAGAGGAAGGGATGAGAGAGTGGGGCGATCATACTGTGTCTCCATTTTGCTCGAGTAATAGACAAAAATACATGAATCATGTCTTTTCACACTGTTTGTATTGTATCTAATAAACTTGGTTTATTAATGCTGTACGAACATCTTTAATGGGATTAAGCAGGTGGAAACAACAGTTTTCAGGCCATGGAAAGTAATGTTTTTTTATCTTTAAATTTTGAAGAAAATTCTTGCTGAACAGCTCTGTGTTGGTTTATACAGATGTGTCCCTGAGCTTTTTATAATTAACAGATCACTGATTATCCACTGCTGTCCATCCTGTATGTTTCTACAACAGCGTCCATTAATGAAGAGCCTGCTCCTGTCTGATCTGCTCTCCGATAAACAAGAAAAATCAGAAATGAAAATTAAACAGTTTTCTCTCTTTTCTCCCATCTTCTGTGTTGGGGCTCACTCCATACGCTACGGCTCTGCCCCATTTGACCTTTTGCAGCAATCTGTCATCATAAAGAGCAGCTGAAATAAGAAATAATATGCACGTATAATTACTTTAATAAGGGCTCATTGAAGGTGAGCTGCATCAGGTTCTGTGTTGTAGGATCCAGCTTTTCCAGCATCGAGCAGCACTTTCTTGGTTTCTCCACGTCTGTTGCCCCTCATCATGTCTGCTTTAACTCTCACCACAGAAGCACTTTGTTAAAAAGATATGTGATGATTGGACTGGTAACTAGGGCTGAGAAAATAATCTAATTGCGATATTTTTCCCGAATATTGCAGTTGCGATTTACTCTGCCATTGTTTAATGTTCCTCATCTTATGTATTCTTAAACAAACATAAGCAGTAGATCGTTTTATAGTTTAACCAATACGACATTAAATCAATCTAAGGATAAAAGATTTGAGAAAAAGTGGAGAAGTGAAGAACAGAAGCAAAACAGGTATAAAATTGAAAAAACTGGGTAAAAAAAATGGCACGAAAGTGGAAAAAATGTCAATAGGTGCAAAATAGGTATGAAATTGCAAAAAAAAGGCAAAAAATTCAAAAGTGACTAAGGAAAATTGACTATAGCAGCAAATTGGGACTAAATTTAAAAAAACACGTAAAAATTCCAAACATGGTTTGACAGTGGCCAAAAAAGATGAATGGGAGCAAGATAGGCATGAAGTTGTAAAAAAATGGGTAAAAAAAAAGGTTCAAATAGGCATGAAATTGCAAGGAACTACATCATAATGGCAAAATGTTCGACACATTTTGGGTTTAAAATATTGCACTTCCTGCGATTTGAAAATTGCAACAAGCCATATTGCGATTTAATCTAATTTGCAATTGTTCAGCCCTACTGGTAACTTATAAAATCCTCTCATCTGTGGTGGAGGCTCTGAGTGGCTGCAGTAGGAGGAGTTGCCTAAAGCTGTGCCAAAGGCATTCACATTGATCATCAAAGTTTTGTTTCTGAAGAATGAGTAAATACATCCATAAAAGTTATTTCCCAGATTATATGGAGGGCCAGAAATTATAACTGAGGGGACAGGTTTGACCTATTGGTTGACCCCTGGGCTATGCTCTCTTGTGCTTTTACATGTCTCAGAATTGCACCTTGAAAGTGCCTAAAGTGAGTTAAATTTTACCTCGTAGGAGTCTGAACCTGATGGTTAATCTATGAAGTGATAGGTTAAAGTGTTTTTTGAACAATCCTGAGCAGGGTGCCTAATCATCTGAATTGAAGTTTAAAAGAGGGTGATATAAAGCTCTTAAAACTGAGATTTCTATCAAAGTCATCTGAGCTCTTCTACAATGGTATGTTTCACTCCAGAACTGCTGAAGTGCTGACTAACAGCAGCCTGACGTTCACTCTGACAGACAACAGTCTTTACTTTGAAGCCTAAAAGACCCCCTACATGACAGAAACAAGCTGCAGACTAACGGCTACAAGAACAGCGGAGACGAGCTGAATATTGAAGCTGCTTTAAACCGATAACGGCCTGGACTCCCTCTCATGTAGTCTGAGCATCAGTGGGCTAAATGGACCCTTTTTATCCAGCCCTGACTCACGCTGATGTGTTAATATGAACCATCGCCGCTCTGCACCACACAAACCACATGAATCTGCATTTTTATGTCATTTGCCGGGAGACTGATAAGCCATCACTGTGAGCGTGCCAGGCTCAGGAGAAATATCCGCTCTTAGCTCTTATTTACTCCGGCCTCATTCGTCTCTGCTCTGATTTTAAGCCGAGTTTGACATTGAGACGAGGGTGTATTAAACACGCAGGAAGGAGACTCGGGTGTGTTCAGCTCTGAGCAGCAGATCTCCGATGATGAATGGCATGGCTGTTTAATGATCTTGTAGTAGGAAGGCGAGTGCTGAAGCAGGCACATTACATGCCGGTAACTGCAGGGAGATGGAGATAGACTTTTGTTAGAAGCCTTGCAGCACTCCCATGAAAAGCCCCCCGCCTCAATTAAAGGAGTGATGTGTGGAGCCAAGGGGGCTGATGAAGGAGGCGCTACACTTTTGGGATCACCTCTACACCCACATACAAATCTCGCTCTCCCCTGTGACTGTATCTCTTTTTATTACTCATATGTACCACCCGCAGACTCCACGCTCGCTGCAGCTCCCTCTGGGCTTTTGCTTTCTAACACACATGCACACGAACGCACCTTTCCAGGAAATTAAGGGCGCTCATTTACATTTTACAGTGCTCCTTTGTCGCTGCGTGTCTTCTCTCCTGGCATAACTTCTCCACATCATAGCGCTTTATCACATCAGCGGGGGCACAAGTCCCAATTAGAAAAACATCTTCATGCAGATCTTCAAGTTTGTTGATGGAAGTGTTCATGAGCACTTTTTATTAACCTAGTTACAGCCTTTCTCTGTTTTTCTCTGCACAAGGAGTCAAACTTCAGCAGGATCTATGTGTACATGTCACTTCATCAGAATTTAGAGTTGGACATCAGGTCAATAGGAAGTGTGTCAGTTTTTTGTAGTTATTAGAAGCTATTAGGGCTGGGCCGATTCCCTTTTCTCCAAATTCGATTTTTTATGATTTTTTTTTGTGCCGATTCGATTTAAATTGCGATTCATCACTGTAATTCACAGGCCAAGCATGAACGCCTCTGCTGCCTTCACTGTGCTTTTTACCCCCGCCTTCTCCCTCGTCTGCCCAGAGCTCCGCGGTCTTTCTCATTCCTGCTAACACCATCACTTTTAGCGACGTTTTGGGCTTCCCTGCATCCCAGACCACGTCCCCTCCTCGGCACTTGCCGATTACTTCCACCCCAGCCACAGAGAGGCAAAGCATCGGCCTCGGTATGTGCTGTTTGGGGACTGTAATGATGCACAGACCCGCTCCTGCTGCGCGCACACGTGCCGCCAGTTTCGTCCTCACTGGACGACTGACCGTCATCCTCAGAGTGTAAATATTCCTCAGATTCAGAGTCAGCCAGAACTTGAGAAAGTACTCTCAGCAATGTGAGTACTCTTACTCTCTCTCTATCTCACTGTGCGTGTCTCTCTCTCTATGCTCCACTCTACAGCCTCTACAGCCACACTCGCGTCCCTGCGTCTGGTTTGTGTGTTTTAAAATAAATATACACCAAAACTTTGAATAGAAACCTGTCACCTGTCCACTATCTTATGGTGGAAAGTAGTAACACTATTCAGCACTATTTTAACAGCTATGTCCTGTTTTATCCAGCAATGTCGCTTGCCGCAATTTGGCAACTTTAGCACCTAAAGAGTTTGGGGGGAAAAACAAAAAATTTTTGAACAAAAAAATCTATTTAAAAATTGTTCGACAAAAAACTGCGAACTCCTACTCCTCGAAGTTATCAACAATCACATAAAAATGAAAAGAAGTGGCCAGGTGACATTGCTTTCTTTCTCTCCTCTCTGTCTGTCCAACACACATTAATGTGAACATGTGCATTTTTCTTTTACTTTAATGTCAAATTAACAGACTATGTGCATCCTAACAGTAACATAAATTGTCCTGAGACTGTGTCTTCACCTAACAAACAATTGGTTATATATAATTAGAATATATAGAGGGATAAAGAAAAGAGAGAATATAAATATATGTGTATATATTAGGGCTGTCAGACATTACGTGCTGATATGAATTAATCCATCATGATGATTACATTTTTAAATGCAATTTATCCATCTGCAGTGCAGAGTAACTCAGAATTCTTTGAATGTCTCTGGCAACGTGTTTTGGGAAAGTCTGGGCCAGTAGACTTACTGTCGTGCATCATGCTGCACATGTGCAAATGAGCAGTTGATTTGTCAAAATGAACTTGATTTGGAGGACGCTAATCAGCACGGTGGTCCTCTCAGTGGTAAATGTCAAAACAAAAAAACCCAAGACAGAACCGTGGTTTGACATACAGTGTTATGCACTCTCTACAGGAAGGATTTTTCTTAAAGAGACATATTATGCTGATGCATGATTTAATACTTACATATAATATAATGAATTTGAAAACAAGACCTTACACCCCCTTAATTTTCAAAAAATGAGATATTGTATTTTTTCTGATATCCTAGAACGAGATTTGATGCCTCTGAAAATAGGTCATTGCGAGATGTGCGAGATTTAAATCGTCATGACGTCACGAGGTACCTTTCTTTTTATTGGACTAATCTGATAAATCACTTCCTCCCCTGTGATGTCCGTTAGCCACAAAACCGTCACCGAGGAACACATCCGTCCAGCAGCAGTATATAGATAGCTAGCTCACACTCACTCATTACCAGCTCTGGCCTGTAGGGGGACTCAATACGCGCTCGCTGCTTTGAGCCTGCTGGAAAATACAGTAGAAGAAGAAGGACAGGCTGGCTCTACCCCCGATAGAACTGACCAATCAGAGCACAAAGGGCTGTGACGTTGCGAGGTAACTTTAGGTTAGCCTGGAAACCGAGTGTTTCAACGAGACCTTGTTAATGGCCTAAAATGAGGATTTTGAGAACGCTATTGTGGGGCAATGAAGGAACTAAATGACTTGTACTGAGGGCAGAAATGCTTTACAGGCATCCTAGTCTGGCATAGTGAAAAGGAGAAACAAGCATGATATGTCTCCTTTCAGCACTTCCAGCTCAAAGTAGCATGTTAACGTGAAGCATGTGTCAGTCGGGTATCCTGGTAGCTCTTCAGCTGACATGTTATCCAGCTTGCAACAAACCACCCTCATGCGATTTAAATAGATTAACTGTGATTAATTGAATTTAATCCACAGCAGCCCTGTGTAAAATTGCAATCATTTGACAGCCCTAATTGGTATATGTATTTAAAGAAATAACTAGAAAAGTATTAGGAGAGCGCAGACCTCCGCCAGCACCACAGTTCTCAGTCATATTGTGATTTTCACCATAAATATTAGTCCTACCTTTATTTCATTTAGATATTTAGATTCCTTGACCATGAACACATACCATTAGCAACTGGATTCATCATGATATCTATTTTAGTTCAGTAGTTATTCACAAAAATCACATTTTTCGTCATGGAGGATCCAGACGGTGATCTGGATCAACAACAAAATTGAATCACTTCTTCCTTTTCCCATGCTGAACATTTCCTACAAAATTTCATCAACATCCATCCATAACTTTTTGAGTTATTTTGTTCACAGACGGACAGACAAAGTCTCCCGAAAACATAACCTCCTTGGTGGAGGTAAAAATGTCCTATGCCTCAAGGCTTAAGACTGTTCTCCATCCTCACAAAGGACCTCTTTCACAATACATGTAATTTTGCCCACAGCCCAATTTTTTGTTTATTGTGTGGTATTTGTAGTACACCCAGAGACTCCCAAGAATATACCTTTAGAAAATCCAAAAGTCATCCAGGGCCTGTACTATGACCTATTTTATGATCATTGCCATAGGTGTGAGCCAGGGTGCACACTTTACCCCACAACTTACTCAAACACAAATAATAAATCATCAAATTGGGTCAAATCACCTTCACTGAAGTCTGGTGCATCTTTTGAAATCAAATGTAAAGCTAAGTATTACAATTGAAAGAAGTTATTGAATTTTAACTGGAAAAAATAGTTTTTTTTTATGATTTTTTCAACAAATTCAATTCTTCAGAGATGTGTCTGACCAACTTACAGTTGCTGTACAACTAAAATACTTACAAATTATTTGGCCACATATATATTCTCAAAGTGGGAAAAAAATCATCAAATTCTGAGACCGGTAAAGTTGTTCAATTAACAGGTTGGGTTACTGTGGTAGAATCAGGATACTGTTCCATGTCTTGTATATCAGGGAACCTTTAAAGATTTGTTCAGAATTCATCCTTTAAGTATGATTTCTTTTAGAATTTGAATGCTAGATTCAAAACAAACATTTCACATGAAATGTTATTCATTTTAATATTGAACAGCCACAAAGGGCCTGTATATTATGCCTTTGTGATGAGATAATAATGAGCCATTGATACAAGTAAAAACCGATGCAGTTTTGGATTGTTGTAATCAGATTGTATATATCTACAATGACAGCAATACATAAACATGACTTCTGTCAATTTCTGCTTCTAGTACTTATATATACATGTAATCTGTTTTATGGCCTTCGTGTCTTTTTTCATGGCAACGGCTTGGACAATTTTAATTTGTAGACTGGAACTATAGTGAGGGAAAGGGGATCTGAGAAATCCATAAGATGTATGATTGGCTGGTTATTTCATAGAATGGAGTCTTTGAATTTGCTTGTGTATGGTTGGAGGGGTTTCTGATTTTGAAAATGTTTATAATATCCCAAATAATAGATTACAGATGCAACATGTGCACACATGCCAGAGGTTCTCTTTCCAGCAGGACAGAGACAATAATATGCCTTCACAGGATCATCTGATGCATTCTTGTCAAATTGAATCCAAACATTGTATTTTATTTGAGATCTGTGACGAGAATGAATCCGTCCCCTAATGAGATCAGCATCATGCTGGTAAACCCAAATCTCATAGTCACCATCATTTTTTTGATGCTCAGCAATGTAGCCAGGGGACTGTTTGATTTGATATGTACCGCATGTTATGGTCTCAAGGTATTCCAGATCCACATGAGGGAACGAGATATCAGATGCTTCAAGCTTCTGCCATTCACTCTGAGCTCTCGTGACATATTTGGGTCTTCTGCAACTTGTTTTGCCAAAACATTGTCTTTTTTTAAAAGTGAAAGCATACGCTGAGCCATCTTAGTATCTCGTTCCTCTCGGTCTGGATCTGAAACATATATTGGTCCTCTGAAGGCATTGAGACATGCAGTTACTATGCGCACTAATTTGCCAATGACCTCAATGAAATAATTTGAGGTAAGTTGTTCCTTAAACAACATCCACTTCTTTAAACGCCCGTGGTAGGACTCTACTATCCATCTTGTTTTGGTACAGCAACGATCACTATTGGCTGTTGAGGAATCCAATTGGGATTTACCAGTTGGTAAAAATGACGGCATTCTAGCATCATACCCCAACTTAGCAAGAAGATCTAAGGCATCCCTGAAACCGCGATCTACAATCATATTGTCATTTGCTTCTAACCAAGATTTCAATATTTCCATTTTTTTCCATGATGAGCCGAGTTATTGTTGCATCATTTACGTTACCATGGTAGGGGCCAATAGTGTCTAAAACATATCCATCAGGCAGTACAACTGACATGAATTTTAGGTAATTTTGTTTTTTCTGTCCTCCGTAAGATGCCCTTTGAAACTGATGATCACTGCATTTGTTGAGGTAGATAAATGTACCATCTAAGATAAGAGTGACCTGGTCACCATAAAAAGCTTTAGTAAAGACAGTGTTGTGAGTTATGGCATCGTGAAATATGATTTGTGCCAAGGTATTTGGGAACAACTATTGTGTTCAAAATATCTGCAATTGTATGAAAATATCTTGACAGTGTAGCTTGGGAAAGATTAGTCAGCATGGTCATTTGATTCCATGAAAAGTTTGTTTTCAGTTTTGCCCAAAAGTAAAGAAGCAAATCTATTGCCCTGGAACTATCACTTGAACCTGAAACAAGATCAGATTCACACATGTCATACATGTTCTGAAATTGCACCAATGTCCAGCCAGTCCATGCATGGCAGTCAGAATCTGACAAGGTTTCAAACTTCAGTTTGGGTGATGTCTCATGTTTGGATACTTCATGTAGAATATATATAATATATATACTTCATATGTAGAATATATGAAAAAAAATATAATTCAATTGAATGCACAATACTAAATTGAAGTTAAAATCCATTTGCTGCAAATTGCATGAAATAAAACATTACCCTTGATATAATAAAAAACATGGAACACTGTCCTGATTCTTCCACAGTAACCCAACCTGTTAATTGAACAACTTTACTGGTCTCAGAATTTGATGATTTTTTTCCCACTTTGGGAATATATATGTGGCCAAATAATTTGTAAGTATTTTAGTTGTACAGCAACTGTAAGTTGGTCAGACACATCTCTGAAGAATTGAATTTGTTGAAAAAAATCATAAAAAACTTTTTTTTTCCAGTTAAAATTCAATAACTTCTTTCAATTGTAATACTTAGCTTTACATTTGATTTCAAAAGATGCACCAGACTTCAGTGAAGGTGATTTGACCCAATTTGATGATTTATTATTTGTGTTTGAGTAAGTTGTGGGGTAAAGTGTGCACCCTGGCTCACACCTATGGCAATGATCATAAAATAGGTCATAATACAGGCCCTGGATGACTTTTGGATTTTCTAAAGGTATATTCTTGGGAGTCTCTGGGTGTACTACAAATACCACACAATAAACAAAAAATTGGGCTGTGGGCAAAATTACATGTATTGTGAAAGAGGTCCTTTCTTATGAGATGCTTGTGGAACATGAAAAGCATACACTATATTGACAAAAGTATTCACTCACCTGATCTGATATGTACATATGCCTTGACTCGCATATGAACTTAAGTTACATCCCACTCCTAATCCTGATTGCTGATTTTATAGTTGTATTGTTTTTTTTTTTTTTTTTTTTTTTGATGACTTGATTGATTTTATTGTTGTCTTATCCTGTACAGTGTCCTTGGGTGTTTTGAAAGGCGCTTCTAAATAAAATGTATTATTATTATCAATCCATAGGGTTCAATATGATGTCGGTCCACCCTTTGCAGCTATAAAATCTTCAACTCTTTTGGGAAGGCTGTCCACAAGGTTTAGGAGTGTGGTTATCTGAATTTTTGACCATTCTTCCAGAAGCACATTTGTGAGGTCACACACTGATGTTGGACGAGAAGGCCTGGCTCTCAGTTACTGCTCTAATTTATCCCAAAGATGTTCTATCTGGTTGAGGTCAGGACTCTGTGCAGGCCAGTCAAGTTCATCCACATCAGACTCTGTCATCCATGTCTTTATGGACCTGCTTTGTGCACTGGTGCAGTCATGTTGGAAGAGGAAGGGGCCAGCTCCAAACTGTTCCCACAAAATGGGAGCATGGAATTGTCCAAAATGTCTTGGTGTGCTGAAGCATTCAGAGTTCCTTTGACTAGAACTAAGGGGCCAAGCCCAGCTCCTGAAAAACACCCCCACACCATAATCCCCCCTCCACCAAACTTTACACTTGGAACAATGCAGTCCCACAAGTATCATTCTCCTGGCAACCTCCAACACCCAGACAAGTCCTTCAGATTGCCAGATGGAGAAGCGTGATTCGTCTCTCCAGAGAATGCGTCTCCACTGCTCTAGAGTCCAGTGGTGCTGTGTTTTACACCACTGCATCCGACGCTTTGCATTGCACTTGGTGATGTAAGGCTTGGATGCAGCTGCTCTGCCATGGAAACCCATCCATAAAGCTCTCTGCACTGTTCTTGAGCTAATCTGAAGCCCACATGAAGTTTGGAGGTCTGTAGTGATTGACTCTGCAGAAAGTTGGCAACCTCGTCGCACTTTGTGCCTTAGCATCCACTGACCCCACTCCATCAGTTTACGTGGCCTACTACTTTGTGGCTTAGTCGCTGTCGTTCCCAAACACTTCCACATTCTTATAATCCAGCTGAAAGTTGACTGTGGAATATTTAGGAGTGAAGACATTCCCCAACTGGATTTGTTGTAGGACTGGGACGATTCACTTTTCTCCCGATACGATTTATTGCGATTTTTTTAGGTGCCGATACGATTTAAATTGCGATTCTACGATATTGACGATTTTTGCAATCTTTACTTAGCTTTTTTAAAACCAGTGAAAAAGATGAACAATGATGATGCCTCCAGACTATATCAGGAAAAATACACATCACATGTGAGTCTGTTTTTAGGATTTATTCAGCAATATATATGAACCAGCTGGTTATGCTCCCTCTCTTCAAAAGCCTGGATTGCATATAAAAAATGGCTTATTATCCCTTCAGGCAACAGAGTATTTTCAAGAAATATTCAGTTTTGCTATCAAGATTTAAAAAGGCTATAGTTTCAAAGTGGTTGGTTTTCCCAGCCATCGTCATCACTGTAATTTACGGGCCGAGCATGAACGCCTCTGCTGCCTGCACTGTTTACCCCAGGCTTCTCCCTCGTTTGACCAGAGCTCTGCGGTCTCATTCTCCGCTAACACCGTCACTTTTCGCGGTGTTTTGAGCTTCCCTGCATCCCAGACTATGTACACTCTTAGTCGCCGGCCATGGAGAGGAAAAGCTCTCGGTATGTCCTGCTCCGGGACTGTAATGGCACGCGGAGCCGCTCCCGCTGCGCACACTCGCTGCCAGTTTCTTCCTCACTGGACGACTGACCGTCATCCTCAGAGAGTAAATATTCCTCAGATTCAGAGCCAGACAGTACTTGACAAAGTACTGTCGGCATCGTGAGTACTTACTCAGTCTCTATCACTCTGTGTCTCTCTGCTCCGCTCCACAGCCTCTGCAGCCACACTCGCGTCCCTCGGTTCGGTGTGTGTGTTTTAAAATAAATATACGCCAAAACTTTGAATAGAAATCTGTCACCTGTCCACTATCTGCTGGTGAAAAGTAGTAAATCTACTCAGCACTATTTTAACAGCTATGGCCTATTTTATCCAGCAATGTCGCTTGCCTCAGTTTGGCGACTTTAGCGCCTATAGAGTGTGAGTGTGTGTGTGTGTGTGTGTGTGGGGGGGGGGGGGATCGATTTTTGAATAAAAATATCGATTTTAAAATCGGCAGACAAAAAATCGCGATACTTAGGTGTATCGATTTTTTCTCCCACTCCTAATTTGTTGCACAGGTGGCATCTTATCACAGCTCCACGCTGGAATTCACTGAGCTCCTGAGAGCGACCCATTCTTTCACAAATGTTTGTAAAAGCAGTCTGCATGCCTAGGTGCTTGATTTTATACACCTGTGGCCATGGAAGTGATTGAAACACCTGATTCTGATTTTTTGGATGGGTGAGCGAATACTTTTGGCAGTATAGTGTATTTGCTTTTACGTGCCGGTCAGAAAATGTATAGGCTAGCACTTATACTCCTTTCCATTGAAGTTTGTAGTGTTACTAGTTTTTCATTTCATCAAGAAATGTTCTCCAGATCTGACAAAACTGTAAATAATGATATCAGCATCTATGCTAATCTCTGTACGAGTAGTCACTTCCTGCTGTCTCTTGCTTGTCTCTCTCACCTTTTCTATCTCCAAAAGTCTCTGATTGGACCATGCTGTGTTAAGCTGCTTACTATCGTTGTGGACTGGAGCTTGGCAAAGTGGACCTGCCTGATTACAGACATTAAATCAAGCTGATCCAGCTCCACTGCAAAGCTGACATATATTACCCAAGCTGCATTTTTCAACTGCTGACTAGATGATATTATCCAGATACATTGCTGTATTGAAATATGATGCCTTTACTGCCTTAAAGTCAGGGGTTTTATGGTTGACAGTGAGGCCACTTTTCCTTTTATTTTAGGTCAAATACTATTTTTCAGTATCTTAGTGAATGCAAATATAGTATAAACACCATTTCTAACAAGTAGGGAATGTATTGGGCATTGATTTGGGTAAGTATTTTGAAAATTTGAAACAAACTGTGACACTAGCAAATGGGATTATTTTCAAGCTGGTAGTTTAAGTTGCTGCCAGTCAGGTTTATTGACTTTTGGGGCATTTCACAAGCAAGGAAACTTGCTGGTGCATGACTGATAATTTTGCATATAGCAGGGCCACAGCATCTCTTCCATTTTTCCCAATATATGACTTTTTTCAGTTTCATTGCACCAAAAAATAAGCCAAAAAATGACACTTAGGGCATTTATCAAGTGTTGATTAACTTCCATAAGCTTAGAGTTTAAACAAATCTGTAATCAAACAAAGTAGTCAACAAAATGATCAGAGAAAAGCCTCATTTCCCATCTTATGAAAGTATATTTTTGGTCAAAGTCTTCTCCAAAGATCAGTTGCTGATCAGCTGGGGCATCCTAACAGCTCTTATGTAAGATGGAAAAGCCCTCAGACTGCTGGAAGCACTTAATCTGCTCTTTGTTGGTTTTGTAGTGCAATTGCTGTAATATAAAAATCTCCGGGAGCACTCAGAGCTCTGGCTTTCCAATAGAATTGCTTCATGGGTAACTTTGTCTATGAAATGAATGTCATGATACTCCTCTGTCTGGGAAACAAGCTGTGTACATGCCCGTGTGTTGGATTGGGCTTGAAGCTCACTGCAGGGAAGTGCGTTGCATTCATGCGTGTCTTCGGGCAGATTTGGCCGCAGCCTTAACCAGTAAAAGTTGCTGACATAAAGAGAAGAAACCGCTTTTCCTCCTCGTACAACAACCATTGTGGCATCAATCGCACCATCAAAGCGATGCTGGGTTAGCACTTGGGGTTAGCCGTGGGTGAAGTAAACGAAGTTTCGCATGAATCATGAGCTTTTAGGGGTTACGGGGTTCACTTTAGGTCAGGAAGTCCACATGAATGAGAACAGACGTTTCAAAGAGAGATGTGGGGGTGTCCAAGGATGTAAACCTTCAACTGCTTGGGGGCTTTGTGAAAAATAAGACCCCTGTGCCTCCCCAGTGAGATGTTATGGTGTTTCATCGGAGCATCCTTAACACAGGGTAAGTGGAGGTAGATGAAATGTAGACTGTCACCCATGGGACAGGGATTAATGGGAGGCTGTCCTTATTCAGAGAGGCTGCAGAGTCATGAGAGATTCTGGGAAGTGTGTTTTCAGGTAATTCAGGGTTTTATTTGAAGCTTAAAGCGCACAACTGATATCTGCAATAAAGGCTGCTTTTATGAATCTCAGAAGAAACTCTAGTTTGTACAAATCTGTTATTTTGGGGGCTTTTTGTTGCTTTAACTGATCTGAACAACTGAGGATAGACAGGGGGGACAGAAGAGGATGACATGAACCAAATAGCAGCAGGATTTGGACTCAAACTTTACAACTGATTCTCCAATAAGAGGTCCCAGGAGCATTTTGTGCAATTCAGGTTTTTTAGTTTCAGAGTGACACAGCTCAAATTTGCCATAGATGCTCTTTTCTATTTTTTGTTGTCTCAGCTCCTTCTATAGGCCAACAATGCCGAAGCTGCATAAGCACATTTTACCCCAAATTTAGCCAGTTTATTTCTATATTTTAATTTCATATTGGACTACTGGCACTATTTTTAAAAAATGCTTGCCAAAACAACCCATACTTTTTACTGTTTTCTGTGAGGCTGCCTGCAACAAAATCTAAGCAAACAATGCATCAACATCAATGTTGCTGCATCAGACAGAGGGGGGAGGAGGGAGTCGTAGGTTGCGTAGCGTGCGCAGTTAGCGTAAGAGAGAGATACAATATGTGCAGTAGCAATGGCTCAAAAACAGCCCAAAAGAAAAAGGTCAGAGGAGCAGAAAGTGAAAAGAAGGGCTATCACCATGAAAAAGTGAAGACCCGGGTCAACATTGATGTTGCTTTCCAGTGGTGGAGGGAACTCCGCCAATTGAAATACCTGAAAACGGACGCTGATGTCGTCGTCTTTCTGCTGGATAGGTAAGCAACATTAGCTTTGTGGTGCTTCACATAACAGAAACAGCCGTCAGGCATTCATCTTATTATCTAATCTGCCAAAATGTACTGTTGTCGTGATGTTTTCAATAATGTCAGTTGAGTTGTCTGACGAGTCGGGGTAACCTTAGCTATGTTGGTCAGCTACGCAGTTTCTACGGCCGTTTCCATGACGATGCATGTCCATCAGCTTTCAGGGGTGAGGTATGAAGGGAGAGGCGAGTCTAGATTTGTTTAAAAGCAACCTCTCCACTCGTTTTCTCCCACATCGCTGACTACACCTTGAAGTTCACTTCGTCACTTTAGGCAACCACAGAGCCCAAAATTCATGCTGTGATTTGCCCGACAGGCCTGACAATACAGGACTGGAACTGACTGCATTTAGGGACCTGTGCACCAGAGACTGTATCAGACAGATTATTAGATGTATTCAGAGTGCTGTTCTTTTCTTTGCATCTACAAATGTTTTGATGGATGTTTAGTTTGGTGATAATTGTAAGCAGTCACTCACCATGTTGCCTGTGCTGTTTCACTCAAACATTTCTGTCTTTACTGTTTGTTTGCTCCTCCACCACGTATCATAAGGGAGGTTATGCTGGTTTTTAGAGTTTTACAGACTTTTTCTCTGTCCTGTGGCTCTCAAGGCACAAACTTTGGTTTGTTTAAAACTGTGATTGTTGCACATGCAGAGCTCTCTGCTCTCTTGGCCATTGTCTCCGATGTGATGGGACAGATGATAGGAGGCAGGATCAAATCAAACCTGCTGGACTTTCTCTTGTGGAGTCGTTAGGCGTCCCAGTCTTGTCTAATGTTTATGGTCATTATGACGCAGTACATGAGACAGAACATCAGATTTTGAAGTTGACGTGTCCCAAAACCCTGGGACCTTTGCTTTGAGCGATAATTGTGGATCATGTCCTGATGCACTTATTCAAAACAAGCCAAAGTAGGTGAAGACCCATGTCAGGAAATGGAGATTGAAACTGTGGCCATTTGCTTTGCCTTTTTTTGGCAATCAAGAAAAATACAGGAGTTACACATCTTTTAGATATTCAGCAGTTAGTTTAATGTCAGCTCATTCTCTAATGCAGATTTTTGGGTAGTTTTAACCTTTAAGTGGGGTAGTTAAGAAGCTTTCAGTGATACCATGCTGTGTATGCTGCTCCTGTAGACTGGAATCTTCTACAAGAAACATTGGGTGTTAGAGAGCTGGTATCTTTAAATGTTTTCAAGTGCAGATTAAAGGCATTGGAGGTGGATGAAGCAGGCTGTAGATGCTTTGACTGATAGTTTTCTGCTCTGTGACTTTGACTTGATTGATTGATATTTATGTAATTGTTTTTTGTCTCGAACTTTGTAAATGAGCTACTGCCTTTATTGACCAGGACAATCTTGCAAATGAGATTTTTAATCTCAATTACATTTTTCGAGGTGAATATAGAGCATTATTAATACAACCCCTCCTCAAAAATGCTGAACCAGTGTTGCCAACTCCTCAGTAAGGAAAGTAGCTATTGGCTGTCGCTAAAAGTCGCTAAATGACGTCATCACCTATTTTGCATAATTGGCAATTTGCGTGAATTGTTATGGACGCTGTAGGAGAGAGGAATAACATCATGGGAGAGACAAAAATGAGTAAAAAAACACCCTAAATATGTTTAGATCTACAAATAAACAAAATAACTTCAACATTAACAGCATTAAATGATTTTAATGCTCGTTTTGTCCTGTATTGTTAAATGTTATAATAGCAAATTTAATCACATGATTGTTATGTGGGGTGGAAATGCTAGCTCTGCTTTGCGCATGCCCATTTCATTTGCAATCTGGACTCAGAGGGGTGAGGGTCTCCTCTCTGCTCTGCCTGCAGCTGGGACTGCTGCACGAGGCTGTGAGACGTCACCGCCTGTGAGTGCTTTGGGACGGGGGAGGGGCTCATGGCAGCGAGCGCCTGTTGCTCATTGAGGACAGTAACTGCAGAACGATACGTTCACGTCGGTCTCCAAAACACCAGAAAACTCTCCACTAACACCAGAAAAAGTGGCTAGATTTGTCGCTAGTCGCTTTTTTGAAAAAAAGTTGCTAAAGGGGCCTGAAAAGTCGCCAAGTTGGCAACACTGTGCTGAACTATCCCTTTTAGTGTTGAGAGTTAGTTAAAAAAGACCCAAAGTTCAGAGAGATACTTCCAAGAAAAAGATCAGAAAAAAATGAACAAAAGTAGAAATTCTTTTGTACAAACCTTATCATGTGCAAACTCGACAGCATGAATGTTGTTCAGCTTTTTAAACCAACATTTGGTTAAACGTGTGACTGAATTTCAACACAATAGTAAATAGAGATAGATCAGGGGAGGTCTCCATGCTTCAGTGTTGTCATATGACATGAACAAACAGTCTAAATCATAACTGTGATATCTTAATTCAAAGACAGAAACAAATGTACAGGGACACATTTCGGTTTCTGTGACATCTCTGTTAGAACAAGTCACATTCTTGTGTCGATCAAAAGCTAAAAATAACCGGCCACTTGGGTGCCGTGACTGCTTTTCTCACAAACAGATTTTCTGTTAGACTCTTGTGGGCTCTGCATGGGGTTGTTTATTCTTTCATAGTTTGTGCTGTTAATGTCCTCTGAGTCTAAATGACACTACAAATGCTTTAATCACAGCCAGACACAAACATACAGCAGCACAATATCACACAGAAAACACAGAGGATCAACACTGATAACTGACTCAGCATCAACTCTGTTTCTGAAAGTGCATGATCAGACACCGTAGCACAGACCGCCTAATATTATAAACCAGTGATGATTTTGTGCACACAGCTGTGAGGGATGTTACTGACAATCAGGTGACTGCTGAGCCGTCTCAGGCTCTACACTCTGCAGGCCGCGTAAACATCAACATGTAAATGCACCATTGCTGCTGGTTTCTGATGTCATGTAGCTCTTTCTGTTCCTGAAAGCCTCAGTGGTTTTTGGAAACAAGTCGCCCATTCGTCACCATGTCTCACTTGCTGTTTTTTCTCCTTTTTCTGCTGCTTTGGTCGAGTGGTTTGAGTGAGACACTTTCCATTACTGATGTCTGTCACCACACACGAGGGTTTGATGCCAACATGTTTTTTCCTTTAGCAAGAATGAAGCAATGAGAACGAAAAAAAGCAACAGCAGTTACAACAAAATCAAGGTTTTGTCATGCATTTCTTCTGCATGTTTTTCACGTGGGCAGTTATTCTGATGTCATATTTTTAGTTTTTTAAATGTTATTTTAGGTTTTATATAGTAACAGACCATAACACAAATTAAATGCAAATTCAGAGCAACAAGTTACCACAAAAATACATATCAAGGACTTGGCACAACAGATGCACCTATGTGATCCAAACATGGCTGCCAAACTTTTAGAAAGATTTCATATCTCGTTCTTACACTATATGCAGTTTTCTCCTGAGGAATGTAAGTGTTCATCTCCAAAAACCATCCACTGATGGGAAAAATAATCAGATTTCCATGACACTGCGATGCATTTCCTGGCCACAGAGCATTTTTCATAAATTTCCGTTGTGAATCATAAATACTTGTGAAGTTCCCCAACAAACCAGGCTCTGGTGGAAAATGAACTCCTGTGAACCTGGTTGAAGTGGAGTATATGTCATGTGAGAAAGGCCTCACTTTTGTACACAACCAGGTACAATGCTGAAAGGAACCAACTCCAGTATCACACCTGATGCACATTTCTGACAAGTTAGATTTGAATGAATGTAATTTTTCTGGGTTAAAGGGTAGTTAATAGGGCTGGGTTAAAAAAAAAAATTTAATTGATTTTAATCGATTTCCCTTTAAATGGTTCATAATCAATCCATAAAATCTAAAGATCAATCTTTTACCGTGGGTAGTTTTTTCTTCATTGGACGGTCCGAGAAGCAGCCTGTGGTATCAACTCTGCTAGTCTCGTGTTTAGCGCTGCTTTCCACTGAACAAGATCTGGTGAGATGTTACTGCAAGCAGTCAAAAAAACATGGAGGAAGCGAGTAGCACTATAGGGGCACCACTGGAGAGTTTAAAAGTTGACGTTTGGATGTATTTCAGATTTAACAAGCGTGAAAGAAAAGACAAGTTGGACAAAAAACAAGTAACTTGCAGAATATGCATTAATGCATATCATTAATATGTGATTAATGTAACTGCTTTGGGTTCAGTTCAATGTACCAGGTCAAAAAGTCATTGACAGCATTATTTTTACTGAGATAACCCAAAATGAACAAATTTCGAATCGTGAATGGAATCCATTTGAGACCT